>CM055190.1:15461631-16061631 GCA_029224185.1 Karalla daura
CGGTGACACCGTAAGACATGTTTGCAATTAAGAATCTTCAACTTCTTTATCTTCTTTTTTTTTATCGAGATCGTGTCGCGTGGAAGTGGCTTTATATTGTTCGCCATGACAGAAAAAAATGCAAACAGAGAGAACCGTATGAATTGTATGTATGTATGTATGTAAGAGGAGCTGAGCTGAGGAACTTGTTGCTGCGGCTGGGCGGGTCCAACGCCATGTGGGGGGGGGGGGGGGGGGGGGTGGAGTGGATGGAGGGGTGGGTGGGTGCTGAAGCCGGGGAGGGAAAAAAAAAAAAGAAAAACAGTAAAGGGAGTTACCTCAGCTCTGTGAGTAGGGGATATGACATCGGACCTCGTTCCTGTTGATCTTCTTATTTAGTAAAGACGCAAAATCGGGAAAACAAGCAAAACGGTCGGAGAGTGAGAGACATACACACAGTGAGGGAGAGAGAGAGAGAGAGAGAGGGAGAGAGAGAGACCTCACCTCACTACGCTCATTTCCGCGAGCTCCGCTGCACGCGCACCGTTCCTCGCTCCCTCTTGTACGCACGCGCGCGCGCGTGTGTGTGTGTGTGTGAGAGAGTGAGTGAGTGTGTGTTTACAAGTGTTTGAGGCGAAGGGACGAAGACGACGAGGACGAAGAGGAGGATAAAGAGCCGAGGAAGGAGGGATGGTGGACAACACAGGCAGCAGCAAAGCACACATGGTGAGTGGCGGCGCTGCTCGGCGTTTCTTCTTTAGGCTGTTTGAGAATTACAAACATATTGAAATAAATCCGCCGAAAAACGTAGATCTCGCTCTCTCTCTCTCCCTCTCCCTCTCTCCGTGCGCCGCTCCGCACCGACACAACAGGCAGGAGTTAAAACGCCTTTAAGTCCACATTTGGCCAAACTTTCCTTGTTTGGGTTTTCTTTTCCCTTAATCGGTTTTGCGGCTGTGGTGGGCTTTATCGCTAGAAAAAAAGGGGCTGTGGATCTTCATCCCGGAGGTGTGCGTTAATACGGCGACACGTCCATTGCGCTCTCACTAACGCGTATTTTTGAGGATGTGGCAGCTAAAGCTACACGCGCAAAGGAGGAAAAAGGTGCAAGGATTTTACACCTTTTGTCCAATTTCTACCTCCACTTCGCCTTGCCTTGAGCAGTCGCGCTCGGTGAAGTAGCTGGATGTCTGTCTCTGGATGATTCCAGTGGTGTATTTAACACTTGTGTTTGATTAAGGCGTTTAAACATGTTATTGGATTTTGCCAGGACTGGGCACAGCAACGATATAAATCCATTAAAAACTTGCGGCGATGCTTTAAGTCAGTAGCCAGCGTTTTGTTCCCCCTGCAAACATTGGAGATAATTTTGTGGTTTTGCTGGCCGCTGCCTCGTGTTTGGACGTGATTTGTGATATCTTCGTGAACATTAAAAGAGCACTTAGGGTTTGCTGTTAGTGCTGTTATCAGCTTCGTAATGAGTCTGGTTGCATTGCTGTGGTCACAGAGTGCTAAAAATCCCTGCTTCACTTTCGTCTTCTTTTATACATGCCGTAGACCTAGGGGTTTAACGTGTGTAAAAGACTAGTTTGCAAATGATTGATATGTTAAAAGTCAAATTTATTGCATTGCATGATTTCGCCCCCCCCCCCATTTGATTCAGTGGCTCTGGGTCAAACATTGACGATAGTGATCGGCTAAAAAATTGATAGGTTACTAAACTTTATGACCACATTTACATGATGTGAGTTAGTATGCGTTTAAAGTAGGTTACTGGACAACTTTATGTGTTCTGCGAGCGACGTGTGTGGCGTAAGCATCTTTTGACTTCATCCTGTTGTAATGAGATCATTAGATTTGATGATATGGTTTGGTCTCTGGCTCCCCTGTCTTCCTCCCACAGCCCAGCATGTCTCAGGAGCCTGGTGTGGCCTTTCCTCAGAGCACCTCCACGGGGGGCATGAAACTGGAGGCAGTAATGGAGCAGCTCCAGCGCCAGCAGCAGCTCGACTGGAGTGGAGCGCAAGAGAGGAAGATCCGAGAGGCCCATATCATGTACGCCCAGCAGGTCGCGGCCCAGCAGGCCATCCTGGCGGCCGCCCGGGCTTCGGGGGCCAGCTTCATGGGCAAGAGCCTGGCCGGAGGGGTCCCCGGTGGCGGGCTGCCTCTCCGGGTGTCCAATCAGAGCAGTGTGGACTCGGAAAGAGAGGACGACGAGGACAGAGGCCGGGATTCTGGGGACGAGGACGATGACAATGAGATGATGGAGGGGGACGAGGGCAGCGACGAGGACGAGGGGCAGCGCCAGTGGTCTGGAGTTCCTCCGCAAGCAGACCCTGGCTCTGCAGCAGAGCGCGTCCCGCATCCCGGCCCGGCCCTTCGGCAGGTTACTCTGCGTCGGCGCCCCAGAGGCCGGCGTCCCCACCCATCAGAGTGAAGCAGGAGCCCGACGAGGGCCTGTCTCCTGCCGGGCCGCACTCTGCTACCTCTCCTAACGGACAGGCCGACTGGGGCTACGACGATCACTACAGACAGGTCAGTGACCCTCAGTCACTCTTTTCTTGACTCAATCTGTCCCTAATAGTTTCGCCTCCCAGTGCTGGACACACACACACACGCCATTCACTCTCAAACTCACACCTAGGGGCTATTTAGAGTCTAGGCTCTAGGCTCAGTGGCCCTTATTCATCAAATCTGTGTACACCACAAGCAAACTCCCGAGATTTATCAATTTGGATCCAAACGGCCGAATCGCATGCTTGTGGTTCAGTGGTCGGCTTGTCAGTGTGATTTTCACACCCGCATTTGCACCCACTCCTACACCTGCTTCATAAATGGGGGGCCTTGTCATTGCTTGCCTGATTTTCTCCAGCACGCCTCACCCTCTTTGTACGCTAACGGTGTCGCGGGGGTCTGCTAGTAGGATGAGCCCAACAGATAGGGAAAGGCGGAGAGTACACTGTGGACCAGTTGCCCAGGCGACACAATATTTACTCTCACACTCACCTTTTAGAGTCTCCCATCGACCCCAATGCAGGTCTTTCTTTTCGCCTGTGGGAAGTCACCGGAGTGTCTGGAGAAAGCACGCAGTCTCAGGAAGAACATGCAACCGCCACGCACCCTGAGTCACTCTTCATTTCAAAATTGGATTGTACATATAAAAAACAGGATTACTTCATCTAGACTGACTCACACATTTCCTAATGCTGAGGGCTGCTACAGTCGATCGATCGATCGTGTTCTCGATGAGTTGTTTAGTTGTTGAAGAATTTGATTGACATGGTTATCAATCTTGTTCCGTCTACAGCTCATTTTACTGTCACTGAGGAAACCAGAAGCTATTCCCTTTCTTTCTGAACAAATTTCACTGAATGTGCTCCGAAGTTACACTCTGGACTTCAAATTGTGTAATCGACGATTAGTCCATTAGCTGTCGCGCCCCCCCCCCCTGACGTCAACTGTAATCTCTGCCAGCCATTTTGCGGTGAGTCAGCGCTCCAGCTGCACGATGAAAACACGGCGAGCGAGTGCGTCCTCTCCCCGGCCGCGTGCCGCTCTCCCATTGAGACTCCTGTTTGATATTAAGCTGCGGGGCTTGGTCTGAGCGCGGGGACGGGCCTCGTCCCGCGGCATCTTTGCGGGACGCTGCAAATCGCCGTGATAGTTGACCGCCAATTAGCTTTTGTGGCTAGAAATCCTCCTAAGTTGCTCTTGGCAGAGGGCCAGACCGGGGCGCAACGTGTTCACACTCTCCCTCCCTGTGCGCTCACACTCTCTGCGTGCGCGTCTCGCTCCCTTGACTCAGCCTCGGGTTTGGCCCGGATCCAGGCAGCGGAGTCAGGCAGGGCTACGAGGCTGTGGGTGGTTGGCCGGGTCAGTGCGAGGATTTTTTTCGGGTGGGTGGGGAAAGGTTGGATGTACTACACACAGTAGCTACCCCCCTCCTCCTCCTCTCCTCTCCTCTCCAAGAGTTTCGGCTGTGTGCCAAGTGCACTTTCCCTTGAAGGTAAATATTGCCTCAGCACAGTGTTACAGAATGCTGGAATTCCAACTGGGAGCCAAGCCCCAGCTACATGTGGTTTAACATCATAGCTCGGGGACATAGCGAGTTACTGCGGGTTATATAAAAAGCCGGAGTTGCACAAGAGTGGGCAGTGGTCAGAGGACATATCAGTGGGCCGAGGGCGCTGGACTATCATGTGTCTGCATTTTATTACTGTCTATTTAAAGGCAGATGTCAGGTTTGAATGTCTCCAGATCACATTTCCAAATTTAGGTGGGGGGGGGGGGGGGGGGGGGGGGGGGGGGGACGGGAGGAGCTACGGCAGCTGTAGTTATTGTTGTATTGTAACAGTGCGTTTTCTTATCTAACACCTAAAAAAAAAAAAAAGACTACTACAAACGACTACAGGCTGTTCAGGAGTCTCCTTTCTGCTCTGTTACACTTGCTCCCAGGCTGCTATAGGGTTGATTTTTATCAATGACTTTTAACGTTTGAGACCTTTTCTAGGCCGTTCTAGAGACTTATCTGATAACTAAACAGCACAGAGCCCTTGTAAGAACCTGTCGAAGGAAATAAGGTTGTCTGAGTCATCATCGCTTTGGATCCTATTTTAACTTGTTATACTTCTTAAAACGCACCTCTGTGTGAGAGCTTATCCTGGTTTCACTTGAACCTCTCCACTTCAATGCATTTTTAAAAATATTTTAACTCATTTTCTTTCACTTGCTGCTAAGCACTTTGCAAATATACAAATACAGTTCAGTGTTATTCTGGGATGTTGTTGGAAAAGCATTTCCCCTGCATTGTTTCGCCGTCTTATTGTTCCACACTGATGTGTCAGAAAAAAGTGGCATTTGTCCATTATTGCGCGTGGTGACCGGGCTTTGTGTGAGCATTGTCAGAACAGAAGATCACAGCAGCAAAGTTGTAGCTGACCAGTAGCCCTGCTATCAGGGGCCTGGTGTCTTTTATTAGGAGGGGCGGGCCGAGCCTGGGGGTTGGTGAGGGGGGGCAGGGGGTGGGAGTATGGGGGGGGGGGGGCATTATGGGACGAGAATTGGTCTGGGCCTTTTTTTGTTTCCTCTCTTTTATCTTTCCTGTCATTATGTCAGCTCTGCAGTATTTAATGACGGCTCATCTCTTCAGGCAGTTTCAGGTTGCACCACTGTAGGGGGAGGGGGACAGTGGAGTTTTTTTTTTCCCCCCCTGTTTTTTGATGTCATTGTCTTTGAGAGGCCAGAGACGAGCCTGGCAGATGCCACAAATACCGGCCCCCTCCACAAACCCCTGTAATAATGTGGGGAGAACATTTATTATGTTCTAAAAGCGGCGATGGGCCCGAGACAGGAAAGCTCAGTGATGGAGGCCAACCTACAGAATCACATTTACATGGACATTTACATTTCAGGTACCATTGGGCGGGGGCTTTTACTCCTCTCTGAATCACCACTCACTGTGTTGACACACTTTTTCCTGATTTTACCTTAAAAACGTTAATCATTCTTCTTAAAGGTGCAGTACAGTTTCCAACCTAACTCCTATCCAAAATCCTACTCAAAATTCTTTGTTACAGCAGAATACATAAACAATAATCATTCTTCCTTCCCGCATAATGGCAAAAGTCACTGCAAATAAATACACATCATGTCACAATAATACAAAACAACTTCCAGTTGACATGTATTGACGAAGAGTGTGCAACCTGAAGCTATTTAGAGAGAGACTGGAGACCCCTCACAATAACAATGTCCATTTATCTACATTTCAAAGTCATGCACATTTATGATTTGTTAGGCCTTCTATATATATATATAATGGTTAAATGGAGACAGCTGCTGGATTTAATACCCCATTTAACTCTATTTTTACTTTGTGTAACTGTGAACTGGTGAGGTATGGAGAGGTATCCGGAGAGGTATAATATAAATGATAGTAAATGAAAAGTAAAATAGATATTAAAAAAGTAAGAAGCAATTAAAGAGTTTAATGTTTCAACTAAAAATGATAAATATTCAACTCTTTCAGAGCACGAGATTGAGCTAATACCCAGAGATGTTAAAGGTTTCAGATGCACTATTGTCTGATTTTGGTTAGTCGATGTCCTCAGATGCTGTTTTACGTAGATTTCGCTCTGGTTTCATGTTTCCACTAGACACACAGCAGCTTCGAGTGGCAGGATGAGCACGTATGAGCAAGTCCTTACCAGCGTTAAAGCTCTGTTCTCGCCGTTTGCCGGGCAACTTCGACTCTCACCTCTCTTACTTGGTGCTTTTCTTGCACAGCTGAAGTGCATGAGTAAGTAGTAGTGCATGCAGCGCTGCCGTTGGTTACCGTAAAGGCAGGAAACAAGCCGCCTGCTAAAATCTAAGCCCACACAGCAGAGATCCACTTAGCGGTGACCTGCAGTAGATTACAGCATCCAGTAACTGTCCCTCTAGTAGCAAAGCCAAAGCTGCAATTAAATCAACAAACTTCATCTATTTGTTTTTGTTTTTTTTCTGTAATCCACAGCTTTTTGAGCATGCGGGCTGCCCACACAGATTGAAAAGGAGGGCCCCGGACACGAGTGGCTGGTGTTTTTGTGTCATTGATGTATGTGCGGTGACCTCAGCCCTGTCCCTGGACATCAGAGTAAATAATTGTCAAACAAGGGGCTGGACAAAGGCGTCGCGTGGAGAGAGAGAGAGAGAGAGACAGAGAGAGAGAGAGAGAGACAGAGAGAGAGGGGCAGGGTGGGCAGCCGGCTGCCTCAGCACTCTGGCTCCTACCGCACTGGGACAGAGGCTACATGACCTCTGTAATCCCCCCTCCCACCACCACCACCACCACCACCCCCCTGCTCATACATATACACATGCCCGCAGACCCCTCTGCTCCTCGCAATAATCCCTCTGTGATTAATAGAGTTGTAATCAAGCCTAGGGAGCAGCGATGCCCCTCGTCTCCCCTCTCTAACTCTGTATGGGGGTGGGTGGGGGGTGGGGTTGGGGGGGTGTTGACGTTGCCACAGCTGCGCGTTGTAACCGGGAAATGTTTGCGCGGTGCGTGTCACAGGTGGTGGGAGCGCGGCGGCTTTTGTTCCGTGGGTTAGCAGTTCGTTAGCTCGTCTGCCGCTTCGCCTCTGTGCGACCGAGCCCTCGGACCGGCGGGACAGAAGTGCAAGGCGACGAGCGGAGCGCGCCCACATTTGCTTTGCTAATCGGCCCGGGCTGCGAGACGTGGCCTTGATTTGGGAGCGATTCAAATGTGCTCAGCAGTGGGTGGGTTTCATGCGAGTTTAGGTTCGCTGGTGTCGAAAAGGCCCCACCGGCTGAGTCTCAAAGTGGAGAATTGGGTTTGACTTTAGCAACTTCTGCAAGTACGCCTGGCCATAAAAGTATGTTATGATAAAAGTATTAAGCTGAATTCCCCCCCCAAAAAATTCTAATCTGTGTGCAATTATGATATATTGCGATTCTTTTAAGAAATCTCTTTGACTCACAACAAGGTGAGAAACTGCCCTAGTAAACTTTGCTGCCATATCTACATCTATATAACCTTGCGTGTGACGCCAGAGAAATGACACAAAGCTGGTTGATCACGCCCCATAGCGTGATTTGGATTTGCTGTCTGTCATCCGGGCCAGAGACGTTTCTAATGTGAAAATGCCGCCGACCTGGAAAAGCGTGTTTCGCCGTCTCGGAGCCAGCAGGTCAGCGCACTGCAAACAACACAAAAAAGGAAACGCAGCGCTTCCATTTGCGTGGTTGGACGAGCGTTGACAAAATGGAGGCCAAATGGAGGCCGGGGCGTCCGTAACGGGGGCAGGTGTGGCGGTGTGCCCGGCCGGCCGGCGGGCGGACCCTCTGCTCCCGTGGAGCGGTGGGGCCGGGCCGCTGAGCCAGCGCTGTTGCATAATTTAGCCGTCGCCGTGGCAACACATCAGGCAGGAAGTGGGGAGCAGCACGGCTGCAGCGTGCAGATCAATAACGACTGTGTGCACGTCTGTGTGTGTGTGTGCGCGTGCGAGCTTTTAGAGGCAGGAATGTTCGGCCCGCTTTACGGTTCATTTCTGATAAACGAGGAGGACGTGGCGTTGGACAAATGGACTGGGGTTTGCGTCCTGACAGCGGAGCGGCGTGGGAGCGGCGCTCCGTGTCCGACCCGCTCTGTGCTGCGCTGGTGTCTGGCATGCCATAACTGTCAGTGGGTTTTAAATGGCGTACTTAGTCTTATTCTGTTTCCTGGACTTCCTGTTGTTACGCTGATGTAATAAGGCTGGAATTACTGTCTGACCCCTGTTTGCTCAAACCGCCTGCAAATGGAGGTCATTCAGATGAAAAATAATGAGGGGAGCGGAGGTCCATTAAGACGTGACGTCCATAAGAAGCTTGACTTAAGTGTGTCAGACCCGCTGCCGTCCCCCGCTCGGCTCAAACTGGAGACCTCGACCTGGGTCCTTGCCGTCAATGGCGCATTAAATGCTCCGTTTTCTCCTAATTTACTACCAAGAATCGGAGGCTTTTACAGTGAATTGCTAGATTGGCAGTGATGGAGCGGCTCAGAATCTGTAACTTGTAACTTGGTGTCTCGGCTCTTTGACCCGAGACTGAGGAGTACGTAGCTTTCATCCAGGCAGATTGACGGACAAGTCCTTAACTTCGTTGTTATAGACATTCCCCAAGTAAATATGTCCATCAATCAATACAGCATATGGGCTAGTGCAACCGTTTTAACCAGTTTTATATAGTATATATATATATACACACACACACACACACAGACTTTATTTTTCCTTTGGCAACAGATGTGGACTCCAGTCAGTCAGCACGCCAGTCTTTAAGTGCTGTAGTTTGGGTAGTTCCTGGGGTATTTATGGCCGGATGCCTCTAGCTTTTTCCTCTGACACAAAGTCTAACACTTGGAAGGTTCACTTTCCACATTCTCTGTTGTGCTCGATGACGTCCCAGCTGTGTCGCTTTGACGGTCTGCATCACACTCACATCATAGAGGGCGTATTGTTGAGCACAGTCACACCTTTTCTTGGAAATGATGGAAATGTAAATAGCACTTATTGGCATCTGTGATGAATGTCTTGGACATTAAGTGGTTAAACCCTTTTCCATGTTCATCTCCTTGGCTACTACACTGATGCAGATAAGTATCAATTAGGGTCCATTAGCTCACAGGGGGAAAATTCCTCTCAAGTTTTTCCTCTTTGCATTCTCCTAGTCCCTCATTTGCTCATCGAGAACATTGTTTGTACTTAAAAAAAAAAAAGTATTACAAAAGGCATGCATTTACACTTGTGCCTCGAGCTAAAAAGTACCATTGAGTTGCTACTCAAATGAAGCATCTAACAGAATTAGTCATCTGCTTAGATGTGCAACTAAGGCTCTGCAAAACAGAAAGGAAAACTTACCACTGTATCTAGTATAGATAGAATAAATCTATTTAGTTACATACTCACAATGTAAATCACATTGGATTAATAGTTCTTACTTTTATTCCTGACTGAGATGCGAAGATGTCAGGTTTAAGTGCAACATAAAAAAAGCTCAATTAATGCCAAATGAACTTGAGTTCACTCCCAGTTTTGATGCCGCTCAGACCGGCCAGACCATCTCAGTCCTAGAGGTGTTGAGAAGTGGAGTGACTTTGACCCAGTCTGTTCCAACAGTCAAAATGGTTGAAGCCCCTGAAACTAGTTTGGCTGAGGGGTGGACCCGGCTGGATGTGTTTGGACGGAAACCCTCTACTCAATGTCCGCGTGTTGTCGCCGTGGGTGCGAAATGACTCGCGTGCAAATGTTGCTCCTTGAATGACTCGCGGTCGAGGTGTAATCACTCACTGGAGGGGAGACCACGTTTCATTTTGTGCTGACCCGCGCCTAACAGCCAAGTGTGGACCATCGGCCCCTCGACCAGAAATAGAGGTATTGAATTTAGTAGGGAGATGAAGGGGGAGGGAAAGAGAGAGAGGGAGAGAGAGAGAGGGGGGAGGAGATGCTGTGGAAGGAGAAGAGGGTTAGTGGTCTGGCTCGGCACACTACACTGCCCCACCCAGAGGAAACATTCCAGACGGAATTAAAGAGTTAACTCTTCAAACAGTGAACATTCCCACCGGGGGCTCCTAACAAGAGGCGGGGGGTGGGTGGCTGGGTGGCTGGGTGGCTGCGTGTCCGTGTTGTAGTCAGGCCCCCCGATTGGTGATCTTTCAATTCATTTCACTCGGTGTCGCAGGGGGCTGTAAAAGGAGAAGGGAAAAAAAAAAAAGCCAAAGGGCCTGGATGGGGAGGAGCCGGGTGGAAGGAAGGGCCACACTGAGGCAGGCAGAAACACTGTCTGAGTCCCAAAGGGCACATCTGCTGCTGCTGCTGCTGCTACTGCTGGTAGACTGGGGGGGGGGTGGGGGTCTGCTCAGGGAGGGGTCCTGGCCTGTCCTGGCCTGTCACCTTGGCCAAACCACGGCCCGGTCAAACACGCCGCTAATGGGAAGTGTCCTGTCTGTCAGGGGGGATTCTGCCATTCACACACAGCATAAGTGATCGGCATTGTTTGAGGTCATTTGCTCATGATCCTACTCATTTGGTTCGTGTGGAGGATGGGCCCCGTTTATATAGTGTCTGTAGTGTAAATTGTAACACGAACTGCACTGTGTCTGTGCTCTCCAACTGGCTTAAGAGTTATACAAGTACCTGGGGACAAAACTTCAGTTTCTGTTTAAAACCAAAAGAGCGAGAAATGCCTGGAATAATATCCCACTGCGATTTCAAATGGCCCATGTCATCTCTACGTGGACTCCTGTGCTTTTATGAATCAAAGCGTGGGTACAAGTTCTGCGTTCACTTCCCCTCAGCGCGTCTGCGCGGCTTTCAGAGAAACTCGGAGCGCAGCTGCAGCGTCGTCACAGGGCTCGTTTCCTCTGCGGTTTGAATTCGTTGTAGGGATTTACATTGTGAAAACGCCGGTGTGAACTTTCCACGCATGTAATCCGCCGACACAGTAACGGGAGGCGAACTCCAAATATTTGAGTCAAACAATTTCAGCACGGGTCGGGGGTTGGGTTTTTCTGGTTCTTAAATGTAGTGAAATGCGGAAAAGAGGGAAGCCGAGTGTGGTATTCTTACACGTTTGACTGTCTTTGCGAGGGCAGTAAAGCGCCCGGGCTGAATCGACGTCCCCGGCGGAGGATAATGGAGAAGCATGTTGCGCGTCTGTCAGGAGCAGGAGGTCTCGGCCTCTTTGTCGCGGAGGTGTCTGCCTTTCAGCCGGGGTGAATCGCCCCTGCTTCATGCAAATTAGCCCTCGGGTGACCCCTCATGCGCATTGTCGCCGGGCACCACACCGCTCCTTTTAATTGAATTGAAAGGGCAAATTTCTGGCATTTGCATGCAAATGGTGCACGTCCATTAGGACACGTCACACTTTTCCTCCCCAAATCGGTCCTGTAGGACTGACTTCCTCGCTCCTAATGGAAACTGAGCTACTGATGCCGACTGTAATTTGATCAGTTGGTCGTGAAACCACAAGCCCACCCCCCCTCCCCCTACCTCCTCTTCCTCCTCACACACACACACCATTGCCGGTTCCATTCGTCCTTTACAACCACTCCCACTCAGCATATCTCAACACCTGCTCTTAAATGAAGGCAAACAGAGAAGGAGAGAGAGAGCGAGAGAATAGCTAAATGAAACAAAGACGTCCACCAGCCCCTTTGGCAGCTGCGGGGAAATGGATCCAAGGTCATATGACACTGTTGAGCAAAGTCTCCTTGAGTTTTATATAGGCTGACTGCATATAGTGACATATTTGCATATACAGCTATATATACCGTGCACATGTACACGCAGGTGACAAAGGAAACACCCAGGATTATTAGTGGAACAACACAACAGTTTCCTGCATGTACACACAGGTGTAGCATATGGGTCCAACCACATACGCACACTCGTACTTTGTTGCGCACATGTTTTCTTTTTCTTCTTTTTCAACTATTGGTTGACAGTATGTGGAAAAAGTGGCATCGCTGTGACGGAATCCTGAGTCACTCAGGAAAGTCAGATGTTTTTCTATCGTAATATGGATCTGTTATCTTATCTTATCCACTGTAGCCTATCTATAGCTCACACAGGGTGAAGGCAGGGAATTACACCCCGGATAGGTTGCTAGTCCATCACAGGACACACACACACACACACACACACCATTCACTGTCAATCACAGGCTGTGGGAGGAACGTGGGGGACGGGGACCTTGTGAGGAAACTGTGCTGTTATATCACAGACATTTTATTCAGGCTCATTCTGCTTTACTGGGCGACGGTGCCTCCAGACGCCGAACGAGAACGTGCAGCAGCAATGGGCGTGATGGAGGCCGGCTTCCTTAAGCATTAGTCGAAGCATAGAAATAGGTATGCCTAAGAAAAACATACACACTACGCGTCCAGACATGCAGCCTTGGCCTCACGCCAACATATACTGAAGAGCCTCAGAAGAAAACCCATCCAGTGCTCGTAGTGTGATTGCGCATAATTTTAGGCGTTTGGGCTGCAGGCGATATTGACGGAAGCGAACGCGTCCTGACCTCTCACGGGGCAGCGGTAGCGACCGCCGGGCACCCACAGGTTGTCGCAACGAGGCGGCGCTCCCACGCAGAACGGGCCCGGGCGGTGGGAAGTCGCCGAGGCGGAGAGCGAGAGTCGTCTATTGTTGGCGGCCTTCTTGGCCCGTCTCCTGCCACTGCTTTGGCTGAGCTCCAGGCTGGTGTCAGGGGCCTGGAGCCGCTAACTGGGCCACTGTGTCAAGGCCCCTGGGTAAACACAGCAGCTGACTGCAACCTTCAGCAGAGCCTCGCAGTGGAGGAGGAGGAGGAGGAGGAGGAGGAGGAGATGAAACAAGTGCAGGAGGCTTCCCCCTTCAATAGCCCGCCCGCCCGCCGGCCTCGCTGCATAGTCATCGCGCCGCCTGCCAAAACCTCATGTCGTTCATAGTAGCATGTGGCCAGGTTGTGCGTCTGCCAAGTTTTTAAACACAAGCTGAGCGTAATCATGTGCCTGTGAGAGGGAGCAGCGAGCGGCGGCGGCGAGGGAGGGAGGGAGGGAGGGAGGGGAGGAAAAAAACTTGGCAGCTGCCCAGGAAACGTCACATTACACTAAAAGCGACGTGTTCGCAGCTCGGCTTCCAGCGTTTACATGCTCCAGAGCGGGGGCCGCGCTGGTGATCCGCGCTCATCGCGGGAAACGTAAATAAGCCGCGCGTCTGTCAGAGCCCTGCGGCGGCGAGGCGAGGCGAGAACGTTACGTCGGGGCCCGCTCGGCCTCGCGTGGGGACGCCGCAATCCCACCGGCACGAGCAAAGTCCTGTTTGTGATGAAGTGATTCATTTACACGGCATCTCGGAGCGCACAGCCACGCCGGACGAAACGAGCGCTCTGAGCTTTTCCCCAGACAATCCTCGAATATATATTTAACATGTGCCGGAATGTGTCCTTCCCATCACACTAAGATGAAACGATTCAATGTGACACAACTAAATACACAGGCTTACATTTGGCTTAGCAGAAGTGAAATATGGTATGATCCACCCTATGGAAGTGAGTGAATCTCCCGAATGGTTGCACTTGCAGCTTTTATGGAGGAGAAACGATCGGAGTTGCATCATTTCAGAGGGCCACAAAAAAAGAAGACACCGGGCTGTGACCTGTAGCTGATCTGGTTAATAGACAATCACACTGTGAATAGTACTATGGACCATGTCAGCTGCAGTCAATAATTTCAAAAGCGGTGTTGGTAAATGATTGAAGAGTGGCACAGACAATTGAATTATTAACAGCGAGGGGCTACCGTGGATCTAGGTTATTACAAGAGCTGCGCTCTGCCAGTCCCACCACGCGCAGCTTTCCATCCAGCCTCCGTTATTCCACCGCAGGATAATGATTTTTTTTTTTTTTTCGCCCAGTCAAACGAGCGCCATTTGCATAGTGTACAGCTCATCACCCGACTGTTCTGACAAGCAGGCGTACTAATATGGAAGCGGGGGTCAATAATGTTTGTGGGCAGGTTTGGGATGTCCCCCGACTCCTCCCCCATCCTCCGTCCTCCTCAGCGGAGCTTGCCTTGATTATCTCGCCATCTGGTCAAACAAAAACATCTCAGGTTTTTCCTGCCCCTAAATAAATGTGATTAGAAAACCTGAGGAAGCGGCATGCTGTTAGGACAGGAAGGATGTGTGGTCACATCATTTGTTTTGGGGGCTGGAGGAAAAAAAAGGAAGCAGTAAAGGGGCTTTTATTACATTTTTGATTGCTCAAAATTGCAAGAAAATCTAATCTGGACGGTGCATGTGTTGCTCTGACTGATCAACCTTGTGCACTTTACATAAGTGAGTGCCCAAATGAAAAAAAGAAGGCAAATTAGATCACAGAATAGAGCCATTTGTCCTCTCATATGTGGTGTCTGTCGAGCTGTGCAGCATCAGATCCAGATGAACTGAAAGCGTGCTCTCCCTAATCATTTGCTCACCTGTTAACCTGTCTGCACAGAGTGTACGTCTCTGGATTTATTTGGTGAACTATTCTTAGTTTGTCTGTTTGCTGATTTTGTATTACATTCTGTACTGTTTGTCCTCTTATCTATATCATATGCCCCGATGCGTCTCAACCCAATATCCATGTAGAACGATAACGGTTCTATCTAATCTGATCACACACACACACACACACACACACACACACACACACACACACACACACACACACACACACACACACTTCTGTAATGTGGTTTTATGGGCTCCACCACAGTATAGATTTGTATTAAGCAAGCAGTTTTGCAGGCCCTGCAGTCTGAGGTTGTCAACTATTTAAATATTTCATTTACCTACCAAATATTACATAGCGGGCTCACAGTACAATCTAGTTTAGGTATTTAAAGAAGCACTGCATGCTCTCTTGTTTAAATAATAAACACGTAAATGATTAATCGGAATAGGAATTGGAGCAATCACAGATATATACTAACCAGAGGAGGAACAGCTTCATGTCTGAGGCGCCATACACAAGAACAAAGACGTGATGCAACATGTAGCGAGTAGTTTTCCATGGGACAGGGAATGAACAGGTTAAGCCGTCGGTGTTTTACTAGTTCACTACATCTGGAAGCTGCTTTATTTGGCAATACTTTAAATATTTAAAGTCACGGTTGATTAAAGACACGAGGTCAGAGGTCTGGAAGGCTTAGGAAACTGTCCATTTTCTTGGAATGGCAATGATAGCTAAGTGGGTCAAATAATGAGCCTGACAGGTTTATGTCACACAACCGGATAGGAAACATTTTCAGATCTGAACTATAATCTTTTATGAAAACGTCTGGACTGATTTCACTGTTAAAGACCCTTTAGATGCGTTAGATCCCATCCAAGCTAACTAATAATAATAAACTTGATTTGCATAGCACTTTGCAAAACCTAGAGACCTAGTGCTTTACAGCAAGTGAAATGATCAAACCCAAGCAAAATCACGTGAAACTGATTAAGGAAGAGCATTAGAATTGACATGTAGATTTATGGTATCTTGAGAAATATCTCATATGACCACGCATGACCGGAAGAGAGGGCTTTAAGACATTAAACAGGTTAAAGGTCACACTGAAATAGACATGTAGATTCAGAAACCAAGCTCAGAATAGCCTGTTTCAAACATTTCTGGCTGAGTGGTTGAGTTTGTGGCTTGGAGGACATGGTTATCTTGGCTATTCCCATACTGTCACCATACACTCTGTATGTGTACCAGAGATCCTTATAGGAGAGCTAGAGTAAAGAAAAAACACTTTAGTCTTTGGTCAGTTGTTTTTCAACAAAGCCAAAGTTAAACCGTTGTGCCATAGCTTCTACATGGGCACCACAGAACAAGGAAAAATACTTTTAATTCAACCATTTGAGGTTTCAAGGTGATCTGGAGTGGTCCTGAATCTACAATCACTGTGATTTAGTATTACAGTTTATTCCAGTTTTAGCATATACATTTCCATGTGCATAATTAATGTGGCGTCTCATCAGTCCTTCCCATCGTGCGTGCTAATTTTGGGCCACCGGAAACCTTCCCCGTTCCTTAATCAGCCTATAATCAGCTAATACGCTGACCAGAATGGTCTGCCGTAATGACATTCACAGCAATGACAGTTAAAGTTTCTTCCCCGGCTCGGCTTCCCCTCTCCCTCCCTCCCGAGTGTCCAGTAGAGATGTAGTGGCTTGTCAGAGCCTGGAGATGAGCTCCAGATGCGTGGAGTGCAGCACCATCCCGGCCCGGGTCCCTGGGGGTGCTGGCCTGTCAGAGGTGGAATGCCCTTGCACACTTAACGCTGGCTGAGAGGAACCAGATACCTCTGGGTCCGAACGGAGAAATCGCTTCCTATCGATTCGACTATACAGAAAGCTGTGAATTGCGCTTATGGTTTGAACATTTGATACTGCAGATTGGGAGAGATAGCCAGTCATAACACCGACTTCTCCGGTGGAGAGACGCCCCCCCTCCCCTCCCCCTCACCACCACCACCACCCTCACCCCATACATCTTTGCCATTCAGTGCACAAAGAAGTCATTTACCCAGGCGCCGTGACCTTTGTCATTTCATCTGTAATTACGCCTGATGCGTCCTAATAGAGGAGAACGTGAAGGTGCTGTGAAGACGGTGAAAGCATCAGATCCCCTGAGCTGTCACTGGAATGGGAACGCATATGAAGGCTGATACCAGGTCTGTGCGATGTCCCCGGCTGCCATTAGCATCGAGGTGAAGTGGATGCTCGCCCTTTGAAAGATATGCGAGGTATTTTTAGCCAGCGCTTTTTAACCTGGAAGGACTACCTCGGCCTGATTGCAGCCTCTCCACGACGCGCCAAGAAAAAGATGTCGTTGATTTCACCTCAGTTCACTGTGAGAAGTTGTGCGTTTGCAGAACAAATCAAACAACTCGATATCTGTCTCTGCACACTTCACAGAGCAAAGCTAATAGCTTCAAATCAAATTATCAGCCAGAGCCCCCCCCCCCCCTCTCGCCACAAGTCTGTGCAGAGTTTTAGTTGGAAAACTTTGGTCTCTGAGGAGCAGCTTTTATGGGCCTGGAAAACCACGGGAAAGGGTTAACTCGCGGAATACTGTATGTGGTGGCACAGATGTGATTCACTAAAATGTTTGCTCTGCCTGTGAAAGGCTCTTTGAACCAATGAGTGTGAACTTCTGGCCACACCAGCCTATAAACGTTGCATTTGTGTGAGGCAGCGAAAGGGGCCATCTAGTGTAATGGGGGATGGGGCCTCTGCCTGTGGAATGTGGTGTCTTGGTGAAAGGGCTGGAGCTGAACAAATGCAGTCAGTTTATTTGGCAAACCAGTCTTGCTGGTCACTAACAGAGATGTTTACGCAGGAACTAAATATGTAAATCCGCCCCGGCTCCTTCGCACACACACACACACACACACGCAGTCTTTCTTGTCAGCCACGGAGCGCGCGGGGTGGAAAAAGGCTCAACGTTTCTGCCCGGCCCCATTCTCTTTCTGTTTGCCTGTCCGTGCCCCCCCCCCACCACCCCTCCTGTCTTTCTCTTTTCCTCTGTTTCTCTTTTTCATCTTTGTAATTGGAGTGATTAATGGAGGGAGGGGTGGTCCTGCCCGGGGGCCTGTTTTTCCGCGGCCCTCTCAGCGCGCCGCTGCCGCCGAGGCAGGTAGCGGCACGTCCTGCCTCTGGACGTTCAGCCCCTCGTCCCTGCCACTTTTGTCTGCTCCCTCAAAAGCCCCGAAAATCTCTCCCAGCCACAGGCGTGATGGGGGGGGGGGGGGGGGGGGGGGGGCTCTCGGAGGCAGACGTGCCCCCGGGGGCCTGTTCTCTGCGGCCCCACTGCTCTCATGTGATATCTGACCTTTTTAATGCTCCGTAATATTTTTAATGAAAGCAGAGATTCCACAGTGGGACTGTCTGAAAGGAGGAACTCTGCCATATGTTCCCAAGATTTACTCCCCTCACGATTAGGGGGAGCCTTTGTTAGCGGCAGCAGCGTGCGGGCAGCTCAGTACAAGATCCTTTTATTGTGGGGAGCAGATCAAGAACGCCATCCCCTCACGCCCTATGCCCCTCACCCATGCCGGCCCCTCCCCGCGGAAAAGGGCCGCTATAAATAATTCCCGGAGTCCCGCTGGGGATCAAGGCCTCAATTATTTGATTTGGATTAGAGATTGCGACCCCCCGCGCAGCTAGTTTTTAGTGGCGTGCTGAGAGGAAGCAGAGTCACTTTCTTTCAGCGTCCAGGCAACTCTGCAGACGGGTCGTGACTGAAACGCGGAGGATTAGAGACGCGCCGAGCGCCAAACTCTGAACTCTAAACTCCAGCGTTCCTATTGAAGAGCAAGCCCAAGAAGCCCAACGCCCAGAACAGATTGTCAAAAGTGAAAGAAGCTGAAGTTTAAGCTCCCGGGCATGCGCGTCGCCCTCTCTCTGGCCCACTCGCTGTTTACCACCATTGTTGGCTGCGATCCAGATCTCCGATTGTGATGAAATTACTGCCGCCGCGTCTGTTTTAAAGATTTCCTCCGCCGAACTGTTTTGACAGGCAGCAATTTGGCTGAAAAAGATTAGTCGGAGAACGAGACCTTAAGAGTACCTGTGGGATGGGAGAGAGGAGGAGGAGGAGGAGGGGAGGGGGGGGCTCTCCTGTTATTGTGAGGTCCCGTTACTGCTGTACAGGAATGTTGGTGGATCTCACCAAAGCCAACGTCCCTCCCGCTGCCATTGTGGCCTCCGAGCGCACGGAGACGCGGCGTCGGCCTCGATTTACTGCGGTTGCCGTGGAGATTGTCCTCGGTTTTAACTGCGGATCGGGTTGTTTGCGGACGCCTCTCCGTCACGTCGCGCCGGGGCGGATTGACGAGGGTTTCCCATGGAAACCCGGGGCGGGGGGGCGGCCGTCCTCCTGGAGGCGCGGGCAGGGGCGGCGCACTGTAGGTCACCCTGGGTGCGGTGATCCCGCCCCGCTCTCAGTTTCCCCCCGGTGTGGCGGTAGATGACTGAGGATGATGAGTATTGACGTGCGCTGTGAGATTGCGTCCGGAGGGGGCAGGGGACTTCCCTGTGTTTGCACATCCAGGGCTATTGATTTTGGGCCTCCTGTTCAATGGCTGTGGCCCAGGGGACTCGGTCTGCAGTGTGAGCGGTGCGGGCCGGGCCGCACAGAGCCGTGACAGTAGCTCGGCGGTGGAAGACAGGGGTTGGGGGGGGCATGACTCGGGGCTAACGGGGCTCTAATATGGCAGATACACGTGCCGCTCATAAGTAGTCATTGTCTGGTCCACTGGACGACACTGGCGGGCTGCGAAACGACTGTTTCCACTTGCTTTTTCTGCCGTCCACTCTGTTTTTTAGGCTTAACAACCGGCTCAGAGTGCATACATTTACCCCAACCAGATTCATCTCCTGCTTTCACAATCTCGAGATGAACTCCACAGTGGACTGGTGGATGGATATTTCTCGAGCTGGGCCGTTATCTGAGCCCACCCACCCTCTCCTACTGAGAGAGTGAGGGGAAATCACATGACACTTTTATTAAGAACAAGCCTCTTCATCTAATAACGGCTCCACTATCAAATTGGAGAAGTGCTGTCAACATCCTGAGCAATCAATGCCATCCATCCCCCACTCCCCAAGCAGCAGCCATTAACCCTTCTTGTTCCGGCATGCCTGGCCTCCCCTCACTAAAATGGTGGCTCTGCTCCAGACATCTTTCTATAATGGCTGCGTAGAATTACCCCCGCAGCCATGTATCGATGAGAGCTGGGGTAGCTTATCCGGCGCACGGACGAGGCAGGGTCTGAGATGCCTGATGGGCGCTCGTTGGAAGTTTTCCTCCTGCGCCTGTCACTTCGGATCGGAGCGCGCGCTAAACGGCCACACGCACTGGGCGCCCCCCCCCCCCCCGACGCGAGTGTCCCTGCCGACGAACAATAATGTCGTGTAAAGAGCGGCACCAGTGGACACGTGACCGGCTGTGTCAGCAGCTCCGGAAAATGGACATTGATGACCTCTCGCTGCTGCTGTGCGTCAGAAATAAAACAAATAGGGGAGCGAGACGGTAATGAGACCGTGCAGCTCGGCTCAGATTTGACTGACAGTCAACACTCACTTGGATGTGGTATCCTGGTACACCTTGAACAGGACAGTGCAAAGAAACTTAGACCTGCGGAGGTGAAATCATATTTCCATATGTAATTTCAGACTAAATGACGTCGCATTAGCATGTGATGAGTTGAGTATCCTAACAAAATACCTCCGAAACAGCAATAGCAAACAAGGTGGATGGTGCTGTCCATATAAAAGCTGTGAATTTGTTTTCTATGAAGTCCATGTTGGATATAAGGTATATGTATTGTCCCTTTGTGTGCCTCATGATGCCGCCCCCAACGTGCCGATGGCCTGACGACTAGCTGTTAGCTTAAGCTCTCCTCCTGCCATTGACGTTATTCTTTTCCCTTATTTGGCGCTGCGCCACGCAGTCACGTATGGCCATAATGTGATTAGGCCACCCACTGCCTGGCCAGTAAACCTGCTAACAGCATGAACGAAAGGCAGGGAAATGTGGGCTGCCCGAGCACATGGAGCCCTCTGTTCTTCCTCAACACGCACAGAGATGTTTAGGGCTTTATTCCACCGGGGTCCAAAGTCTCCACTCGGGGCCCCAGCATGGCCCACAGTCGCAGTTTAAAGCCAGTACAATCAGAAATGCATTTGAGTCAGTACCTAGGTTTAAAACGCTATAGCATCACACCCTTTGTTAAAGCATGATGCATCACGTCGGGAGTCTCGTGACTTGTCTGTTAGGTAAGATACCCAGCGTGCAGGATGTTCCGTGTCAACTCAGCATTGATTGGCCATAAAAGGAGTTATTTGCCCCATATGAAGTGCTGACTGACCATCTTATCATTTATCTGTATGCCCACATATGGTGTTGTTATTCCTGTATACTGCGTGGCTAAAAGTTGCAGTTGCAGCACATGGACAAGCTGCATCCTGAGACCTGCCTCGGCTCACATCCCTATTTCTGCAGTTCCTATTTCTCTGATAACTATACAATCTGACTATTCCTCAAGGCTTTAAACACACAAAGATGGGTTTCCTCTGATCAGAATGGAAAGAATTGGATTAAACCTGAACATGAATATGTTTTGTATATGCTTTTTGTCACTGTTCATGCTTTTGTGGCTCATGGGGAGAAGCCAGTTTATTGTGTATTTATTAATAAGCTAGTATGTATCTTCATTTTTACATTTATTGGTTAAAAATCTAAAGGCGCCCAGTTTGCCCTTGTTTAGAAACCGGCTTTATTCAAATGCTAGTATTTCATTGGGAGTATAATTGCAAGCGCAATGTGGATAGATCCAACCTCAAATTAAAGTTGAGTAACTGGAAACGTCCGATACAGGGCTATAAATACCCAGGCGAATCCCTCCAACGTGGAATTTGAATGCGGAGTCGTATCGGCGGTGGCGATCCTGGTGTGACCCTGTCATTAATGTGGACTGGCTGTGGGAATTTCCTCCCCGGGAGAAGTCATCTCTGGGTGGGGCGCTGCGGCCGTGATGAGGGGGCTCCGGCGACTGATCATAAGGAGTGGTCCCAAAACATCAGTATCCACTCTTAACTCGACAAAAAAGCACCATGGAGTTAACATTCCTCAGCTGACCAAGGTCCCAATTCAAGAGCCGACATGTCTATTCATGGTTTTACTGCCTTCATGTTCCAATTACTGTGCCTTCTTCTTGAACCGGCTGGAGAGGCAGACACGCCGTCTATAGATGCGACTGAGCGTTTGTTTTTTTTTCTTTCCTGCCTCATGACACGTAACCTCGGCTATTTTCTCCCCGTTCTAGTAGTTTATGTGGTAGAATGAGCTTTGCATAATTCAGTGAGGCCGCATTTGAATGGGCAGATCAGACGGAGTAGCGGGGAGTGGAGAGCCGGGGGGTATTCGATTACGACCGTGCAGGGAAAATGTTCCAAATGGGTAAAAAGCATAGTTCGAGACTCCCTGCCTCCCTCCCTCCCCAGTCCCGGCAACTGAGGAGCACTAGCTTTGTTTGAAGTCGACTGGAAATTATAAATTATGACAGAAATCCTAGTGCTCTGATACAAGGCATTTGTGATTTTTATGGGAAGCATCACTCGGGCACAGTTTTATGTTTGTTTTTTATGTTTTTCATCTCGGAAGTCTCCGGACGCAGCGGGTCATGAGCGGGAAAGGTGAAACGCGTTTGTCCGCTGTAGGATTAAAACTCCGTTTACCCCGATTTCTTTGTGACTCTTTGCCGTAAAGCCAAAAAAAGCAGCACCGATTCTTTCCCCATTCCCACTCCACCGATCGGACCGGGAGCCGACCAGACGTTGGTAACAGCTCCGCCAGTCTTGCTTTTTGGCTGATGTGAGAAACACCTTGACCCCTGCGCTCCGCAACAGGTTTTTCCTCCCCTGGAGGAATGGGCGTATGAACGCGTACGTCTCTAGGTTTGTATATGGTTTGTGTGTAAACACGTCTCCGTTCGCCTGTCAAATGTAAAACCGCGGTCGAGCCCTGAAGCTGTCCAGGCTCGCGGCTGTACGCCCTGGATGTGTTCGATGATAGGACGGTGCAGACATTGTACTCCACCGCGCTCAATAAATGATATTTGATTAGAGGGTTGGAGTTCAGGGTTTCATCAGCTGAAACATTCACAGACGCATCTTATCTAATTACTATAAAAAGGTATTGATATCCTGTACTGAAGATAGGAATTGGTCTTTTTCTAAGATTAGCCCAGCGCTCCAGCGGAGATGTGGGTGCTTCCCATGTAACTTTATGGCTCTTTGTTTCATTACTTAAGGCGAGATTACAACGTTGACCTCTGAAACATTGAATCCTCTGAACATCCAGAGTGTATAAAAGGTTCAGAATGCGAGGCTTTTTTTTTTTTCTTTCTTTCTTTCTTGGAGCAATCGTGAGATTATACATGCCTGCGGTCTGATAATCTTCTGCAGGAATAATTTATTATGGTTAAAGGTTAACAGCGGTGGTCAGACTGCGTGCAAAGGTCTGTATGCACTCGGAATCTAGTCGAGGTATATGTACCCCTGTGATGGTTCTGTCGTAATCTCTACGGCATGCTACATGTAGTTGTGATGGCAAAATGTCTTTTTTTTTAAAGGATTTAAAACTTTTTATGATTTTTTTTTTTAAGAGATCTCAGCTGAATTGAGCTCTGATTAAGCTCTTTTGACCTCTTAAAATCTTTATATCACTGAAAACATGGACATATATAAGATAAAGAAAAGGTGAGTGAGAAGGAAAGAAACAAGAAACTCACTCCAAAATACCTTTCTCCTGTGAAAGATATAATATGATAGAATAGTCATTTTTGTTTAAAGCTTTGCAATGATCTTCATTGAGTTCACCTTTTCTCTTTCGACGTGTCTTGAACTTTCTATACATAATATACAGTAACTTAAGTCCTCATTTGTTGAGCTCCACCTCTGAAGCCAGACCTTTCTCCTTACCTGAACATATTGCTATCCAACCTACAATTTCCACATTTCCATTTGAGCTTTGTGCCAGCATTTATATTTTGAGCGATATCGTTTTCCCAACAAGGAGCGACTCTAACCACGCCGAAGTCTCTGCCTGCGATCCTGCAACTTTGCCAGTTCGCGCTTGTTTTGCGAGTCGATGGCTGACGAGTATTTGTTTTGAGAGCACAAATGTTGACAACCATTACACGTCCAGGGAGCGAGAGGGTGAAAATGACTTGCTCTCAGGGGCCTGAACAACCTTTGCCCTGCCAGCTCTCGTTTCAGGCCTTGTAATTGCCACTGACCAATGGGCTCCTGTTTGAAACAGGACCCTGGGCTGCAGCTATTAACGTCCCCCTCCAAACGGATCTTGTTTTGATTCCTGATGCTTTTATAGGTTTTGTCTTTAGGAGACATTCCTGCTCGGCACATACCATGCACCCCTTTTCTGCCCCTATTTTCCTTCCTTCCCGTCTTGTGGGGCCATCAACCCCCCCCCCCCCCCCCCCCTGCTCTCACAAACTTAAACACAGCCACGATCAGCCTTTGCATGTGTGTAGATGTGTGTGTGTGTGTGTGTGTGTGTGTGTGTGTGTGTGTGTGTGCGCGCGCAGAAGGGCTACTGACCAGCCCACCCTCCCCTGGCCCCTCCTGACAGTCAGCTACACTCCATGAACTTGGCCACCCGTCACAGCTGCGTTAAGATTGAAGGATGGGGGGCCCTTGTATCCAGCTGGGTCGGAAGACATCGGTGGGGGCAGGGCAGGCCCAGATGCAGATGGTTTAGGTCAAATGGAGATGTTTGAGGATGAAGGGGGAGGGGGACACAGGAGCTCAGGGGCACAATAACTCCAGAGGTTACTCCTCCAACCCCTGGAAAAATGCACTCTCTGAGTGCAAGTATATATTGGCTTTCTAGTGTTTGTGTTGCCGAATGTTGGCAGTTGTTCCAACTAGCCGAGCTGCGTTTTTCTCTCTCGCCTGACGTGAACTTCTTAACCCAGAGTCGGTGTCAAGCCGACGAGATCTTCGCAGATAAAAAAAACAAACAAGCAAGCAAGCAAAAGTCACAAATTAGTCACAGGGTTAATGCCGAAACAAACACCCCGTTGTCTCTGCCTCTCTCCTCTCTGTTTCTCCAATTCACAGACGCTCATCCGACATGTCTGCAGCCACTTTCTATTTGTTAACTGACCTTGTGTGTGCTCTCTCTCTCTCTCTCTGTCTCTCTGTGTTGCAGAATGGGAGCGCAGGCTGGGCTGATGAGGCCGACAGTAGTAGAGGAAGAGGAGAGGCCTCCAGAGATTTTGCTAAGGTCGGTATAAGGAGACCACGGCCTCCAGACAGCAGTTCATTTTGTCATGAAACAATCACATGGATGCTGCTGCATCAGTATATTTATTAAGAGTCATTCAGATCAATAACGAGTCAAAGTCGAAAAGTTTTCTGAAGTTTGGTAGATGCATCATGTGCAAACTCGATGTTTAAGGCCTATATCAAATAATTGGGTATATATTTGTCTTGGATTGGAGCACTGCATGCATTTTCGATCTGATTCTAACAGTAATGCTGCTCGTTCAGATCTCCTCCATGAGAATTTAACCCTGTGAGTAGACGGAGTCGCTCGCCTGCCATTATCACAGCAGGAGCCGCAGATAGCTGTTAGCTGCAGATTACAGGTTGGCTGCACTGTGGTCCTAATAATCTCTGTCTTCCAGCTGTACGAACTGGATAACGACCCCAAAAGGAAGGAGTTTCTGGATGACCTCTTCACCTTCATGCAGAAGAGAGGTAAGATCACGAAAAAAGAGGAACCTTCCTGTTTTTACACCTGAAAATAAGAGGGCCGCGTGTAGTTTCGATAAGATTTGAGTTTTTAGTCAAGTAAAAACAGCTTTTAACCATGTGCTCACAGTCTGGCTGTAGTCTGTCTGATTTTGTCATTTCTACCCTGAGGATGACTGAATGGGAAAACACAAATACTACACAACTTCCTCTCCCTCTGTCCCACTCCGAGGAGGGCTTGATGTGTTTTACAGAGCATCTGGAATTTCACTACAGACGGGAAACCGTGTTTGGTCTACACTAAAGCAGCTCCAACATCAGCTCAAAAACATGTTGTAACTCTCGCTGGCTCAGAAATCCTCGACTAATTCTGCTCCCCCGAGGGAAGATCTTAGGGGGTTAGCAGGTGAGGTCTGCTCTCCTTGATCCTGCAGGTCTGCCGTATCAAAGCCAAGAGGATCTGGCAGTGGCCTAACTTATCAGGTTGGCCGACAGCCTGGGCGGCTCAGCTGACCGCGTGTTGCTTTGACACTTACCGTAAGACCTTTCCGACCCGGGCGGCTAATGCACTTAGGCTTTTATCAGACAAATCTGTTGCCAAGCAAGTTACATGGCTCGAGCAAAACCTCCCAAGGTGAATCGCAATGTTATTACAGTGGCGCATACTTTACATGATGTTTTGGCAGCCTCTGATGAGCGATGATGCACTGTGTGTGTGTGTGTGGGGTTCATACTTCATTATGTTTAGTCACAGCCTACGATGGGTGATGCGATATGTACGCAAGTCTGTATGTGATGCATAGTTTGTTTTGTCAGACCGTGATGAATGATACTGGTGGGTGCGTTTGTGTAGGCTGGTGCTTGGACGCGCGTGCGTGTGTGTGTGCGTGCGTGTGTGTGTATGTCTGTCCGTCACAGCCAGGGGAGCAGCAGCTCCTGGGTGTTTGGTCTGAGGCCAGCACCCAGCAGTCTTGTTTGGAGGGTGATGAATTAAGCAGAGTCGGGGAGTGGGAGGGACGGGATCTGTCAAGGCCCTGTTAGCATCTCTGTCCAGCCGCAGACGCTGGGAGTGCCGGGCTGACCCCTTCCCTCACGCTGGTCAGACGGAGAGATCCATCAACCTCACCGAAACACACCTCCACAGCAGATAACTAGCTGAGAGCAGTGCACTTTATCACACCCGTATTAGCATTTTCATTTGGAGTATTTTCATGGGATTTTTAAAAAAATTATTTGCATGGACTTTTTGCAGGAAATAAAACTAGTCTTTTGAGTTAAACAATTTTTTTTAAATATCTGATCTTCTGGGAAACTATCGGCCTTTTTGCTGGGTGGTGACAGCGCAAACCACCTCTTGCGGCTTGCGAACAACATCCATCGATTCACCGGTGACAGTATGACTGGGAACTCGCCAGAATGTGCGTTTCCAAATAGAATTACACTGAGTGCAGTTGCAGGAATCGCCTTGCCTGGATCATGTTCCCTGTGCTAGCTTACCAGTGGCTGAGGGAGTGCCAGGGTCAGGCACACCATGTTTTACAAATGTCACCGTGTCTGCGGAGCCGGCATCTTTTCTTGAGAGGGAGCGGGAAAGAGAAAAAGACATTACAAGCGGGCCACGTTCTCGTTCGCGTAAACGGAAGGATACGGCGTCGGCGACACGATCTCCGCGCGGTTGTAGCGTGGAGGGTGAAAAGCCAAACGGCCGCACAATGTTTCCAGTGTGCTTGCAGGATGTGACAAGGATGCTGCTGTTGACACACGAGAGCTGATGCAACCAGCGCTCGCTGAGCAGGCGGCCGGGGTATAATTTCAGCTACTCCGCAGCGAGGTCTTCACCCCTCCCTTAAAACGAGAGGCACTTGGCTGACCCCTGCCTCTCGCTCCCGAGTCTTAATCACAGGGAACAAATTGCTTGGCCGGGTTCCCTTTTTGCCGTCGGTGCCAAGACGGTATGAAATGAGACGAGCGAGCCTCGCTAAGCCCCTGTTGACGGCACCCTCTAATTACTGCACGTTTGCCCCCTCCTGCCGTTTCATTTCATAGGCTGAGGGCCGAGATTATTGCACCCTGTTCTAACAAAGTAGGCCCCTTTTTGCATTAATGTCACTTTGTGGATGAAATGGCGGGGTGGGGTGAGGTGGGGGGGGATTACAGGCATTCATTCAACAGATCTTAGTAGCAGATCGCCCCCCCCAAATACAACCTCTTCACTGTTAATACGTTTAGGTTAAATCCAGTGGAATCTGTGGATGCAGAGAGACAAATGGTGAAGTGCTTTTCCCACCTTGTGGCGGGGGGCCTCAAGGCCTTGAGAGGAAAGCAGCAGCGGAAGGAAAACTTACGAGGGATTCCCATTTCCTGCCTCTGTGCTTAAAAACAGGCCTCTGTGTGTGTGTGTGTGTGTGTGTGTTAATGGTTGAGGAATTTTAGCAGCTGTCTTAAATCCTGTCTGTGCTTAAAGGGGCCCATTGATAGGTTCTGCATCTCAGAACTGGCAGAAGAGGCTCGACTTGACACTTCCTCAACCATCTGCTCTCACCATCGTCCTATCGTGTGTGACAGTAACGCCGCGGCTCAGATCCACGTCACCGCAGCCCCCCCCCCCCCCCCCCCCCCCCCCCCCCCAGTAGAAACATCCGCTAATGGCTCGACGTGAAAATGTAAATGCAGCCGGGCCGAGTGTGGGTGGAGGAGGCCCTCACGAGTGCGCGCGGACGTCACTGTTCATCATATCCATTTCAGGTTTTTTTGCCGTTTCACCCCCACTGGGAAAACGCCGGGAGAAGCTGACGTTGGCTCGGCGCCATGAACCACCTCAAAGGCTTCGATTAAGCAGATGGGCCGATGTTTGTTTTGGTTCGACACCCGGCCTCTCGCTGATTTGACTCGAAGTGTGTGTGTGTGTGTGAGGAGGGGGGGGGCGAGACTGCGGGAGCTACGGGTGTGTGCGATAAAGAGAGGGAGAGAATAAAAGAATGATGCGGCCAACTGGCTGTCAGCGCTGTCCACTTGAGATGATTAATGGCCCCGGGCTGTGACGGACAGAGCCAGAGAGAGAGAAAAAACAGTGGAGATAGGAAGGGAGGGGAGGGGGGTGGGGGCGTAATGGACGGGTAGAGACAAGTGTTTTAGCCCCCTGCTCCTGCAGCCAGAGAACCCCACACGTTGCGACGGCCAGTGAAGACCAGATCCGTCCAAGTGTGACACAGCTAATGGGGAAGTGTGGACTCGGCTTAAGAAGGGACCACATGGTGTGCTATCGCTGCTTTAGAGTTATTTTAAGGGGAAATCCCTCGCGTCGCAGAATTAGGCCCATTAATAGCTATGAAGGGGTTAGGCGGACTTGTCCATACCATTACGTCGAGGTGAGCCTGATGAGGCTCGAGAAACATGTATAGAATTAGTGCAAGGAAGGAGGGACGCTAATGATTATAATGGAGATGTCTCAATTAGCCACAGCTCCGCTATTAGACCTACTGGCAGTGGCTCTGCTCTTTGTTCCTGAGCGACTTCACACCCGCTTGACTTTCACAGCCTTATTGGGGGGGGAAAAAAAAGGAAAAAAAACTCGGCGAACAAATAAAAAAAATCCCCCCCCCCCCCCCCCCCGTTCGTCCTCTCACATTAGGATTGAAACGAGGCTTTTACGGACAGGTTCAGGAATTATTTGTGGTGCTGCAAAAGTGGCCTCCCAGCAGGACATCAGAGGAAGTTCTCTAACTGTAACCCTGAGACCGAGAGCTCTGTCCACACCAATTACACCATGAATGGGCTCTGGGGGATCCATGTATGCATTATATTACTCCCCCGGTCAGCCTCACACTGGCCCTCGTAACAGGCGGGCCCTCTGTACAAACAGCTCGCCACAATAGGAACATTCTCTGGCTCTTTGATACGGCCTCATTTTCCTTTAGTTAACACCCCACAACTTCTGGAAAGTGGCAGCACCTGGCCGCATTCACAGCGGAAACACTAGGCATTGTGGGCCTATTTGTCAGGATGTCGGATCACATCTGAAATGTTTGAAATCGGCGTTTTGAGTGTGCAGCTTGTTTCGCCTGGTCTGCTTTGAAACGCTGAAAAGCCACTTTCAGTGATCCAAGGAGCACATTTGACACGATTTTATTTTGTCCCCTCCTGTCTTTCCGCCCTCCCTCCTGGCCCACTCCCCATTCTCCTTCCCCTTCTGTTTATTGTGCTACAGTTACAACCACTGAAACTTGATAACACCATGGGGGATAGGGGCGGAGGGAGGGCAGCGCCTCGGCCTGCTTGGTGAGGAGGAGGAGGGGGGGTTGTGTGTGTGGGGAGGGGCTGGATTAAGGGGCCTCCTGTCCTACACAGGATGATTAATGATCTCCAAATAAGTGGGGGCCAACCTTTTTGATAGGGCAGCACTGACGGACGGCAGACAAGGGAGTGACCGTCGTGTGTCTGCATGTGTGAAAAGAGAGGATGAAGGATGAGAGAGGGCCAACGCGGAAACCACAGTAGGAGACGCGGGTGCCAGGGTGACAGAGGGGAGGTTAAGGGAGGCGTCGCGCAGGAACAGGGGCCACGCTCTTTCATGTCCATTTGAAAAGCACTTTGTCAGTGGACTGGAGCTGACCAGGCTCGCAAGACGGATAATCAGGTAGCCCGCGGACCAAGCACTGGCAGCCGAGGGCCCCGGCCGCCAGGAAAGGGTGGGGACCCAAACGATTCTCCGATTCCCAACCGCCGCTTTCTAATCATTACCCCGAGACTGGCTCCAGGAGAGGAGGCCAAACTCGGTCGGACGGGGGGGGACACGTCGTCGTCTGCGTTTGTCATCAAAGATTCTGTGGCGGGCACGTTGATATATCGGAGGCCTGAGATTATCTTTGCATTCAGCCGACTCCACCCGTCGGCGGGCAAATTACAGCCCGACCTTTGGGGAATGAGTGCATCCATGGCGGTTCCTTCAAAAACAAAAGGAAATAGTTGCTTTCCTGATGTTGTGCGCCCGTGAGAGAGTGTGTGTGTGCGTCTCTCTCTTTGAAGCAGGGAGATTGTTGGGAAATGTGAGATTAAAATCTTCAGGACTTTTTTTTTTTTTTCATTTCATGCGCTTTTGTTTGTCTCTTCCAAACCGACACTCCTCTTTGTCTCCCTTCCTCCCTTCGGCCTTTTCCAACCCCAACCCCCAATCTTATTTCCCCCGTCATTTGACCAGACTGCTCCCCGAGCTCGGGATTTTGCCACCGCGCTGTCCATCTTTAATTACGACCATACTGTACAGGGATTTGAGTCTCTAAGCTGCAGAGCTGGGAGATTCTTAATCACCAAGCTCATAAGTAAATGAGCAGGGAAGATGAGCGCAGGCCTCAAGCAGATTCATGCTCCCCAGCGAGGTCATCGGTCAGGGTAAAAATAACACGGGCTGCTGCCCGATGCATCTTGTTTTGTCGTCAGTGGAAAGCGTTCGTGAATGCCCCGAGAAGCAAACGTGCCTGTCGAGTGCTTTTATGCCGGGCCACAAGACGTCTGTGTTTCGTGAGGACAGGATCGCAATGTGAAGCGTGGCTGAGAGCCAAGCGGTAGGCTCGAACACATGAAAGTGTTCTCCAAGTAATAAAAGAAGTGCAAATAAAATATATAGAGAGATTCAGTGCAAAGAAACTTGATTTATTTGGTTTAATAGAATACAAGTGTGTGTTTTTAAGTAGGCCAAAAGCTGTGAATATTGTCATTATCGATTCTAAAAACAGTGCTAAGTTTGGAAAAAATATAGCCGTTAAGCAAGAATTTGTTCATGAGAAAGCATTACTCATTGATATTGTGGCTTGTTTAACTCTTTGAAAGGCCGAATCACTTTCCTGGACTCAGATTGAAAGTGTTGTGGGGGCATTGTGCGGCGTTTTTATTTTCACTCCACGTCCTCCTGCCTTCGACAAATTCCCCAAACCGGTGCTATCTCTGGATATCTGCGTGTCTTGCTTCTCCAGCTGTGTCCTGTGTGAGCTCTTAAAGCAATGTTTCCTGGCCTCCCCATCCCTGTGATGGATGGCATGAAATGCATTATAGCCCCCAGAGGAGCCCTACACCAATACAATAGCCCTGAGCTCACTTCCAGAGCAGCCCCGACGCCCGAGTGTTGCGTAAGCCGCGCGCTAACCGACATCCTAGAGCCCAGGGACCCAACGGAAAGCTAGATGCTTGGTTCTTCTGGGGACGAAATGGCGGACAACGTGCCAAACGTTACAACCTAGTTTCGGGGAGCATTTTAGTCGATCAATGGTTGCCCAGCCAAGCTAGCGGGCTTTAAAGTCGTACTTTTCATCTTGTATAACGCGGCGGGTCGAGATCCCTTTCCTAATGTGTCGCTCTCTGCGTGAGGCCCCGGTTATTAGGCCATTGACTACTCTAATAAGCGGGGGGGGGGGGGGGGTTGTCCGCTAAGAAGGTTTAATGATGCGGGGTATTGCTTGAAAAATGGGAATGAAAGGGTACTCTGCTCTCGTCTCGAGGCGGCCTGCGTTAAGCGCGTCAGGCCAATCCGTGAAAGATAGATGGACAAACCGCTGTCACGGTTTCCCAAAGCCAAACGCAATTAGCATTGATGGGAGTTAAAATTTCCAAGATGAGTGCTCGACCCCCCCCCCCCCCCCCCCGCCCACACACACACACACAAACACGCAATTCCTTTGGCCGTCTCAACATGTCCGTCCCTCTCCTGAGCTTATAGCAGCTGATGTCTTGCGCATTGATCGGTTTTGCTGGGGCCCAAATGGGGCTCGTCAGCTGATGGCTTTATCTGTCAGTCCGGGTGTCTATTGATCCAGGCCGTTACATGTGTAACAAAGCCGCTGGAGGGGAAAGGGAGACCCTCAATATTGCACCTGCCAGTGAAGACATCACTGCAGCACATTTATCCTTTAAACCGGCGATACCCCAGTTTGACCAGTGTGACCGAGGCCTTTAGACTGAGTCAACTGACAATTATATCGATAATTATATGTATTATTTAGGTGTAGCGTTGAATCTGTCAGTGTGACTTTCAATGCGTCTTTAAGAACTAAATATGATGTTAAACAATTGAATATAAATAAATAACATTTGTTATTTATTTAACCAAAGTAGAATCTGCCATTAAACTAACCAATAGGTCTTCAAAATGGCTGCTAAACTCTGTGTATCTTAGATGTAGACTATGTGTTTCTGATTTCACATTCTCATGTCTCCCTCGCTCCCTGCACCTTTTAGGCCTTTTAGGTGCAGTGGTTCAGGGCCTCACAGCATGAGGTCCAGTCTGCATGTTCTCCAGGTTCACTCTGGCCCTCCTCCCGCCCTCAGAAAACATGCATCATTAGGCCAAACCAGAGCCGGTGCACATTGCCCCCAGGTGTGTGCGACCCGTGTGCCCCCGTAATGGATTCCCACCCCTGCCTACGCTTTCTTCCTCTCACTGGTGTAATATAGAATAAATCTGTATTTGTCCCACAGTGGAGAGACATTTCTGGTAGGAAGAACATCAATAAATGGCATGCACACATATATGAACAATAAAGTAGCCGCCCCCTGTGACCCACACGAGATGGCCAATTGAATTTTTCCGTCTCAAATGTGATTTTGACGTGTTTGACGTGTGCAAAGTTAAGCCCCCCCCCCCTCCCTCTAACGCCTGTAGCTTTGTGACAGGAATCTACGGTTGATGTCAAAGCCCCGCCCTCTATTATGCCTACCGCATACCATTGTCATGTTGCTGCGACATATGCATTCTCGACATTTCTGCACAGATCAAAGATAGCCGTCCACAAGGCCAAGCTATTGGGTTACTTTTCACTCACTCGATCTCGTAGTCGCATGTAAATATAGAGCGCGGCTCATCCACTATATTTGACCGCGCTGGTTACATCTGTAGAGACGTTAGCGTTTTGGGAACACGGTCTCAGGGTGAAGAGGCGCGCGAGTAGCCGCAATATCACACTTTCCCCTGCGTTTTCCTTCGCCGTGTTGCTATTTGTGTTCCTCGCTCCACTTGTGGATAGAAAACAATGTTTATTGACCTTTGCCTGGCCCGACTGTGACTCACAATACGGGCCTGTATTATAACTACTGTATGTGTCAACAGAAGACTTAACTCCCCCCCCCCCCCCCCCCTGCTCTCCCACAACCCCGGCCGTAAATCGCCCCTCGCTGTCATCTGCTCCTATCCCCGCGCATCCGAAGCGCGCTCGTAAATTTAAATTTGGCAAAAGACGCCCGGGCCCGTCGCCGTTTGCAAATTTAAAGTCAAACAAGAAATGGGAACGTCCACTTCGGGGGGGGGGGGGGGCGATGAAGGATGTCGTTTGAAACCCCCTCCTCCTCCTCCTCCTCCTCCTCCACAGCAGCAACCAAATCACGTCCATGGCGCTGCATGTAAAAGACCCCCCCCCCCCCCCCCCCCAAGCGGGCATTTCCATCTGCTTTGTTAACTTTACAGATCGTTAGAGAGCAGACGGCCGTTCGCGAAACAAACAAATGTTCCAGAGCGGCGGCGAAATCGACGTTTTGACCGGACAGTTTTGATTGGAATGGCGCGACGCGGGCGGGCGGGGAAAACGCTAAGTGTGTGTGTGCCGTCCCGCACGACAGGTATTAATGTCGCGACTCCGAGCGTTTCACGTTCACGGGCTGCTCTCTCGGCCCCGCGCTCGGCTCGACGTGAACAGGGGGCGAGCGTTGCCAGATAGTGATTAGTTGGCCGCGGCTTTGGCCTCTGGGTGTAATAACCAGGTGGCTGACAGTGAAAAACAGCCCGCAGCTCAACAGGCGCTCGTTTTTCTTTATCGTTGAGAGGAAAAAGAAAGAGAGCGCGAGGGGGGGGGGGGCTCACACATAACCTGCGTGGGAGCGGGACTTTGATAAGACTTGATAGACACGTTACTTGAATTACGTCCGCGACCTTGCCGAGACTGTGTGTCACAAGATTGCTGTGTATTGAACCTGTATACGAACCTCCAAAGGAATGACGGGAATCACATTTATCGCCCAGTAGGTCTACTGCTATGAGGAATTTGTGTTGGTGTAGGTAGAAAAACAAGCAAGGTGGAGGCCTTTTTCTTTTTGTCCTCACAGCACGTGTAGAAAAACAACAGGCTTCGACCCACATTCTTACATGTGATGTATAGATACATCACATGTAAGAAGGGGGTGTAAGGGGGGTGAGAGAAGCGCATTTAATGAAGATATACAGATTTAGAAGCGGTAAATACAACTTTAGCGAGACAATGAAAACGAGAACAATATCAGATGCGGGGGAGGATCACAGGACCATAAAAACGGGACTTTATGACTCTGTCCCAGAGCCTGTGAGCAGCGCAGGTTGGCAAAAAAAGGGGACAGAGAATTGAATTGACGATGTGATCTCTATGAATAGATATCCTGTGAGTAACGTGTTGAAAAAGCAGCCGTTTCCCTGTCTGGCCCGCGCCTCTCGGGTGTCAGGCGTCCTTTCTCTCTTCCAGAATGAAGAGTAAGCGGCGTCAGTGCCTCCCTCCCTCCCTCCCTCCCCGCATTCATCTGTCCATCCGTCCGTGCGTCCGTCTGTCCATCCATCCGTCTCTCTGTCAGCTCCATATCAGTCAGTGTTGATTGGGGTCTAGTCAGTTGATCTGCCGGGTCTCCGGGGATGGAGAGGACTTGGGTTACAGTTGGAGAGGCCATCTCACTTTTCGCGCCATCCAACCTTTTCAATCCCCCCCCCCCCCCTCCACCACCCCCACCCACCACCACCCCCACACACACACACACACACACCCTCCCCCCTCTATTCCACCAGGTGACCCATCTTCATGACCCACGGAGAAGGAGTCATGTTTCTCTGTCTTTCTTTTCCGGCTTTATGCTCTATGTCTCCGCGGCCCGGGCTGGGACCAGGCTCGGCCTCTGTGCGGAGCGCGGCCGGCGCATTGGGGACGCTCCGGCCCGTTAACGCCGCTATAAAACATCGTATAAAACCCTATCGGGGTCTCGCCGACGTCTCGCAGTGTCATCATCCGCGCCCTGGCGGGCCGGGCGGCGTGCGAGCCAGATTTACTGCCCCTGGCTGTTGCGTTGGAGCGCCGCCAGCCTCGCCGCACTGTTTCACACGGCCTGATGTACTGGCCGCCTGCCCACTGCAATAAGTCTCTCCGAGAAGCTACTCTCACTACCTGAGTAAATATCGCTCCAAGTGACTTATCCATCACTGGATGTTTGCTTTTTTTCTTTCTCCCCCCCACCTCCCTCCCCTGCCTCCGGCCTCATTTGTTCTCTTTATTGAGAGGGGGAAAAAAAGGAAACGTGTGGAGGGAGAGCGAGAAGAGAGGGCGGCGAGGAGGGCTGTCTGACTCTCCTCCAGCGATGGACGGACCACACAATAGAGGCTTCCCCGTCTTGTCCGTAGCGCGACGGCTATTTTTAGCGGAGCGCGGCGGTGCTGGCGTGCAAGGCTCCTTGATATTTTTCCAGCGCGGCGCGTTCACAGCTGCCTCGTCGCTTGGCGGCGCAGCGGAAAGGACCGGCTTCGTGCTTTCCTCGCATTGTCCGCGTGCCCCTTTTATTGCGCCACCTCAGCCGCGGCGCGACCCGTCCCCAACGGCGTCCTCTTCCCGCGTCTGCTCGTCTTTCAAGACTTCAAGGCCTGAACGTTTCCCGTTTGTCCTCTCCATCGCTCCTTTGTGCCTCCCGTCTCGCCTCCGTCCCTTTGTCCCGCTGCTCGTTCGCATTAATTGCACTTTATTGACACGGCGTACGCGGCCCGGCTGCATGGAACATATTGACTCCCATGCTCCATTGTGGACTTTATTAGTCTACCGTGCCGCCCCTGTCGTCGATTCCCCCGCGTCCGTGCGTCCACCAGCTGTGGCCCACGCCTCCGTGCTTAGAATAGCGATGCATCTGTAGTCTAGCGTTACATTGAACTCCCCTTATGTGGAGGGGACGCATCTTAACACTTGATATGAATTGGGCCGTCGCGCGAGTGGCGGCTCTGCCTGGCCTAAAGATAGCGAATTCCTCGCACCGGAGACTTTTTTACCTTTTATGTCCCTGGCCGGGCATTAAAAATAAAGCAAACGTGGCCCGGCGCGAAGCGGGCTCCTGACAATACGCCGCCCCGAACGCGTGGACACATAAACTAAACAGCCTGGGGGGGGGGGGGGGGGGTGCTGCCCGACGTAGAGTAAACTCCGGGCATGTGGTGTCCAGACTCCGTCTCTGCTGTCAGGGCGTCTCTGTCCTGTGTCGACGGAGGGTCGGGGCTGCTCCGCACTCGCGCGTTCTCCTCCCGACTGCCAGCGTGAAGTGTGTGCCGCTGTCCCGTCGAAATAAACAGCAGAAGTGGGGCGCGCGGTGTTGACGTTTCACGCCGAGCCAGGCGCGCGTGGTTCGTGCTCAGAAAGAACGCTTTGTTGAAGCCCCGGTGTGCTTTTAGGAAGAGTTGTACCGGTATAAAAAAGAGAGACGAAGCCCAGGGAGTTACTGGTGTGGCCCAGCCTGGTGTTTAGACTTGGTGTTTGAGGTAGGTAAGTAGGTAGGAGGAGGAGGAGGAGGAGGAGGAGGAGGAGGAGGAGGAGGAGGAGGAACTGGAAGGTGTCGGTGGGTTGCTGTGTGCTCTGAAAGCACTCAGACACTGCCATGAGGCCAGGGGCTGTTTGTGTTGGCTGACACCTTCCTTACAGCAGTAATCCAGTCTTTCTCCAGCTGGCCAGCTACTACACCTCCCCCTCTACTCCTTCAATCTATCCTTCAATACGTCCCTCCCCAAGGCAGCCAAATCTTTTTGTCTCTCTGCCCTCTTTTCTCTCTCTCTCTCTCCTTCTCTCCCTCCCTCTCTCTCTCTCCCTCTATCTCACCCCGTCTTTTCACTTCGCCTCGCCCCTTCAAAGTCCCCTCGATGCACCTTTTGTTTTTTTTTTCCGTTTTGTGCCCTTTCCCTCCGAATTTACACGGGCCGCATTAGTCTAAATAATATGATTATCTGACAGTGGAATCTATGCATCGATCTCCAGAATGAAAGCGGCTGGAGATCTACGGTGGCCTTTCCTCTTCTCTCTCCCTCCCTCCCTTTTCCCTCCTTTTCCACCTCCGCTGGTTGTGAAACCTCACACCCGGCCGGTGCTCCTTCAGTAAAAAATTCATTTCCTATGCGTTGTCCGCTGGAAGGCTGTCGCTCCGCCGATTAATTATTTAGAAAATGCTCGTCGTGTGATATGGAATTTGCCGCGGCTGGCGTCGGGAGGGGGCCCGATTGATTTATTATAGTGGGCCTTTAATGTGAACAGCTGTTTCCTACTAAAAATAGGTCAGGGGTCAGATCAAATGACCTTGTTCCTGTTTTTTTCACCCCCCGCACGCCGAGATAGAAAGCCGGGCCGCGCGGTGGGAAATGTTAATGTTTGATTTGGATGGACGGGCTGTCTGTCACAGTTCCTCTCGCAGAGGGCCCGTATTAGTGATTACCACAAATTGCGTACGGGCTGATCAATGTCTGCAGATGATGGCCGAAAGGCTTTTTACTTGATTACACATTTAAAGTGCATAATTGAGTGTCAGGGTGGGGGGGGAGAAAATAGGATTATTTATATCATTTGTATCAATTGAAGGATTCGTTCCCCCATTGTGTGGATTCTGGGAAGGGGTCACAGAAAAGCAAAGTTAGAGGCTATGTGCAGGGAATATGCTTTTTCAAGCCTGTAGCTGTGTAGCTCCCTGTGCTGGGCCTGTCGCTCTGCCTGTGCTACCCTTATCATTTGAAGTCTAGCCGTTTGAAGCCCGGCCGGGGCGGCCCTCGTGTTGAGCCGTGGAAGTCGGAGGAAGGACTTAGGGAGTGGCTGAGGGGGGCCCTCAGCCGTGGCACTTCCCACCAGAGCGACCTCCGACCCCCGGTGCCATTAATCACTAGGCTCCTGATGGCCCTGTCCCTGGGGGAAAATCAGTCCGGGGCAAAGGATGATGGGAGGTGAAGCCTGCAGCCAATTACAGATCGTCTAGGAGCAGCCGAGTGGACAAATCAGGGCCCTGCACGGAGATGAAATGCCCAATAGTCGCCTCCTTTAGGACAGCACCAGGCGGCGTACAGTGTAGTGTTACGAGTTGCCCGGGGTTTGAAGTGAGAACGGTTATAATGGCAGAGCGGAGGGGGCCGTTCGTGGGGCCGCCGGTCGGACACGTCGTGCCGCTGTGATCAAAAGGGAGGTTTTGTCCTGTTCTAATTAAGTCTGTTGGAGCCAAATGTCTCCAGGGTTGGAAGCGGAGCAGATGTCGGGCACCAAAGGCAGGGCGGCATGTCGATTCTCTCCAATTGGGGAACTGCGCGGCTAACTGGCAAAGTGTCGCTAATGCCCCTCTCTGCGTCTATTACGGCGCTATCAAAGGCGCTCGCCCGGCACTTTCATATTCGGGGTCAGGCCGCGCTGAAACGCGAGACCTGCCTTATGTCAAGTGTTGACTAATTAATGCTGCCTTAGGTTTCAGAACCGCCCCCGCTCGTTCGGACGCACACTCGCCCATTCGCTTTGACTCCCGTGTGCGCGCTGCGCTGCCTCCCTGTCCGCGGGCCGCTTGTCTCTCGCTTTTCTATGTCGCAGAAGCAGCTCCCGGTAAATAGTCTACACCCGATCCGTTTATAATGGAGCCGGCCGCGGGCCTGGGTGTGAATTAATGCCTAACTAACTGCTGGCCTGTCACTATGGGGGCCGGCGCTGTTGTGTCTCATTTGTTGTGCTCTCATTGTTCACGTCCGGGGCCAGTATGAAAACATGGCTTCCTGCTGACCTGCAGTTTAATTCACACATCAATAACCCCTGGCTGATCTCTGACCCCTCCGGTTGTACTAATTGTTTGATGCGGGATTGATGTCCAGCGCTGCATTAAATAACAGGACGGGCCGCTGTCAGGAGAGCACGCCTGCCGCTTTGACCCGCGACCCGTTCTGGAAACGTTGCCACTGTGTGGAGATGTGAGGGGACGGCTCTCTGTTGTGTAATGAGGTTGTTGTGACGCCTCTGAATAAAGTTGAAGTCTTTCTTTCAGTCTGGTGAGAACATTCGGGTCAGAATCTGGCATTCATTGCACACTGCTTAGGTTATTAGTTGTGGTTTTTATGTAATTGAAATATTACTAAAGTCTCGGCTCTGGGAACAGATGAGGAAAGGTTTAGCAAGAACTGTCCATGTGTGCAAATGAGATAGAGAGGAGGATTTTTACCGGTTAAATTCAATCTGAATTCCCGTTACTGGAAAAATCATTACTCTCTTGCCGTCTCTCCCGCTCTCTGCATAGCTAATCCAAAGGAGCTCCAAAAGTCTTGTTTTGCCACCAGCTAATTGGCTCTGGAGATAAGATGGCAGGTTTCCCAGAGCAGCATATTCAGAAGTGTTAACAAGCGGAACAATATTAACCTCGTACTTTGGGGGGGGCGAGGGGGAGTTTTTGCAGGACGAGAGGTCTGCTGAGGTGGCATCTCTACACCTGCAGGATCTAAAACATGGTCCAACTCGGTCATATCATTTTCTAATCTTCATCTGCAGGAACAGACGAGGGCACAGGGGGCATATCTGCTGAACGCCATACAGAATGTCCACATGTGTTTCTGATGGCTCCCCTGGCTGCCTGTAATTATGTGCGGCTCTGTGTTTGACACTGTAGATCCTGGAAATAGGCTCCTATTATCTTTTGTCTCCAACCCATAAAAACCTCTCACACAGGCCTTTGTTGCAGTGTGCAGAGTGAGTGGTGGCAAACAATCATTGTTCAGTGCCGTAGCATTTCCAAACCCCTCTGTGCAGAAGCATAATGAGAATGTACATTAACGGGGAATAATATCCTCTCTTGCCCAGACCCAGGTCCTCTAGACAAAATACACCCGTATATTCCATCTTAAATCTGTATCTCTGAGGACTGAACAGTTCCTGTGCAACCATTAAGACCAATATACCGTTGTGCTCTTAAAGCGGTCAGAGCCTCAGAGGCCTGATGGCCACACGTTCCTGATCTGCACACTTCCGCGGGCCCATGTGTTCAGCTAGGCCCCTTGCACATGGCTTTAAGACATGTTGCTAACTTAAGAAAATGAACCAGGGCTAATCTTCATGGCCTGATCACACTGCTATTTTACAAAGTCATTAATGAGTCTGATTCCAGGTTAAGAGCCGCCTGCGGAGGGGGCCGAGGGATTGGCTGGCATTAGCCGCCAGGGCAAATCTGCACAACTCCCCTGCGCCGGGCCCGGCAACACTAACAGCAGAGGGGTGTGGATTTACTTAGCGCAATCCTCTAAATAAGCTTCATTATACTGGCCTATCCAGGAGCCCCCCACCCACCGCTGCCCATGGATTAGCAGCTCGTCACAATCCTCAGTCCCCTCCTCCCGCTCCATGCGTACACTGTTGCACATTGCACTTTTTGATTCTGTTGCATACTGCAAACCACCACCACCCCTCCCCCCTCCTCCCCCCCCCCCTCCTCCTCCCTCTCCTCCTCCTCCTCCCCACACACGCTCCCGACAAGCTTCACTGCAGATAAGCTGTTGACAAGATTAATGCATCTGTATCAAAAGTCTAGAGCCGCTTGGCTTTGTGTTGTTTGCGAATCTCCTTTTCCAGGTCAAGCCTAAGATTGCCTTAACTGGGCTAATATGTTTTCAAGCCAAATTTAACAGGCGTGCAGGCAACAGGTCTGCCGCCCTGCATCTTACCGAGCACCCGTAGATCAGCAGACGTCACAGAGTGTTCCTCGCGGCATTGATTGGTAATTGAATTAATGCAGCGAGGTGGGAGGGGGGGGCAGATGCATGATTTTCTCTTAAGCGGCTTTAGACGTTGGGTTTTTACAGTAGGTGCCGGTGTGTCTCAGCAGGGATGCACACAAGAGAAATCGTCAGCACTATGGCCCCGCATTCCCGTCGGGAGCGTCCGTGTTAAAAATGCATGCAGGTGCGGCGCACAAATGCACTTTGAAATAAATCCATCCACCGTAAAGCATTCCCCGCGTGTCGTTAAGCCAATCTGATTGAGATGCATGATTTTCTTTCTCTCTCCCCCCCCCACCCCCCGTATTGATTCACTTTATGGTTTTCCTGTACTCCGTAGGAACCCCGGTCAATCGCATCCCCATCATGGCCAAGCAGGTCCTGGATCTGTACATGCTGTACAAGCTGGTGACGGAGAAGGGCGGCCTGGTGGAGGTCATCAACAAGAAGATCTGGAGAGAGATCACAAAGGGACTCAACCTGCCTACCTCCATCACCAGTGCAGCTTTCACCCTGCGCACACAGTGAGTCTTTCACACAACGTGATCTGCAAAATGAAAATGAAAAAAAGAAATACCCACTCTGTTTCATGTTGGCATAATATTATGTCAACTCGGATCTAATTAACTGGAACTAAATAAAGCATCTCGTGTGCGGGTCTAATTTAGCCTGAAACAAGAACCTTCCTTATGCTCTGAGTGAGTGTGTGCGTGTGCGTGTGTGTGTGGCGGGAGGAGTAGTAGTGGTAGTAGTGTAAGAGGATGTGTATTTGTATGTGTGTGTGTGGTGCGAGTGCGGATGTCAATACTAACCCCCGGCTGTGTGTTTATACACATGCGAGTTTGTTTCCCCCCTGATGCCACCTTCCCTCTTCACATTCAATCTCCCCGTCCATGACATCACACATAGAGCCCATCGATCCCCATAGATTTATTGACGCCATTTGGGTCAGAGTTCACAGCGGCCGAGGCGGCGCTTGACTGACAGCTTTGCGCTGCGAGCCCGGGACTGGAGCTAACCCTCCTCCCCGGTGGAAATCCCTCAGTAAGGTGTAACACCTCCCTATCCCCGTCCACTAGCAGGGTGCCCTAATGAACCTTTATGTATTTTTAATGCCGCGCAGCATCGCTCTGCCAGCTCCTTCTAATGGACGCTGCTCTCAGCTTCCTATTGATCCCCCCCCCACCCCCCAGCTTCTATTCCACCATTATGTAGACAGCGCACACAATAATTGAGCGTGTTTATGGGGATGGAAAACATTTCAGGGATGCGAGGGCGCATACTTGTGGAGCTCCCGTGACACAATGCAAGTGCACTCATCGTGCCGCGTTTTCATCTTGGCCCTGAGGTGTCAGAATGGGTTGATGTGTCTTAACACCTGATTGTGCACAAAGACAAGGTGGAACTGTAGCGGCATGGGAAATACTTCACAAGATGGGCTCGTAGTGTTTAATGTGTGACTAGAAATGTAAGCTCGTAAGCATCTCATAATCACAATGATTTGCATAATGAATGCGTCTTCTTACCCGAGTGTGACGTCGACCCCAGGAGCTATACCGTTGTCGTGCCAGCGCTTCCTCCGCAGGTCTGACCTGTCGCCTCGTCTCCTCACCAGGTACATGAAGTACCTGTACCCGTACGAGTGCGAGAGGAAAGGCCTGAGCTCCCCGGGCGAGCTGCAGGCCGCCATCGACAGCAACCGGCGCGAGGGCCGCCGTCCCAGCTACAGCAGCAGCCTCTTCCGCTTCTCGCCCTCTCCCAGCACCGCGCCCCACATCCTGTCCCCTCCCAAGATGCACCTCTCCGCCCTGGGCGCGGGCACCTCCGGGGCCCTGAACGGCCTGCAGGCGTCGCCCGGACCCTCCCTGAAGAAAGGTGGGAGCTACCAAACAGTCGGTAATTATACTCCTCTTCATTTTCGCCCCGCTCTCGTGAGCCTTTTGTGTGATGTCCCGTCTCGAAATATACACGTTTCAGCGGCAGCACACAGACTCATCATTATTCCACAAATAGAAACGCGGGAGACGTAAGTCAGAGCGTGAGCAACACATTGCCTTCTAAAACTGAGCCCGCCTGCCGGTAAACAGGCAGAACGCGTGTTTGACCGCTCTCTGGCCCGATGGAGGTTATATTAAACTGGGTAAATGTTTGCTGAATGAAGGCAGCCTCTCTCACACTGGTCGGATTGATCCGGAGCCCTCCAGTGAGGCAAGTGCCGAGACCTGCGCTCGCAGTATTTCTAAAGAAATACTGCCCCCTACCGCAGTTTAGGAAAACTACACCTAGTGGTCGCGGTAGATGAACGCAGATGGTTTTCTCTTTTTTAAACCTTTCAAGTACTTTAAAGAGGTATACTCCCTGATAGCAGGTCAGAGAGGCGCACGCTACTTTCTTTGCATCATATATTCTCCTGTCCGTGGGAGGGTGTGTGTTTGCGTGCGTATGCAGGAATGTTGGTGCGAGCCTCGACTGTCACATCTACGTATCACATTCTCCAACTAGTCTATTCCCTCCCTCTGCCGTATCCCAGCGTGTGTGAGCTTTTTGGGTGTTTTTTATGTGACTTAGTGAGCATGCATGTCTGGATGTGTGTGTGTGTGTGTGTGTGTGTGTGTGTGTGTGTGTGTGTGTGTGTGTGTGTTTAGCCCATCCAGGTGTTTAAGAACCAATTTAGCCTGGGGGTGCCCAGACCTTACCTTTACTACTCATTAATAACATGGTTCCCACGCTGGGGGCGCGCTTTATGAACTTTGAAGCCTCGAGTCCACATCAGTGAGATCCTGTTGATAACTGTCATTACCCTGTAGTCTTATCAGATGTCACTTTGACTGGGCTGGAATGTGACAGGATTCCCAACAGGATCCACGATTCGACACTTGTTTTATGTGGTGATGGTGGTGGTGTCGCCGCAGATCTGTAACTGCTTGTCCATTCCCAGAACCAGATTTCTTTGGGTTTTTTTTAATCACTGAATCTCAGGGAACTGGAGCCATTAGCTCGATAAACATGCAGCCGTTTGACTAAAAATAATAGTAAACGTATAGTGTTCAAAAATGCTGGGAAAAGATTTTATCTAGTGATCCAAGTAGTTAGTATAACAAAGTCTCTACTCGCATGGAATCACTAAATTTCGTGTGATGTCATTGAAGTGCAGTATTTTTGAGAAGTGGTAAAACAAAAGAATCCCTTTTGAAGTTGTTTTCCAGCAGTATATATGCTGGTCTATTCCTACCCATTTTAGATAGGAATTGAATTTTAGGTCCATGTAGAAGAACAGTTGAGTGAACCGAGCCTCCGTTCCTTCACTCCTGCAGAGGACCTGACTCCCTCCATCATGGCGGCGAGGCCCTCCATGGCGCTGGCCCTGGGCCAGCAGCAGGTTGCCGGGCTGGCGAGGGCCGCCACACTGGAGCAGCTGAGGGAAAAGCTGGAGACCGGCGGAGGAGAAGGGCCCGAGAGGAAGATGGCCCGTCTGGCCGAGGAGCAGCAGCGTCTCATGCAGCAGGCGTTCCAGCACAACCTGCTGGCCATGGCCTCGCAGATGCCCATGAACCTGCGCCTGGGAGCCCCCACCATCCCCACCAGAGGTCCGTTTCCAAGCAGCACTCCTCGAGAAAGAGGACGTGATGCAATGTCCGTCAGACGAGGAAGTCGTGATTGACCCATTTATTTATTTCTTAACGTTCCATCAGTTGCCTCCGCTGCGACAGTGACGTACAAGCTGTTGTTGAAACGTAGTTCTGTTAAGTCTTTTTTCTTGGTAGAAAAATGTCCCCATTCAAAATCAGGGTCCCCTCACAACTCTGTTCGTCTGTCCTTTCAGAAGAGAAGCAGCAGGACATGGCTCTCAGCATCTCAACCAATGGAAATGCCAGCATCACTGTCTCAGTGGAAGTCAATGGCACAATCTACTCAGGTTTGTATTGCTGGCTATTAAATGTTACGTAATGGGAACAATGAAATGTTTGAACAACTGTTTCAAGTTCAGAATATTTGTTAAATAAGACCACAACTTGGTTCCCATTCACATTTAGTCATTCAGTCGTTCACTATTTTCTAAAGCAAAGTGTAACAATAAATACTGCTCACATGCTTCAGACTATGAAGGGCTCAGAGTGCAGTAATAGTGGTACGTGTACAAGTGGAGTTAAGCTGGAGTTAAGACGAGGCAGTGTTGGGTAGGTGAGAGTTTGGAGAGGATACAGGTGGTTTTGAGGTGGTCTTCGAGGTCACCATTACTCTTCTAAAGACGGCTGTATGTGCTCCCACAGGAACCCTGTTTGCCCAGAAGTCTGGGGGAGCGCCTGGGCCGGCTGTGCCCGCTGCCGCCGCCGCCGCCGCTGCTGCTTCCTCAGCCTCTCCTGCAGGAACCAGCTCCAGCTTCGGCTTCTCTGCGCCCCTGGCTCAGACCCTCAGCCCCACGTCCTCCTCCTCCTCCAAGGGTCCCGGCTCGGCTGAGCCCACCCCCAGCGGGTCACCCTAACTCAGGCTGCCCTTTGTACCTGTTCCCCATGGCCTCTCTTCCACCGGGGGGCCCAGCAAGAATAACATCGTACAATGAGAAAACCGATAAGAATTACAAAGTGTTGCACAACAAATACCTCAACAAGCCTGTCAACCTCTTGGCTGTCCAATCATGAACACAGAGCCCAAGAATATTATGACGACACGTGCCCAAATGCACAGCTATGCATTTTATCCAACACACAAACACGTGCACACACTACACACACACACTCGATTTTTCATGTACACACATACAGACACACACACACTCACACACACACACACACACACACACTCGTTAATCCTAATGTACATGCTAAACACAATCAGCTCAGCCAAAACCCACTGACAGGCGTAGTCACAACTGAACTTGAAAAGTTTTATCTTAGGACATTTTGTTTGTTTGTTGCCATTTTGTTGTCTGTTTGATTTTGTGTTTTAGAATGATTTTATTTTTAGTTTTTTTTTTGTTTTGTTTTTTTTTTTCTCTCTTTTTACATACCTCAAATCAAGTAACCTGCAGTGGTGTCTTTACCTCAGGAGCTGTAGTATATTTAACCTGAATCAACTTTATTTTTTTTGTATTCTTTTTGACCTAGTTGCAATCAGGGGAAGTCGGGTAACTCTCACCAGTGGAACCTCATGTACAGAGCGCCCACCTCGGCGGGCGGCCTCCAGCCCGGGCCGCTCGCTCCTCTCTGACACGCCGCACACTCTCTCTCTCTCTCTCTCTCTCTATGTCTCTCTCTGTCTGAACTCACACTGGTGAACGGTCAGATGCTGTAGATCAGCACATCGAATACCCAACGACCAGATCGTATCAGGTCCGTGACAGACGAAGAGTGCGCGAGGGTTCGTTCGCCCTCCACATATGGACGTGATGTCGCCAGGCTGTGAACTCTTTTGGGACTTTTTACATGAAGATCTGCTTATCGCGGGTCCGCACAAGCCGCATTTAAAAACATAGCGCACATAGTTGCTGGGAGGCGGGAGGGCAACTCTTAACTTCACCCACAGCGGGCCTCACTTCTCCACCCACCCACCCACCCCTCCCCCCCGGCTCCTGTCTATGTTACAGAGAGGTCGTACAGACATCGGGGTTGAGCTGTTGCCCTCCATTTTGTCTGTGCGTCCGATCCTCCAGGCTGACGGCGTCCTCGTAGTTCTCAGACCTCACACTGGCCTCTCTGCTCCGGAAGGCGTCTCTCTCTCTCTCTCTCTCTCTCTCTCTCTCTACACACACATATATATATATATATATATACATTTATATATGTATATATATCTATCTCTCTCTCTCAGGAAACAAGCAAAGGAATCACTGATAACTTAACGAAGAAGAAGAAAGGAAAGGATTCATACCTGAAGAATGCATAAGTCTACATGACTGTTCAAGAATACCTCATTAGACTCTCTGGAAAGGAGAGCGACACTACATACCTCATACGGCTGAGAAGCCATCAAGACTTGACGCTCCAACCCCAGACGGAAATCCCACTCGAGCTGAAACTGACACGAACATACTGACACACTGCTGGTGGGTTTTGGGGACAAACAGAACTAGGGTGGGCTTGCTGTCTCTCTCCTCTTATTGTAGACCTTGTTTTTATGCTTGCTTCTTTTTTTTTCTTTTTTTTTTCTTTCATTTTGAGGGGAAGGGGATGGGAGGGGGAGGGTAGGGGGAAGGGGTTCCTCAAAGTTGTCGTCTGAGAAGAGTGATGTATCTGCATTTTTTTCAGGGAAGAGGAAATGGTTGGTTCCTCACTGACACGTAGATTTGTAGGATCGTAGACAGGTTTCAAGATTGCGGGGAGGGGGGGGGGGGGTCGAAAAGACTTCGTCTCGAGCGTCTGAATCGCGGTTCCATGTCTCCTTTCACGGCAGTGGCAAGCTAATATGCATGTGTACAATCATGTGACCAGTGTTTCTAACACCCTAATCTCCTGGTTCACGTTGGCCTCCAGTTATTGCACAGCTAGAAACCAAAGACTAGCCAGGTCGCTTCTCTCTCGATTGATCCCTCGTACAATCCTGTCCACACCTGCTGTCCTGCATAGCGATGGCAAAAAAAGAGAAAAAAGAAGATGCCTCTAATCTCATGAAATTTGATTTGGAGTTTGTTTTTTTGTCTTCCTAGATATTTTCAGCTAAATTGAGGCTCAATTATTCCTTGTTTTACATGATACAGCATGACAACATGATTATTGGAAAGCTTCAAAGGAAGATGACACGACATGTACAGATGGACAGTTTTCTAATTAAGGCAGATATTTAAGTCTTGTTGCCCACAGTCCTGTAGCCCCAGATGACGTGGCTTTTCCTGAGCTATCCCCCTTTTAATTTAATCGTTTAGGCTCTGGGGCATCTTGTTGGACATAGGTCCTCATAGTGTGGCCCCTGTTTTTTTCTTTTTGTTTTACTAAAGCATCCACTTTCCTGATCATCCAGGCACAGCTGGATCATCCCTCCGATTCTGAGACATTTTTCTCCCCTTTTAAAGTGAATTTTTAACATTTTGACAGACCACAAAGGATGAAAATGAATTTTCTAGCTTTATCTGTGTTGAATGTGAGGCATTTTAACTGTTTAGAAACCTCTCGAAGCCCAGTGTGATCTGAGGTGGACAGCCTTGTTGCTTTTATTAGACTGTATTCTAGCCATTAAGTGTCAGGTTTTGCAGACGTTTTGCAGTGTATATCACAGTTGAGGCTTTGAGGACGGTGCCGAAAGTCCTTTTGGTGTACCCTTTATAACCCTGTATGACACATAACTGTATTTTATAAAGGTGAGAACTGTAGATGCTGCCTTAAAGTAGTTGCTGGTGAGATCTGGCCAGTGCAGGTTTCACTAATCAGCCGGCCGGGGGAAAATGTATTTCTCTTCAAGCTTAATCCTTCGGAGAGTAATCACTTTTTAATTTTTGGTAAGCAATTCAATCAGACGTCGGACACCAGTTGACAACTGTGTGTTGCTATTTATTTCTGTTTTCTTTTTTTCCTTTCTTTATTGTTTTGTTTTTTTTCCTCTCCTGGTGGACCTTGTTTTCGGTAACCGTTGAGCTCAATCATTTAAGGCCGCGTTACGAAAACATTCCCCTGCCCCCTCCCCCTCCCTCTCCCCCCTCCACAAAAAAAATCCAAGCTTTTCTCTTTCATCTGCTTAGCCTTAGCAATGATTGTTTGATAGTGTAGCTTCACTGCCTTTGTATGTTTCTTTATGTGTGTGGGTGGGTGCGTGCGTGCGTGCGTGTGTGTGTGCGTGAGTGAGCGTGAGCGTGCTTGTGTGCGCGCGCGAGCAGGTTTTTCCATACGAGACCCGTGGGCTGAGTTTAGCCACACCCACAGTACCTGGTGTGATGTAATACTTGTTCCAGTACTGCAGGTGGCGCCACCGTCTCGTACGCTCTACCACCGGAGACGTTTGCTTTCTTTTCCCATCCCGTTTGACTCGCTGGGATCTGCCCCATCGGCTCCTCCCGGGAGTGTAAAAGTGTCGAGGGCCGCTCACACACTCGTCCTCTCTGATCTCTGATCTCTCTCTGTCTCTCTCTCGGGACCTCCGGGGTCCGCCTCAGCTCCTGCCACCTGACCTGCTGCGCACATGATGAGCGTACGTGATGTTGTGCCTGTCGGCGTGCGTGCAAGCGTGTGTGTGTGTGTGTGTGCGTGCGTGTGTGTGCTTGTGTCTGTTCCAGACCGCCCCTACCTCGTCATACCACAATACCTCAGGGCAGTGGGCTGTAGTCACTGTTGCGTTTGATGTCGAAGCTGCGTTGAGGGGAACGAGCGCTGACGGAGCTGTGGCCACTCGGCCTCGGCTTTGTGCCGCTGTCGTCCGTCAGTAACTGCAGGCAAGGTCTCGTCACTCAGGAAGCTGTGAAGTTGGAAGTCTGCAGAACCTTTTGTCTCTCAGATGATTTTGGAGTTAATTCAGTTTTAAATTGTTTAAGAAAAAAAAAATTAACCTGATCTGTGTAAAAACAGGCGCATATGCAAGTGGTTATCGAATACCTCATTTATCAATTTTATGTTGTTTTTGGCTTGTACAATGCTCCGTATATTAATTCGACTGTGGGGTTTGTGCATATTTTTGTACTGTTATTATTATTATGGACATGATAATAATGATATTACTGATATAGTTTTCTCTTTGATTAAAGCAAACAAAAAAAATAGGACAAAACACATGAATGCTTGTAAAAACTGGTTTGTGCTGATTGTATTTAAGAGGAGCACTTTTCCAAAGTGGTTTTCACACATTCAGTTTTGTTCATATTAGTAATATAAAGATATGGTTCTCAGGGCTTTAAACTTGTATGTCATGATAAAGTTTTACTTTATATCTTATTTGTGTGTGCTTGTCTCATTTCCTTCCCCAGCTTACCTCATATGTTTGCCGTGAAACGAAGATGGTGTGATACAATGCCTGAAGGCAGCCACCCAACTCTGTGACATTTTCAAAACCACATTCATTCTCTCATATTTCTGTGAGAGGTGTAATGAAACTCGTTTTCAGGAAATGAGGTATCATTTATTCCACAAACGCACCACATCAGGTTTCTGTGTGGGGAAATGGGAACTGCCAATGTGTAAATAGGATCAGTGGTGTTTCCTGATTGACATGTCCTCAACTTGATGCTGTGTTGCACTGTGGGAGGCAGTTTCACAGAGGTAGTGCACGGTGCTCAGGAAGTGTCAAAGTGCAACTTCCTGTACTCTCCACAGCCCACCCCACCCCGGAACCCACAGTCGAAGACCACAGACTAGTGGCAGCAGTATTGTTGGTCTCTCTTTTTCTTTACCGTGCAGTGGATTTCTCTGTGAGTCATAATCAGGGACTTGGTGAGGCGTCGGTGAAATTCAAATGATTTTATTTGTCATCTGTGGGGCATTTAAGGGCACATAGAGCGGTTGTACATCAAAGAGTTGGTATGAAGGGAAAAAAAGTAGCGGGTTCTGCCTGGAACTTGCTCTCGTTTCACAGATGTTTGAGGTTTGAGAAGTTAAATATGTCAACTAATAGATGCTGTCAATGCAATTTCCTCTTTTACACCTGTAAAGGGGGGGGGGAACACACACATGTGCAATTCAGATTCGCAGATAGAAAAAAATATATTTATATATATATATATATATATATATAGTTAAATATCGAACTTTGTTTTACAAGATCATTACATATATTGCAGTGGTTCACAAGACTTTTCATTCACATTCATCGCAGACAAAGGCTAAGGCACAAGTATATTGATTGGCACACGTGCTGTTTTGGTGACGGATAGATCCATCCGTAGCAGTTCAAGTCACCTCTGTCACTAAATACTTTGCTAGCTGCCACTGAGAGTCCCTTCTGGTTCTGGTAAAATGATTGACTTATTTACTTTTGACAAATTTCCTCTTCAACCTCAGTCTTCACACTCACACATTACACGGTAAAGATTAAATACAGCAATAACATTAAATATATATGAATATGTACACGCATGTTGGTGGGGTCTGCTCAGTAACCTTGTGACTCATTTCAGTGCGTTTCCAAACAATGTGCTAAATCACTTAGTCACAGCACGGACGGCTCAACTTCGCCTTTTCATCTCGAAAGTATTCGGCAATGTCCAATGGCCAATGCCTTTTAAGTTGACAAAGGGTGACATTTCACCACACGGATCTTGTGTCACTCGACTGCAATCCAAAGCCTAAGCTTTCAAACGGGGCTGAGGTAGTACGAAAGATAGGAGGGTACAGCCAAGAGCGAACATCACAGCAACTTAAGTGGCACTTCTGTAACTTAAAACAATAAGGAGACATTATACATTATTATATCTCACATAGCTGGTCGTCGAAAAAAAAGAATACATTCGTGAAAATAATGGCAAGTCATAGGCAACTATTTAGCGGTAACCTTGAAAAAGTATTAACTCTTTTAGCACTTCTTTACAAAAAGAAGAGCAGAAGGAAAAGCCGGGCCTGCTCATTTGACCTTGATAATCAACAATACCTGATAAAATTAAAAACGGTTTTGCAACATACAGGTGGATGGCGGTATGTGTGTGTATTGTGTGTGATAGTCCCTGTCAGAAAGTCTTCTCCCAGCAATGGGAGGAATTGGTGTGAGAATTGTTCGAGAACTTAATTATCAAGTGGCAAAAATAAAAAAAACATTCACATGTGCAAAAGGATAGAAATAATTCACTGCTGCCTTCCATTACATGACATTTGAAGTCATCAATCAAGAACACGTCCATCAAAGTGCAGAAGAGTGATGTGAAATTACAGATTTTGTCTTTGTGTCTACACAATGAAATGAAAGCTCTGTGCGAAAGATGCGAGTGGGGCTGGTGCAGCTCCAGGATTTTGCGATGTACTCGATCTGTGGCGCATTCATGGATTTGTATCCAGGAGGGACAGACCGACCGCCGCGAGACAAACTAGGACCAGCGGATGTGGTGAAAGACTCACTGCAGCGTTGCCCAGCTTCAGCTGGTACTGAGCCAGCACTCGTGTGTAGCCGCTCTCCGTCGACTCGCACCGGTACTCCCCCTCGTGCTCTGAGCCCATGCTGTCGATCAGGTGGAGGCACTGCTTCTCTTTGGAGCTGCAGGGGCTGGAGCGGCTCCCGTGCTGCCACGAGTACTGGGCGTGCTGGGAGGAGACCGGGCACTGGAGGAAATACTTGGAGCGAGGAGGCAGTGTCACGGGATCCACACCCTTCTCTGCAAATGGTTCGGTGGATGCTCTTGAAAATCTAAACGCTGAGAACACAGAGAGGTTATTTAAGTCAGTTGAGTGATATTTATTTTGCTGTGTTTACTCGGCTAGCCTTGTTTCTATTCCTTATAAGACATGATAAGTCTCCTGGCATGCACCCGGATGCTCTCCCAGCATGCAATGGACACAATGGCCCAATGAGAAAGCAGGGCCTGATAAGAGGTGAAGAGCAACTCTGCCTGGGGAAGTAAGACAGATGAGGCGAAGCCACATCACATGTTTCCACGTGCCACTGCGCCCATATCTCATAAGACAGCATGGCCACTTCCTGACTCTGGAAAGAACGTGAATAAAGATATGATGCTGCGGCTGTGAAAATCCTTTGAAAAAGTAGTTTTGACACAAACAAGAAGTTTTGTGAAAGATCTCACTCGCACTTAGCTACAATTAGGAGTCTCCAGTAAAGCTAAATGCATAAATACTTGGAGAGAACCGCACAGGCACAAAGAGAAAGAAATTATGGTAATCCTGGGGTCAAGGAGTTACAGAACTAGGTGTGGTTGACTTGAGAGAAAAACTGTTTGCTGACCATGGGGAGTGAACGAGGGAGTGTTTTTGGAAATTTGCTCAAACAACTGTAAGTCGCTCTCAGTTAAAAAAAACTGGACATTTTGTCAAACTGTACGCGGCAAAACAGATTCAATATTTTGGTTTGAAAAGCCGAAGGGTCATTGCGGATTTGATTTCAGAGTTTTCGACATAGACACGGACATATAGGTAGCCTTCATGCTTCATACCATGCCACATCACTAGTAGCACTGTTGGGTAGTGGACCGCAGCAGACCTCACATGATGACTGTGACAAATTGGTAAGAACTGAGGAAGCAGTGGGAAGACGCACTCAGCCATCCAGTGGGATGTTAGGTCACATTGTCAGTCAGTCAGATGGTTAACAGGTCACTACGTTACTCAGTTGCAATTTAGGCAATCAACTTGTATTTTTACCACCAAAAGCCATTTGCTTAGTATGAATCAGAGTGAAACATTTAGTTATTTATATTCATGAGACATTTTGATGACCCTATCAAGTGTGAGGAATGTGGCAACACAGGTCACATTTTTTTTATATTCACAGTTGCAGTAGTAAAAATAAATTGTCACAGATTAAATAACTATAGCCAATTGGATACAAAAACAATTGATCAAACATGTCAATATCAGTGCTTTTTATTCAGAAAGCCTGCAGAAAGCCTGGTTCTTGTATTGGGTTAGAGGGCAGACCTGGCACAGCTTATCTTGTCCATGGCCCAGCACAGACGGTGTGCTATCTATCCATATATGTCTACGTCAGTTTGTTTACTTGTAGTGCGCATGTATTCAGCAGAGAATGAGGTTTGTGCGGTAGACACAACACAGTGCACGTCACATGTCTGAGCGAAGTCACTGTGTATTGTGCGGATTCACAAATGCAAATAGAATTCCAGGAAAAGCTTTGACAAACTCCATAATGACCTGAGAACACCAGCGCCCAGTCCTTCCAGTTCTCATGCTCCTACTGAGAACTCCAGGCTGTAAACATGTAAAACTCTAATATGACTCACACGAATTTGCATACAGTGTTTGCCTTCTCGGATCACACCAACGGCACACATACCGTCCCAGGTCATAATTCACGGGACCTGTACGGCAGTACCACACATAAATGCAGGTGGCAGGCAGCCTATACTTTCTATGTCAATGTGGGCGAGTGTGTTCACACGTAGGCTTACAAATATAGATTTTCAAGTTGCACTTTATTTTTGTCTGCAGTTCACAAGTTCTTGTTTGAGTAGTATGTAGTATGTCGAGGGCAAAGTTGCTGCGTCTGTGATATCAACTGTGTCAGATGTGTTTGAATGAATAATGCTTTGGAACAAACGAAAAGCTCAGAGCTGCTGATTCTGGGTTTTCTAACTGCAGTGGAGTTTAGAGGATTAACAAGCGATGGGGTCACTAGGGCTACTCAAAGGGCCTTAATGCAGAGTATTAACCTTAATTTATGCTAAAGTAGCTTTAACGGTCTTTGTTTGACCTTAAAGTCCGGCTCTTCTGCTCTATTTCCAGCCTTTGCGCTGAGCTAAGCTAACTGGCTACTAGTGCTGCATTGACAGCGTTCAACTGGATGAGGCCAGTGCCAGACTTCTCATACATTACACAAATCACCTGCATGCCCAAGATTAATTCTACCGCGTCTGCTCCCATTTCACATTATTTAGGGAATGTTTTAAAAGTAGAAAAAAAAACGGCATATCATGTTAGGGCATATTCAGATCTGGCCCAGTGGAGCATTTGTTCCAAAACAAGGAAACTGTCAGTCATGGCTACAGTACCAAAGCATAGTACTGTATGTGACATTTGCATCTTTTATGGATATCTGGTTCATTTAGCGAACACAGAAACTCAACAGCTGACGCTACGTGTTTGTTTTTCCAGGTAAACTCTGACATGCAAGCTTTCTGACCAATGAGAGAACAGTTTGTTTGTGCATTTTTTTTTTTACCACTTTTGATGCTTGGGACTGTATAAATGCAAATAACACAAAAGACAAATACAAACGGTATTATTCTAGGCCCTGAATGAATTTAGTTAATTAATTACAGCCCTGGTCCGGGAAACAGCAGCATTGCTGATAGACCGGACAGCATGAAAACCACAGAGGTCAAGCATGATAAAGCAGGCCATTGGTGCCTCTCATGTGTGAAGGAAACTGGGCCACTTCTTGTTTTTCACACTTCCATGTCTAAGAATACACCTGCCCTATCTGGGGCTTTAACAAAACATGCCAGGCTCTTTACATCAGAAACACAAATATCTTCATACCTTGCACATTGGACAGGTCAGCATCACTGCACAAGGTATGATCTCCTCCAGCCACGTCCTGGACCATGCCACTGGGAAAGCAAAAAAGTACATTAACACCGATGTTGAGGCAGAGGACTTCTGTTGCAATACACTGCTAGTTAGATATTTGCTCATACGCGTCACTCCGGGCAAGTCTGAAATTGCGTCAGCAACCAAAGGATGCATGACTGACATGACTGTATTAATACTCACACAGGTAAATGATAACTTGTAATCAATACACGTAGGGGGTACGTGTCAGACAGTGAGTGTATGCAAATATGATTGTGGAGGAAATGAAACAAGCGTGTTTGTGGATATGAGTCAAAGAGGAGTGTTGGGGCACTCCCCCACTTACCATCATTGCCTACAAAGACTCAATAGACCTTTGAGGGCACATCCACCCACATAACCATAACGCAACCTGGTAGTTGATATCACTCTCTTCCGATAACGTTTTAAAATGAATAAGGAGAAATGACAGATACTGATGTGAGCTTGCTCAAGGTACCGGGACTAAAACCCGGTGTAGATTTCAATCTGCAGTTTGAGAAATGTTTTTAAATGGATGGACAGGTTTTCTGGTGTTGATAATGTCCTTTCATCTTGTGGGAATTTATTTTGATTTCATATGGGAAAGTTTTTCGAAACTTCCTGCTAATGCCTTGATAAGGCTTGTACTGTTGAACAAAATTTCACAACTTTTTATGAACTTTCCTTGGTTTCGGTTACAAAATCATGTGCATTGACAGAGGGTCAGATGACGGCGCTGCTGCCAATCTTGCTCAACTGCACCAACAGCATTGTTTCACCAGTGTGAAACGGCGTATTGTTCTACCCCTCGGAGATTAAACTGACTAGCAGTGAGAAATGTATAGATTACAAGCCATCCACTCTCACACGCTCACACCCAGGTTCAATTTAGAGTCCCCAATCAAACCTGGCAGAAACAGCCACACAGTCGCAGACAGTCTGACGCAGTATTTCTAATCACTGTTGACGTTCAAAGGAAGTTAACTAACATCAAAACATTTCTTTGGAATCTTTTAGAACCAGTCCTACGGGGTTATCGCCTTCTTCTTCTTTGTACAGGCGCAGAGGCTACACTTATCTTGTTTATGCTTATGTTGTTTTTGTTTCTTATACTGGTGTCTACTTACTCTTTGTAGAGGCTGCACTTTTGATCCCAGCCACAGTAGGGGTCACGAGCTAGGACACATTCCTCACACACGTCTCCATACTGGGAACAGTTGGCCATGTCCAGCTGGACCAGTTGGTCTCTCGATTTCACATACAGCTTCCTCTGCAGAGCCACACAGAGCACATGTCTCCTAATTATGATGCACCACTACTGACATTTTTATCAAACACCGAAAGAGGATTAGACTTTGAGCAGCACTAGAAATGTAGTTTGCTGACACTCTCTGACACCTCCACCCTTTGGTGTCGGGGTATAGTTGTGAAGACGGTTGGTTACTCACAGACGACGGCTGGAGGATGATGCTGAGAATGTGGCCTCTGGGAGTGAATGGGTGGTACTCAGCGATGATGACGCTCTGCGAGCCATTCTGTACTACCTTATGAATAGCTCCGTTATCTGTATTATAGGGAAGACAGCAAAAGAGGGGAAGATGATGTAAATCCTCTTGAAGCACTCCATCCCACTCCCACATGTCTCTCCTATGACTCCTGCAGCAAACAACAAAACTGTTTTGTCTTGTTGAGAGATTGCTTTAGTACAGGAGTGCTCGGTTTCAAAATGTGAGGACAATAAAAGGCAAAAATCTCGGTCAGCAAACCTCCCTTCTCTCTGTTCTATTTAACGCACAATTTTCTATTTTGTTTTGTTAGCACACAAGTGCACTGCACTCTCAGGGAGTTAACCATGAGAAGAGTGTAGTCACACTTTAAACTTTAATAGCTTGCACAGTGTATCACACGTTTCTCTGAAGAATGATAAACAGAAACTGTGAAATAATTTTCTCATGACGCATGGAACCTCAAACCAAAACCAAAATGAAAAAAAAAAATCCTGAAGAAGTAATTAAGCAAAACCACAGGCGATGCATTTGGCTTTTAGGACAGCAAGCTGAATTGACTCCATCGAGGGGTCAGTGTTCACCTGTTACTCAGAACTCAGCTGTTCACATGTTTATTTCCCCATTGCAGCAATTAACAGAAAAGGAAGTTGTGTGTGTAAATGTACGTAAATGTCATTTCTGTAAAACTCACGTAGAGACAGAAAGAGGACCATGTGGTTCCACTTCTGCGAAGAACTGTCGACCTGGATGTGGGTGTAGTTATGGTGATTGAAGACAAGCGGCCCGGAATGGCCCACGGGCCTGATCCAGTTCCTCATCTCTGTCGCCTTGTGGTAAGTCTTTGTGCTATCTTCAACACACTGAGGAGAGAGGCAAATATTCCTTAATCAGGCTGTTTCCCTCTTGTACATCAGATCAACTGTGTGTCTGTGTTTTTTTGCGGTCTCTGACAGATCCTGAAGTAGTGGCGAATAGCATTACATGGTGAAGACTGTCATTTAATTGTTTCCCTCACATACCTTTCTAGACATGGACTGGTCACCTTTGAAAGGAGAATTTTGGAAGAATTTGGCGATGTCTCCTATTGTGTAGACACACACTGCGCTCATATCCCTGAAGGGAAAAAAAGATGTCAGCTGGTCTACAGACACATGCAGACACAAAAATCTGAGGGTGCAGCCATGATGGGAAGAAGTGAAACAGCTGAGAAGGCAGCTGAGTTTAGTTTAGATAGTTTGTTCACCCCGGTGAAAAGGAACTCAGAGGAGCTTTGCTTAAAACAGAAGTGAAAACAAATAAGAGAACCAAACAGTTCTGCCCAATCGACATCCAGACAGAGGTATCTGAGGTAGACACCTCTCCCCCATAACATGATGATAATGGTATTTTCCTTTGGTTTGATTGGTTTGAGTATCACTGTTTACTGAAATACAGTGCCAAGTCATACTATTCATGATTACAAATCCAATATTTGTTCTACTCTTGCCCAAAGGCAGATACTGTGTGCTGTTGGGTTCCTACCATTCGTTCCTGAAGAGTGCATAGATTCTGGTTTCTTCCCAGTGCTGTGCATGCACAGTAGCCATGTCTACAAGTTCAGAGAAGAGTTGTTTGCTGTTGCGATCTCCACAGAGGAGTCTGGCACTCATTTGGGACGTCCAGATAAGCTGCATGTTACCCTTGGGACCACCAACATCGGACTAGAGGAAGCACATAACACTGTCACTCTCTCATCAGCATGGTGAGTCTATGCAACAGACACTTGGATTTTGTCACATTTAGTCTTTTAGCTGCCATCTCAAAGTCTGAAACTAAATAAAAAATGAGGATGTGATGGTGGTTTGGGGTTAGGGTTAAGTTAATTCAGGTCTTACCATGCAAACCTGGGTCACATAAGGGATCCACATCTCAGTGTTCAGCTCAGTGTCACTGTTCTTCTCCCTGTAGAAGGCATACACTCTGCTCTGCAGAGGATCTTCTGCCCGCCTATTCAGCACCACACCCACATAGTGCTGCTCTGAAGACAGAAAAGCAATTATTTACCTCTGTGACCTTAGAATGTACAGTACACATTTGAGCAAACAAAGTCTCACAAAAACATTGCAAATCCTTACACCCTCATGCATATACCTTTATTTTCGTTTGCCGGGCTGACTTGTTTCTTTCCAAACCTATGCATGCCAACATACGGTTGAGATCCTGAGAAGGTAAGGTAGAGATCTGTGCTTTCACCAGATTCTGTAAGGACAAAAAAGCAGCAAATGTAACATATCCAAGAGTTCAGTTAATTCTGTCAGCTATATTATGCAAAACTGTTCCCTGATAGGGAAAACTGATGGGGAGGGGAAAACGCCAAACTGTCTGTACTATGCAGTAGAGGTTGGCTTACATGGACTAGACCTGGAACAAATGATTATTTTTGATTCAATTGTCTGTGTTTCAATAAAATCCTCAAAAACGTTCTTCTCTCAAAGACCTCAAAGACAATTAGTTTGCTGTCACGAAGAGGAAGAGGACTAAAGAAAGAAGCTTGAGGTCAGACTGTACAGTATTTTACAACATCAACTAATAGACTAGACGTTGATTATTAGTTCATCAGTCGAGTCATGTTGCAGTAGGAAGCACCATATCAGTGTTATGATGCACAAGGCGGGTGAAGGAAATGGAGTTCGTCTATGTTACTGGAAGGGTAAACTGAGTCACGTGAGGGTCAAAAACATCACGAGCCATCGTGGGAAATCGGCCGATTTTTTTTTTTGAAGAAAATCCTGCACGTGCAGAAACTCACCATCAAGAGCTGACGGTGCACCTTTCTGTATGCTGATATACCTGATGCCATCGTTTATGCCCTTTATAGCCTCGGAGGGGGTGCACGCCGGCGACGGCGCGGACAAACGCTATGAGAAAACACAACAGACGTTAACATCTCCATCTCTGCTCCGTCAGCAGGAACGCACCACGCGGCTCATAACACCGAGCAGCGCCGGCCTCATGTTTGCAGCTACAACAGTGATAAACGGATTAAACTTGCAGCGTGTTTACCATGTCGCAGCACATAGTTTCCCTGTCCTTGAGCCCACACACGAATATCTGGTCGTCGGTTTTTGTCTTGTGGACCACGGCGATGTTGTAGTCACTGCCCTGCATGGAAAGAGTGTTGCGTGATATTTCAATGACGTCTTTTGTTTGCTGCTGAGAAGGTTGAGAACGGTTGAATGGTTCGTTTGTCTCTGGTGCAGAGAACTGACTCTGTGGGTTAACTAAGAATAGTTGCTGATGTAAAGTGTTTTTTCCGCTCTAGGTCCCCTGTAAGTCATGTTGTTTCTGTACTCACTCTTGGCTTTGACTGAGTCTCTGCGCTCTCTTCCCAGGCCACATTTCTCTCCACAGGACTCTAAAGAGCGAAAAGGGACAAATCACTTTCTCTGCATCTTGATCAATTCATGGTGGACATAATTTTGAACACGTCATGTTTGATGTGATCAAACGCTGTCAGAAAAGTTCACTACCATCTGAGGGTTCCCAAAGTTGAATGATATCAGCTGTTTCTCTGTAGCTACGGTGACTGTTTCTTCTTGAGGAAAAAGCCATACAGGGTGGACTGTTGAACCGAACCTCTTTGTTGTAGTCTCTGCAACAGAAAGAAAACAGTTAACTAGGGCTGCTCATTATTTCTGTATACATCATCTGTGCGATTTCTACTACCTGCAGGTCTGTTATCCTGATCATTGTTTTTTGAGAAATCTGGAAATCAACACTGTTTTATTCCCTGCCGATTCTAGTTATTCTGGTTTTTTGTTTGGTTTTGCCAAATTTTGTGAACCTGTTTGAACTTCTTTTTGGTTTCTTTGCTTGTGTTTGAGTTTGACTTTTTGTTGCCGCTGGAAGAGTTGTTTTAACTTTTAACTGCATTTTCAACCCGTTCTCATCCCAACGCGTCAAATACCGACTATTTGTCACGCCCCTAAGCGTTGCATATGGACGCCAAGGGTACCCTTCCGCGTCTGTTTATTGACGCTCCGGGTTTTCCATTCACTCTCATGCAAACCCCAGCTCGGCAGGACGGGACGCTGAGAGCAGAGGCTCCAGCCAAAGCCCCTAAACGTCAAATAGAAACGCGGAGGGTAGAAATCCGCGTCCGGATTTGACGCTGCGAGTTCTGCATTGACTCTCATGCAGACCCCGGCTCGGCAGGACGGGACGCTGAGAGCAGAGGCTCCAGCCAAAGCCCCTAAACGTCAAATAGAACCGCGGAGGGTAGAAATCCGCGTCCGGATTTGACGCTGCGAGTTCTGCATTGACTCTCATGCAGACCCCGGCTCGGCAGGACGGGACGCTGAGAGCAGAGGCTCCAGCCAAAGCCCCTAAACGTCAAATAGAACCGCGGAGGGTAGAAATCCGCGTCCGGATTTGACGCTGCGAGTTCTGCATTGACTCTCATGCAGACCCCGGCTCGGCAGGACGGGACGCTGAGAGCAGAGGCTCCAGCCAAAGCCCCTAAACGTCAAATAGAACCGCGGAGGGTAGAAATCCGCGTCCGGATTTGACGCTGCGAGTTCTGCATTGACTCTCATGCAGACCCCGGCTCGGCAGGACGGGACGCTGAGAGCAGAGGCTCCAGCCGTCCATTCACTCCCATAATAACCCGGTCACGCGAAGCATGACGCCGCTTACTACTGTCTCATTGAAGAACCGAGTATCCTCTGCCCGGAAGTGTTTTTCTCACTATTTTCTCACTATTTGTACACTTTGTCCCGAGAATATATCCACTGACACGTTAAACAAGGCCAAAATGTGAGATACCTGGCTAAATAACTACGTAAATAATGTGAATTTATACTAAAACAACAATGATAACAGTGGATAAATTGGATTTCAACAGACTGTTTACATTTACTTTGGACCCGCCCCCCTCACGTGTGCGGCGTGTTACCATGGAAACGAAAGGACGGCGTTGCTTCAGGTAGTCTCGTCAGGGTTTCCCCAAAAAAATGTATACAGACTTTAAATTATTGTAAAGTAAACGTCAATTAAAATGCATTTAATTTTCAAACTGTAATGGAATTTCTAAACATTATTTTTATTTGATTTTTTATCATCTAAAGTCTATGCCATGAGACCTACAAAAGTCACCGAATTAATTGCAGCTACTGAAAGTGAAATGAGAAAAGTGAAAGTGAAAGTGAGAGAATTGTGTGCAATCCACATTGTCAGCAGTGACTGGATTAAATTATTGATTATGATTATTATTATTATTATTATTTGGTCGTTCTCTGTCTCACAGAGAGAGACAGACAGAGAAAGACAGAAATATGTCATGTTTACACATATTTCTTTGAATATTGACTTGGTATATGAGAATCTCTGAGCTCTGATGAGAACATTGAAAGATTGATGAGAAGAAGAAATTGTGGTCAGGAACCTTGGAAGCTTATTATAGATTTTGGGGCCTGCTTGAACGGTGTTGCTTCTGACCTCCCCATAAACATTCTAAAATGTCATCCTCATTGCTCAAAAAATCTATGGAGGGCTGGTTCTTGCCATAAGTGTTATGGGCAGTCACATGGAGCGCCATCTGCTGGAGGGGTGCTGTCATGTCACCCTTGGCATGTCCTTCAATTGTGTATGGCCCTCTCAGACACTTTCTGAGGTAGTAGGAGCCTGAAACTCAGCACGATGGATGCTCTTGACCTACTATTGAACATAGTAAAATTTCAGCCATTTAGCTCAAAGTGTTGAGGTGGAGTCCCTGATTGAACAATGAGAGGGTCTAAAAGCTATAGCAAACTAGACCATCAGATTCTGAAGGCCAATCTGGAGGAGATCTCTTTCTAAAGGTGCTGTGAATCTGACATTTTAGTATGTTGTAGGGGGCCCCTGGACAAGATGATATGTGTTGGTTTGGTCCTGATTGGAGCCATACTTTTCAAAGGGCGGGGCTTTGAACGTTCGCCATTTCCCACCTTTGAGGACTTGCCACGGTCTCAAAAATACACCAAATGGCCTGAAACTCAGTCTGCAGACCCCATAGCGGACCTGGAACAGATCCTCCGAGCCCTGCCTCCATAGACCCTTGGGGGCCCTTGGGGACGCAAAGTTGCTCTAGGAAGGTGCTATTAACTTGGAGGCAGCAGATCCTAATACAAGACCTTCTGACAAGTAACATAAACAAAAACCAGGAGGAAATTCCAAGGGGAAGGTATTTTTCTCTCCCCTCCTCCCTTTTGACTCAGACACATTAGGACTACAAACAAAATGGCGGAGCACATGAGTGTGTATTGCAATGTAGTTCATTTTTGGTTAAGGCTTCAGGGGGTTCAGAAAACCTCTTTCTAAGAAATATATATAACTACAACATATATATTTATTTAATGTGACACAGTACATTATGAATCATAAACATTTACATTTATTAGAACTGGTGTAGAACTAGTAGACACTGCATAGCCAGCTTATCATGTGCGGCGCGGCTATGACGTCATGAAAAAGTGCGGCGTGGTGGCTGCTGGGAGTTGGAGTTGTGTCAGAGTGAAAACGTAGTAAACCATAATAAACAGTTGTGGGGTTACCTCTCCAATAGTCTCGGTTCCTGAGTTTTTGGCAGTCATAAGAGCAGTTCAAGAAACCCTACACCTCGGACGCTTCATTAGTTTAGTTTCGATTCCTGCCTCAGTCTGCAAATAGTAAACACTCACTTTGTGTCGCAGACTGAAGAGGGTGCATTCAAAGTCAAAATTGCTTCAGCAACGTTTGAAAACCACTTCCTGTGCTTTTTTGTTTATTTGTAAGAACTAACAAACAAAAGATCATATCCACTCACTGAAGGAATAAAAGGAGACTATAAGGAAGCGAATTATGTCGGCACAAATGCGAAGCGAAACAACCCTTTCGTTTCCATGGTAACACGCCGCACACGTGAGGGGGGCGGGTCCAAAGTAAATGTAAACAGTCTGTTGAAATCCAATTTATCCACTGTTATCATTGTTGTTTTAGTATAAATTCACATTATTTACGTAGTTATTTAGCCAGGTATCTCACATTTTGGCCTTGTTTAACGTGTCAGTGGATATATTCTCGGGACCAAGTGTACAAATAGTGAGAAAATAGTGAGAAAAACACTTCCGGGCAGAGGATACTCGGTTCTTCAATGAGACAGTAGTAAGCGGCGTCATGCTTCGCGTGACCGGGTTATTATGGGAGTGAATGGACGGCTGGAGCCTCTGCTCTCAGCGTCCCGTCCTGCCGAGCCGGGGTCTGCATGAGAGTCAATGCAGAACTCGCAGCGTCAAATCCGGACGCGGATTTCTACCCTCCGCGGTTCTATTTGACGTTTAGGGGCTTTGGCTGGAGCCTCTGCTCTCAGCGTCCCGTCCTGCCGAGCTGGGGTCTGCATGAGAGTCAATGCAGAACTCGCAGCGTCAAATCCGGACGCGGATTTCTACCCTCCGCGGTTCTATTTGACGTTTAGGGGCTTTGGCTGGAGCCTCTGCTCTCAGCGTCCCGTCCTGCCGAGCCGGGGTCTGCATGAGAGTCAATGCAGAACTCGCAGCGTCAAATCCGGACGCGGATTTCTACCCTCCGCGGTTCTATTTGACGTTTAGGGGCTTTGGCTGGAGCCTCTGCTCTCAGCGTCCCGTCCTGCCGAGCCGGGGTCTGCATGAGAGTCAATGCAGAACTCGCAGCGTCAAATCCGGACGCGGATTTCTACCCTCCGCGTTTCTATTTGACGTTTAGGGGCTTTGGCTGGAGCCTCTGCTCTCAGCGTCCCGTCCTGCCGAGCTGGGGTTTGCATGAGAGTGAATGGAAAACCCGGAGCGTCAATAAACAGACGCGGAAGGGTACCCTTGGCGTCCATATGCAACGCTTAGGGGCGTGACAAATAGTCGGTATTTGACGCGTTGGGATGAGAACGGGTTGGCATTTTCTGCCACTTAGTTTTCCACCTTTCCTTTGTGAACTCTCGACTTGTACTTCCCTCTTTTTCTCTCTTCTCCTTTCAATTGTGCTTCGACTACTGCACTCTGAAGAATGTCGAGCACGACACTATGGCCTCTTGATGTGGTTTGAACTTTTTTTCACACCAGAATCAGAACTGAGGAAATCTTTTGGATGAGAGAGGCCAAACGTCTTCAAGCACAGTACAGAAGCCCAGTTCCCTTTGTTACCATGACCTGGATGTCTAAGACCCTTCACAGATACGACAACAAAAGCTTTAGACCCCATGAGACAACTGAACTAAACAAATAGAAACAAAAAGTTGAATGCATCTGAATGATCGGGTGGTGGTGGGTGAAAAGCGACAGGTCTTATGTTTTGTGAAATGTATTTATGTTTTTTGTGTAAAAATTGTTCAGGGTTTCAACTGAATATGAAAGCAGGTTTACTGTAACAGACAAATAAACCTCATCTAATTGAATCTAATGTAAAGATGTCTCCTGTAGAAGAAAATGTTTTACCTTTCCTTGATCTAAACCATTTAATTTGATTTGACCTGTCCTGCTAAACTCATCATCATCCACCTCTATGCAGATCTAAACTGAGACATCCTGAAGCCAGTATTCAAGGAAGCCGTCTCTCTCTCCTGTTCACAGATATACCTTTTGTTCTTGCTGCACAGGTGCCAAAGAGTCTCTGCAGCCAGGCTTGACCGCATTGTTATTATTAATTCAGTATTGGGCTGTAACTTCCTAAAGTCTGTCTCCCCTAATGCAATCAACCAACTGCCCCCCACCTTTTGTCTCAAGTGTAACTGTTTGATGTATGTGCATAAAACCCTTGCTCTGTGAGCTGCTCGGCAGACAGAACTTTGCAGCCACTGTGTGAGTTTCTGTCTCCGCTGTACAGTGAATAAAACTCATCTGAATTTGCCACAATTCTGGACCTGAGGAATTATTCTTCTTCAACACTCCTAAATGGCTCTATATAAATGCTGGTTATTCACCTGCAAGGCTGCAAGGCTGCTTCCTCTGACATTTATACATAGATCATGAGCAGACAGAAGTGAGGAGGTGAGAAATGATCTGAGAGATGACTTTATTTCTGGCTACAGAAGTGCAACACATGAATAGTCTCTGTGTGTGTATGTGTGTGTGCGTGTGTGTGTGTGTGTGTGTGTGTGTGTGTGTGTGTGTGTGTGTGTGTGTGTGTGTGTGTGTGTGTGTGCATCCTGTGATGGAGTGGTGACTAGCCATGACACCACTGGATGACTTAGTGGGTAAGATAATGGATGGACGGATGTCTTTCTCTAGTCATTTTGAACCTGTCCACAGACTGCTGATTACAAATGTGGAGTCACATCGTGTCACACTAAGTAGTTCTGATGGAGGATACACAGTTTCATAAAATCTATAAATCTATTATCGTAAATCTCTTGTTTTATGCAACCAACAGTCAAGTAAGAAAATATGTCCAGATCTTAATCATCCATCCAACCATCCATCCATCCATCCATCCATCCATCCATTCATCTTATGGGGATGCTGGTGCCTATCTCTAGCTCATATGGGTTGAAAACAGGAAATACACCCTGAGCAGGTCAACACACCATTCACTCTGACACTCTAATGTGTCTCTGATCAACAATCGAGGCATTATGCTCTGTGCATTCTCTGGCTTCATAGCAACGACCTCAATGGTGGTTTTAGTTTCATTCTTTGGCGAAAGAAGAATGCAGAAAGCATCTTCTGCAAGACTGTGTCTCAGACCAGGCACCACAGCAATGTCGGAGATGTAGTCACACAAACTGTTTTTCAAGTGAATTACAATGGGAGGCAGAACAGAACAATCTGCAAACAGGACACACCTGGGGCTGAGCTTATACAACTGACTACAGCATCTTGAATGTTTGGGAAAGCTTTTGCACCTGCCAAAAGTCTCTCTCTCTATATATATATGTATATTTGTATATATAAAATGATAGTGGGTAAAGTGCAGAAGAAGGCAGAGGAAGAAGTCAGTGGGACGCCAACATCATGAAAGAAGAATAAAACGATTGAAAGAACAGCTGGAACAGATGTGGAAGGTCAAGGCTAGCATGGTCCCCGTGGGAGTAGGAGCACTCGGAGCAGGAACAGCATCTGAAGGCTCAGTTCAGAAGATACTGTGCAGAACTCTCACACTCCCCGGACCCAAGCTTGAGAGAATGACACAGATACAGTAAGAGGGTGAGAAGGAAATTAGTGTGACTGTGTTTTGTGTTCAAAAGTGGTTCAGGGTCTCAACTGAATGTGGAAGCAGGAGCAAATAAACCTTATCTAATTTAATCTAATGTAAAGATGTCGCCTATGTGACTATATATATATATATATGTGTGTGTGTGTGTGTGTGTGTGTGTGTGTGTAGAGAGAGAGAGAGCACTCTGTCATGTTATACTCTGAAGATGAACTATATGTATAACATTTTGTACCGTTTTAAAGTTTTGTGAGTGTAACAAGATTTTACAACCTGTAAAACACACTGAACTTTACCCTGACAGTGAATGTAATTAAATAACATATTTTATGAGCTTAATATATCACATGGGATATTAGCCCACGTTATTATCGTTTTAATGACGTCCTGTGACGGTGCCTCAATCCACATCCACGTTCACCTAACCCTGTCCCCGTGTATAATATTGGTCCCTCGGGAGGAAAAATGAATAACGTTTCGTACCTGTGTGAGTGAATATCATCCTGGCGGAATGCGTGGCGTTGCCTTCAGCCAGACTGAGGCTCATTAATAGGAGGCACAGTCGGAGCTCTGCGGACAGGTACATGTTGAGTGAAAGCAGCTGTCTGCCGCCGCTGCTACTTCAGCCCGGACTCGCACTGACAGCTGCAAGTCAGGCGGGGCTTCGAGCTGTGCCCGCCCAGGCGGATCCGCTCTGCTGTGATGGAGCAAGTGCAATTCTTGCTTTCCCAAAGCCGTCTGTATGCATGGACCGACTGGCCTCATGCTCGGACAACGAAGCGGGAGGGTGTGTGGAGTTAAAGAGGCGCGGGCTTTATCTTCTACGGGGGAGGGGGCAGATAAGCATGGTCTGCATGATGGACATGCATGTTTTGAGAGTGCGGGAGGAAGTCAAAGTCCCTGGAGGAAACCCTGGGAGTGAACCTCACACCGACTGAAACCAGTGGTACCCTGCCCTGGTGCGCCACCGGTCGTTACTGGCCTACCCTGTCACCCAGCGGGGTTGTCATTTGCACTGTGGATCCTCAGCAGCTGTTTCCTGTTGCCCAGAGAGTCGCGGTGAACAGAGGATGGGAAGCGAAAATATGTTTAATTTCTTAAAAGAAAACTGAAAACTCCGAAATCAAAACACGGCAGCTTCTGCCTCACACGCAAAAGAGATTTTCCGTCTTGGAGTGGTACAGTGGCTGTACTGTGTGTGTCTTGTCCTAAAGCTGGATGCTGACTGCAGTAGCAACTGGAGGATTGCCAGTGACTTTATTAAAAGTGCTGCAGTGCACATGCGGATGGGAGACCGCAGGGAAGTAGGACTTGGAAAATGACACGCAGGAAACCGCTGAAAAGAATAACAGGAACACCTATATTTTAACCACAGTGATCATTTCATCAGCAGGGAGGAGGCTGTGAGAAGGAGTGAGGATGCTCAGCCCATTGAGTCAGATGCTTCATATGCAGAGTTCTGAGGAGGACTTATTCTATTATATTTCCCATCTGTAGGTTTCACAGGCTCCACCTAGAGTAACATTTTGCCATATTAACAATGTGTCTGTCTTCTTTTTAGGGAAGACCTAGACTGAAAACACATTTTACTTCAGCTGTGAAGAATCAGGACCAAAGATTTAGAATACGTCCAAAAACAATGCTAGCTCCACATTGATGCATATATTTCAAGCAGCTAGACGTGGTTGAATCTGATCAGAAACTGAATGTGATGTAAAATACAAATATGATTGAAACCATACAGACCCACTTTTCTTTGCATATACCTGCTAATGTAAATAAAATCAGTTTGGTATAGTTTCCCATCAGTCTATGTATATAAGTGTATCAGGCTGGGCATGTATGTGTTCCACAGCAATAAAGCTATATAGCTCTATTGTTCAACATAACATTGTAACATGTACATGTCGCCAGATAAGCATGAAAGGACACCATATTTGTGCAGAAATGCTATGTAATATGCCCATGTCTAAAAATAAGGTCTTAAAAGGACCTGTAAAATAACATCTGAAGCATTTCTGATGCAGGTAATGTTCGATATCTTCTCTGTTAACACAAAGGAATAAGGATAGATAGTCCATACAATAGCTCTAGGTCTCACATAAGATAGAGGATCATGGAGTGGAGGAAGGGGGCCTTAGGGGGGCACTGTTTATCTTTGCAATTCATGCCAAAGATTCTCTCCTCCATTCTGTGACATACAGTATTTGCTGATGGAGAAAGATTTAGAGTGATGAGTTTCCTAACAATTAGTCTTAACAGTTCAAGTGTTAAGTGAGTCCAGTGGAGTGAGTTTATGTGTTCACATAAGAGAATAGCTGTATGACCCACCCACTCAAAAGCGAAGTAAATTAATAGATACATGAAAAATGCGATGATGCTATAATATGGAGTGACATTAGGCTTCCATTAGGAGCCTTTTGGCCTCGGGGCAACCATATTTATAGCATAAAATAGCGTAAAGTCCATGGTTCATGGAGAGTCACTAATTTGTCTCTTCGATCAGGGATGTACTTTATTTTGCTTTGCTGGACTTAAGGAGCACAGTTGAGTCACTGCTTTTCATCTGAAGTCCATATTTTAAGCATGCATTGGCTTGATTTCTAGTACTTGTAATCAAGCATAAGACACAATAAAATTACACGGTTTACGTCTTGAGGCTGAGCAACACCATCATTAAGTCATAATGTCTAGCCATGTGGTGCATCTAAACCCAATACTCATCCTCATTTTCTTTCACCGACTCTTGAGAAAACTGTCTGTCTCTGCAGCTGCCACATCTCTGTTATATTCAGCAGCTTCTGTCTAACTGTCTGTCTGCCACTTCAGAGGAAGGTGTGAGGTCAGATCACAGCCTCAGACTGGCGTGCAGTCACACATGTGTCCTGCTGGTCTTCTTTGAGCTGAGGGTTCCCGTTTAGACGTCTGAACTTCTCCATGAAACACTTGGAAAAAAACAAACAAAAAAACAACACGAAACCTGAGTCATTTCCCCTTGGTACCCAACTCTACTGAAGTTCACTTCAACAAAAATCCAGTCTGAAAGTTCTGGCTGCCCTGAAGCTTAGAATAATGTTTATTTAAACCATTGCATAAGAGCATAATAACAACTACAAAATGATAAAATAGTGATGCTCTTCCTCCCATTTGAAGTACTGAACTGCATCAGGTTGCAGGTTGACTTGACAGATTCTGCCCTCTAGTGGGCACACAGGGCTTTACAAACTGGTTCCTCTGCTTCATCATTTTCACTTAAGCTTTAAACTTTGGGAACAGACTCACACTGCACTGCAGTTTAAGGATCTTGGAAAAAATCAGAGTCTTTGAAGCACACACAGGCTATGATGAGAAGCATCAGGGAGAGGTCACCCTCCGCAGTTCAGACACACACACATTGAATAGATTGATGATTTTTCAGAATACTGATGAGATTTTCATTATGATTCATGTAAATTATGAACAATTAAATGTAATTTCCGATCTAGAGGTGGTTCATCTTTGGATTTTCCTAAATGTATCTACCCAGACATGAAATCAAGGCCAAGAATTAAAAATTCTTTTTGCCTTGACTTTACCTAGATATTGACAGTCTATTCCCAGCCAACAATGTGCAGCTGGTCCTTAACATTATCCTCATATCTCAGATTTTGAAATGTGGTTGAAAGACAGACAACAATATCCGAACAGAGACAGAATGTGGTGTAAAAACACAAACCATGTCCAAGATAGTTTGCATAAACTAGTGAAATGTCACTGTATGCACTCCTGGTTCTTCCTGAGGATCTGATTGCTCCTCTGATTCTGGATCAAACATGTGAGGCTGCATATGTAGATGCTCCATAGCTGTATCGCTCTACTTTAGGAAAAAAGCTGCCAATATCTCTCTCTTTTTTTTTTTTTAGCAAGGAGTGTCAAGTCAATTCTAAATTAAGAATTTTAATCTGAGGTGTTTCTGATGAAACCATTTATCCATAGCTTCTATGGTCACAAAAATTTTCCAATCTAGGTGCCCCTTTAATTACTGCAGCTTTTAAACCTTTACCCCATAAAGCATGGAAACAATTGTTTTCTATCTTTTGTAATATCCTCTATTTTTTAGTGTGTCTGTGCTAATTTAAATGATGTCCACATTGCATCATAAACACGGGCAATATGTTTGACAACTTTTATTAACTGGTGTCTGGTGTGTCTCATGTCTCATGACATGACAGCTGGTGAAGATGTGCCAGCAGATAAATAATCTGGATTTATTTTGGGCGCAAACACACTCAGTTTGCTCAGACAGCCGGGGCAGAGGAGCTGGGAGCTGTAATAAGGCATGTGAGCTGCAGCTCTGTGTTTCAGGACACAGCTCAGGCAGCAGTGAAGCCATTGGCTGCAGGCTGCAGGTCCCTGCGCTGTGACGATGGAGCGCTCTGATAAACAGTGCTCACAGCCACTCTGCACACACACGTCGGAGGAGTGAGTGGGACCATGTCGCAGTACACTCTGGGAGGTAGGACCCCTTCATTCATTGATCCTCAGCTTCTAGTTCCTACTTTCTGCTGCTCTGGTTTGGTCTGTGTGGCTGTGTGGTTTTCATTTGCAGAAACGGACAGGCGTGCAGGCTTCATGAGCTAGAACAGATTTATTCATGACAAAGAAGTGCTGTTAATTTAATGGACTTGGAAGGAGGAGGAAGCTGAACTGGAGCGGCCTGGTGGTTTAGAGTGAAGGTGTCCTTCACTCTGTTGTCTTTTGATAACTTTGTGTGAACAGTTTGCAGACAAATAGAAGAGGTTAGATTAAGCTTTGCACGCTCTGTCCTTTATTAAAACATTGACATTCCTGCATTGCTGTTTGCATGGCTAAATAGGTCTTAAACACAAACTCATGCATCACAAGTGATCTTTCTGCATCCCTGGCTGCAGTACTGCAGTAGCTGCATCACTTGCTGTGCAATTGAGTTGGTTTGAGTCATTTTTCTGGAGGGACTCCATCAGCGTTTATATTCTTTATAACATCAGTGCTGCATTCAGCCCTGCTCTGCTCTCCTCTGTAAATGGAGACAGCAGAAGCAGCTGCCTGCTGCTGGACCTGCTCCATGGACAGATCTGCACCGACAGGTAGCACTCACCAGCTTATACTCTGTGTGATCTTATCTTCACCAGTGGACACCTTGATCCGTGTTGTTTCACTGCCAGTGGTGAGGGAGCTGATGGAAAACAACCCAGAGCTCAGATCAGCAGAGCAGATTTGTGCCAAATCTAAAAATCCTGTGCCAAAGTGGACAAAAAATAAAACAAATCGATTCCCTAGATTAATTTGTGCTTCAAAGTTAATTCCTCCTCTATTTTACAATAAAACTCATAGAATCTCCTCAGAAGTGACAGATTTTTATATGTGTTTGTGTTTTTTTTTAAAGCATATGGTCTTCTATCAAAGCAACACCATCCAGTAAATGATCCCCCCTGTCAGTGCTGGTTGTTTACCTTGCAGTGGTCACACAGCTCTGTTTCCACCCTCTGCAGCAGCATCTCTGAAGCATGACTCATCCCCGTGCAGCTTCATGATCTGACGTTAAATGCACATCAGGGTTTTAATGGCTTCACTCACAGTAACTATGGCAGCTCCGTCACGACTTCACACTCAGCTTCGTGCTGGGGGAAAAAAACATCCCCAAACAGTTTTATTTTGAAATTTAACTCACCATGTTTTTATTATGTTTTTATTGTGTTGATAAATTCTGAAATAGTGCAGCCATGATTGGAGTAATCTGTGAATGTGATTGCAAAGAAACAGATGAACATAACTGGAATAATGTGAAAATCATGAGATCTGGTTATCGCACTGTTAAAACCTATGATTTCATATTGATGAAAATGTTAAATTTCACTGTTTAAAAGCTGCTGAAAACATCATAATTTAGGCACACAACTGTGATTGTATTTAGACATTTTAACTTGAGAAATGTTCCACATTACAGTTAATTCCCTAAATGTTTAATCTGCTTGTCATCTCGAATCCAGTGCTTTTGTTTTATAATATTTTTTCCTGTATTTATCCTTATGTCTCTAAACCGATCAGCTGCTTCCTCTCTCATCTTCTCCCAGCAGCTCTGATTTCTCTTGAGTGTATTCAAGTTGGTTTATTTGATCTTGTTTTTTTGATGACTACATCTCATGTGCCACACATCACTTTATGTCTCAATTCATATTTTGTGGGGCTACGGTGCATTTCTCTTCAGCACCCATATTATTGTTGAATTCCTGTTTTTTATTTATTATAAACTGCACTGAGCAGGTGTGTAAATGGGGAAATGCGTTCTCAGCTTGAGCCAATAAACACTCTGATACACAGCAACTGGAACATTGTAATTGTCACCTTTAAAGATATGGGAGGTCTATTTGTAAGAACATTACTAACTTAGGCTCTATGTCTTGAGTAAGGAAAAGGTATAAAGAAAAATTGTGATTATAGTTTCAGTTTCTTCTATTATATTTCACTTCATCTTTTAATGCTTGTTAGTTGTATATCTATACCTTAGGCAGAATTCTTCCTCTGTCACTCTCATAGTTCTCTGCTCTTTGTATATGTTTTCCTTACACTGATGTTGATAAATGATCAAATAAACACTGTAAAACAAACATCACAACACAGCTAGGAGCCACAGTGATGGATACGCACTCACACGTGACTGATCGGCAGCAGCATCGACAGCAACGTATTACATGTGCTCTGCTTCTGCTTTGGATGAAAACATTAACTGTGGCAATACCATTTATACAATTATGATCATAACGCCCGAGACATTTCCTCTTTAATCTCATCAGAGATGCAGAGTGCAGACACAACAAGGTTCTTACAGTCATATGTCCTCCAATCTTTCCTAATGAATTTGACTCGATTGATGAGTCTCTCCATTTATTTCTTATCTTTACCAGAGGGAATCGTTATTTCTCCTTCATTTCTGTTTTTCACCCACAAACTATCTCATCCTCTTCACCATTACTCTGCAATCTAAGTCACCTGTGCAATATTTTCCAATATACTTGACTTTACATGGACAGTGTCCTTCAGCGACTGACATATTCCCTATCAATGTGCAATAAATTATTTTTTTTATGCATGTATATCATGTTCCAGCTGTCCCTTTTTGATGCTCCTCTGTCATCTTTGAGGCTGCAATGAAACAAATGTCCACAGTGTGGTACTAATAAAGTTTTACTGTGGTAAAATCATTGGGCAACACTTAATAAAGTGGAGCAGCCAAGATCTGATTCACCTCTCAATTAACTGGGCACTCCTCTGAGCTAGTTGTGTAAATCAAGACACACAACAGCTGCAGATTTTCCAGTGAAATATCAGTGTATGCGCTCCTGGTTATTCCTCAGTATCTGATGCCTCCTCTGATTCTGGATGTGTGCATGCTCCACAGTTGTATCACTCCTGTTACCACTTAGTTCAGGAAAAGTTGCTAAGCTCTGTTGTTTATCAAGGAATGTAAATTCACATAATGATTCATATGAAAAGCCAGGAAGTACACTTGATGTTGCCAGATCAGTATTATATGGAGCAGAACAAAATTGCCCTGTAATCCCCACCAAGAAATAGGACCGTAAGTGGACTTGTACAAAAGCATATGATGCACTTCTGACAGTCCAATGTTCTATGGCTTCAGTGTTACGACCATCCTCAGGTCTCCTTTAAACCCTGACCTCTTTGTTTTCTGTCTGTGTAGTCCACATGCAGATCCTGCTGGCTGTGGGCCTTGCTGTGTTCTGCTACTGTCTGGTTCTTGCCTGCATCCTCTGCTGTCGCCGGAGGCGGAAGAGCGTTCCCTCGGAGGACAAGGAGGCCGTGTTCCTGTCTCCTCACCGGGCGGAGAGAGTGACCGTGACTCTGACTCCGTCTCCGGCCTGCACCCAGCCTGTCAAGCAGCAGTATGAGGAGCTGGATGGGGACGTGCTGGAGTTCCCCTCCTCTAAAAGCAGCTCGTCTCCATCTGAGGATGACCTCACTGCGCTGCCGTTTGACCCCAGCCCCACCGGCTCGGCTGAGATGGTGCAGTCTCCGGGCTGCTCCGTCCCCATGCGGCGCCTCAGCACCCCGGTCCTCCCATGCTCCCCCAGTAAGCCTGCCACCCAGGGCCGGGCCTCCCTGCCCTCCCTGTCCAAGCTGGGCCTGGTGTCCCGTTCCCGCCGGGCTGTGGGCCGGCGCAGCACTGTGACCGGGGAGAGTTTCCTCTACAGCGAGAGCAGCAAACTCACAGCCGGAGCTGCTGGAGCCCCCTACGGCTCCAACTCCCTCTCAGTCCCCTCCAAACCTGCCCCGCTGCTGCACTTCTCCCTGCTCTTCTCCTCCACCTGTGGTACCCTGGCAGTCAACATCCTGGGGCTCTCTGGGGCCAGTCGGAGGCGCAGCGGGGTGTTTGTCCGGGCCAGTCTGCCCCCGCTCTGCCCCTCCCCTCAGCAGACAGCGTCCCGACGCCGCAGCCTCAGCCCGGACCTCCACAGCCAGAGCTTCGTGCTGCCGGTGGGCTCTGTGGAGGAGCTGCGCAGCTGCACCCTGAGGCTGGCCGTCTACAGCAGGGACTTCTCCGGCCTGCGGGAGGCGGCGCTGGGCGTGGTGGAGCTGCCCTGCGAGCACATGGACTGGGAGCCCGACACCACCACCACCTACACCAGGCAGCTCAGCCCGGCAAAAAACAAGCTGAAAAAGGTAGCTGGAGGTTGGCTGATGTCTTTGTTATACTGAGTAAATGTTGTGTACTCATCAGCAGAATCTGTAGAAGGAAAATTAACAGGGAAGAATGGATTTACATAAGAAATTGTAATTTTGGAAATGACGGTGGAGCAACAACACTGGGTTCAAAGCATTTTAGATAATGGATAGATTGAGTGGGTGGATTCAACATAGATGTAGATGTAGGTCAACATGTGTAGGCAGTTTAATATTCAGGCGAAAATCAGCGAGAACACTCTTATTAAGGCCAACAGTGACAAAAGAAATCTAATTCCACCAAATAAATTGTATTCCCAACTTGACAACTAACTTGTTTGTTCAGCTTCAACCAATCAGCAACACTTCTTACATGTGCTGTAGAAACCTAACTGTCCATGAAACAAACAAGTGTATCTATATTCCACCCCTGCAGTCTTAAGGTTTGCCAGGGTTTCATAATATTTTTTGGAGCAGGAATTACAACATTTAGCCTTTACTGGGCCTACTTAATTCATGTGTGAGAAAATTGTGTGAAAATTGATTGTTGCAGGACCTGTGGTTATGTTGGCTCTAAGCAGACTACTGAGCGCTGCAGATTGCTGATTAGATTTGTTCTGACTCAAACCTGAGAAGGACCTGATCGTCAGCAGCTGGAGCTGAGCCTAGACAGAGTTTGCAGAGTCTAGAAGAAAAAAGTGATGAGGAGCGTTAAATAAGATCAACCTCATCAAACTGCAATAATCTTGTGCTGGAACTTTCTCTCGACAATGTTCTCAAAAACAGACCGGAGACAGGCGTGGTGTTTCTTTTCAGTCTGAAAAGACATTAAAAGTATACTGGTTGGCTGGTACAAACATGCGCTACATATTTCTAATCCTATGAGGCTTTACCACAGGCTGTTTTTGGTCAGATCCAGCCAAATGTTAACAGAAACCTCAGCTGCTCCTCTTCTTTCTCCTTTTAAATAGAGACAGGCTGAGCTGTGATGAGTCGACCAAAGACCTGCGGGGTCGGTCGGCTCGTTTTTTTTTCCTCCGTTTTTCAGCTTCTCGGTAATGATGTGAAAGCAGAGCTGACTGTGGGCTGTGTGTGGGCATGCGTGCGTGTGACTGTGTGATTTTGTGTGGTCAGGATTACAGCTCCCGTTTGTGGCCACTGATTGAGCGCACCTTTGATGGCAGCACGCGCACGGCCTCATTTCTCTTGACGAGGTTTGCAATTTTACTTACATTTCACGGAGAGGGGAACCCTAAGCATGCACACACCAGGAATAAATAGCACATATCATGTTTTATCCACGATGGAATGTCACGTCTAATCAGCTCCCCCATCAGCCAAGTTTTCCACTGTTGTTAGTCACAGTGATGTTGTTGTAAGCGGCTGCAGAGCAAACAAGCCGAGTGTGTTAAACTGGCAAGCCGCCCACGCTGTTGAACTAATGCCAGGGGGCATCAGTAACAGGCTAGTGAAACAAGGGGGTCGTGATGTCACTCTGGACATTAGTTGTCCTTTTTTTTTTTTTTTTTGCGAAGCGATTAGAGTAGCACAGCAAGCAGGATAATTCCTCAGAGAGAGGCTGCATGTGGCTCGTGACTCCAGCATCTAATGTGGGCGCTTCCTTGATTTATCGTGAAACTCCAGGGTTTCCAATCAGCATAATGGGACCAGCTGGAGCATTGACGATCATTCATCCACATTACATTACTTGTTTTGACGTCTCATGGGGATAGTGGGGAGGTGGCGTGACGTGGCGGTAATTTCAGGATTGAGCAATTTACAGTGGCTCAAAAGGAGGCAGATCACGACTGTGCCACTAGTGATTGCTCAGCATTCATTTGGTTTCTGCAGGCTCCTGAATATGTGGCTTTCAATTAATTTATAGCTTAGAGAATGGACCGACAGTCATAAATCTACAGACTGTGATGAGATAACTGTCGATCTTCAGTCCAGACTTAATATGATCCGTTTCTGCATCACAATTTGAAAGCAGAGCATCATGACACTCACACTACTGTGATTTCTTTGCTCCATACCTGGTAATTGAAGTAATGTTCTGGGTCTCTACGACCTGCTGGATGTGCACCTTTTATCCCGGGCTGCTCATTTACTTCATCTCCACACAGTTTCACACTGGGCTGCAGCTTCAAATTGGCGTCTCTGAGCCTCTGAGTTGAAAGCACATGTCAGGGCTTCTCCTCCAAAAAAGAGAGAGAACAGTGTGTTTTGATTTGTTCAACTGGAAATGTGAAAATGGATGAAAGTCACAGGCTGGTGAGCTGCAGTTTGGAGTTACTCAACATCTGATGCAATAATTTCACAGTACAGGGAGTTTGTAAACTCACGCCGATAAACCATTTGATCGTTTATCCCTCAGGGCTCTCCTCTTTTCTGACAAAATATTAAGTATTACAACACCACAGTTTGGGTTTTTTCTCTTTTTCTGGGCCCTCACTGCACCTGGTTAAATTGTTTCAAAGATCATGGTCTGATTTGGAGATACAGTATTAGTCTATTACAGGAGGGAAAAGTGGACTTAAGACCGTAATGTGTTGCTGATGTGTGTGTAAATGCTCAGTCCATCCCTCCTGCATAAGTACAATCAGAGGGGGATGTTTGTCTGACTCATCTCATTTCCCCTGCTCTCTTCAGAGGCTTCCCTGCTTTGGTGATCACTGAATGACTCAAATTATGAGCTCGTCATCGTCCTTTATGTAAACCAAGACACCTGCAGTGAGCCGGGATACCACGAGGCAGAGACGTCTGCAGTCGTAACACAAAAATCAGAGCAGAAAATTACTCTTCTCATAGAGATACAACAGCTTCACATATACTGGCACGTAACAGATTTGACTGTTTAGAGAGGGATGAGGCGACTGAAAACACATCACCGTCTCACCCAATAGTTTATTTATAATGCATTTACACTCAGTCATTTAGCAGATGCTTTTATCTAAATAGACTCACATAGAAGAATAACATCAAAACAACATCACAACAGAGACTGTTGTACAATCTTCAGTTGTAACGGTACAAGAGGGAGACAGACAGACAATGTACTCATCCTGAGCTTTAATAACTTTTGATTGCTGCCTCTGTTTACTGATTCTGGTGTAGTGTGGGAGGGGGGATCCACCACAGAACCAAATGGCTTTCGCAAACCAGTATTACTGAATTCAGAAGCTGCAGAGCTGATCAGAAAAGACTGAAACGCTGTGTTTCCCTCAACAAAATAACCCCCGCTATAGCTTTGTGTTGCAGTGCTTTGTGTTGGTGGTTTTGAAACTGCAGGGATAGTGTGAGTGACGGTGTCTGATGTGAAGCTGTGGTGACAGATAGAGGCAGCAACCTGAGCCTGACTTGCTGGGTGAAATCACCTTCACGCTCAGAAGCAGCCTGGCTTCTGCCACTCAACCTCGTGAAAGCAGACAGTAACTCACCACTACCCACAACAATACAAACTAACGAGATCCGACGTTTAGATGGAAAATCAGATGGAAATTAACCATCACACTTACACATTCAATGCCACTTTTATCCAGAGTGCCATGATGCATGAACAGCTGTGTTATTCAAAGATGGATGGTCATATTGGCGACAAAACGCTCGTCCCTGACAGCTTTGCTTAACCGGGACTGATATTGATTGATAAGTCTGATGTGACGTGGAGTGTGAATCAGATTGAGCCCCGTGGAGCTCCTCAGGCAGGGCAATCCTAGATGCTGCAAGAGTAAAAGCAGGTTTTCCATCAGATGAAGAAAAGCTGATTCAGGTTAAGGCTCTGAGTGATTCCTCATAAATCTTCTGAAGGGGAACTGAAACAGCGATTCTGACAGCATGAATGCCCTGGTCGACTCACTACAGTTCAGAAAGGCATTCACAAGTCTTTTTATGGCTCAGCTTTGCTCTATGCTCTTGGTTTCATACATTCCCTGCATCCCAAAAGATGAAGGGAACATCTGTGTTGTGAAAGGAAGCATTTTTTTTAGCCCTCTTTTCCCGGATCTCTCACATCTTTTCTCTCCTCCTTCCCTCCTCTCAGAGCGTGAGCTCTCAGGAAACGCTGGGTCACAGGAAGAGCTCGGTGTGTGTGCCGCGGGCTTTGGGCCAGCTGTTCGTCCTGCTGCAGTACCAGACGCTCGCCCAGCGCATCAAGGTGATGGTCCGAAAGGCCGAGGGACTGCCAAAGCTCACACGCATCCCAGGAGCTGCAGGTAAAAACCAGAGACACACTCGTACTGCAACATTTCCAGGGGGTTTTTTCACAGCTCTACGTAATTCCCCATATGAGTGTTTCCCGATATGATGCCATCTATGGGACAATTTCATGTAATTTCATTTCATGTTTCTAGGGAAATCCCAAACCACTCATGTGCCGGATATACAGTTTAGCTCTGATCAGGTTTTGGGAATACATTCTCTGATAATATTAGGTAAATGGGAGAGTATCATGCTATGTTAGGATTTGCAAGGTTTGGTTGGAATATGTGAAAATAGTTAAGTTAAATGTTTTTTTTTTTATTGGGTTGATATGTTAAAGGAGCAACAAGTAGAGACATATCATTAATCATTTTCTTTATCATTTTCATTTAGGCTCAAATTCAATCCTAACACATGGTCTCCTTTTGAAACCCCACACATTTCGCACATGTAAACAAACCTCTGCACTTAACTCTGTTTTGCTCCAAGTCAAATCCGGCTCGTAAGCTACGCTGTTTTCCTCTGTGTGCAGCTCAGCTGGTTGTTAAATTTCCATGTTTGATCCAGAGCAAGAAACATAAAGTCCAACTACTGTTGTTATTTTGTTGAGAACAGCTGCCTCATGCGACATGACACGGGGTTCGTGAGACTGAACTGAAACAGTAAAACTGGAGGTCTAAAAAATGAAAACAATGAGCAGAGACAAAAAAAAGACGTTAACTCTGGAAAGGTGAGAGAACCACAAAAGTTATGATTCTCTGGGGCTTGATACAAGTAATCCTCTCTCATTTGATCCAGCAACAAGCTATTTTGCTGTCAAAGCAAAATTTTACCATCTGGATTTATATAATCGTTGGTGAGATCCTCAGCCTCTGGCTTCTCAAACATTTAATGATAATAAGTGTTAGCGGGTGTGATTTACTGCCTGACATGTAAACTGCTCATAACGTCGACAGTCTCTGTCTGTGTTGTGCAGCCTCGGCCGCTCTCTGACAGACTGGATCTCTGATTGGTTTGAGCTGAAATCAGATTAGGAACCGATCAGCCCGGTGTCATTTCCCCTCCGGCCTGTATCATATCTCCGCACATGTGATTTAAAGCTCTGCTTTGATGGCGCAGATCAGGAGAGGAAGCAGCAGATTCTGTAGAGGGAAAACAACCTGGACGATTTGATTTCACACACCTAAGCCACGTGCTGAGTCAGACTGGGTGTTTCGACACCAAATGATGTCTTGAAAACGCTCAGAAACTGTGCTTTTGATGCAGATGGTGGATTCTGGTTTACGCAGTAAATCAAATTAGTATGGTGGAAAGAATTTACATGAGGCATTGTGTTTTGTAAGTGGTGTTGAAGATTTGTTTGGAGCGGGGTTTGAGGTAGATGTAGATCAACAATACAGACTGTTTAATATGACGACCAAACACAATGACAGCACTACAGTGCTTACACTCTGATTAAGACCAACACACCATCAGCCTCCTTTTCCTAGGAATCATTTCTGTACACAATGGATCAGTGTTGTGTCAGATTGTTTTACTTTCTGTCTCTGTATGTTCCCTATATCATCTGTGATTCATTAGCTAATGAGCCTTCCACAGCATGGATTTAATCCACATTTCTCACTATTTACCCCATCCGCATCAGCCGCTTATGGTCCTGATCCATGGTCCTGTCACCCGGCATCTTCCTAAGCTAAATAAGAGTATCCAGTCCCGCCCCGCATTCACACAGTAGTTTCTGGTATGACAAGTTTAGCCTTTGTTGAGTCGTCTGCTCTGTTTATCTTCTCCTGTGTCTCAGAGTAAAGGTTCATTTGACCCAGCCTCGTGTTACATTACTGTGACGCTCTCATAGTAACCACAGCAATATTAGTGGTTTTCTGTTCAGAACCGATCATGGTCTCTTTACAGACAAAGTCAGTAGTAACTTGAGACACAAAATGTAATTATTCAACTAAAATCATGGTCCGTAACCATAAATAACACTGTCCATGTGACTCTTGCCAGGTTGGCTGAGCGCTGAAGGCAAAAAGGATGAGAACTTTAAACTGTTCAACCATCCGATTTATTCAATTTTTCCTTTTTTCCAGCACTGAGTAACTTCTACAGTGCAGGTCAGCTTGAAGAAAAACTCCAAATAACTGAAATCCACTCAACTGAGATATAAACAACAGATCTAAAAGTTAAACTAGAAATCTGCACTAGTCTATACCCCTTTACGGGCCTCTGGCAATAGCAATAATAGATAAAATTCCCCTCGTGCAAAATTCCCTGCTCATATAGACAGTGGCTCCTTCTAAAACATTTGGTAGTAATTGATTCATACTCCTTAAACAGACTCTATAAGAAGTTTGATACACAGTTCAAAAGAGAAAAAATGATTATCAGCAACTCAAAATAACTAGTTATACCGACATTGTCCAAAATTCTCCCATATTACACGTGGCACATTCCCCCAGGAACTTGCCTGTACTGTAAATGGACTCCTAATTGGCATAGCCTGGTTTGGCTGTTCCTGAGTCCCAAGGGAAGGATGGCCAAGAGCAGTCTAGAGGACAGGTGAGATACACAGAAGAATTAGTCAAATAATGAAATCTGAAACACAATGTCCTCTGACTTTTGTTCTCTACTTCATGTATATATGACCACGGTACAACATGGCTGATGGTGGACAAGCACTGTGTGTTGAGTTCTTCCATCTGAATAAGAGGTGAAGGGGACATCTCTGTGATAGTGTTTATTTCACTAAAACTTGCACTTGTCAGATGAATGCTTTTGAAATGAAATCAGTCGCATATGAAGATCGTCACCTCTCCCTTTTTTTTATCTACTTATCTCGTAGAACAGAGATCATTCAGATATATTGACTATCTGATGTGAATCAGCTGACCTTCTGTGTCATATTTACAACAGACCACTACGTTGTCATCAACCTGCGTCAGGATGGAAAGGTCATCGGCACAAAGGAAACCAAAGGGGCGAGTGGTCCAAACCCCGTGTGGAACGCTCCCTTCCTGTTTGACCTGCCGGCCGGTGACATCACTCAGCTGCCACTGGCTCTGGAGTTTATCGTCATGCAGGTAGGAAGGTTGACGCTGTCTGGAAAAATCTGACCTGTTGTTACAGAGAATCGTGATTTACGCATCAACATGTAATTTGTTTATTTGTTTGGCAAATCAGTGGCAACAGTAAATAAGCAGCTCAGAGAGTTTGTCACAATCAACTTCAACCATGAGAGATTTTAACTCTGTTGAAATGTTGGAAGAAAGTCCTCCACATGGCACTGAATTTAAAGGAAACTCCACTTCTTGAAAGTTTACAGCTATATCATTTCATTTTTTGTATTTATGAGGATCTTAATACGTTAAAACAGTTAAAACAGTTAAAACTTTTTTAACAGTTTGCCTCGGACTTTTTGCATAATATCTAAACCATTTTAACCAATTAAAATTGCAAATTAGTGAATTGTTATCGCAAATTATCACCATTTGGTACCACCATGGTCATTTTATGACCATGTATCACACTAACTGAGAATTTGTGGAAAAATCTCTGCCCAAAGCTCACATACCTGTGATCTGACGTCGCTTTCTGAAAATCTCCACCGTCTCTATGTATTTCCAGGGACGTCTCTACACAAAGAGCAGCGTCCTGGGCCGCGTGCTGATTGGTGGCGACGTCCCGGAGGCCGGACAGGGACACTGGAGGGAGATGTGCAGTAGGGGCCAAATAGAGACGGCTCGCTGGCACAACATCCAATCAGAGTCGCTGTAGGACTGAGCGACGGCGCTGCCCTACTGCCAGGACAGACTGAGAGAGATAGAGAGAGAGAAGAGCGTTGGTTAGGTGGGAGCAGAGACACAGCTCCTTGCATTCAATAATGATGAGTGATGATACAATCCAATCTGATACCAACTAAGTGGAATTCACTTATTTTTGCATTTACCTGTCTTATTTCTGGTCAGAAGGAGGGAGGGAGAGAGGGATAGCTGGGAGTTGAGGAACATCCTTGGGAATGAAGGTGGCTGGGAACAGAGCGTTTGGAAGGTGCTGTAGGATCCTGTGTTTTCCCCTCACCCAAATAAGAAAGTGCTCTGACTGTGAGTCCAGTTATTTTGTAGCAGATGATGACAGATGCTGGTGCTGGTGGCATCTCCTGAGAATCTCCTCAGTGTTGTGGGCAGATTTTAGCATGTTAACCCAAGTATTTGTTTTCATCTACGATGTCCACAGTTTTCCTTTAGGGTGTGCTTCCAGCTCCCTGGACTACTTCTCAGTGTGAAAGGTCACAGCAATCCGTTTTTGTCTTGTCCAAGTTTAACTCCAGGGAGGAATCATCGCACTACTCCACAAACCTGTGGAGCACTGAGCCGTGAGATCCCTTGAGCAGGGACAGGAGAACTGTGTCATCTGTGGACTTGACAAGATGCTAGTCCGGGTGGAAATGTAGTCATGGGTGTAGAGGATGAGGAGCAGAGGTGAGAGGAAGCAGCAGTGTGGGGAGGCAGTAGAGGTGAAGGACAGGTCGAAGAGGTTGTTGTTGAATTGCACTCCCTGTGGCCTGTGGGTCAAGAGGTCTTCCGCAACATCCATAACATCACATTGTTGTCCAAGTGGAAGCGGACATGAGGCTAGCTGTGGTGCTGGTAGGTTCAAGACGCTCTGTACATGATAACAGTTGAGTGAAAGTTGTTGAAAGCTTTGGCAACCCCTCTACCTGCCTAAATCGTAATATGAGTCTCAAACATGGTAATTAGACTCTTATTCTTCTTCTTTATGGTGCCACTATAAATCTGAGCACAGTGATTGGGTCACAGTGAACATGTGAAATCGTAACTGTGTAACCACTTAACTGCTTACCCGTGTATTACCTTGTGTCCATTTACACATAGGCCTATGTGGCTCTTATCTGGGAAATGTGACATGGTTGCGATAAGATCCTGGGTTGTGTTCACAAATGCCTCTTATCTGGATAAGACCTGTGTAAATGCTGGCTAAGGCTGTGAAAAGGGCTCCAGTTAAATAGATAGAAACATTACTGATCCCTTTGGAAGGTCCTCTTTGGGAAATTCAGGAAGGTGTTGAGGATGATTTCTGTTCCTGCTCGTGTGTGAGATTGGATAATGTCTTCGAGGAGGGAGGTGCTGTCCATCTCTGGAGGAGCAAATGCTGTTGCCACCTGGATTGAAAGAACAGTTTCTACAGTGGCCACACTCCAGATTCGCTGCTGCTGGTCGACTGCTCTGTGTTTCTGACAACCTTCTTTGTCCACCTAACGAGCAGAGTGTATGTGGATACAAGTCACAATCAGCAGAGCAAAGAGCTGAGTTTCAGATGAGAATCAATCCTAGAACCACCCTCCAACTCCTTGGATAACGATGAGATAGACAAACGAGACACTGAACAGTCAGATCCTGTAACAGCAAGGTTTGAAAGTTTCGATATCCCAGTATTGATCGACATATCACTCATTTATTTGTCATTTATCCATACGTCTGTGGTAGATTTTGAGTAGCTGTTGAAACCTTGATAATTTTCCATGGTGTTTGTCAACGGATAACTTTCATGAATTTGATCTGCCGTTAATACTGTTTCAGGCTGAAACTAATACCAGTGATTGGTGAGGGTTGCTCAGCAGCGTCCGCAGAGCTTTGAGCGGGAGGACGTATTGTGCGGCGCAACAATGCCTTCGTAATTACCCGCTGTGACCTCTTTCCACTGTCGCCTATATAACTGTGTCCTGCTGACGTAGTGGTACTATTTGTGTCGTTCTCGGAGGCTGAGAGAGCTAATGTTGATTAGAACATGCTGAACGTCCATTATTAATATTGCTGAGCAGAAACGTTATGGCCATGTTTAGCTGTGGTGTTTTACTCTGTGCCAGTATTTGTCCACAAACTCTAAACATCTGTCTTTACAAATACTCTGTATGTATGTGTGTGTGTGTGTATGAGGCCAGTACAGCAGCCTCACGTTGTGTGGCATGCCCGCTGATCTGTAGTCAAGTAATTAAATGAAATGTAAATATTGTTAGTTTTGACCTTTGTTAGCAATTAGAAATACAGTCTTATTTCAGAGGTGACAATGTGGTCAAGCTGTGAAATATCTTGGACATTTTTGGAACGTGGCAATCCTTATTGTTAATTTATCATGTTTTATATCATAGCAAAATAAATATACACTGTCTCTGACATGTTTTTGGTTTGGTCTTTTGTTTCTTGATAGAGGGATGTTTATTGCGTATTGCCTTTGTATATGCCTGCCCGTGCCATGTGTTGTCAACTGTATATGAATGTCGTTTCATGAAGAAACAGCTTCAAATACTTAAGAATAAATTGATATATAGATGAATTTGTCAAAGAGATGTGGACTTGCTTCTTTTCACTTAAGACTTCTAGTGTTAGCTCCAATGAGAGTGATGAAATCAGTGAGTCCCATTAAGCTACAACCGTTTCAGAGTGCTGGCTTCTGCCTCAGTGTCACGCATGGACAATATCCACTTTGACAAAGTTTCATTTCCTTTTGAAATACGAAGCGTCAAAACTTTTTGATTTAACTCAAGGAATTTTTAAAGCCCATTGGTGGAACAGGACAAACGTGATAATTCAATTTATGTTTGAGTTTATGTGTTCAATATACTTTTACAAGGGTCTGGGAACCCAGCCACATATTTTTACAAGTTCATTCTACTCTACTACGTAACATACCAGCAACCGTGCCAAGCAAAACGAAGATGCAAAAACATTAAGACCAAAGTATTGAGTCATATGTCTGACCTGATCTTTAGTAAAACAACATTTAAATCCTGTGCATTTTGAATTTTGTGGGACGATGAAATGCAAGTCTGAGTGAGCGAGTAGAGAGTGAAGATGATGCTGAGCAGATTTCAGAGATGAGGCAGAGACACAAAAAGCTGCTACTTACTAAATGGGAGAGATGTTGATAAAAACCAGTTTGAAGTTTTTCGGTTGAACCCCTGTGGGCCCATGAGACAGTAAATCATATAGTTTGGATTAAATAGTTTCCAAACAGTGTTCTTGTTTAACACTGAGTATTGTTTAATAAACAGGTTAACGGTCAGTTTAATCTGAGCATTTGATTAAGTCATGGAGGGTTGATGCCTGAAGCCCAACAACCTGTCCCCTTATATGAACCTGTCCCCAGACCTCGGTTGATATTTTCTGCCAGTCTGCATTCAGATGATTTGCTCCTGGCTGAAATGTTGTGGTAAACATTTTCTTCCCGACTGAAACCTTTAGTCATATCCTGTTCACTCTGGTTGACATCCCCACCCCGGGAGTTATAAATATCCATAGGATGTGCAATCGGAAGGTGATGTAATCTAACGCCCAGTGTGAGCTTATGTCACGGCACATCAGCAAACAAAAGTGATCCCTGCCACAAACACATATAAATGCTCAGTGTGTGAGCATAAACATATATCATACGTGTCGATGCACAGGCCCACACAAAATCTCATCTCCCGCGTCCTTATGACTCAGCAAACCGTCACAGTGTGAAAGATGTGGAAATGTACATCCCACGTGCCCATTTGGATGGAAGATACTCTTGCACTTAATTACACCCATCGTATGATGCCGTGCGTCTCGTCCAGCTCTTTCTCCTCACTCTCCATACAGATCCCTGGCTCCTTTCCTCACTCTGTCATTTGCATGTTCCACAGGCTCGAACTTTCCCCCTCTGCATGAAGTGTGATGCAGAAAAGCTCCGGAGGCGCTCGAGGCTATACCAGTGGGTTCATAGTAAAGTTAAAAATAGTTTCGCTCGGATCAGTGTGTTTATTTTTATGTTTGTGGAATAGAGGAACAAATCGGATGGGATTATTTCCCCCTTGCTGATTTACTGCATCATCTCTAACGTCACAATAGGGTCTGAACTACAGGGAATAAGAGCAAATATTTAGCATCCGTGGTGCTGCGGAGTAAATCCCTTAAATCATGAAAGCATTAAAGTGTTGCACATCCTGTTAGGTGTGAAGGATGTGAAGTAAAATCCCAGGCATGAGGCTGTAAAGCATTTGATACAGACATGCCTCTGTTTCTTCTCTCTTCTGATCTACCCTCGGCTGCCGTGGAAGGCAAAGTAAATAAGATTTGGTTGATCATTCCCTGTGCAATCTCCTCTCTGTGTGGGCTGCAGTGACTGTGCGAGTATTAAAAAGATGCATCCAGTCACCCACATACAACTGCACTGCATGTGTAGTAATATGTGTAAACAAACAGGAATTTGCTTTTTACTGATAAATCTGCCTTTGGGAATGGTTAGAGTTAAAACACATTTTTATCAGATGATTGGAGAATATTTACATGAGCTTGTGTTGATGTTTCTTAGCTCTTTGTCCCCCTGGCTGCAGAACATCTGGACCTTATTATCATTATTAACATTAGCAGCAGCAGACGTAATGGTGTGGATACAATGCAAATAGTGCAAAAACACATTATCTGCAGAGTCTTAACTCAATATTCTACCTTATTCTTTCATCCCGGAGTTAAGATCAAGGCTGGTTCATAACCTTTTAACTCATAAGTCTTTGAGATATAATCTATCTATCTATCTATCTATCTATCTATCTATCTATCTATCTATCTATCTATCTATCTATCTATCTATCTATCTATCTATCTATCTATCTATCTATCTATCTATCTATCTATCTATCTATCTATCTATCTATCTATCTATCTATCTATCTATCTATCTATCTATCTATCTATCTATCTATCTATCTATCTATCTGTCTGCAGGACTGTTTCATGTCATCTCTTGTGAGAAATAATCACGTAAAATACAAAATAAAAGACATTGATTGGACCAGACACTATGTGTCTCTCATCTGGAGACAGAAAAATAAAACAAGAAGTGTGTCCACTCCAGTGAGCAGCACGGCTGACTCACAGCTGTTGAGCGCCGCTCCACTGCTCTGACTGTCTGCTTTTTGCTTCGATCGATTCACATGCACTTGTCCACCTGTTCAGATGCCTGACTCGGGAAGAAAGACTCCCTGAAGACTCCCTCAATTGTGTGCTACTGTGTGATGAAACGGGCATTTACGAATGCATGCGTTCAAAATCACACATCTTGTGTGGTCAGTGAAGGAAGACCATTTTGCATCTTTACAGCTGACTAAAGATTTAGGAAATAGCAGCGTCCGCAGCGCGTCCAGCCTGGCAGAGTCCTCACATCTTCTGCTCAGCCCTGCAGGATTCACCCGTGACTCACTCCTGCAGTCTCTGCTCCCTTGGTTGCCTTCGTTGAACCCACGTTGTGACATTTACTGCCCGTCACCATGTACCTGCTTTCATCTGAGGAGACAGCGAAGCCCTTCTGTCCAGGGGTACAGAGGAAAAGTCCTGCACTAGATTGGACACTGAGGCATGCCACCTACATGCTCAAAGCAACTGTTTGTCACTGCTATTAAGATGGAATTATTAAAACTTTAAGTATATGTATTAACTGGTTAAAACTTTTTGATGAACTGAGCAAATTCTGTTAATGTTGTTTGGTTGTGAAATGTTTTTAGCTTTGTAGCTTTAGTCCGGGCTGATCCAACTGCAGGGTGCATCACAGGATGAATCACAATGAGCCTATGATTTTTGCTGTCATGCTGCTAAAGAGGAGAATATTAGAATATGTAAGTGAACCAAGCATACTGTTAAACAGTGCCTTGACTTTTGTGATTGAGTTTAATGTAAATATATAAAGATATAGAACAGATATATGAAGCCTTTTTAATATGAATGGCTGTACGCCAGCCTCACAATGTTGTAACACAATTCTCCTGACCATAAGAACTTTGACTGTGATTCATTAAACTGCTTGAACCATGCCCCCTTGTGGACATCTGAGGTGTAACAACTGGAACCGATCTGAACCAAGCTAACGTGACATTGCTGGTCACATACACACACACACAAACATGCTGAAAGGATCAAATGCCTGGCTGTCGCTCTGTATCTCCAGGTGTTGTCTCCACTTCAGTAATGAGACTCATTTGTGTTGCAATATGTCAAAACAAACACACTCCACCCCAAGATTTTGCAATACGCAGAATCCAAGTGGATGTTATGAGTTAGGACCGTGTGTGTATGTGTGTATGTGTATGTGTGTGTGTGTGTGTGTAGATTGACTGAGGACTGAGGTCAGATCTTCCTCTTTGCCTTTATTGCTGCTTTCTGTGACCATGATTAATGAACACTCTGTCACGATCAGACCAGTTTTCTCGCCCCCTTGTGCCACCTCAGAACTTTAACCCCTCCGGCTTTAGGTAGAGTAAAAGTCCCCGGCTCGGGTTGCTTTTGGCCCCGCAGCAACAGCTCGGTCAGAGGTCGCAGGGTGGATCAAATGTTTTCTGGATCGAAGAGGGCAGGGACGCCGTCCAGGTTGCTGGGAGTGTTAACATGAGAGACAGGTGGAGAAACACATGTAAACTCTCCCACAGATGTGTGAGAATATTTTTCACGTTATTGGTGCAGGGAGATGTGTGTTTAATTTCTGAAATAGAAAACTCCATGAAATGAAAGAATTGAAAGAATTTTAGAGACAATTTAGACTTTAGCAACCTGATTCCTCTGTGAGTGGTCAAAAACTCGTGTCCCCAGGGTCCTTGTTCTGAGGCAAAATGTGCCACAGAATTTCTTTAAAGGAAACCTAAAATCGGTGTATGTGCGCCTCGTTCTTCTTTCTGGATGTCTCCACACTCCGCTGCTGTATCGCCACACGTTAAGTCACATGATCATTCATGTGAGGGCAAAAACACAGCCAATCAGAGAACAGCCTCCATGTGGTTCCTCCAACTATATTGTGAAAGGGCTGTTAAATATCTGATGAAACCACATGTTCATTAGCTTCTATGTTAGAGCCAGAAAACACAGATCATTCTAGGTCACCTTTAAATTGCATTCCACTGTATCCATTTTTAGCCAAAGCTAGGAAGCAAACAGTTAACAAACACAATTTTTTCCCCCATTCTCAAATCCCAGCATTAAGAATAGGAACTAGACCAGCTTGTGCTGTTACCCATCAAGTTTGTATGTCTCCATATGTGTGAAACAAATAAATCACCAATAAATGTGTGAAAAATAAATCAGAGATGTGGTAAAGAAAAAGAAAACATCAGACAAACTCCCTTCAACCCAGTTTGATTCATTAGCGCTTTTGTCCTCGTTAGAAAGCTGATCCTGCATGAGACTTATCAAAGCTGCTGTCATAATGTGCGACAGGTGTCACGTTGCACGTCGGGTCGCCGTCCGTCCCCGCTGAGTGTCCCGCAGGACGGCGTGGTGCTCGGCTGTGCAGCTGCAGGGGGAAGCTCGCCGAGAACAACAGTGGAGATGTGTTAAAGTCTGCGAGGCACAAATATTCCCGAGCAGCTGGACTCAGTGTGTCTCTCTCTCTGCTCTCTCTGTGTAAACAATGGTCCAGGGCAACGTTAAGCAAAAACACATGAGGCCGCTTTCTGCTCGAACCATCTCTGCCGTTGTGTTCGCTGACAGGCCGTCAGCACCAAACACATTTCTGAGGCTTTGACGGCTCTGAGGATGCTGTCAGAGGGTGCTGTTAGTGGTGTTCCAGCCCCGCTGGATTTCAAACCATTCAATAACCACATTTCACAAGCTGGATCCTCTTTTCTGATGCTCACTTATATAAAATAATAAAAAAAAAAATAGGTGAGAAACTGGGTCTGTAACCACCATCCAGATTACTCTTATTATGGGAGCATTACTTGAGTTATTTTGATGTCAAAATCTGAAATTTTCTTGGATGTCTATGAGACAAAACAAGTGAAGAAAGGACTTTTTGTTGTTTTGCATGTATTTACAAGAAAAAAAAGCCAAGGCGGTGGCTTTTTATGACATGACATATGTGAATGTTACGCCAAAAGTGCCAAATGTTGGGGTTTGATGTCAACATTTTGTGGTATTTGTCGCTTTTATCCAAAGTGAAGGAGTGACGTTCGAGCTACATCACAACAGAGACAGAGGGGAACAACAAACACTGCTCCAGATTCATCAGACGATCGAGGAATAACAACGCAGGAGTGTTTGTACTTGTACAAGTGCAGAGTTTAGACACTTGGAGAACGGGAAGGAGAAGGAACTCACTTTATCCAGTCAGATTAGAACAGCAGTCAGGTCTCTGCCCTGTGAGCTCCAGGTCAAAACTCTTAGAGATAACGCCTCATTTTCGATTATTATTACAGCACGTACACGCTACGCTCACAGCAACACTGATCAGACGCAGTGTTATCGAGCAAGTTTTAAACCTTAAATCCTCTGGAAACATCTGACCCCGGCCTTCCTGATGCAACACAGAAACGGTCATCTTTATCAAGCGACTTCAAAAGAGGAGAAGGCGCGGTAGAGCGAGAGAGCGAGGGAGTGATCAATATTGACACACGTGTACTGTATCTCCGTGTCTTAATCAGTGCAGCATGAGCCGCTCGGCTGGCTGGGCCCGAGCTGCAGTCCGCAGGCCGAGCAGCGCGCACCGCACCACTCCCAGGCTCCGACGTCCCTGCGTCACCGCGCCTCTGTTCGCCTGCCAGAGGAAATAAATAAATAGGAGTAAACCAATAATGGAAGTCAGATGATTATGTGACAATGATGTTACGGGAAACCTTTCGAGCCGAACATGTGACCGCCAGAAGGTCAGCCTCGGAGAGGCTTTCAAAAGCGTGAGATACGGGGGGGAGGGAAGGGGAGAAACCGAAGCAGCACGGTAGATACGATCTGAAGCCTCCAAACAGTGGGATTTATTCTTTACTGCTCACTTCCCTCGGTGGATTCTGTCAATTTAATGACAATTTGTTTCGGCCGGCTTCAATCGCAAGTGCTTTCCACAGTGTGTCACACATTGGCGTACGCGCGGGTCAGCCTCGGCCTCGAGATCGCTGTAGAAATGCAGCGAGGCTCAGCAGTGAGAGGCTGTCTGTCCTTGAGAGTGCAGATACAGATGTCGGGAGGTATTCTGACGATGGCGGTATGGCATCCTGATTCAGACGTGTTTGCATGGAATGACGAGACAAACCTCAAGCCAGAGGCTGGATTTTGTTGGACGAAAGCGGATGATTGTTAGCATAGACGGTACTAGACTACCTGGGAGGGTTAATTTTGATATGTGTTCTGCTACAGATTCCAAAATACATGTTCTAACATGTAATTTGTAACATATTGGGTGAAATTACTCAGTATGAGTAACATATTCAAAGAATTTTGGAGCACAACACGACCTCAGAGTTTACTAATTAACTCTGTGTGGGAAACCATTTCTGGGGAAAGTTGGTGAAAAGTGTGGTTGTGGTAACCACAGCGGAGCAAGATAACAACTCATAGTGGCTCGAGAACTTTCCAAGTAAATCGCACCAGACAGCGATCTGGAAGCCTGTGCAGAGTGAATAAAGATGTAAAAAAAAAATCTAAATCTGTTCATGTAATCCATTAATTTTAACAATTTAAGTAGATTTGCGTCTACTTAAACTGTAACACATGGGATACTTTCACTCACATTTTATATTCGAACACATAACTCAGTTATGTATATTTTGTTACATCCCAATGCTGCCAGAACTGAGGGGAGCATCACTACAGAGCACATGCTGGTTCACTTCTCTTTCGCCAAGTATTAATAAACCTCTTGGACTTCGGTGAACTTTCTCGTCTGGTGATGAGCTCCAGATTTGAAATCTGCATCGAGAAGTGGATTCCTGCTCTCAGGGGTGGTGTTTCTGCAGGAGAGTGAGATGAGACACTACGTTTAGGCTGTTTCTGCTAAATCAGGCGCTTGTGACAGTCTTTGTCTTTTGTCATGGATGAGTTCCTATAGTCCTGAAAGAGCTGGTTTCAGATCCCATTAACCCCTTTGTTCCTCATCAAGCCCTGCTCTGCCTCTCAGTGGGAGGTGAACACCAGGCTGCACAGGGATGTAGACCACACAGATGCGAGTGCCTATTCAGCCACAGGCTCTCTCTCTCTCTCACACACACACACACATGCACACATGCACACATACATACACACATCCAGTCATCTACAACAAATGTAGGTGCGTTACTAACTTAAACACACAGCTGCCTGTTTCTCATAAGAGGTGTTAAACTCTCGCTCTTTTCGGATGTTTATGTAATTAACTCCACACAACATCAGTCCTCCTGTGAGAAAATCTCACCTCTCCGTCTGACAGAGCTGGAAAATCCCCTATTTTCTGCCACATTCTTCCGTCAGACACCAAAATCTTCTTGGAAGACAAAGGCGGTGTGGCGATAACAATGTGGAAGCCGGTTACAGCCGCAGGACTATGCACTAAATCTGCACACTGATCACATCTCACAGAGTGCCAGCGTGCAGCGCTACACACCATCCAATTGATTGATTAATGGAAATCAATTAAGAATGAAAGTGTTCCATTACTTGCAGATATTCTGTCATTGTTCAGAGTCTGGAGAGAGGAGAATGACTTCCATCTGGAGGGTCGTCTCAGTTTACTCGAGTGGAAACTCCCACGGACGTATCGATGCGGGAGACGACGGGTTTGTGCCTCCGCTGTCTGCGCTGCTGACAGCCGAAACATAAGGAACATGAAAGAATTTACGGGAGGATCCGCGCTTGTCTTCCCCTTTCTCGCTGCAGAGGTAAAAAGCCTGGAAAGACGAGGGCGTCGTGTTGCAAGCGCTTACTGTACGGCTGCAGCGCTGAGCAGTAGACTCGTCACGTGGCTTTGATTAACGCATCAAACGCGTTCAATCCATCCCAGCTTGCTCGAATCATTGTTTGTTGATGACACAACTCCCCCGATACTTGCGCTCTGCATTTTACCTTGATGACGACTTTCGCAGAGTCCACATTTACAGGGAACAGTAAAGACAGCCGAATAATAAAACCAAACATTTACACGGAGCAATTTTGAGGGCTTTACCGCAAGGAGTTCGCTCGCTGTCCCCATCTGCTCCTGCTTACCGGTACCTTTACAGTTTTAAAAGTCACTACTTCCCACCAGCCTCCAAACCGCCTGTTCTGCAGAATAAAGCCCGTCTTGTTAAGAAAAAAAAAAAAAAAGACAAAATTTATTTGTTGCCCGAAGTCCAATTTGTTCTGTGTTTGTTTATATTGCATCTCACATATCTGAGCGGGGCCCTCAGAGCCTTTGCCAGGTCCCCGAGCTCTGACCTGTGAGATGGAGCGATGGAAGACACATTTTTATTCAGGTCAGTGGTCCTGGGACCACCACAGGCCTGTCTCACATTCTCAGCCTGTACGCTCCCTTTTAGTAAAGCAACTGAAGGGAAACTGTAAAACAAAAAGGTAGCCCCAACTGAGCTGTTTGATTGGCCAAGAACTAGCCCAGTCATACTTATGGTTGCCCATAAACAGAGCTGGTCTTGCTTTAAAAACAAGGACCTGGTTTCGCTGAAGCCAGGAAACCCATGTTGATTTTAATGTGGGTTGTAAATCCATATTTAGAGCTACCACCCTGTTGTGATTAGAGAGGCAGCTTCAACTCATGTCCTTATGTTCCGAGATACAAAAGGTTCAACACTGGACATTGGAACATATTGAAGCGTGTGATTGGACTTTATGGTGGCTGGTTGGGATTTAAAATGGTATCTTCTGTGTCATAATCTGTCTGTTTGTATAAATGCCATTTAAAACCATGCTCCAGAAAGGTAAACCTCTGAGTGATCACATGAATGGTCTTTCTGAATGACATGTTGTTGGGCTGCCTTGTAAGAAGGCGGTGTGTTTAGGGATACAAATCTCTGACTTCAGTGTTTCTTTCAGCCATGGCCACCATCATCCCCTGTTAACCAAACAGCTCAGTTGCCTAAACTTGAACAACCCTTAACCACTGATGTGGCAGATCTGGTAATTCATGTTTTGATGCAGGAACAGAGCAGGTAGGATTAAAGTCAAAACAGTGATCAGCAAGTGGTCACAGTCTGTCAGCAAAGGGGAAACAAAACGCAAAATAAAAGAGATGGAAGAAAGGCAAAGAGGAAAGAAAAGAAGCGGAGGAGGAGGAGGAGGAGGAGGAGGAGGAGGAGGGGGGCTGGAGTCATAAACCAGCAAAGCAGAATTAGAGGCAGGTGTGCTGTGAGCTGTACTGGGCTGCGTTGGGAGCTTCTTAAATACAGTATTACCAGTGAACAGCTCTCTGCACATCAGCTATGTGAATGCAACAACCATGTGAGAAGTTCAGAGGTAGTTGGTCATCACTGCTGAGACAACTGGTTAAAACACGAGCAATGAAGTGGATCTTAAAAGATCTCGTGTCTTTAGCTCAGCTCTCAACACATATCATCCCTTTAGCTGTAGGATCAGTGCAGCTCAGCAGATGCATGACCTGCAAAATGGGCTTTGGAAATGTTCACAGTCATGCTCTTTTATACACAAACGTAATGCGAGAAATGTTTGGAAAACTGGAGAGATAGATTGTTGACATTGTCATTGCAAATATATTTTTCTGTGTGTTGTGTTGGTGATACTTTCCTCTAAGTCAATGTGCAAATCCTGAGTGGAGGTACTTGACTAAAGTACCTGAACATGTTACTTCCAACCTAAACAGAATCATCACACCCTGTAGTCATGATTATTTCATTTTTCAACATCTGATAACAAGGTTCATTCCACCTGTTGATCCACTATTTCATCGTTTTATTCATTTTTCAAGACCCTGAGATGTGGATACAGATTGAGAACTATATCATATACTTGCTGTAGACACAAAAGCCAGAGGCAACCCTGTGCTGTGCAGCTGTTCCTAAATGATGACCAGTTTGCAGTTTTAGGATCCATGCAACCTTTCTCCTTGTTTGTCTAACACACACACTTTCACACACACGCTTCACATTGTGAAGTAGCCCGACCTCACATACCGGGGAGAAGATTGAGTTTTGCAGCTCTAACTGCCTGTCACCGTTACTCACAGAGTGAATCTGATTAGCTGCGGGGCTCCTATAGGAAGCACATGGTCCATTTAAATTAACCAGAGTGATTATCTTTCAGGGCCTGCTGCTGCTGCTGCTGCTGAGCGGACAGAGAGCAGAGCCTCGCTCTGGATTAACGCGCCCTGATTGAGAGAAAAGCCCCATTAGCCGCCCTCTCTTTATTCCCCACGGGACAGCGTCACCTCTGAAGTCGGTTAGGATGTAAAATATATACCCTGCAGCGTGGATGTAAGCGATGAATAAATCCTGCCTTTTCCACTCTGTGTGTTCTGCTGCCTCCTCTGTGTGTGACTTCCTGTATGCAGGAGAGTTTGTCCCGGGCCACACAGCTGTGTTCGATATGATGCTGATTCATGACGAGGGCTGCACATTATCTCTTCAGAGCGCTTTAATTCGCTCATTCACTGGGTAGATTTACACGCCCCCTCTCCCTCCACATTTGGTCCCCCGCTTCATGCTGGCAGGGTGTAAATTCAAAGTCGGCTGTGGGAGCAGAGCTCCGACTCCTCCGCTGTCATACATTGACTCCTGCCTGCATGTGGTCCCGTTTAGCTGAAGTGAGAGATCACTGCCAGGCACAGGGCCGCGATTCCCACTGTGACAATGCGTGCTGGAAATTCAGCTCAGCCATACGGTATGGCGTGCTGCATACATGTGACCATGGACTTTTAAAAGTCTTTTAGAAGTCCTGCGGCACTTATTATGACTTTCCAGAAAGGTGTCCAAAAAGCTATTAGAGAACTGTGGGATCGCTGATGAAGTCTGACGTGAATGGCAGGAAATGTAACTGCGTTTCTTAAATCTTTAATAAAACAGAAAGATAAAAATGACATTATGCATAGAGTAAAAAAAAATGCTTTGCTCTTGATCCATCACTTGCTGAAGGTTATGTCAGGAACACTTACATTGAATGCAGAGACATTAGACTATGAACCATTAAATGTACCTCCTTTATTTTATCTGCTAGCCAATGGTGTCGCTGGGGGTCTGCTGGTGCTTTTCTCCAGTACACACAGAGCGAAAGCAGGGAATACGCTTGGGACTAAATCACCAGTCCATCAGAGGACACACACACACCATCCACTCTCACGGTCTTCATACTTACAACTAGGGCCAATCTAGAGTCTCCAGTTGGAGACTTTGATCCATGTGTGCTAAGTGACAGGCACCAGCAGACCCACATGACACCAGTAGGTACAAAGTGGGTCAGATGAAGGATGGATGTATAATTTCTGTTGCATGACATTAAACAGACTCACTTGCTTTAACCTTATAATTGAACCACCGCAGTCATCTGTACATCTTACCACAGCACTTCCCCATCCTGCAGAACTAGATTATGTAAACCTTGTTAGTCTGTATATGCAGAAAAGCTGTCAAAGGCAGCACTTACAAGTCGCTGACTCTTCCTTGCTGATCTGCAGGTCTGACCGCAGGAGAGAGACCGGGCCGTCCTCTCCCACAGCTCGTAATCCCTCCCCGTCCGAGGAGGTCATGGCCGCCTTGGCAGGCATTCCAGACATAGCCGCCGTTTCTACCCCATTAAACTGATCACTGAGCACACACTTAAGGCTCGGCTGGCTGCTGCTGCTGCTGCTGCTGCTGCAGCCGCTGGCTCTGCGGGGGGAATCCCCTCTGGTCCGACTTGGAGAGATTCAGTCGAGGGTCACCTCACCTGAATCAGCTCGACTCAGCTTTACGTTTGTCATAATAGGCTCCCCCACAAAGCCAGTCTAAATGCTTACATTTACAGTGAGCATGACTGGCTGGACTAGGGAAGGTCACACATGGGTCAGGAAAGTTTTTTTTCTTTTGGTTTGGTAAAGTAAATATTAAAAAAAAGGACCCAAGGGCTGATATTGATAAGGTTATTTGTGCTGTTGCAACATTTGAAGTTCAAGTAGTAGTTGATCTGCAGAGAGTTGCTCCTTGGTTTGTTCCCCTTTATCATGAAAGTTTTGTGATTGTGACACATTTTCACTAAAACCAGATTTATAAGGACGAAACTTCTGCAGCCGTTGCTCTTTTCATTTGCATTTTCGTACAGTGTGGGCATTGCTTTTGCAAAGCTGGAAGAACCAGTTTGAATAAGGTTAAAAGATTTTTCTAAGAATTGATTTACTACCTAAAATGACAAACCACTTTTACCTCAGCCTGGTATAAAAACATCACATGCCCTCATTGAAGTATAAATTTCAGTTCATGAAATGGAGACAAAACATCTGGACAGCGACAGAATGAGATGTAAAACGTGTTGCAAAATCCCGACCACATGTAAAATAATTTCCATGTGTCCAATTCTGTTGACTTATGTGTTTAGATAGGTAGTTAGGTAATTGAAAAAGAAATGGAGACATTTCTTAGTGAACTAGTGTTTAATAACTTCTATGTTAATACCGTAGAACAAGGATAAATACTCCATTCAACCATTCTAGGTAAGTGCTGTTGAAAAAACATGTCCAATTATATGCATGAACTGCATAAACAACAATTATATGCATGAATTGATGCAGCATGGTCAAGAGGTGTAACACATTTGCTCGTAATTACATCCTATTTTAGTGTGTGGCACTGTGGCAGTTCACCTGTGATAACACAACCCTCAGGCTTTGAAACAGATCACGTGCATCCTTCCTACTGTTGCCTCACTGTTGCTACCTTACGGAGGCCTCTTCGTCGCGTCATCGTCATCGTTGGTCGGGTCAAATCCATCACAGTTGACACAGTTTCAGCTCTGCAGAGCTGCAGAGGGCGACGTGTGTCGAGGTCTGAGTCACGTCAGACCTGGATTTATTTGCCGCGTCCTGTGTTTTCAGCTGCTGGGAGCTGCTCGCACCTGTGAGACCCTTTCAAGGCCTCGTGCAAACTATAAATCATAGGAGCCTGTGCGGGTACAGTCGGGTCGAGGCGACAGATTCAAAGGGAGCAGAGTGTGATTTCACTGGGGAGGATCGGCGTGCTGTCAACAAACCTTTTAGCCGGAAACCAGCCTTTGATTGTGACCATTTATCCTGAAAGACGAAACCGCCGTGTGGAGGTTAAGGCAAACAGTGGAGAGAGCTCTTTATCATTTCTCACAATCGCTTTACACTATACAAGCATATCATAAATCGTTTCAGTGGGGGTTTGCATCAACAAATGCTTGAGGAAGCATAATTAGCAAAAACCAGTAAATCAAAGTCTTTCCAACTCAGCAGTGAGGCAGCTCTTCTTTATTCACAACTCCCTCTGATGTGCTGATACACATCTGTCAGCTTTTGGATCTTGACGCCTGGCTCCTGTGATAAACAGCAACTAGAGCTGACAATGCCAAGCCAGCAATGCTAAAGTGTAGCAGGCAGTGACAAAGCCTCCAAGTCCCTCAACACATTATCGTAAAATTCCTGGTAGATATCTTTCTGTGCGTCCCATCTTAGTTTTCTGTCCCGTTCAATTATTTTGAGTATTTAAGTTCTGTGTGTTTTGGTCACTTTGCGTCCATGCCCCATGTTCTGAGTATTTCCTTCATGCTTGTGTGTCACTGATGTTCTCACTATGGTTTCATTTGCCAGGTTTATTTTTGTTTTGTACACTTCCAAGTTTTTTGTTCTCTCTACATTTGACTTCACTTGGATCTCTGTTTTGGCCCCGCCGTCGCCTCGTTGTCGGTGTCAGCTTGGGTTCAAAGCTCGGTGTGTGTTTGGGAAGTTCAGCTCTGATTGGTTTATGCATTCGGGTCCTTTTAAACCCCACATCATCATCGATATGTTGAAACTGTTGGAGCGCAGAGTGCCTTTCTCTGGGCTTGACATCAGCTTGGATTATTATTATTGATCGGCCACACAGAGTCTCGAGACTGTGTGCTAGAAGCCAAAAGCCACACACCTTTATTAACCGTCACAACGCACACAACAAAACTGATTACACTTCATTATCTGCTGCCAACAGTTTGAGCTGTTATTGTCAAAGAGGAATTTCTGCCTCATCATTCTCTATTTTCCACCTTGTTAAAATCCAGGCCTCTGTCCAGGCTTTGGGTTGTGAAGCATTCCCCACTCATCACTTCTGCTGTTTACGCCCTGCTAATGCACAAAAACAACTTTCAATATTGATCTCCCTGTGAACATTCAGCCATTCTGGTTTCGATTTCCTTGCTTGCTCATATGTGCATGTGTATGAATATCTCACAATAACGTAGCTGCGAAACGATGACTCCTCCTTCAGTCCTCGAGGGCGATGTATGAACGAAAGACAGGAGACAGCATTTTATGGGTCCTTGTGCTTGATATGTAGCAGACAAAAACTGAGAGACTATTGCAGTTTGACAGTTCTCGGAAATTTGCGCAAATAATTCATGCTGCACACGTATCGCCGCTTTAGTCGACACTGGGAACCTGCAGTGGAAGTATCAAAAATAACATTTTCCAAAAGAGGCCTCGTTCCAGGCCTAAAGTCAGATGTTGAACAGCGGTTGGACGGTGGGAGGACGAAACGTTGTAAAGAAAACCAAAAAATAATTTTCCACTGGCCGCACCACATCTCTAGAGCTTTTAATAAGCGGGAGAGAAATATACTTTTTCCAGTTTAAATTTCATGAAACAATAAGAGGTGATGCCGTTGTGTTTTCATACCTCGTCCCAGTGGGGCCGAGGCCCCGCGGTCCGAGTCAGAGTGCAGCATGTTCTACACAACACCTTTACCTCTGCTCCCGCTGAATTACAACAAGGAGGCCAGGCTTGTTACAGAAGGACTCTGTAGCGGTCAGAGAACAGGTTCTGCTAAATCCATCTGTCCGTTGTAATAAAACCAAGAAATTGCCAGAAACGATGTAGGAAAGAAACAGAAGAGTGAGCTAAAGCATTTTGTCCAAAGGTCAGCCAAGTGCCAATTTATTAACCGTGGTCTCTGCTAAACATAAACCAACACCAACACATCGGAGTTGTGCAATCAACGTCGTATTACAAAAGAGGTTTTACTTCAGCATGATCCGTCCTGACACTGATGGATCACGCTGGTGTGATTTTGATTCCGTCGTGTGTTTACTATGATAAGAGAAGCATGCAACTCTCATATTTCTGATACTCCCTCGGTTTCCCAGCAGCACGGCTTACAGTAAAAACAGAGTTGCAGCAGCACACAACTCCATGAGCGTCCGGTTTTATCGACAGGCGGCGCTCGATGTGATGTTTGCAGCCGGACCGACTGCAATTATGAATAAATCACCTGGATGAAGAGACGTAGCAGAGATTCATTTGTCTTCTGAGCACACATAAGTTACCTCCATGCAGCTCTGTGACATGAGCTCAGACCCCCGTGAGATTTGAATATTTTGCCAACACAGAAACTGGAAAATGTTGCCTGTCTGGTGTGCGTATCACAATGGACCGCAAGGATAAAAAGCATCCTGAGGAAATGGAATTAGTCACAGTTTTTGTTTGTACTTATGTGCGATAGCAAAGATGTTTCTGTCTTTGCCTTTCACTGGATATCGTTAACGCCAAAAATCTATCGTTCACCTCAAATTGTGTAATGCACAGTATGCAACACTGTTTCTTTTCCCTCCAGAAACATAAACTGTGTTTAAATGATGGATGACAAAAAAATAAAAGAAGTGATGGTTTTGTAAACAGATCTTTAACGGTTTATTCAGACCAAAACTGGGCAGTCTTTTAAGTGAGTGAAATCTGCAGAATGTGCTTCGTCCTGGTCAGCACAGGACAGTAAAGTGAGGAGAGGTTTCATCTTTGCTCCCTGCACAGTGACGCTGCAGAACTTGTGTGGGTCACTGACTTATTTATAGCAGAGGGGAGGATGGCGGACCACTGGAGCCATAATCCCTGCCTCTCCACACAGATTCACCGACAGAAATGCTTCATGTGAGGAATTTTCTTTTAGCTCAGGGTCAGACTGTGTCCCATGTCCCAGTGCTGAACTTCCACTTGCATGGACTTGTCTGAAAGAAGAGACATCTTCTCAGGAGGAGACGGATGTCTTCCTCATATGAAGTGAAGATGGTATCATAAAGGACTGTGCTTACACTCAGACAACCCCTGAAGTCCTCCTGATGTCATCTGAGTCCACTGATGCCAAGCTGTTGCTTAAAACCAAGTCCTCCACTGAAGACACTTGAAAGTCAGAGATGGTATCTCAAATATGCAACAACACAGACCCAGCGAACCCCGAGAGCTGAGAATGAGCGTGCTGTTGGCTTTACATGCTCATGTTTAACATTTTATAAGATGTAATAGAGATGGAAAAACAAAAATGATTTTTTTGCAGACTTTACAAAAGCTTACAAAACTGCACAAGAATGTCATTAGTCTGGCTCATTGCCTATGCTTTACAATAAATAGGAAGCAACATGAAAAAGATTACGTTTCATACAGATTTAAAATGACTTCATTTGTTTTCCTCTCGTAGGAATGAAAAGAGGCAAGTAGACACCAGTATCTGCGGTTTAGCTCTTCTACAGCGCACATGCATATCTAAATGCTCTTTTCAGATTGGAAGTCTAAGGGTCTACAGGTGCTACAGCACAGAAATATGATATTGGCAGAGCAGTTGAAAAGAAATGCTGTGTGAATTATTGTTTAATTGCACAACAAGTCATGGATAACCGTCTTCGCTTTTATGAGTTTCACAATTGGGCAGTTTTATCAATGAATGACAAGAAGTTGGTAACAACGCAGAATGTGGTCTCAGCTCTCGATGAGAAACACATTTCCCCTTGCCTGCTCATATGCAGATAGACAAACACCAAATAAAAACCACAACCAAAGTAAACCGAGAAAGGAGCCTCTGCTTCATGGGAACAAGAGAAAGCATGGCCTGTGTGGTTGTAATAATGAAGCAGAGGCTGCCATTTCAACAGCTGCCTTTTGCTGTGGTTCTTTAATAATGTTGCTTTATATATTTTGTGAATTTATTTGATTCTGCGGGGGAACGGAGCCAAGGGAGGCTGCGCAGTTTAATTTGATGTACCGTACCAAGTTACTGTGCGAATGCATGTTACACAGTATGTGTGTTAAGCGGGCGCATGTGTATTTCTAACATGATTCATTTGTGGTGAATAAAACCAGCTGTTTCTATTGAACAGTGGCCAAGAACCCCATGCACCGGGGGGAATAGACGAGCGTAAGAGACCGCCGAGTACAGAGTTACCTAACATCGCCTGACCGTCCGCTGACCACTGCGCCGTGCTCTCCGCTGAGGTGACTATTGGCCAGATCTGCCTCTCACGACGGCGGACTAACCTTTTACTTCCTCTCTAGTCATCACAACGTGCCCACAGAAACCGAGTCACGTTGAGTTTGAGCCTCGCTCCGGCATTAACGTGACACAGGGACGGCAGACACTGTCTTCATACATTTTCGGGCTCATGCCGTGTGCACATATGATGATCTTAACCCACTCTGGACCATTTCTTTACACAGAAAAAAAAATCTCATGTGACATAATGCATGCACTCACAATTTTCCAGATGTATGAGTAATATGCCATGAAAATTTATGATTGGATTACGGATTTCTTTTTTTACTCCTTATCAACTCCTTAAAGCAGATAATGTTGAGCAGTGCCGTAAACTTTGGCTCTGATCTCATTCAATTACTCATGTTGTGCAGGTGCTCATTTGTATTAATTACTGTATTAGTTATTTTGTATTAACCATACATCAAGAGGAGGAGTAAAAACACAGCATCATCCTCAGAGTGCAGACATGCATGCTGGAGTAAAACAAAAGAGCTGTGAAAGGAATGAAGAATTTTCTCTCAGGACTAATAAAGAGAAACTGTAACGTACGGACGGCAGTGCTCTCAGGAGTTCATTAATGTACTCGATGCTAGATGTTAATGTGCTATTCATCATCATAATGTGAAAACACAACCTCTGAATGTAATGTGCAGGGTTAATCAGATAGCAGCGTGTGCAGTGTACCTTTGAAAGGCTGTGACCAACTTACAGCTAAAGTAATTAGGCTTTGATTGCAGGTTTGAGTTAAAAAAACACAAATAATGAGCGGAAGATGATTATGCATAAAGAGGTGTTCTCTGTGCCGAGGCTGGTTTAGCCTCTTTTTTTCTTCTATTTTTAGAAGAACCCCCCCCCCACACACCCGCCATCCCTCACTTATTGCACCTTTGGGCTATTTTCCAACACAAAGTTGACAGATAACTTTGTTGGTATAAGCTTTATCTGGTTTATTTTGAAATCTGAATGTAAGTTTTGCATTATGAAGTGCAGAAACTTGTCAAAATGGAAAAACATAAAAAACATTACGCATACTGAACCCACATGTCAAGGTAAACCTCAAGAAAAAACATTGTCTAATTGTAAAAAAAAATGTTTTCTTGCACCTGTATAAATCCACTTGGATTAATATTGCTGTAGTGTTTAATGTAATGCATGTGAAACAAAGCAGATCAGCAGACACTAACATGCAGTAACATTCAATCATACAGTGCAGTTACTGTAAACAGTGAAAACATTGTGAAGGGGAAGAGTCTCGGGACCTTTTCATGAACCCGTTTGACTATCGCTACATCTATAGTTGCTTTTTTTTATCTCATTCTGCTTTTATTCTATATGCTCCTGTTCTTGATGGGCTGCATTTAAGAATCAAGTATGAAAGACGAGCTGCAAAGAGCTTGTGGTTGAGAGGAATTCTTCTTGTACCCCTCCCTTATGTGTGTGTCTGTGTGTGTGTTTGAGCAGGAGCCAGCTTGTGTATATCTAAACTTGGTTTGCTTTTTTATTTCTGTGGTTTGAATCTCCTTATCAAGATATGTAAATAGATATAATGTTTGTAAAACTCTGCCATGCGTCTATGAGGCCTCTCGGAACCTGTCAATCGCTGCTCACTCAAAATAAAGCAAAGATCGTATTTGCATCACAGAGCTGTCGACTTAGAGCGAGCAGGTCGAGTCCTGGTTGGGGGCCTTTCTGTGGTGAGTTGCATGTTCTCCCTGTGTCTGCGTGGGTTTTGTCTACGTTGTCCGCTTTTCTCCCACAGTTCAAAAATTAAGGTTGATTTGACTTGAAATTGTCCCTAGATGCGAAAAACATGTATCATAATTATGCAGATGATACTTGTATTTATATTTCTGTTCCATTCAAGAGAGACATGTAGCTTGCCCAATTAATTTATAGTGTCAAAACACTGTTTATTTTGGTGCCCAGTAAGAAAGACTGATTGAGCTTGAAATGTTATCAGTAATTTCAACCCATGTTCAAATGACCTTTTAGAGGAGTAAATTCACGTCTTTGTGATCACCCCACACAGCTGCAGCTCATACAGATGTGGTCTCAACCAAATACCACATCACACCTCCTTTAAAATCTGCATTTGTCAAAGAACAAATGTTACAGCAAGTCACTGCTAATGTGTAAATCGCAAAGTGGTTTTGGACCAAAATACATCTCAGATCTTAAGCAAGCCCGTTGTTGGTTTTTCCCAAAGTGATGTCCAAACATTCGCATTTACATCCTGTCATGTAGTCAACACTTTTATACCAAACAGCTTGCATAGAAGAAAGTAAACATTCACTCTACATTGCAAGAGAAACTTAGTGTAACAATAAATACTGCTCCACATTCCTCAGACTACCAAGGGATGAGAGTGCAGTAGTTTAAGTACCAGAACAAGAGCAGAATTTAATCTCTGTGGTAGAGGAGCAGGCCAAGAAGGTTGCTGGTTCATTTCCCTGGAGTGGAGTGAAGTTTGCATGTTTGCCCTGTGTCTGCGTGGGTTTTATCCAGGTACTCTGGTTTCCTCCCACAATCCCAAAACATGCATGTTTTGATTGTGTGTGTATGTGTCCTATGAAGGACTGGGGACCTGTCGAGAGTATATTCTGTGCTTTTGTTCTATGTTTACTGGAGATGGGATTTTGAAGGGTGAAGGGTGAAGCATGGTAGGTTGGGACCGCTTAAGAGGTGGTTCTTCAAGAAGCTCTTGGACTCAGGACTCAGAAAACCTCTTCATTTGAGCATTGAAGTATCATCTCAGTATAACCAAAAATGTTGTTATCTATTCTCATTCTTCTGTTTTTAGATGTTTTACCCCACTAAGTAAATCAAAATTCAGTTAAAAGTGCTTGGTTGTGCCTTCATTGGGACTCCAAGAGAAGGCGATGTGAAACTGAAAATCAGATAGATAACTTTATTAAACTTTTGACAAGATTAAATTCAGGAAATTCAGGTTCCAGATTACAATTTCCAGAATACAGTTGGAGAAAAAACACACTTTTTATAGGGCAATAGGAAAGAATAAGCTTGAGGTACAGCGAGTAATCATTGCATCCACTGCTGCATTGCACTGTAGTGAAAATACAAATGATCTTTACAGTATGTACTGATGCAAGAAAGTTGCTGTGAGAGGCACGAAGTTGTGAGTAAAATGCAAAAACTACAGTGTGCGTGTGCGCGCATGGCTGCAATTTTATCAATACGTTTCTCAATAAGAAAGTGCGCATTTGTCATTAGTCACCCCCAGCTCTGCCCCTCCTCCTTTTTTTAAGGACCAGGGCATTTTATTCCTCGTTATAGATTTTAATCTCATTAACCTCATTTCCATTGTTATTACTCTGCTGTGTGTCATCAGCTGCGGTCTGCCGCGGTATACACCTACCTCTCTTTAAAGGCAGGAATGTAAATCCAGGGGGATTAGTGTGAACACAGCGCTGTGAACCCAGCAGCAGCAGCAGCAGCAGCAGCAGATCTCTGAAGGGTCTCTGCCTCAGTGCGTAAAGTTGGGACGGGGCTGCGGACGCACTGCGCACCACTTACTGTATCATCCCACTGACTCCATGTGCGTCACCTCTGCGGGAAACTTGTCAGAGATTTTTTTTCTCTGATACTGTGATACGAGCCTGGGACCTGTGTGTGTGTATGTTAGAGTGACAGCTGGGAGAGAGGCAGTTTTTTGCTGATGTGAAGGTGTTTTTTTTCTCCCCTGGAGCAGATAATCTGTCCCGGAGCGCACAGGGGACATGGGTCAACTTTATGGTGCGACTCTTTTACCATTTGGCGCAATCTGTGTTGTTTTCCTGTGGGAATCTGGTGCCAGCTCCATCCGGACCACGCTTGCTGTGGACACCTCGAGGTGAGTCGACTCGATCCCAAACAAAAATATGTCGTTTGATTTGTTTTTTTTTTTTCTGTGAATGAAGAGCAGCGTGCGCGCCCGTCGACTTCATCCATAAAAAGTTTAATCAGGCATGCAGCGGTTTACAAAGGTCGGGTTTAAATCATGGCGCAAAGACTAAACAAAACATTTGTAAGTTTTGCAACTCGAACCACATCTGATCAACAGTTTACTGATCATCTGCGGCGGTCTGAGAGATCATTGCGCCACCAAAGCTCTGTAAACATCTGGGCAACATCGCAAAAGCGTTTGCTTAAATTAAACTCAAGGAATAACGGTGCCAAAAACAGCCCTAATGGAGATTATCCAGTGTCCAGTTGGTCTGTGCCCTGCTCTGCACGCTGTCAGAGAGCAGACCCCTGGATGAACTGCCGCTGCCCGGCTCCTCTAATGTGATTTTCAAGGAAATGCGAAAAGCAAAGCGGGGAAACTCCAAATGGTTGGACTGCAGAGAGCCAAATGTTACTGGTGCTGCTGAGACATAACATGACAGATGCTATTAAGGTACCCGGAGGTGAGGGGAGGGTGAGAGCGAAGAGGAGGAGGAGGAAACGGAGGGAGGATAAAGATCATGACCCAAAAGTTTCATAAGTATTCGTTTTCTACAACATGTCTTCTGTTACGAGGAAACACTGTGTCTCAGGTTCAGTGTAAACTGACGAGGCTCAGTCACAAACATCCTCTGAAGTGAGATAGATGGAGCTGTGAACACAAACAATGGCTGGAGTGAAAAATCCACTTTTACCTCGGCTTTGTTGAGGAACAATAGTCCATACCATCCATTACTGTGCAGCAGCTTCACCATCAGTGTCCTTGTTCAGCTATAAAAGTCAGGTATTGAAATTTCAGCTGAAAAATGGCCACATCAGAGCAGAGACGGATTGAAGTTTCTGCAGAAATGACACTGCATGCGCCTCTGATTCCTCCTCTGATTCTGGCTAAGAGATACAAGATTAAGTTCAGGAAAAAAAAGTTGCCAACTCTGTTGTTCAGCAAGGAACCTATTGTCACACGATCATTCATGTGAGTGGCAGGTGGGACATCCAATCAGAGTAAAGCCTGAGTGCGGTTGCCAGATAAGCATGAATGGGTGCAGAGATGGACCACAGGGCTATATAACAGATTTCATAGATTCTATGTTAACCAGAGAACCACGATACATTCTCCATGTAGCTTTGCTGGGTCCCCTGTGCATATGTAGCGTAATATTCCCATCACCCTCATCTGTACAAGTAAAAGGGTAACACCACATTTTTTTCATGCATCTTGTTATTCTTTGTCCATGTCAACAATTTCACAATGTGTAATTACAGCAGAATGACGAAAGCGTGTTGCAGAATCACAGCTGCGAGCAGTGTTTCCATCTCTCAGCAGAGTTCCCACATTTTTAAACATTTTTTTCCAAGTGTGAAATACTTGAGTCTGTATGTGTTGGTCCCAATTCTTGTTTCCATTTGATGTCCTGTGTTTCAGACCCGTGACTAACAATTGTTTTCTCTTGAATTATTTTCTTGAGTAATCAACTTTTTCCATCATAAAAATGGAGCGAGTGAAATACAGAAATAACAGTGAGTGATGCACACCAAAGTGTGTCTTTCCACCAGACAGGCCTGTTCATGTGGCGTCTTCCCAGCTGATCCTCGGGCTCTTGATTTCTTGTGTATCTAAATCTCTGGTTCAATTTTCTGGCAGCTCTTTGGGAGTTCCCCCCCCACACACACACTATTGGTGTGTGTGCCCTGTGTTTTCCCTCTTCCTGTGTCTCTCTGCCCCTGTACTGATGCCAGGTGCGTCTCAAGTTTTCCCTTTCTTGATCCCACGGCTTCAAATCTTGCTTTTCCACTTTTGAACTTTTCTGTATTACTTATGTATCCCCGCCAGCCATCTTTGGAAACAGCCTTTGTCCTTGAATTCAAATTTGCGTTAGAGCTTGCATTTTGTTTGAAACAATCAAACCAAATTGTTGTGCTGCAAAAAAAAAAAACCTTCAGACCTGATATTCATATTAATAGGGTGACACAGTGACTGAGTGAATCATGCTGTGGCCTTACAGCTAGAGAGTCCCTGGTTCAAATCCTGGCTGGAGAGATGACCTTTCTGCCTCGGGTCTCCATGTTCTCACCAAGTCTTTGTGGGTTTTGTCTGGTTTTACTCCCACAGTACAAAAACATGGATGTTAAGAGCTTTAAATTGTCCCTAGATGTGAATTTAAGAGTGAATAGTGTGTGTGTGTGTTTGCTCTATGATGGACTGACAACCTGTCCGGGATGAATTTGCTTCACCCCGTGTGTGAGTAAGATAACGGAGGTATGGTTTTACAGCGTGAAAAGGCTGAGACAGCAGATTGTCTGGCATCTCTTCTCACAAAAATAAATTATCAGAATGGTTGACAGTTGTCTATGAAAAGCACATAAAACATGCTGGTCAATCATATTTCCATGTGTCTTTATTTTTTTCCCCCTCAGAGCCGAGTGTCCAGATAGTAAAATCCTGACTGTGGAGTATCCCTGTGTCAGAGCCGGGGGGAAGAACAGCACTTGTTTCAGGTGAGAGCTCTTTTTAATCTTCACTTCCTCCGTGCGAAACAGCAAGGGAGTCGCTGTACATCGTACGTTTGCGTCGATTCGGTATTTAGTCTGTCCCAGGACAGTGTTTTGCTTGGGGCAAGGACAGGCGGTTGTGGATGGCTGTAGGGAGGACCGATTGTGTCTGAGGTTGTGGAGCAGCCTGTGTAACCACTAACCCACCCTGCTGTGTCATTTCCACAACACCACACTGTGTATCCCCTTTGTGGAAACTGTATATATCCACTTGGGAGAAGAAAATAATTATTTCCTGGAGATCATTACTCAGATGCTGAATGACGACGCTATGCGTTGCAATTTGTCAACCTAACAGCGGCGAGCCTTCAGGAAGTCGAGATGAGACATTTTTACGTACCTTGGGCTGCATTATTCATCTGCTCTGGAGTGAATTCCAGCTCTGCGACAGTAAAACTAAATCTGAACTTGAACTTTTTCTCCCGGCTTGAGTCCAGGGCTAAAGGGAAGGCATCCCCCTCAGGGAGTTTGTCCGGCATCATGGCCTAAAATGTAGAAGTGGCCTGACAGGAGAGGATGGGATTAGTTATTTTTACTGCTCTGCATCCTTTTAGAGGAATCCAGGGTCTACGGACTCGTTGTCATGATTAGCAACACCGAATTTGGCTGAGCTGCTGAATCATGGATGAAAACAGAAGTGGGATTTTGTAACTTAAACAAAGACAAACACAATGAAGACAATGTGAGAGGGGAGTAAGGGGCCGTTTTTGACAAGTATGATGTATTTTGTGCTGAAATTTGCTCTTTTCTTGCGCTTCTCCCTCAACTGCAGACAGTACAGTCTCTAAGGGTCTAATTTCTGAAACTATCCTTTGATATCATATTGCATGTACATCATGAAACATATACAGCGGGTTAAATAAAATAAATGAACTCAGCACAGACATTATGGCAGGTTGTAAAACTTTTTGCTCGTAATGCATCATGCACAACGGGAGAAAATCAATGTAAATTACTCATTTTGACATATAGATAACTTTCCTCTGAAGTCAAACTTTGGCCTGGATTTGGTTGCTGGCGTAAGAAGATCCTTTAATAAATGAGGCACCGGGTCTGGTGTGAGGCCAGTCGATCTGATCTGTTTACTGTCAAGGTTAGACTGTAAGCGGCCCTGTGTCATGTTTAATTTCTGCCTCTACAGGAGACGTGCGGTGCAGGAGGTGGTTGGATTAAACGTGGCTGCGTTTTCTCTGCCATGTCTCTCAGTGCGGTTCGGAGCAGACCTGGATCTAATTGATGCTGCAAATAACTTTAAGGGTGGCCTGATTGATGCATTGTGTCTTTACTGTGATATTCCTGTCATATCACGCTCAGTGGGGGCAGCATGTTGTCCAGACTTGGCAGTGTAAACAGGCACCACGTTATCACCATCCTGAGAGACCAGCGGCTTAGGCTGTAGTTTGTCTCAGTGGATGTTATTGGTGAAGGTCTGAGGCAGGTTTTTACAAGAGGGAGAGAGACAGCACGAGAGAGAGATTTCAGGCTGAGGTCAACAAAAGCTGATAAATCATTTCATTTACTGATTTTTCTGAAACACTTTAACACCACAACAACATTGACTTCAGAAGGTTACAGTTTTCTGCTTTACCTTGTTTATTCTCAGAAATATGAAAGTTAAGTCCTAAAACATCATTAGATCCTCCCAATGAAAATAATGGAGACATTGACAGAGACAGAATGTGATGTAGTGTGATGCAGACCATTTCACATGACTGTGAGGCAGCAGTTTGGCAAAGTTTCTGGTGAAATGTTTTTGACTCAACCAATCAGAAAAAAGCCAATGTGTGGTGTGAGAATGGCAGGTCTGTGCAGAAACGGACCGGCATAGTCATAATCTGCTGGTGCAGATTCCCACTATGCTGATGAAACCAAGGTGCCATAAAGAACAAGGTTTAATGCGCTGATCCGACTTTTTCAGCCTCAATGCTGATTGCTGCCAATACTGATTGCATACCAGATGTTAACATTCCAATACCATTTTTATTATTATTGACTTTATAAACTATTTACGTCACCACTTACTCTATATAAGTGTGAATAAGCAACATAAGTGTGGCACATTGTTAGTTATTATTGAAACAGTAAAAGATCTTAGATCAGCAGCAATAACGATAAGGTCATTCCTACAAGACAGCAATCCAACACCTCTAGAAGCTCATTGATATAAACCACTCATCTATTCTGAGATGTGTTCACGCCCGATCATGCCCGAACAATTCAGGCACAGCGTTGCCCAAAATATTCTCTAGATAGTAAATACTTTAGCTACAGGTTTTCCATTGGAAAACCAATAGAAAACCTGTTGGTCTTTTTTCCCATCTTTGCAGTTAAATGCAAGTTAACAGAGTTAGTTTGTCTTCTGTTTTTCTATACAACACTGCACTACTTAGACATATGCATGCACATATATATGTATATATACATATATATAGATAGATATAGTCACTGTAGAAGTCTTTTGCATTACCAGTGAGTATTTCTAAATCTTCTAGTCTTTCTTCCTTTCAACACGTGACATAGCACAGTAGGTTGTGACGTAGGTCATCACACTATGTCATACGTCGCAAACATAGAAATAGGGTGAGAAGATCGGCCCCTATGGGAACCGGTATCTGCCGTGATACCTGAGTATCAGATAGTTGCATCTCCTGGCCCTCTGTGGTTGAACCATGAGCAAATATACAGTAAGTTACTTGAGAGAGAGAGGCATCTGCTTGCAACCTTACCTTAGTGGCTTGTACTGCATTAGCCCTGATTTCACTTCTGAGAGAGACTGTTTTGCAAACCTGGTCTGGTGCCACTGCCCACAGTTTGATTCAAAATCATGAACATTTATTAGGAGTTTTATAAAGTTTAACTGACTCTCAGAAAAAAGTGGTATCAAGAAGCCATTTACAATCATATTTTAGCAGTGTCACATTGCCTCTGTGGACTTACATGTTTGCTCTCATGTTTCTAGTTTTGGAGAGGTATTTTACGGTGCTACCCTTCCGAGCAGCGTTTTTTACTACATTGAGGAAATCCCTGGCCTGCCGTGTGTAGTTAAACCTGCCAAGCAATGATTGGAAAATGGAAGTTTTTCCATTGTATTTGACCCAGACCTTGTCGGTCCAGGAGTCCAAGCTGCCCCCACAGGTCCGTCATGTCAGACAGGCTGGATATTTTCCAACAATTTCCATGTTTTATCCTCCTGTTTCTTCATCTGGCAGTATGCGCTCATATTCAAATGATCTGGGAAAAGCTAATATTCCTTGAGCTTTGATTAAAGGTGACATGTTAACCATTCGGAAAAATTCACACCGTCCCAAAGAAAGTGAAAAAGTGAAAGCTTAGTTGCTATCAAAATACTGGAGCAAATTATGGCACTTATGGTACTTAAATAATGGCTGCACTCCACACAAGGAATACGATTTTATGACGAGCACAGTTAAAAGTTTGATAAAACTCTGGTAGATCACAGATACTTAACAATTTTATTTCTCCAAATAAAAATCGAGTTAATTCATGTCATGTTAGCACAGTGATTTAATGGCTCTCTTTTTGGTACTCATCCTGCTGTTTTTAGATGCCACTGATCGTCTCTGCCTCTCCATTAACCTCCTTTGCTGTAGCTGAGGATGAGAATGTTTTCTAAACACATAAAATGTAATGTCTCAGTCTCAGAGGGTTTTGTGGTGTTGTGTATGAGTAAACCCCCGCTGCTCTCCCCATCTAAACAAAGCCTTTGCCAGCCACAGGTCTCCTCCTCCTACACTGTGGTTTTCACAGCCATGGGGGTGAATCAGATCAATTTTCTACATTTCTATTGTTCTGGCTGACTCGGGTTCTTATTTTGTCTTAGTTGGAGGTCAGATTTCAGGCAGGCCAAACCAAATATACAGGCCCTGTAGCGGGCTCCTGAGCGAAGTGAGCATGCATGTTTATGTATGAGTCTGTATGAATTGTGTCTGTATTGTCTGCATTGGCTGTCACAGCAGCTTTTATAATGACGGCTGCTCGTTCCTCTACTGCTCTCTAAATACTCTCAGCTGTGGACTCTGACAGGGCCGATGGACTCCACTGAAGTATAAACTGTCTTTTCACTTGATTGGCATCTTCTGGTTTAAACACCCCGCAGGGCTCATTACAGCTGCAGATAACAGTCTTAATATGACACTGCAGCATGCGAGCTCCAGCTCTTACCCAGATTATCTGAGGGATGATAAGACAGATGTCGGAGCCATGATTGGTTTTTATTGCTTCCATACTTTGGGCTTCCTTCTTTTGTTACTGCAATGATCTATCTGATTCCATAGTATCCCATAACCGCTGATCATTTTCAGTTGTAGTATCATCGTGTAGAGCATGTATAGATAAATTCCTCGGGGGGGGGGGGGGGGGGGGGGGGGGGATTTTCAGAGAGCGTGTTGTCTGTTTGTGTTTTATATTGTTGAGAGAAACAGATGAGAAATAGCTGGAGATGTAATCAGAAAGAAGATGTTTGTCTCAAGTCTCAAGTGTTGCACCACTGCTACACTTTGTCAAGTTTGGCCTTTGAATTCAAGTCACGCATCAATTCTGAATGTCATCCCAGCAGCCACATCTAAGCATGTTTTACATGTGATGACTGATGTTAAATGCTGGTTTGAGGTCATCTTGTCAGTGCTTTGATTGCCCGAATAGTTTCAGATTTGCTCAAAGGGGAAAGGGATCGAGACTGAAAAGTCACAAGGGTCAGAATAAAGTGTTGTGTATGTCTTCAAATGTAGTAGCGCTGAGTTAACCTCAATCTGAAGAAGTCTTTGATTCTGAGCTCTGATACAGTACGTACATACAGTACATGACTTCTGAGGGAGGAGTGTAAGCATCTCTGGTGAAGAGTGGGATGCTGGACATCAGCCTGTTTTCTGCCAGCTCCACCTGCAGTCTATTACTCCTGTGACACAGGGTTGACATCTCTTTATTCCATTTTAATCTGATAACTTCATGTAGGGTTGAATTTGACCCGATGCTTTTCGACTCCTTGTTGTTGACAAGCAGCACTTTAACCATTACCACGCCACTGATCAGCTGGATGGAGAAACTATCCTCCATAGTCTCACGCATATAGTTGTGTATCAGCCGAAGCCGAAGCATCAAATGTTTTGGGTTTTTTTAATCACAAATGGCATGTCACAGCTTATAAATTGTATTCACAAGCATTAAAATGTTTCTGGACGTCCATCAAATCACTGCTGCTGGAGCCGTACCTGGTCTGTTATGATCATTAGGTGACTAATGTTCGGTAATACTAGCAGAGTGCATGTTATTGGAAAATTAAATTACTGCTTTGGTTCATTGTTAGGACAAACATTTGGGAATTTTCGAATGAAAGATCTGCTAAATGTTCCCATTTGGCCTGTGACTGACAGCACAGAAAGTCAATCACACCTCAGAGGAAACCTTTATATGTCCCTCCGTGACCAAAAATAGGCTTTTAGAAACAGGCTAGAAGCAATTTGCAGTGGTGTTTTTGTAAAAGCTGAAGGAGGAAATACACTTAATGAGCACAGGCTAATTTAGGCATAATTTTCTCGAGCTGATGAATTCAACATGATTGGGACAGAGATAGGGATAGAGCACTGACTTTGCCAGCCTGAGCTTTAATGCAGATTTCAGACATTTTCGAGATCAAAGATCAACCACCTCAAATGTGGACAATGATCAGTAGTTGAGCGATGGTTTATTAGTTTTGTGCCATGAAAAACGATGATCCAAGTGCGTGTGGAGCATCAGTGACTGACGTCACCTCAGACGATGCTGGTGAGGGTGGCGTGTCAGGACAAAGTCCTCGATCCCTCTCTCCTCACTCTTTTGAAGAGTGTCTGAGCGAGAATAAGTGAAGACAGTCACCGGCCTGGAATCCCGTCTCAACATCTTGTATTTTACTTTCTCTTCCTGCACAAACACATTCACACAGCACGGTGGAGAGGCAGAACATGTGGTCGCATGAAAATGGTCCAACTCTGGACTGTGTTATTGGCTCTAGTTGAGAAAAACAAAATGGGGCTAGAAAAGGAGAAACGCTTCCAATCAGTGATTCTCGACTCTGCCTCCAGGAATATCTCGGGCCTGAGTCACACAGCGTTTGGTCACTCCGGCTGAATTTTTCAGCTATAAAACATTTGTCTTCGCGGGGGTCCCTGATATCATTACACTGTTGGCTGCTCACACACATATTTGCTTTCAGATCCACTCTTCATCTGTTATAGATGAGAGACTCGCTCGCTCTCCACGCATGCTGAAATACAGCTTTGCTCGACCTGACGACATCTGTACCAGCGTCACTGGACGTCACGACTCCTCTCTGTCGACAGACTGAGCTTCTCTGCCTACTGTGTGTGTGTGTGTGTGTGTGTGTGTGTGTGCCTATCGGACAGAGGACATGGCGCAAGATTTAATGTGTTCCTGTCTTGATCCATTGTGTTCTTCGTGCAGGGTATGCAGCGTGTGATTGCGTGCTAACTGCGGGTCTCTTTACAACTGGAATTCGTCTCATGTCTGGATTTATAGGATAAATCGCTGCATTCTGGTTTCGCTCTCTGTTGCCAAATACAGTTTGGATGACTGTTTTCTTGTGATGTCCACAATTTAAAGCAATGCACATGTATGCTAGAAATCAAGTTAAAAGTATTTCCATATTCATGTTATTATTTCCCCCTGGGTTTGTTTCCATTAGTGTAGCTGTGTGGTTGAAAAGTACTTTCTATACCTTTTACTGTCATAGAATTCACTAATTGCATTGTTTTTATCAGGGCTTTTGTTTTTACCCGATGGTAGGGCAATAAATTGTCAGAATGTTCTTATTTTGGAGCGACCAGGATCCACCGATACAGTCCAAGCGAGGGCAAACCACAATTCATCCAGAATAATCCAAGTTACGTCTTAAGTGGTCGTCTCAGACTGTGCGTCGCCCTCTAACAAGCTTCACTAAACAAAAGTTATTCCGTGTTAGCTTTACAAATTTTAATACAGGCCAAAATTTATTGCAGAAACCATTTTGAAATAAGGGAAATGCTCCAAACTGTCAGTCCGAAACTTTTTGTTTGAAGTGCTGTGAAAGCCTCTCGACCCCTAGAATAAACCTAATGACCTGTGACCCTGTGACGCTGACGTGTGGTTTTGACTGAAACGACTGAACTGAAACAACAAATGACATTTCAACCAGTTCCAGTTGTGCTTTGTACTCAGAGATTTTACTGCTGGCATCTCACGGATGCTGACTGCTAGAGATCTTTGGTCCAGTTAAGTAATGCATCACTCTTATACCAAACCCAAAAATGATCCAATATCTTCCATTGGGACTTTGCAAAGACTGCGGAAGCCTCGAGTTTGTACCTCATTGCAAAAATTACTGTTAACTTGACTCAGCGGCTTCTTATCTCCTTATCTGGTGAAACTGCTTGTTGTGGATCAGCTGGTTTTAGTGAATGACCCTGAGTGCACGTCTTGAAGTTTGTGGACCGCAGCTTTAGACTTTGCTTTGTAGTTTGTGCAATCTGTGTGACTTCCTAAGTGGGGCTATTGGAGATAAGCTCTTTGTTTGCTGATCCACACACATCACTTCCCGAGCCTCCACAAAGCGCTAGAAGTCTTTGCTCCTCTCACAGGCCATGCCAACTCATGTAATCACATTTGGTTTTTGGGCACGAGGGCCTGTCGCAAAATGCCAAGAGAGTGAATAGTGGTGGTTTTGCAGGACACGCCACAGTGCATGTTTATAGGACAATTTGAACATCCAGCCAAACAAAAGTTCAGCATTTTTCTTTTGTTCCTGTCTCCGTTTTATTTTATTTGGGCAGAGGACAAGGAGGAAACATTAAATATCTTGTTAACGTTGTATGGAAACTCTGACAGCAGAGTCATTGGAGGTGTACACTCCCTCCAGAATCCAAGTTCTCGCACAGAAACCTCAGCTCACACACAGTCCCCCCCATGTCACTTAGAAACATTTAAAGTGGCCATTAATGAGATCCGACTCGTGGCCTGGACTCCATCTTCCCCTCCACAGCTTCTCGTTGAACTCCGATTCTCTGTTTTTGCTCTGGAGAGACAGAAGCCAGGCCACCGTCTAGTAGCACAGTAGAGCAGGAGAGCTGGGGTTGAGGTCAGGTCAAATGAAATAAACAGGTTCCTTGTTTGATAGCTGTTGCGTTAATCTGGATGCAATTGCTGAAGTTTGGATGGTTAGTTTGGGAAAACCAGAGAAGGTCAGCGGGGGTTAGGGTTGGGACATTGATCCCGGTCTCTTTCGTGTCGACATGGTCACATCTCACCATTCACAGGCAAAGGAATCAAGTGGGACAAGAGGCACTTTATACTCTTTTGTCATGTCCTCTTCATTCAACCTCCTTAGGCTGTGTTGTCCATGGATGGAGAATTAGGACGAGTCCCTGGTGAGGTTGGGGTGAGGGGGTGGGGTGGGGGGGGTTCTCTGGTGTCATGGTCCCTCTGAGACTTCAGGGTGTTTAAAGTTTCAGTAGTTAAACCTCTAAAACAACACTGAGATGGGAGACAGAGACTCTGCTCACAGGGTGGATGATGCCCTGACGACTGAACATCTGACTCGCCAAAGATTGAATTGTAGGGACAATGAACACATTTTACATCACACAGCACGTGTTAGAGTGTACACAAACTTTGCTCCTTGACTCCTTCCACGATAAGGATAAAGTAATGTTATCTCAGAGGCTTAAGACCCCTCTTATCCCATTGTTCCTGTCTGGATTTGGACCCTCACACTTGTCTTTCACCTCAACTCAACTCTTCGCTCAAAACAAACACAATATTCCTCATAAATACTTACTCACACACATGCAGGTCCCTGTGAGAGAAGAACTTTCCAAAATGGGCAAAAGAGACACCAGAGATTAAGAACAACAGATCATACCAGATGTAAAATAAACAGATGTAATGAGGTGCTCACATAGATAAACTCATTCCTTGAGACTAACAAGACACAGACATAATAAACAAGGAAGATAAAGATACACAGGGAAGAAGAAAACATGCCTGTTGCTGTTGGGGTCCGTGACCCTCTAGTATCATGGTGACTTTCATGCAGTCATCAGCACATTGATCTGCTAAAAATGGGGCAAAGGGTCAACAACCACACTGGGTTTTTCCCAAAGCAAAATATATGTTTTTTTTGTTTGGAATCTGATCCTTAAAACACAGAAAACTGCAGAGATTTGGCTCAATGTTTTGGAAAGTTTTATATTTATATATATATATATATATATATATATTTTTTTTTAAAAAATTGAATGAATCCACTGTATTTTCTTAACATTGCTCATGTGTGGTCACAGACTGAGGTATGGGAGATTTTGTTTGTTACTTTAGGCGATCTGCCCTTTTACATCCATGCTCCTCAGCCTTGGTTCTGTCGTCCTGATAATGAAATGATCCAATCTTGCCTTTGGCATTCGCATCCTGTTTTTTTAAGTTATCCTCGTTGCAATCAGATTTCTGTCCACCAGAGCAAAAACCTGCGTGTGAGTAAAACGAGGTGGCGGCAAGGCAGCTCCAGACTCCCCTTTAAAAAATAGTTTTGTGAGTTGTTGAAGGAAAACTTTGTGAAACTCTGCCAATGACAACTTCTAAATCTCTTTCCCCCTTGTGCAAATTCTGTAAATGTGATTTTTTTTAGTTATTCATTCCCTTGTCATAACAAAATACTGCCAGTTTGTCCCAGTGTAGTGCATGATGTAGTGGATAAATCATGTCCTGTTAATGGTAGATTAGCTTTACAGATACGTGCAACACACATGGTCATAGTTAGTCTTTTTAAGCTTTGTCATTCATTCAGTCATTGCTTGCATTTTCAGTTCTATGTGCACCATCATTCAACCTGAGAATAGTTATTAACAGATATCTGTAGGTTATGATATATAGATGCCAAGATAGATCGAGATTCTGATCCAGACAGACCCGATAACACCTCGATCAGGTCCGCATACATATTTTGTACAAAACAAAACATCTTAATTCAAATTAATTCCTGAAATCTCTTTTGGGGATATTTTTCCTGCACCAGAAACATTTGAGTGGTCTTGCATTACATATTCATCCTCCAGTCGCCCTGGGATCTTCTTTAAGATGATATCTGCTCAAAGCATTAAGGAGAAGCACGTTGCCTCCGCCGTGGCTGTATCTTTCCATCTTTCCACTTTTATTTACAAAAATCTACATTTTATTTGAACCGAGCAGCAAGAATGGACCTTCAAAGTCAAGGATCATTGACTTTATGTTAAGCTATTATCATAAAAATGAGTTTGCATCCGTGAAACACATGCTGCAGTGACTTCTGGGCGACCGAGACGCGTCTCGGTGAGGATAATAATATGAAAAGGCCATTAAGAAGATTTGCACAGTGGGGAAAGCCACAGGAAGGTGGCAAAGGGAGAGAAAGCACAGTAAAGGAGAGGGGTCTTTGGAAGCTGAAGTATTTTTTGATCCAAATGAAATAAAGCTGCTCCCTGGCAGGTCGGGCGCGCTCCTCTGCGGGGGATTTGCCTGGAAAACCACACAAGGGTCTTTAAAAAAAGAGCAAGGAGGGGAAATCAGAGCAGAGAGGCGAGCTGCAGAGTGTTTTTCTCTCTCTCTCTCTCCTGTAATTGGCTTCCCACCAAGGTGCTGGGATGCTGACTGAGGCTCACTGTCAGTGAATCAGACCCTCCGCGGGAGAACTGCAACCACGAGGCATCACGCGTTGGTCTCAGATAGCCAATACCTATCTCCACGCCTCGATTTAGAGCTGAGTCAGCACAGAGGAGAGTCTGGCTCTGTTTGTGTTTCTTTCAACCTGTTTCAGCGATACCTCACCTGTAATGCATGGATGGTGTAAAAGGAGGAATTCGCTGGATGTGGAGAGAGAAAAGCTGGCTTTAAAATCATCCTTGGAGGAGTCGTAAGGTGGGTCTGTTGTTTCACCGTCGTCCATGGCTGGAGGGGAAGCCCAGCATTTAACCTCAGTGGAGTCATTAGCTTGCAGCCATTGTGAGTGGCTGTCATAACAGGCCAGTTGTAAATGGTTTTGTAATCTGGGCTTCCCCACCAGAAACCTCTTGGATGAAGCTGAAACGTCTTCAAGAAACTATAAGTCCCGTTTTGCCACGACTCTACAAGTCATCATCCAAAGGATGACCTGGCCGGATGAAAATCTGGCCACGTGAAAGACTTGATTTGATAGTCAGTAGTGCGTTGAAACTTCTTTTTATTTCAGCGGAAACGTTATTTGACCTGTTGCAGACTTAGAAGCTGCAGTCTACTTCCTGCCTGTCAAAAGCTCTCCGCCTGCTTCTCTTCTCACTTGTTTTTTTTGCTCTTCACTCTCACTTTGCCATTTTCATCCTTCCTTTCATCATCCTGAACTTCCATCCACCCGTTTCATCTCTTTTATTGTTCCTCTGCTGCTGCATCATTCTCTGTTTAATTCATCTATTTTCCATTTCCCCTCCCCCCCTCATTGTGTTGTGACTCACCGTTTCTCTGCCTCATTCTCTCTGTTTCCATCTTTGGTAATTTTATAAACTCAGAGGTAGGGTTGCACGTACCAGGACTGGTCAGTTTATTCCAGAGAGCACCTGCTTTCCTCATGAGTAACCACTCTGTTTAGTTCAACTAGCTGCCTTGATGAAAGTGTAATCTAACAGTACTTGTACACAGTGCAGAGGAACAGGAATGTCTCCACTCCCACAGTGCCTAAACTCACCATGGGAAATCATAGCACATTTAGGCAGAAAAGAAGGAGAAGGAAAAGGAAAAGGTAAATAGAGGCAAAACCAGGGAGAGAGAGAGAGAGGAAAGCGTCTGCTATATTTGCCTTGATTCTTGTTTCAATGTGTCTGCACTGTTTTAATGATGATAATTGACCAATTTATCTGGACACAGCAGGAGTAACACAGGTGTTATGTTAATGATGGCTGCATTCACTTCAAGTCTTTAAGTTTCTGGTATTGTTTCCATTACTTATGCCAGAACTTACACAGTTTTCTGCATATGACACATCCAAATGCCTGCAGTGAATAGGTTGTGGCTTTAGTTTTGTCTGTTTCCTGTGATTTTGTAGTCTGTGTCTTTACAACATGCTTTGCTTTATGTCAAGGTAATTTCCTGTATCTCTGACTTTTCTTTGATATGCTTTCTTGTGTATTTTGGCCCATGTGTTGTCCACTTGGTTCACTTTTTATACGTCCTCTGTGTTTTCAATTGGTATCAGCCTCCACACCTTCCATCAATCAGCCCTATTAGCTTGCCTCGCTCCCCGAGCCAATCAGTTCCTTTCCCACCCCAGCTGCACCTCATTTCCTTTGTTCGTTTGGCTTTTATTTAGTCCGTTGTTCGGTTGTGTTCCCGTTGAGTTGTCTGAGTTTCTTCCTGCTTCCCCATGTTTCTCACCTGCTCCTGAATTCCTGCACCTATGCATCAGATCCTGTTTAGCTTTATTTCACCTTTAATTCATCCTGGTAGACCACTGTGTTAGTCGATAATTGGCTGAGAGAAAGTTGCACGACAGGTTTTGGAAGGTAATACAAAACATTCAGACTAAAATTAAAGACACGAGTGTTCACTCACTTAAAGTTAACAATGAAATCATCCTGAAGCTGAAGCAGTTCAATGAAATCCAGAATGAAATCCACACCTGAGCTGTGGCCAAACAAAATGTCCTTGGGAGTAAAGTCTCGTTCACTTTTTTCCTACCTATTTTAACATTTTATCATAACCTCATTAACTGTGTGAGAAAGAAATCGAATGTCTTTTAAACCAAGGTGAAAAGTCTCTTGAATGTTTCTCAGGAGCAAAATTGTTTGACTGGCTTGATTAGTAAGACATTAAAGCTTAGGTCAAGTGTTCTACCACATTGGCAGTGTGTGTGTGTGCGTGTGGATGACATGGACAGTGAACTGTGTTTCTGAGACAGAAACAGAGGAACGGGCAGAGTGCATCACATCACTGAAGATCTGTTCATCTGTATCAACTGGTGGTGAAGACAGAGCTGCTTTCTCTCACAGGTGATGAAAAGCAGCCGTGTGTGTGTGTGTGTGTGTGTGTGTGTGTGTGTGTGTGTGTATGCATGTCCACATGTTCCCTCTTCCGTGTGTATGTTGGTGTGTGGCTCGCACTATATAATGCAGGGCCCTGCTGGGAGCTGCAGTCAGGGGTCCCCCTCTTACAAGCCATAAAATGAGGCATTATATCCTTGCCATAGCTGAAAAAACATCCTACTGCAAGTGTGACGCTCTAGTTTCTCTCACTTGACTCACAAAAGGGCATCTGCGATTCCTCTCTCACGTCTAGAGTGTCTGAGCGAATAACGTGACTCCTGCTTGTGCCTTTCGCACACAGTCTCGGTAGCTGCTCCTGCGGCAACATGCGACAAAGAGACGGGCAAACACATCACAGCGACGCTACGTGCTGGAGCCTGTTGTATCAAACGGCAACAAACCTCCGACTGGAGCGGAGCGTTTTGATTCTGGACTCAAACGGGAAACGAGGACCAGATGCCTGCAGCGGCGTGTGTGTGTGTATGTGTGTGTGTGCAAACCCTGTGTGTTTATGACCAGTATGTGAATATGTTTATGCACTGGAGCATGTGAATGCTGTTTTACTTTGAAGATCTCTGGACTGAATATGGCTGCATGTGATACTTTTATGTGTTTGTCTGTCTGAGTGTGTGTGTGTGTGTGTGTGTGTGTGTGTGTGTGTGTGCGTGTGCGTGCAGGTGTGCTGAAATGAGATCATGCTTTATGCTTGTAAATCTGAGCACAGTGGAGCTGAATGTAGGGTTTGTGGATGTCTGCTGGTGTAGAGTGGGACAACCTTTGATAAACTGTAAACATATGTGTGTGTGTGTGCACATATGATATATGGCATGTGTGTCTGTGTGTGTTCTGGTGATCAAATTCCCTCAACCACCAGTCCACTGTTTATCATCCACTGGATTTTAGCGAGGTACTGACAGGCCTGTCTACAGCTCAGTCCATCATTAACACGGTGGAGAAGGTGATTTATCCACCGCCTCTGCTCTGCCACAGATCTGGATTGTTTTACGTCTCACGTCCATCCCGCTCCTGTGAACTTGATTTATCAAACGCCTTGAAGTGATTTCCTCAGGTTCGGCACAAATGTCCACTTGAACTGACCAGATTTTGTTGTCCAAGTGTGAACGTCACATCTGACCTCACATCTGTCACATTCATCGCTGCGGATTCTCAGGAGCGCCTGCAGGGTGTCTCATTACATCTGACACAAACATCCAAACGAATCCAAGGTCGTGCTGATTACTATGTGACCGTACAAAACAGGTTTACTGCCATAACTCAGAAATGTTTTGTTCAAAGGTTTCACTTGATGAACTGACGTGATTTATATCGAAACGACTTAACTTTGAGATCGGTGTGTTCCAGTTATTTCCCAATAAACACTTCCAGTTCAAAATAACTCTATTTAGAAACAGTCTTCAGGCCTCCCTGAGCACACACATTTATATATACTGTGTTTTGCAATGGGAATGTCTCACATCATGGCAGGAGAGCTGTCGAATAATGTCTAACTTTCAAATTCTTTTCAAATCAGAAAAAAGTTGAAGCTAAATGCACCCACTTGTGTGATTGGCGCTCGCACACTCCTGTACGACCACTTTCGGTCTTACTGACTGTGATTTTCACATATCGTTGATTACATTTGTTCTGGAAGAAGAGTGAAGGTCAGTCAACTCTCCGGCAAATGTGGACGTCCCAATTAAGTCGTTAAATGTGATGTGGGGGCGTTGAGGAGCTGGGTGGTCTGCACTCTGCGGGCGTGTCGTTATGGGGGCTGTATTGATATTAACTTTTGTCTTCAGGAGCCAGTTCTCACGACTAATATTGCTCCGATGTGTCGACTAAGGTAAAATCTCACTCCCCAGTTGGCAGCATTTTTAGATTTGAATCCTAGGATACTTGTAACAGTCCACCACAACCAGAGACTGAGCTCAAGGTGATTTTGTTCCTCTCTAAAAATAAGTGCAGGCAAAAAAAATATATGTATTGGCTGGTGTTTTTTTTAGCCAAAATATATTGGAAATACCTTTAATTAAATTCCTCTAACGTCCTCACCACGCTGTGTTCATAATTGGAGCCTGGATGGAGATGCTTGTAAACTTGACTGGTTGGGGGAGGCATTCAACCATGAGGTGGTAATTCTATTTTTTCCCCCCGAAGCTTATGAGCTCAAAACATTAAAATGCCTGAATCACGGCTCTCACCGGGTGGAAACAAAGAAGTCGACTGACGTGAGGGCATCTGACTTGGAACGAACATGATCCTCTTACGGATTGTTTGCAGAAGTCCACAGGGGCATCCTATTCAAACTATCACTCTCCCCTCTCCCTTTGGCGTTTCCTCCCTGTCTACTTTGGATGGTGATCAACGAACCCCGTGCTGGGGGAATAGTAACCTGTTCATTTTTCTCACACTTGGAGTTGACACAAGACTCTCTCAGCGACGCGGCCCCGCTCTGCGTACGGTCGTTTCGTTGCGCCGAGAAGCACTTAACGTCATCCTCCGTCTTCGTTTTCTCAGAGAAAATCTTTACGAGGCCTTTGAGTTGCACTTCCTGTGTTTAATGGTGGTATAATTGTCTTCGTAGAGCCGCAGACCAGAGTGGGACCTCTCAAACAACTCCAGTCATCATCGTCCATCTTTTTCTGATTAGTATGCACCTGAACAGCCCTCTGGACAAGCACAATGTCTGTTTTTTTTTCTTCTTCTTCTTCTTCTTTCACCGTCTGTGTTGTGCACAATCTGCTCTAGATTAGAGTTTTTCAGTCCTTTACGGCTGCGCTGTCACCATCAATACCTCAACAAAACAAAACGCTGCACAACTGATAACAGACTGGAACAACGTGCATGTTACAAGTGAGGAGATCGGCCTGTTACGTGTTTGTCGTACACGTGAAGCTTTGTCTCGGGTGACAAAACTGAAAAAATGGAGAATAGCTTAGTTCAGAAGTGTAGCAGCTGGAGAAGGATGACTGAAAATGACTGTAAATCTGTCAATACCTCCAGCACGTTTCAGTGTTAAGGCAGCACAAAAAGCCATTTAGAGGACTTGGAAGACAGGCCATTACACTGAGCCTCAGTTACAGTCTCTAGTGGGATTTTTAGTGAGAAGTTCCTCCATTAAAACAGCTTTCCTGTCTGGCATGAAAACCCAACCAGACACGTCGTTATGAGGGAATCTTTCGTTCGTTTGACCTCACAGATTTGCCGCTCATGCTCGCTCTTATCTGGCATCTCAGTTTGGACAACAGGTTCCCCTACTCTCTGTTACCGAATCTGAAAGTCACACCGACGTCATGACATCCTGAATCATCGCGTGGTGCATTTGCACTTCACACATTTAAAAATGGCATGATCTAGCATCCAAGTAACAGTAAGTGAGACATTTGACAGTCTCTATCTCCATCAGTCACACATACATGTACCGATTCTGTCATTGATTGGCTCGTGCACATTTTATGACAATGTCTTTTGCCAAAGGCGATGAAAATGTTCATGTTTGGTAAGTTTAATCCCTAAATGTCTCCACCGGTTTCATAAATACTCCTGCAATGTGGGCAGCAGGCGTGTACATCTGGTATCAGTGGTCCAGAGAATAAATCAAAGTCTCTTGAGCCTGAAGCATTACAGCCTTTACAGTCCTTAAAACTCCATCTGTTAAATGTTTGACAGAAACAAATGTCTTTAACTGACGTATAGTATAAGCTGGTTGGGTTTCTGATCAGTCACGGTGGCCTTCTGTTTTCACTGATGGAAACTAATCTAATTTACATTTTATTGCTGGCACCGTTTCAGGCCTTTACTCCCATTAAGCCTGCATCGAAGTATAAAGAATTTAAAGCTGTGAACATAGCCTCTCTGCGAGTTACGTGTCCTCCCTGCTGTTTTGCTCGAATACAGTAGGACATCATCCCTCTGCAGACATAAACTGAACCAAATATGTGTGTCCCACAGAGACACACACGTTGACGTGTTCACCACAGGCATGAAGTCCTTCCTTACGTCTTCTTGAAACAAATGAAAATCAGGCCGTGATAAACATGTGGCCCCAGAAACGTTCCACCCTCTTAATGGAGCAGCACTTACAGACCCATCGAGTCTCGACCTGAAACCATCACAATCCCGAGCCAATCTGAGAATCTGGCATGGAGTGTGACTGTGAATCACTCGCCTACGTTTCATTAGGACGTGGTCCCGAGTTCCAGAGAAGTCACGTACAAAGGAACAATGTTGGATCATTTACGAAAATCTACAATGAGGTGGCAAGGTACTGCATCATATTCCCAGTCCCAATCAGGTTTAAAGAGAAATTCTGACTCTGTGGAGTCTGAGGTTTTGTCTGTAATGAGCAGTAAAGAGAGTGGCAGAAATGGGTCTGATTGCACTTCTACAAACCATGCAAATTAGGCGATTCCATTTTCTTTGCTATTCAGGACTTTATGGGCGTTTAAAGAAATAGTTCATCAGTTGCAGGTAATTGGCACTTGGTTACTTTTGTGTAATGACTGGAGACAAGGGGCTCACAGCCCAGAGTGCCAAAGACGTCTGTGAGCGTTCTTAAAGCTATAAATAGGACAGTTATGTCTTTGTTTCTTTGTGTCCTTATTTGTAAACATGCAGAAGTCTGAGCACAACAGTTTGTGCTTATTAAACACGCTACAAGTAACTGCTCTTGCCTAATTCTTGATGAGTGCAATGATCTCAACACACGAGGGTGCCAGGTTGGTTAAAGATCCGTTATTGCCATGCAGAAACATTAAAAAAAGAGCTGCATCTGGCAAGTTGTCCCAAAACCACAGAAAAATCAACAATTTATCACAAAATGCTACAGCGCGAACAAGCTTTTTCATCAACATGTTATACGATCCCTTTACCATGGCATCCTCTACAAGAAGATCTTATGTCTTAAACGCATTTGTCTTCATTTTCGTTTGTAAAATAACATTGTCTTGTGTATTAACTTACATTAGGCCTCTCTGTTGTTTAGCTTTGACAAACTTCTATTCATCCAACCATAGATTGTCTTTCTCAGATTTTTTTTTAAAGTCGTTGAAGTCACTCAGTCCTGACAGTTTTTCAGCTCGGATAGAGTCAGAGGTCTGCATCTAATGGTAAATAATTGATAAGGGCAAATGTGTTGAAATCCTTCACATGTCCTTAAAGAACTTTTTGGAAAGACATTTGAGTCAACACCGAATACACTGCATCTGCCCAGGATAAAACCATGAAACCATTAATCGTTGTTTTTACATTTGTGTTTGTGTACGGATCAAACAGAGGAGATTCCTGGTAATTAGTGAGCGTGAGAGGTGGAGGCAGGCAGAGTCTTTCAACCTTGGCTGTTTCCCACTACATCCAGGTTTTATGGGAAGCCGAACTAATCACCTCCTGGCTCCAGGTTGATACTTACAGTAACTTACATGAGAAAAGGGTGTTACAATATCCAGCTACTCCTTTACCAGCTCAGGACATGAGATGGAAACAAGAGTCTGTTGCAGCAGAAAGTGGCATCCAGCCAGCTCCTCCAACTCCTGTTTGATGTCCAGCAGTAATTACGACAGCAAAACCTCGGCACTTATCAGCTGTGACAACAAAAACAGCGGGCGGGGAGGAGGGGCCGACATTCATACCAGGTGGAGCAGAGAGCTGTCCAGGATGTATTCCCTGCCTTCACTCTCTGTGAGTTGGAGATGAGACACCAGCAGAACCCTGTTACACTGTGTTAAGCTCAAAGGCGGTAAGACTATGGATGGATGGTCCTGCAGAAAATGTACATCTGATTAGATTACTTTGCCAGAGAGAAATAGAACAAACCTGACTCTTATCCATTCAGGTGCCCAGTATACTACAGTACACTATATTTGTAAACATCAGAGACATATTCTCTTCTCTGCCTGTTTATTTCTGCTGTCCATTCTCATACACATTGGACAGGTCATGTTGCACATATCCAAATCTCCACTAATATATACTCTATAGATTTCACAGAAGCAGTGTGGTTTGTTCCAAGTCTCTGTAGCCAACATCAATTATACAGATGAGATACGCTGAACTCAAACTGCCCCTGATGCTGTGTGATCACTGTATGAGTGCATAGTTGGAATGGTTAAAAAATTCTGGTTGAGCAGATATACCAATTTGTGGTCATGAGGACTAGAAATGTGCCATAATGTATACGTACCACTGCATTTATCATACACCCTTTTAGCTTTCTTGCACTTCTGGTTTGGTGCCAAACTCACTTTGTTGCACGAGAAGAACCTTGACAATAGCTGTGCTTTCCGTTACCTCCAGAAATGAGCAAATCCTAAATATCGCAAGAAAATACTGGTAATTGAAGCATACCAACATTTTTTAAAAGGCTTTCTTGGGCTGAGGTGTTAAAATAAAAGTTAATCAAAAAAGTGGAAGTGGAATGTAACAGGAATGTAACACTTTTTCTTGCCATCCAACATAACGTAGGAGGCCACATGACCTGTTTACTTGAACATGTTTTGAATCTTTCCCTCAATGTGGAGTCCTGTGGGATGTATATAATATATAATGATGCAAAGCATGCTTCACTGGAAACGCCTACAAGTTGCTATTGTGATTTTACGAAATTTTTGAAATATTGCATTCATTTCACAAACAATCGCAGTGCAAAGTGCACCTTGTGTGTCTATGGACATTCGTGTGGAGGTCATCGTTCCTTCACTATGTGTAGTAACACACACCAGATGAATCTAACCAGCGATACTGAAACCTTCTCCACTGCTGGCAGTTGAGGAAAAGTAGTCGATAAAAAGGTGGAGAAGATAGAGATTACATTAAGATAGAGTGAGAGGAGCCATGATGGAGAGATGAGGCGGGTGTGGAGGAGTGCAGGTCGACCTGGTGTCCTGCTGGAAGCGGCTCAGACCTCCTGTGCTCCCAGTCAAAGCTTCCTCTGTTATAGCGCAGCTCTGATGTTTCCCCTGAGGCTGGGGTCCTGGAAGTGGGCTGGCAGAGCAAATAAACAGCGAGGAGGCGCTCACCGCTCGCCACACTAACACCTCCACATATGTATACTCACACCAGTTTCAAAAGAATACACACGCACGCAATTATATGCTTAGACTGAGGGAGCTGAGCATGTGGCTGCTGCAACACCTTCACACCTTTAAGAGGAAGCTGACGTTGAGCCGAGCTTTCATTACAAATCCTCCAGGATCACAAAAGTTCAGTCATAAGGGTTTGTAATTGTCAAAAAAGTAGTTATTTATTTCTTCGAAGTCTTGTGACACTTACATGTGGAACTATAGAAATTCGGTTAGTTTTCTTATAATGAAGTGATGTTGTGTGCTTTCACTGGAGATTTCAATGAAAAAAAACGTATGGACAGAGCACCTTATAAAAGCAATGTCTTAAAACCTCACCAGCAAATTACAAAAGACAAAAAGACAAAAAAGACAAAAAAAAAGAGAAAAGAAAAATGTCCAAAGAGAAGAACAGAACAAAAGTGACTCTCAAAAGAATATGTATGGAAAAAAATGGCAGACCTCCAGAAAGGCATTTTATTGCTGATCTCATCATGCTAATGTGTTTCAGCGTAATCTATCATCACACTATCACACACACACACACAATCACGTCAGTCGAGCAGCCAAGGTTTTGAACTGCTCGTGACTGCTGAGCAAATAAATCCATTACGGCGTGGTTGATGAATACAACATGCTGTAATTGTAACGCGTCGTAGCCACATCACTAAGAGGCATCCATCAAACTGACAAGAAAGCACACACACGCACGTAGACACACACATGGCCGCTCTCCTGTCCTGGCGTGTCAAGAGGCCGTTGACCTCCACTGAGCTCCACTTCCTGCGTTCCTCCCGAAAGGGAAACTTTAAACTGACAACAACCTTCATCGCTGTCTGTTAACCATCCTCCTCCTCCTCCTGTCTGCGTCCTCCTCTCTTGTTTCTTTCCTCTGGCATTTCCTCCCCCATCGACTTAACACACACGCACACAGACACACACATCTTTGCACTCCGCAGCGATGCACAGGGATGTGATTTATCTCGAGCGACATCAGAGGCGCGGGATGCTGAAGCCTCTTTTAATCACCCTCACGTGTGGAAACTCAACCTACCAGACCAGGACCACAACACTGTAATGTGAGCGGGAGCTGTGACGCGGGCTGACAGCAGCATCTATGGAAAGCATCACCCGTGCCTCGACCGCTCTCAGGACCCCTGCACTGTCTGTGCCCTGGACTTTAGGGAGGCTTTCTCTGGGTGCGGTAATGAATACCTTGCCCTTGTACCACTTTCCTGCCTGCGAATGCACAAATAAATCACAGTAAAGCTGGTTGGGAAACCATAACAGTGAGGCGCGCACACACACAGACTCACAGACCCCTCAGTAGAAGTACATTATCTGCTGTGTAAAGTGATCCAGGCCCAGACCTGCCTCTGGATCCTGTCTCGGCGTTTCCTCCAGTGCTGCTGTGCTGATTTTGGCAGCTGCCACAGCAGACCGGGGTCGAGTCTGGGCCTGCCCACACCCGTCGCTGGGCACAGTGGCCACTGGTGGGAGACCACTGTGCCCACAGAGAGGGCACGACTGGAGATCAGGATGCTCTCGTGTAGTTAAACTATACTGTGGTTAAATGATCTTTTCCACCTGAAGACACTCAGTCATGCTACTCAGGTCACCTGGAATGAAAAAAAACATTTGTTAAAAACCTCAATTTTGATTAAGGACAGTCTATAATATGTGTAGCAGGGCTGAAAACATAATCACACCATTGTTTCTCTAATTACTTTGGATTTGGATACTGAATGCAGACAAAATGTACAAGATGTTAGGCAGTAGTTTATGAAATTTCTATTCAGTGTAAACACTCCTGTAAACAGCCAAAAAAGCCAATCGGCGTACATGTAAGTGCAGATCTGTGCAGGGATAGTCCAGTTCCACACCTAAAGGCCTGAAATCAATGTTAGCTTCTATGTTAGCACCAGAGAACAAGGATAAATACACCATTTGACTATTCTAGGTCACTACCAGAGTGATGCTGGTGATTTACCCCTCCAGAATCATTCTGCAGTGCCTTGCAACAGATTTTGTCTCTCTGGAGTTTCTGGACTGGAGCGGATCAAGGAATTTTAATGGATTGGTATGAGCATTGTAATTTTTACTCCCCTTCCAATTGTTTGTTTATTGTAATTTATCGCGCTCTGGATACACAAGCTGTCAAAAGCAGCAGCCAGCAGCCTCGGTTAATGATATCCACACTGACAGTACGTTAGTGAAAGCCAAAAGACGCTGTCCAAGTTCTCTCAGGATCTTTCTATCAGCCGTGTATTTACTTAATGCAAAGCTGCTGCGTAGCTATAAGATGAATGTAAATTTCTGCAACTTACAGCATGTGTGAATTTTAATGGGGGGGCTCACAAACCAGCAGAGTCAATACAGGTCAACTTCTACAAGGCAGGACATGCTGCAGCCGCCACAGGCTGACTCAAGCTGACTGCAGAGAAAATTCAGAACAGATTGTCAGCAATACATTACTAATAAAAATATCCCCTCACGTTCAGTATCATTTACCACTTGGCTTTTAATTCATTAGGAAAATGTAAAAAAAAAAAAAAAGAAGAAGAAGAAAAAAAAAGAATTTAACAATTCATGACTCAGTTTGGTCCTAATCCACCAGACACTTAAGTTTGAGGAAGAGAAAAAACAAAAACAAACTGGACCAGCATGGGGTTGGAATTCTTGCAATATTATTGTCAAGTGTGTGCGTGTGTGTGTGTTAAGAGTTGAGAAAGCATAACTCACAAATCTTAGTGTGTACTCTGGTAAGTCTCTTTATTTGAAACGTGGTTGCATGTGCAACAGACTACAACTTCCCTCCATCCAAGGATTTAGAAATGTTACAGCAGGGTATGTGTATCTATTTGTGTGTGTGTGTGTGTGTGTGTGTGTGTGTGTGTGTGTGTGTGTGTGTGCTCTGTGATGGACTGGTGACTGTCCAGGATGTATGCCCTGCCTTTGCTCTGTGTGGACTAGACTCTGGAGATACGTGGGGTTAGTCATAAAACAGGTTATGAAAAGGAGAGGAAAGGAGAAAGCAGCACTAGTTAAGTCATCACGTTACTCACTGATCGGTCTGCTCTGTCACTGAGGAGGCGCATATTCCAGGAAACGGCATCACTTCCTCCTCTGTGGCTTCCACTGATGCCCTGGCTAAGGCGAGTCATTAAATGACATATTTTCACCATTAAATCAGTAAACAGCTGTCTGCCGCCTCCCTGCCTCATCCATGGCGCATCTCTGCCAACCTGAAGGATGTTTTCTCCAGACAGAAAAGCGGGAGAGCATTGGAAGTGTAAGAAGCTAACCTCAGATGTGATTTTTGGATGCCGTTGATGTTACGTTCACTTTTGGAAAACTAGAAACCAGGAGACAGAGTGGCCTGTTTGGTGTTGCATTTTAAAGTGGCTCTTAAAGGCTTTGAGTAAATCTCCTGGCCTCAGCGTGTCCGGAGAGAGGAGAAAAATATTCCTCTGAATGAAATAAAGATGGAGAAGGCAGACACCTCATCGGGTTTCGCGGACAGAGGGCAACGCAAGGCCAACAATATGTCAGTCCAAGGAGAGAGAGAGAGAGAGGGAGAGAGCAAAGGAGAGAAAAAGACAGTGATTATGTCAACAACCAGCGCACCAGCGGACAAGACGTCGACTGAGTGGCTCGTGCATAAATCGACGTGTTTCGAATCAGAGGGTGGATGCAGGGCGAGTGAAGTAAAGTGCACCGAGAGGACACAAAGAAGGAGAGAGGAGGAGAGCAGGCTTGCCAGCGTCATGAATCACTCTCACTAATATGACCTGACTGACATTAAAAGGCTGTACCCAATTACTGGATGGTATCCCAGCCCTCACACAGGCTTTCACTCCCATACTCTGTCTCTCTCTCTCTCTCTCTCTCTCTCTCTCACACACACACACACACACACACACGCACACACATACTGTAAGTGCAGATGCAATTTTCATTCTCAAGACGTGAACACAGTCATGCACAGTTTGATTGTTATGGGTTTTATTTATTATTCGAGGCTGCTGCCAAAACTCTGTGCCCGTATTGAATTTTTGTTCAATGCCATGCCAGAATCACAGCATCGCAACTTTTAGACGGTAAAAAAAATAATCGCACAAATATGCACACATCGGTCTTATTCCACACAGTGTGAGGCTCCGGCATGTCATGCTGACCAGGCCTGGTGCCCGTCCGCACTTTCGCTTTCCTAAACAAAACCAGTCGGGTCGCCTCTCCCTCCCTCCACTCTCAGTTCCTGGTGCCGACGGCGCAGCTCTCCCCCATCCCGTCCTCCTCTAACACCCAGGGGAGAGGTGCCGCCGAGGCGCTGCCTCCCTGACTGACAGACGGCCTGTCGGCGGCTGTGGAGGTGTGGAGTCTGTTGTGGTGGGATCAGTGGAGGCTTTAGCACGAGTTGTGTTTCTGCCCTTCACCAGCGTTTTGGCTCGATTCCAGTATTTAGATGCGTGAAGTCATTATATGAGCCTCAGGAGATGAAGATGTCTCACCAGTTTCCTTAAAGGGGACCCACAGTGGTTGAATGGAGTATGTTGTTTGGTATTAATATTGCAAGTAATGAAATATGGGTTTCATCAGAAATGCCTGAGATGCTATTTTACAGCCCTTTTGAATTGTATTTTTAGGTGCGAACATATTGTGGTGTGTTTCTGCATAGATCTGGTGCCCTTTCATACTTCAGGCAAGACGAAGGCTTGATGCTGATTGACTGTTTTACCTGCCACTCATACTATGATTCTGGATAGGGCTGTGTAGTTTGTTTCACATTTCACATCACATCTTCTTGCAGATTTTCCCATTTTTTCTAGCTGCATTTCAAAATGTAGATTTATACTTGACTGGATCTGTACATGAATAGAATGCTGCTCAGCAAAGCCATTCTAGGTCAGCTTTAATGTGAGTTGTCTTCCTGTTCTTTACCATGGTCTAGGTTCAGTTCCAGCACTTTAGATGCTTTTGGGTCCATACGAGGCTCAGGGGATAGAGATGTGTTTCAGCTATTGAATGATTTCCTTAGAATTTTGTACAGACACTTCTGGTTTTCCAGAGGATGAATCATAGTGGCTTTGGTGATGCTTGTGGTTCAAGTGCTTTTGTGTCTTTCGTCTACGTGCTGCTTCTTTCGCAAGCCTTTGGTCGTTCTCTTTTGGCTTGGTTCATTTTATGATGCTTCATCACTATATCCAGGGCTCCTCTGAGTGGAAAAGGATGTGAGTGGGTGTGAAAGTTATTAGCTCTGAAAGTGGGTGCAGACACCATGTAAAGAGGAGCCAAGGTGAGAGCCAAGTATCATGCTATAAATCAGGATGGAAGCAAAAGGATGTGATGGAGCCTTTTAGACTCCAAGTTTTCACAATTGTATGAGTAGATCTTCAATGAACGTGGCACAGAGCAAATATCGCAGACCAGGTAGTTGCAATCACACATCTCAGACCTACACATCACAGCTCATGAGCTTGGACTGAGTTTGCAAAATGTCAAAGAGCCTCTCAGATCCTCTAGCAGCTGAAGACACAGAAGCCTTTTCAACACTTGCCCAAAAATCCACCAACACCCACTTACATCTGGCTTTTGTCTTCAGTGGGAATGGGTACAATTGGCATTGGTTTCTGGGTCAAATGACTCAGCAACAGTCATGAGCATTTATTGGTTCCAGCTCTAAACATTGCCTGGCAGAAAACGTGTGACAAGCAGACACTTGTTCTCTCGTCATCTCAGTAGAAGTATGAAAAAAAAGTAACCCACCAAAATATTATTAGGGAGGTTCATGATGTTCCCTGCTTTCCACCTCATTCTTGACACTGCAGGCAGTAAAAGGATTGGTCAATCATTTATCCACATTTAAAAACTCCTTCAGACAGGCACAAAATCAACTTTTACTGTAATTCACAGCAGAAGATTTCTCTTTTTGTGATAGAGAGCTTACTCTCCTGTCCTCCAAACACATGAAAATGATATTTAATCCTACAAAATGGGTTGAAGAGCTGTGAAGCAAACAGTGTTGGACATGAAGTTACATAAGAGTGTATTGTTTAACTGAGAGAACCAAGTCCATTTTCTGGTCTAACTATTGCTCCCACTTAGTTGTTCTACAAATACTCATCTGCAATAGATCAATACTGAGAAGGCCATGGAATCAATTACAGCCTAATGAGCTTGAACTGAAATTGTTATCCAAGGTATCATGAGGACAGCAGTGCTGAATAATCTCAGAGAGGGTAACTTCAGCATGTGTCTATGGCATCATGGCACCCGCACAGCTGGCACTGATGGCCAAGCACACAGTGATGACACACATCACCTAGATACTCCTGCAGCTCCACTGTCCTGCCTGTTGCTGCCAAGCTCCCATTCAGGTCCTGTCAGGGAATCCATTAACCCACATACGTTGTGTTCACCAGACAGGCATCATCTTGCTCTGGTACAAGTACGACAGTCCACATCCCAGACTTCTAATCCGTACTGTGCTGATAGTCGATTAAGTCAACTTAACTCCTCTGAGAGCATTTCCTCTCCTAACTGTCACCTCATTCTTCATTCACATCCCAATTTTCCTGCTGTTATCCCGTCTTAGCTCGGGCTTTAACTCGTACAGTAATTACACTACAACTCTGCAGATGGTAGTGTGGTATAGCTTGAATTGTATTTTCTTCAGTCTCAAACGAAAGCATCTCCTCTCCTCCTCTTCCTCTGGCATTTCTTTTTTTTAATTCTGTAGCTTTCTGAACATCTTTAAACAGTTTTATTACTCCAAAATCAATGGAAATGTACTAGTTTCTCCCAAGGCTGGAGTTGCATCTGCAATGTATTAACCCACCTCAGATCACTGAGTGATTGACTGATGAATTGACTGAGTGAATGAGTGGCAGTGTTCATCTCAGCCTTCGAAGTCCTTTCTCCACCTCTGCTCCGCGCCCGGCCTTATCCATCCCTCTCAACACTCGCAGCTAAACTCGCTGCAGATTAAAGCTGCTCTCATCTGGATCTCATCAGTTTGGGCCGGCCTTTTATAGGTTATTTTTCATTCACGGAGGGAGGGGGGATCTCGGAGTGATTTAGGGTTACACTGCATGGAGGCTGGAGGAGAATAAAAGCAACTTGTTGTCTTGAGGGGGAAGTGAATGAGGCAGCATGCTAAATCCCCTCCGGTAACAGCATGCAGTTTTTAGTCGTGCATTCTTCCCCCTTTTTTCTTCAAGTGTGCCTGTGTGTGTGTATGTGATATTAGTTGCGTGGCTGCCCTCCTTTAGTTTCTGAACCATTTCCTCCCTGTTTTTCCAACTGTAATGTCTGTAACATGTGGCGGATTGTTGTAGGATGGTTGGATGAGTGGCAGTGCCAAACACTATAAATCAATTTTGCGAGAAAATTCTTGCCCAATATTCCTTGCACAATGTGGAAATGTTAGAAACACTGCATCTACCGAGATGTTATATCACGAAATTGGAGCTCGTAAAGGAGTATAAAACTCAAAAGTTTTAAGTTGTTTATCTGGTCAAGGTTCAATTATTGGCAGGGGAACAAAAGGAGAAAATCGGGCAAATCAGTGTGGTGCCTGGACTGCAGCTGAAACCTTTATTTACGTGAATCACTTCACTTCTTATAGTGGAGCAGAACAGACTGAAAGCCCTCAGACAGCTGGCGGGGACGTTCTGATGAAATGTTTGCAAATCAAGTGTTTGCAGTGTTTACATTAACAAATGATTTGAGGGAACAGTCAGGAGGGAGTGGGTTTATCAGCAGTGTTGGATAATGTGGGGCCTGCTATATAATAATGTTACTGATAATAGTGTTGTGCATCCGTCAGTTAGCAGGCCCCTCTCAGCTACCATGATGTCATGTAGTCTGTTAACAATGGGTTTAAATATTGGTGGTATATCTGTCTCTGCATCATGAGCTGCTCTCATCTCACTGTCAATGGCCCACTGTGAGAGGCAGCGTCATTTAAGGGACCTCGATTGAGAAAACACACTGTAACTTTGTTGAGCAATGACACTATTGCTGGCCAGATATAAACAGCATGACCAAAAACATCATCTTGTCAACATTGATGTATGTATTTCACACTCTGAAGTGCAGCAAAAACAAACAAATCTGAACAGAGGGTAACATATCATACAAGCTTGATGCGAAACAAACCACCTCCCCCATCAGAAAATAAAGGAACATGACTGAAGTAGTTTGATTATTCTGTTTAAAACATATAAAGCTGGACGTTCAAACTCCAATCAGTCTTCAATCAGCAGTAAGTTCCGGAAAAAGTTGCTAAATTCTGTTTTTTCTGTTAAGTCACATCATCGTTCATGTGAGTGGCAGCCAAGAGCCAATCAGAATAAAGCCTATGTGTGATTACCTTATGATGTGGATGAAAGGGTGCCAGACCTGTGCAGACAGACCAAAATAAGAGGGATTTTTAAATGGTCTCATAAATGAATATCTGAAGCATTTCTTGTTCTATAGCCTCTGTATTATCACCACAGAACAATATTCCACCATTCTAGGTCACATTGAATGACTCAGATTTCTGTTGACAGATTTTTGGATTATCAGTCTTCTCATACCTTTTTTTTCCTTTTTCAGGAGGAAATGCTGTGATGGCTTCAGGTTTGTGATGGGCCAGTGTATACCTGAAAGTAGGTGCACCATACACACACAAATATAACCTCAAAGTTTGGCATGAGCTTTCATCTGATCCACTTGCTAACACAGTTCCCCCTTCACGTCCGACTCAAGCAGGCTGCACAACACGTGGCTTAGAGATCCAGATTTTGGTATTTGGACCTCCAAAGAGGCCAAGACAATGCACATTTTCACATTTGACTTTTGTCAGTTTGGAGTAATTGTGTGTAAGGAATCATTTCAGATAATGGCAGCACAATGGTGCAAACAACACGGACAGCCAAAATCTGCTTGCAGTTTGTGCACAGACGACTGCAGCACTTAGTGGGCATTCATAATGACGTAATTGTGCAAATGGGACTTGCTCATTCACAGTCAAGTTTTCACACACACAGGTTTTGTGTGAATGGCAAATACCTGGAATACGGGGTAGATCATGGTGTGACCAACAGTGAGTCACGTCGGCCACTAGAGAACACTGTTCCTCCATGAATTTAACGGCCGAGAGGAGCCAAGAAAAATGATGCTGTCACCAGACAGTTTTATAGCAGCCTGCTGTGGTCTGTCGAATGTGTATTTGAAGTAGACATAAAGTGAAAATTCATGCAGCAAGGTGTACAGTAAACATTATTTAGCTGCATAACACAAAAATGACATATTTACATGCATATGTACTACATTAGTTTTTCATTTAATTGAGTCATTAAAGCTGTGGCATCAGATGAAAGAACCATTCGTGCCCGTAGTTCATGGATCTTGTCACAGTCAAGCCGAATGTAGTTTGATGCCTTTAAGACATTTGTTTTCTCCTCATCTGTTAATGTGATTTTCATTCTCAGGAAACAAAGTGCAGTCATAATTGTATTTTCTTTCGCTGATGCACGTTTTTTTTTTTTAACCCAGTGTTGCTTTACTTGTGTGTCTGAGTTCTCTACTACATTTTGTAGTGCCCTCAAAAATTCCCACAGTGGAACAAAATAGAACTGTCTTTGGCTGTAGACACAATATGTTGTAAAAATTACAGTTGTGGGTGTACAGTGTCCCAGTAAGCCACGTCAGAGCGCCAGAGGAGAGAAATAAAACACGGTCTCCATTTATTTTATTATTATATAGGCCTGAGATTTCTGGTAAATGTCAAAATGTCTCTCTGCTCTGACAAATGGAGCCAGTTGAAATGGCTCTGGTCTGTTCCCCCTCGTGGCTATGCGAATGCAATGAGTGTAAAGAGGTGCTAATGGAGCCTAACAGGGATGATGACTCTATTATCACTAATGCTGGGTGTTGCTGCCTCTCTCTCCCTGCAGGCGTGGACGTGTGTGCGGCCTCACCCTGCGAGCAGCAGTGCACGGATAACTTCGGACGCGTCGTCTGCACGTGTTACCCCGGCTATCGCTTCGACCGGGAGAGGCACCGCAACCACAAGTCCCCTTACTGCCTGGGTCAGTGAGCTCCTCCTCACGTCTGGGTTGAATACTTCTTTATTATCTTGTCAGCCGCTGTCATAGGGTGTTCCTCACACATGACATGACATCACAGCGCCGCACTCCAGACAGGAGACAAATCAATCAGGTTCTTTTGGACCACAGCCGTTTAATTTTTTGTGTGTTTTTTTTCTCCCTCCGAACAGGAAAAAAAACGTGAAACCTTTTCCTCGTTTTTATGTTGTATCACGTCATTGCATTACAATGTTACCACAGAGAAGCTCTGCACTGCTCTTGATTACAGTCTCAAAAGACCTAACAGTTGTCATATTATCAATAAATAAAAAAACAGTCTGACATCTAACCACTTTTTTATCCATTTATACACACGTAATCATGTCTTTTTCTCTTTTTTTTTTCTCCTCACACACGCAGACATTGATGAGTGTGAGCAGCCGGGCGGCAGCAAGTGTGACCATGAGTGTGTGAACACGGTGGGAAGCTTCCTGTGTCACTGTCGCAGTGGCTTCATGCTGGGCCCGGACCAACACTCCTGCATTCCTGTGCACACCTGTGAGCTCCTCTGCTGTTACTGAACTTTAAAGCCGGTCACAATGTCAGATCAGTTCATTACTCCCATCAGCGTGTGATTGTGTCTGTTTACTTTTGAGTTTATTTGTATTTTTCATTATTGCCATGAGAGTTTGGATGTTGGGTCTTTGTTGTATTACTGTAATGTTGTATTGTTTTATTGTTTTTAACCCTCTTGGAATCACAAATGATTGCACCAAATGTGATTTTGCGTCACGGCCGCTGAAACATTTCCACCGTCTGTTTTATCGTGCAGTGAGTTCATCGGGGAAGTCGGACACTTTGATGAGCGCTGGCACCTGCTCGTTCACCTGTCAGGATTTTATGGACATGAAAAACAGTTTGCTGCAGCTGAAACCGAAGCTCGGCAACACACAGTCGACCAACCAGGTAACACACGGACTTCAGAGAGCGCGCATGAAACGGAGCCAGACTGGTGTAAACCTCTGCGCTGATATATTACAGCCGCTGACATATCGATGTGTTCAGCACGGACAGTGGAAACAAGAAGAATAGACCTGCATTTGTTTTCCCTCATCCGTCACACTGAGCCTGACAGGAATGACAACATGTGAACTGTCTCTAACTGACTTTCCTCTATTTATCACACGTGGTCTTTTCCTCTTCGTGTCTGTAGGTGCCTGGTCTGGCCAACAGCAGTGACAAGCCGGGAGGGGGTCGGGGAAGGGCAGGAAAAAGCCCCGATAGCCCCTGTCTCCCGGGTCTGCCCGGTCCTCCAGGAGCGCCCGGGGTCCCAGGTGATGTAGATACAATTATTAAAGGTCACAAGGCTTACAGAGGTTAAATCCACTGCTGTCTGATCACGAGAAGAGGATGTGATTCGTGCAGTCAGAATCTGCAGCAATAGCAACATTTGTTACAATGACAAGAAATGACGAGAGGAAAGTAACACATCCTGCAATTTAAACTACACACACGTATATATCATATTGTCATCACAGCATGTCTATGCTGTACATATTTGTAATCTTTTTGCACATATCTAAATTCACCACATAACCATAGTATAAGTTATGTTTGTATGCTTTAATATTTCATAGCTCCTTGTTATACTGTATAGTGTATCTCTACTTACTATTACATAGTTCATACTTTGTACATGTCTGCACTCTGTGGTTTTTAGTTTTTACATGTACAATGACATGAAACTTTCATTTCAGCTGTCTAAACCTTTATCAGGTTTAGTTGTTTCACAAATCAAGATTTGAGCCAATCTGGGCTATAAACCTCATAGTCACTCTATGATTTTAATTGTTTCTATTTCTGCATCCGACAGGACACCCAGGAGAACCAGGAAAGAGGGGGGACCCTGGGGAGAGGGGCCCGCCTGGCCCTCGGGGTCCACGGGGAGACCTTGGACCCATGGGTCCTCAGCCAGACCTGAAGCACATCAAGAGAGGCCGCAGGGGGCCAGTGGTGAGGAAAACAAGATAGTTACATCATCATGTAGGGGTTAGCTGTGTTACCATTTAATGTCCCACTATTTACTGAACTTCAGGTTGTCATCTGAGCTTCTCAAAATCTAGAGATCTTTGGTGTGTCTGCCAACTCTGTGTCAACAAAGTTGTCAACAATGTGTCAGAAATGGGTTTCGTCCCAGTTATACAGGAGCAACCAGCAGCATGGAGTTCTATTAGATAACCTAATCAGAATTAGTGGAATGAAAGCGTGAACCTTCAGAGCTGCTGCAACCTTTGGTTTGTAACTCGTGTGACAACATTTGGTAAAGTTTGACTCTCTAAACTTGCAACACAAACCACACAAATCCTGGCCTCTGCATTGTTTTTTAACCCCTATCTTGTCCTACACACAGGGTCCCCCGGGGGCTCCAGGGAGAGATGGACTGAAGGTCAGACATGCGTGTCTCCCTTTTTTGTTCATATATGATTTGGATTATTGTCATTGTGCATTTATGTGTGTGAATGTGCAGAGCTGTACTGTTGCCATCTAGTGTCCACATTATTGTCAGACCCCTGAGGAAAATTTTATTCAGTACAGGTCACATATAAGTTGAAAAACACAAGAGGAAAAGATAGAGGAAAAAATTAAAGCTGCAAAATTATGACAAAGCAATTTAAGGTATAAAAGGGAAATTAAATTATGATCTATAATGATGCATTACATTAATAGTACATTTTAGCTTGTTCTACAGGTTTCAGGTGTACAATGATCTGTGAATTGGACCTAATGTGTGTGTGTGTGTTTCTGATCTACAGGGTGACCGAGGAGCTCCTGGTCCCAGAGGTCCACCAGTGAGTTAACTCTTCCCTAAAACACATAGTAAACCATGTTGTTTATTGTACATGGACTCATAAACACGCTGGGCTAACATTTTCCCTGTCCATCTGGAGCTTTTAGTCTTTTTTCAAAAGACAAACAAATGCAAGAATGAATGAGAAGAAAAGAATGAATGTACATTTAGCAGTCAGGATTCAGGATATGGAGACACATATGAAATTGAACGTGCAACTGTATCTGTAATTTATCCTTTTAATGATTGCATTTTCATTACATTTTGCATTCTTTGCTGCCATTGTGACTATTTTGCTTGAATTGGTAATAGAATATTTTATGTTATATTGATAATACATAATATTTTAACATACATTTCCCTGAGGGAGCCATCCCAAAGGGAATAATAATGACAAAAAACAATCAAAACAGCAATGATCACTATCAGTCTCTTTTCTCTTTTCTTCATTTTTCTCTTTCACCTCCTTTTTCGTATGCACTTATTTACACAGATGGGTGTGAATGTCTGAGGTAAAGGTCTGATAGACCTTATGCCAAACAAAAAGGAAGCGGTGAAAAATTAGAACCAGAACCTCAACTCCTCCATTTTTCCTCTGTCCCCCAGGGACCACCCGGCTCCTTCGACTTCCTCCTGCTAATGATGGCCGACATCCGCAATGACATCATTGAGCTACAGGAGAAGGTGTTCGGGGAGCGGCGAGGCATCTCTCTGGACAACCCTCCTCCTCACTCCAGCGGAGAAGTGGAATTTGTAGAGTGGGGCTCCGGACAAGGAGATCTCATGCTCAACACCTGACCTCTGACCTCTCGCACGCCCAGTAGCAGCCCAAAACAAACAGCAAACTTGACTTTAAGAAAAGATGCTGCTTGTCAGAGTGCAAATATTGGAAAAAACTAAAAAACTTCAAACGTCACAGCTGGGACAAGCCAAGCGAGGAGCTGCCACAGACTGCAAAATAGAGGGACGCAAGGAGAATAAGAATCACAATCGGACACTCTCTGAACCGCTACATGCGGCGTGTGGCTGTTTCATATGCCATGCTGAGACTGAGGGACGTGTGTGCGGGACATGGAGTGAAATATGTCTCAGAGCTGAACCACTTCAAACGGTGGACTTTATCGTCTCCATCTCTTCCTGTTCCCGAGTCTATCCATTGAAGCTGTGCTGCCACTGACAGTTTGCCTGCAGGGTGTTGGTACAAAGAGCCAGGACCCGCACTCAGAGCCTCCCCTGCACCTGTCTGCAGGACGCAGGCCTCCAGTCTGAGCTCTGAGGCATCTCCAGAAACTACTTAAAGTGATATCTCACCATGTGCTGCTGCACAGAAACATGTATTTTGAAAATGAAACAGCTAAAGTGCAATTATTGTTTAAAAAAAATCAAAGCATTTACTACTGCAAAATGTTCATCCAAATTTAATCTGAGACAGAATTCAAATAAGTAACATCTGTGCGACACATTATAGAATGCATCTAAATGACATGCATAATTAGATATTACACTAAGGTTGTACAAAATCTCAACTTTAAATTAGAAGGATTCATGAATTTACATATCATGTAAAATCAGATAATCACCTTTATAATCTGTATATCCTCTGCAGAGCTGACTACGAACCAATAGTGAGAGAAAGGGAAGTTTCGTGCACATATCCTCACACTTTCAGTCGAAAGTGGACCAGTAAAAGAGAGACATGACCACGGCTGGCTGCTTATTTTACTTTTTTATTTTTTTAATGTCAAGCAGCTGCCATTGTGCATAGCTCAATAAATGTATGAACTTTGAAAATGACTATTTCTTTGCTGACAGATTAATAGAATCACCTGAGTTAAATGCAGCACTGTTTTGTGTTTTAGTAGAATTATAAACATGTTAATTCATAGTATGATTTCATATTTTGCCAACCACAGTCTGAGATGTCTGTTACTAGGCCTGTCCTTTGTTGTTATTGTAGCATTCGCAGTGGTGAAGTTTAAAGACTCTACTCAACTCTAGAAAATGGCTCTCAAATGTGCAGTGTTGAAGTTTTACAGCTTTACAGAAAGTTATAGTTGCAAAAAGTTGATACTTGGGTTCAAATTCTCATTTCTTAAACACGATTTGAAACTCTGCCTCTTAAGTGGTATATGCTCACCAGCAGGGGGTGCTAAGTCATAGATAATACCTTGAAATTTGACCTCCCAAGATCAACCAAGTTGAGAGGAGTGCATCTCATTTTCACAGTCCTGCATCCTTGTATGTGCCAAAAGACCAACCCATAAATATTAATGGCTTCTAAAACATACAAGTGATGGAAACTAAATGAGTCACAGTAACGTTTATGTAGTGGACACAGGAGCCCTGTCATTACCAGCTGCTCTGACTGCTGGAGTGTAGCGTGGCTAGGTATCATTATGAAAGGTGTTAGTATCAGGGGTCAGAGGTCATGTGCCTGGGAATAAACAGCTGGAGGGATAATTGTAGGCTGCGGGATGTCAGAAGGGGGCCTGTTGGGGCTTATACCCACCACCTAAGACACACACACACACACACACACATACAGACACGCCATGTGTTTGATCTACTGTGGTTGAGTTCATGCTGTCTGGCCTTTTGCTGCATTTCCCGCTTTGATCCTGATAAACAGATTCCATTCGATTTTGGTGTGTGCGTGCGTGCATCTATGTGTGTATTGGAGAGGGAGAGAGAGCAGTATGTCACGAATGTCTGTGTGAATAACTGCATAGATGTTAAGTAAGATACAGTAAATTACTTTGCTTGTGTATTTTTAGTATCACAATATCAGTGTTTATCTTCATTCCACAGTGTGTGTATGTGTGTGTGTGTGTGTGTGTGAGAGAGAGGGTGAAAGACAGAGAGAGAGAGAGAGAGTGTGTGTTTCCCATCCTTGTGTGCCAAAAACTATGGCTGCTTAGAGACAGTAAATTGCTTATTTTCTGTATCAGTGTTTACCTTCATACCTTGGTGTGAATACAGTGGGTATGTCTGTGCATCTGTATCTTTGTGTGTGTGTTTCTGTGACAGATTGGAGAGTGTTTGTGCTGACTACTGTATATGGTTGTTTAGATACAGTAAGTGCTGCATGTCTATTTTTGATATCAGTGTTTATCTCCATACTGAGCATGTATGTCTCTCTCTCTGTGTGGGTGTATGTGTGTGTGTGTGTGTGTGTGTGTGTACAGTATGTGTGCGTGCTACTTGGCGTGCCACTCACCTTGAGGCTCCGCCCCCTGTCGTGCAGTCACTGCTCACAGTGCAGTCGTTGTCGGGGCAACCGGGATCAGGAAAAACAACATGAAACAATTTAAGAACCATGTCAGTGAGAGAAAGGCAAGGGAGTGAAAGAGATTATCTCATTTCCTTCACTGCTTGTCATGCAATTTGAGGCTTTCGTCTCAGCCTGTAGGGGACAGCAGAGGTGAGGTCAACAGAGTGCACATGTCGAAGCAAAAAGTTCACATACTTCCTCAGTGATAGTACATCTGTCAGCAGCCACATCATAATGAGATCACACCGAGGAGCTGAAACTGTCCTGCTCTTCCTCACTGTACCATTTATATCAGGAGACATGATTGTCTGGGTAGGAAACAATAGGTCGTGAAATATTTTAGTTGGCATCGTCAATGATGGGCTTTTTTTTTTTTCAACCTTATCTCTGTTGAGTTAGAGGAATCCCGGCCTGTGTGTAGTTACACTTTGAGAGCGGTTGTGTTAACTATTTTGCTGGTGACTTTAGATGAGAGTGACGATATAAGAGATGGAGCCAGATGTTTCCTCTGCTGAGAGGCATTTCCTCGGTGGTACACTATGGCCGTTCATAAACACAGGCCTTGCACGACAGGGCTGTCATTTCAAACCGTCTGTGACTGTCAGGGCATGCGTGTCTCACCTTGTGTGTGTGTGTGTGTGTGAATGTGAAGAACACGTGTGAAGAAGTTTGGGAGAGTGGCTTCTGTGCACAGTGAGGGGGAAGTGTGTTCTTACTGTAATTAGTTGTTGAGCTTGTTTCTGTCGATAGCTATCCATCATTCTTAGCCAAATTGCTGGAGCTTATATTCAGTACACATATGGTGAAGGCAGGGAATACACTCTGGATGGGATTCACTCTCACCCAACCACAACAATGGGCACTTGCATGTATGCACATATTTGGACTGTAAGGAACACCATAAACACATGGGGAGAACATGCAAACTCCAGACAGCCTTTTTTTCTTTCCAACAGGGTTTCAGGACCCTTCGGGACCCTCTTGCTGTGAGCTAACTGAACCACTGCATCACCTTCCAATTACCAAATATGTTCCGTAATTATATTAACAGGCTAAATTGGTGTTGTTAAATTGGAAACCTTGTGTAATGCCCGCAATACACAATTCATCAAAAGGAGTGTTGCTTAATCTGACGTAGTTTCCTGTCTGAACACCTCAGCCTGCACCTTGATTTTCCAACCTTCCTAGTTCACACCTTCGGGTGAAAAAAAACATGTTTATACGTATGCGAGTCTCCCCAGAGGCAAAGGGGCTGCTGTGCAATGTCTCACGGTTTGCGTGAGACCGGGAACCTTCATAACACTCTGTTCCCTTTCTTTTCTTATTTCCTGTCATCTCCATGTCTTACGTAACAAAAACATAATTATATTGGAATACTAAATATTTGAATGTGACTCGCCTTGTTAAATATTACATGTAAACTGAATTTACTCCCGAGGAAATGAGCTAAAACTCACATGCATTGATGTAGCTGAACTATAAATTACCTCACAACTTCTGATGGTTGGATTGATGGCAAAAACTAAGGCGCTTAATGTTGCTTTCTTTCATTCTCCCTGGAGTTTCTTGAGTAGTCATGTGGTTTTCTAAGAAAAGCAGCGGTCAGACAGCCAGGACCATCAGCCACTGGATCACACATCACAGACATTATTTTCTCAGTATTCAGGTTGAGATTGACTTCCTAAAACCGATGCCTGAGGCAGATTTGAACCTAATCTGACAATTTCACAATGACATTAGGGACTTTTAATGTTCATGCCTTCTGAAGCCCCGCTCCCACCCGCACTCACCCACTTCTTGTTTCATTCTTTGCCGTGAAATCATATAGGAACTTCCCTCATCCCATGAGCAGTAACACACACTCACACTTTCATTTTGAAGAAGAGAGCAGCAGAATGGAGCTCCTGTCGCTTGTGCGCAAGCACTCTTTCATGAATGAACACAGACTCAAGTGGCAGGACAGCTCTGCTGGAAGTTTCTCATTCACCTGTTCTTCTTTCACCCACATGAAAAAAAAAAACCTGCCTGTGATGGGATGGAACAAGCTACAAACAGCAGCATCAATCCAGGAAAAGTTGGATCCACATCTTTCAGCTCTGTCATTCCACTCTAGCCCTCAGGCAGACTGAGCATGGGACGTCAACATTAAAGCTTCACTTATCAATATTATGATGTAAAAGTAATCACTCATAATGACAGTGAATTATTGCCCCATTTTGCCTTCAACTTTCCAGAGCTACTTTACGGATCTTTAGCCTCACTGTTTTGATCTAGATCAAAACTTTGCTGTTGCGATGCCGTCAAAGCCTTTCAATCATGCAACTTTCATCTTTGTCGCATCCACTCGTGTTCTCCACCCAATGGACGGAAAGCTATGAGCTATGACCACATGCATGGAGATAACTTTATTTTTCATGTGTTAATGTTCATATTCTTCTGAAGCGTCAGAAGCTACATTTCCTGTCTTAGCTGTTGGATATTCTAGGTTTCTGTATCACAGTAAGGAGGAATACAGTATGAAGGACAAGAATATTAGTACTCGTATGCATACGAATAACAATTGTCAGCAATAACATTGATTCTTGCTCCATCAGAACTCGTGTTGGAGCAGCAGCAGTTTCAATACGTGATTGATACCACAGGTCCAGACAATCGAGATTGCTGGAGGTGATACAGAAATCTTAGTTTATGTAATCAGATTTAATGTGTCAGCGAAAGAGGGCGAGGAAGTTCCCTGGCACGGCCCCTGACCTGCTGCAATTCCCTGATAAATATTTAGATGTTTCCAGGGATCCGTAACCAATGAAGGCGTGAGGTAGATCACAGGTGTCCATCATAGCTAGGGTATGCAGCTGCGTGCCACAGGACGAGGAACACACACACACGCATAAAGGCTAGTCTTACTATCTAACATGCAGCCCTGCACGCACATATGATCTGCGGCACGAAACACAGGCACGCCACTGAACACCTGACAGGTGCGGGCGTGGTCAGCTGCAAGACACGCTATCTTGACACGCTAACTCATTCTTAAATCTGAGTTACGTGCCTGAGGCTGAGCGCTAAACACCCTAGTTTACTCTCTGAAGCTTGTTCCTCTTCCAGTTCTTGTCTCAGGGCACACCCTCTTCCGATTTTAGGCCGACTTCTGTCTCTCAGTTCATAATGGAGCTGCTAAGAGGCCTGAGAAACGCAGCTCGTCTGATGAGTAATGGACTTATTAGCGATGTCGAAAGCATGCCACCGATCCCAGGATCAGTATGTATGATCTGTTGTCCGGCAGGTGTCTGGAGGTGTCTCAGAGAAAGGCTCTTTCTTTTAGCACTGGCTATCAAGACCTGAAATCACAGCAGTGCTAAATCTTCTGTAGGACGCCCTCTACATATCATATCCCTGTCAGTGGAATTCAGTGTAAGCGAAATGCATTAAAATCTAAAATTTGTATGTCCGTGACTACAAGAGCACCTGATTTTCACATTTCCTCATAAAAAAAAAACATACCTGATTTATTCGCCATACGAATGACAGACATGCATGATTTGATTCTCCATAGTACGTCCTGCTGGCAGTCTCTACGCCACAATATCACATCTGTCAAGAATGCATATCAAACACTTTTGCTCGGCTTTGCAGGAAAGTTGCACTTGATTGGCATTGTTATAGCACAATTGGACAGAAAAATCTGAGAAGCTGGATTAATAGCAACGTGCTGTGTAAACTCCCCTGGCCTTAGGCACTCGGTCTCCATACACCTTGGCTTCCTCTGTCATTTACAAGCTGTTCGCATGCACATAGCAGGTAGCAGAGCCAAGAGTGTGAAAAACCGGATGAGCAAGTCCACGGTCTCTTGTCTTTGAAGAGAAAAAGAGCGGTGCCTCTGGTTGCACAGTTGCCTTGCGTGAGGACAACAGCTTCATCTTTTCAGACCTCCTGACCTGGCCTGTGGCTGCGGCACTTTTACAACTTTTTTTTTTTTCTTGAACACACTCGGAGGCAGACGTATATTTACACCTCAGACTGTTTGTGAGCATCTCAGCCCGAGAGAAGCATCTCTACACGGCCGCCAGGAGCACAGGAAATAAAACCTCCCACCCCGGTTGTGTTATTAGTCGTACTTAACTTGAGCATTTACAAATGTAAGCTCCAGGGACAAATGAATACAGGTTTTATAAAAAAATAAATTGAAAAAGAAGAAAAAGAAGAAAGTAGAAAAAAGCTACATTCAACAACTACAGATAAATTGTTCCAGAGAAATTGTCACTGTGTTTTATACAGTATATATATAAGGATTATTAAGAATTACTCACGCATATTTCAGGTTTTTCATCTGGTTTTTAGTGCCCAGTACTTCGCTGCTATTTGCTTAATTCCCTCCAGTCTAATTAATGGAAAGAAGTTTCAAGTTGAAGTCCGAGGCCCCAGACTGACAGTTGACAGAATTAGTTGGAGATCAGATGTAGTGGAGCACTAATCTGCAAGTTAACTGGAGCATTTAAAAATGTAAGCTGTAAGGCTGGAGGCTGCAGAATAAATTCACTTCTCTAAATGCTTTGTCAGAAAAGGAGAAAAATATTACATCCAAGATTTAAGAAGCCCATTACCTTCACCAATCGTTTTCCAGAAATATATGATGCGCTGCCAGTGTTTCTGAAGCTGCAGCTCAACAAATCTCAGCAAAGACTTGATCTGTCTTTGGGTTTTAGTGCCCATTACTTCATTCTTCATTGCTTAATTCTATTCAATGATAATGTATTTTTAGTCAAAAGACTTTACACTATAGTGTCTCCCCAGCCCAGGCAGGAGACATACATTGATTGGATATCAGAGACAGTGAGGTATTAATCTACATAAGACAAAGATATTCCCTCTGGAGACGAAACAGAGCAAACACAGTGAACAGTGCACAGTGAATAAATGAAGTGAATAAACCCACATTAATGTTTAATTTACTCAGTCGGCGTTGTTAAATGCATATAGTGCATGAGACCAAATTGTTGCACCATGGGTGGAGAGATCAGTATGTTTTGGTAGGTCATTGCTTTTATAATCAATGTGTCTTTAAGTCAGTCGGACAAAAGAAATGTTTTTTTCTGTTCTAAAGCAGAAATAAGAAGCTCTGTTTGCAAACTTATAGTATGTCTCTGATATTACATGGGCACTCATACTCCTTGTCATTACAAGGTTTATGAGCCTGTTTCACAATATCGGTGCTGTTAATGTGCACACAATGAACGCTGAGTAATATTTGGAGCATGGTTCGGTTCGTGCTGTGCGGCCCCACCAATCGTTTTCCTATCAGCAGCATCCTACACTGGATTGCCCAGTGATTTACCATAATAATAATCTTGCATTAATTCTACATGTTCCTACAGCTTTCACATTCTTCAAAACAAATGCAAGTTTTAACAGCCTCTGTCTATTGGATTCGCTGATATTTGGGGGCGAAGCCGCAGTGGTTTAACTGCGGGGGCACGTCTAACAGACCACTAAAGCAAACAGTGACACTCCTGAGCACTAAAATCCTCGACTTAACCCTTTCATTTAATATCACCACAAATCACTTTGGTTGTTAAGGCTGACAGGCACAGCCACTCAGAGTTGCAACTGAGGCATAGACACACACATCCAGACACACGCACAGCGTAGCATCGCAAGCTGTTGTTTTTGGCTTGAGCAGACTGAGAGCTTTCTGGCATGATAGTGCTATCTATGATCGTGGAATTTCCAAGTGGCCTGCTTGGGAAAACAGGCCGATAATTCAATTAGTGCTTGGCAACCAATGTGCAGACACCAGTAGCTTTACAAAATGAGTCTCACACCATAACAAAGGTCTTGCTTAGACAGCAGCAGCGTGGAGCTGACTGGAGAGTGGCAGCGAGAGTCCAACCCATTTATTCACAACAAGTATATGCAACAACTGGACACCAAGAGATCCCTTCTTCTTTTCTCTGTATATTTTTATCATCTGTATTTTTTTTGTCACTTCCTTCTTTCTATGATTGTAATTTACTCCATACGTATGTGCACATCGCTGCTAAACCTTTCTCACTGCATGCAGTGGTATCAAACTATATATATATCACTGTATATGTCCTTTTACCTTTACTGTGCAGTGGTTGTCCTCCAAAGGATGCTGAGAAAACTTGCAGAGACTTGACACCAGTTTAATACAGGCACTCCTTCAGTCATTTTAACCTTGTTAAATTAATAAAATTTAACCTTGTAAAATAAATAAAAGGATAATAAGATATAATGATAATGATGATTGTAAAGATAATGATGATAATACTGACATGGTTTTGACAGTAAAAACAGTGCTGAGCAGTGCTCTGACCTAAAATGTTTGAATGGATTTTCACAAGCCCTTTTATAATCCTTTTATTAGGTGTGGGAATAGATCTGGCACCCTTTCATGCTTATCTGGTAACCAGCAGTAGGCTTCACTGTGATTGGTTGTCTTCACTCACGTGAAAGATTCAGGGACTTCGGGTTGGTCGTTGAACTTTTTCTCCCTAACTAAGTGGTGAGTGGAATATATAGCTATAACAATATAGCTATAGAGTGTGTACACATTCAGCCTTTTTTGACGGAATCAGAGAACTCCTATTCTGAGGAATAGATCTCACATACATTGAGATTTCACCAGAAACTTCAACAAACTGCTTCCTCAGTGGTGTACCTTCATTTACTCACACACCTGAATGGTGACATACACGTAAATGTGCTTTTCATTGCAGGCCTTAAGATATCAGAATAGGCAAATGAACAGTTTTGCCTGAAGAAATACAACTAATTTCTTTGTCTCAACAAAAAGACAGCAATTACAGTAACAGTAATCATAATAGTAATAATAACATCAGCAATAACATAATCAATTTAAGGCCCTGACCTCTAAGCAAAAGTCTTACAAAGTCTATCCATCCATTATCTTACCTGCTTACCACTCCTCACCTACACCCAGGGGCACTTCTTAGTCTCCAATCAGTCTAAGCATGGATGTTTTAAAAGCGTGGGAGGTAGCATCCAGAGAAATCCCCCACACACGCACATGAGAGAGCATATAAACTCCTCACAGAAACATCCTCGGTCCAAAGGGATCCAACCCAGGGACCTTTTTACCGTGCGGTGGCCGCACTATTGACCAAAAACATCTGGCTGTGCGTCAGGCCCTGTTACCCTGCTGTCTTCACCTCTTGAGATCAGCAAGCTCTGGAAAATATTTTCTTCACATCCTTTCACAATCTGTTCACTGGGAAGCAAACCAAACGTGAAAAAGGCAACTCAACTTTCCCCATCACCGGTTAATAAAAATGATAATTGGATGTTTTAGATGTGGTTCAGCAGCTGTCTAAACATATGTGGCTTTTATAGGAATTTGCAAGTGCCCAAGGAACATCTGCACCTGTAGATTTTTTGCCTGATTATTGTGTACAAGCTTGAGTGCATATGCGTGTGTGTGTGTGTGTGTGTGTGTGTGTGTGTGTGTGTGAGAGAGAGAGGAAAACTGAGCCGGTTTATTACATCAGGGAAATGATAGCGACCCCCGAGGAAAAAACTGAAAGAGACATCAAACGCTGGCTGTTTCTGTGAAGACCAGAATAAACCAGCTACTGTGTGAGATCACCGAGGTGTTCACATCTGACACCAGAGCCTTTCTTTATACAGGCCGAGGTCATGATAATTCCCCTGCTGCCTGCTATAGCATGGCCAGTTTCATTTTCCTCAGGTTAATTGAGCTGCTTGGGAACTTAACTTAGAATAAGAACAATCACACTACATGAGAAACTAGAGTCATAGCATAATTCCTATGCATATGTTGTGACATACATGCACAATGAATATCATGCAGTCTATTTCTGGCCAAAGATGTACAGCAGGTCCAAAGAGATCATCATGTCTTCATCCACATAACAATTTTCAGATAAAATATCAGTTGGAAATTAGAGATTATGAACAGAGATCAAATGTGACCTAAAATATGTGTTCACCTACCTGCCTCCATTCACATATGTGGGTAAATGAAGTTTGGTGAAGTTTCTGATGAAATGTCAGTGTATGTGCTCCTGGTTCTTCCTCAGTATGTTTCCTCCACTGACTCTGGCTTAAACATGGCTGGACAAGGCTGGACATCTATCGCTCAAGTTACCAAATAGTGAGGATGCAAAAGGATGGAGAAGTCACATAATCATTCATGTAAGTATTTCATAGTTTCTCTGTTCAATACCAAACAGTCAACCATTTTATACAGCAGCACCTGGCTCTTGCTCTTGGTTGTGAATTGTGATTTACCCAGAGAAAATCTGAGCTGAGATTGTATTAACCCCAAGGTGAAAATCTGGACCTCACCTACTTTGATAAATCACCTTCCTTTGTTCCACAGAGACATATTCCTTCATCCCCTATTTTCAATAAACCTTCAATAGACTTACTAACTACGTAATTAGATGTTTAAGATTAACATCTAATTAAGTAGAAGAAGAAGAAGACATTATGAGAGAAGAAACATTATGTGTGTGTGTGTGTGTGTGTGTGTCCGGCCATCACCAGGTGTGTCGGCTGCAGGTAAAGCACAGCATGTCTGACAGGGGGGAAGTAAAGCAGAGAACTTTCCACTTATAAAATATGTGACAGCCAGTTAACAAGTAGCTTTGATTTACTGTCCATCATAGATTTAAGGAAACATCAACAGGATGTGGCGGCATTTCATCGTGCCTCTTTGATAGATTCTTCCTGAGGGCACAGTCGTGTCTCTTCACTAGTCAGATCTACAAAACCCTCAGAAACTAGACTCGGTAAATGCAAAAAATCTTTTTCACTCTCTTAGATGTTAATGACATTGTGCTACAGCAACACCAAAGAGACTTTTTAAAACTAATGTGGACGTCTTTCTGCCCTTTATTGTTAGTATCTGTTCTCTCTCTCTCTCTCTCTCTCTCTCTCTCTCTCTCTCTCTCTCTCTCTCACACACACACACACACACACACACACTCACACACACACATGTACAAGAAATGTTAAGTTAATCCTCTTGTATAACAGCATCCTGTCGATGATAGTTAAGAAAACATTGGAGCTGCGCCTGCTGCGTCATGACAGTTTAACAAAACAACACCATGTAAATTAGCTGCCACTGTTCTCAGTGATACTTGTGTTTTGCACTCAACCCTTAGTTACTGTAAAATAGGTCACATTGGGTCAGGTTATGAGTTGTGTTGTACAGTTCTGTTTTGTTTTAATTTGCAGAGATTGGAGAGTTTCACTTTTGTAAACTATACTTTCGTCCCAGCAAAGATAACAAGGTGCAGCACAGGTCAGGACAGTTTAATAACTTTTTCTATCCTCAGTTGATATCCCTTACACGTCATCGGGTTTTTCTGTCACAGTTTTCTTAATTGAAAAGCTGGAAATAATCTAATTTAATCACAAGGTTCATTAGTTTTGAAACCCTGTCAACTTTCAACCAGTGTTTTCCTGATCTTTATCTTGTAAAAAATCAGTCTGACACTTCATTTATTTGCACATTATACTTTTCCCATCAAATAATCAAAGCAAACAAACATGTCTCAACCGAGCATGGTATGGTTACTTAACGGTGTCATTCCCAGCGAGTGGCAAACATTCAAACCCGGCTCCTGCCAGGTGGATTCACACTGAAAAAGCCCCGCCGCTGTGATAGTTAGCACTGTTGTGTAACTGAGTGCTGAAAGAAATGTGAGAATAATCACGCACACGTCTTCACAGCCTGTCAGAGTCTGATGAGAAGAGGAAGAAATGGATCAGCCAGACACTTCAGTTGTGATGCTGCAGCTTCGGTGAATTACAGCAGGACTGTATCGGCTTTTAGGCCTCTTGCATGAGCATTGCCATAAACACATGGTTTTTTAACAGGCTGCGTGGCTGCTCCACAATAATTACACCCAGCTGCCACTGTATATAGCTTCATGCAGTGCTTTACGTTATTCACCTCTGCCCCACATTCGGCCTGAGATTAGTTCCTCTGTTCCTTTTCGCCAACATTTACATTTTAAAACGGCACTTGTTTCACCAAGGACTCGTGCAAAGCGAGCTGCGTTGCGCTCGTAAACAGCAGCCGTGACTGCGCTGTCAGCTTTCTCCTCTGCCCCAGAAGCTGGAGGCCTAATTCTGCCAAAGAAAACAGCGTGTGCTCAGCACGAAACGTCTTGAATGACAGGCCGAGAGAGCTCTTTGTCAAGCAGCTGCTGTCATTCAGAAAAAAAAAAAGTTTTCATTCATCTGTGCCTGGGAGTGTCACCCAGCTTGTTTACATGCTCAGCGCTGAGCCCAGAGGTTCACTCTGGCTTTGAAAACAAAAAATAAGGATATCTGGTGTTAGATAGTGTTCTGTGACATTTTGTAATTGTGGCATCAATCAGTTAATTAGTCAATCGTCTTTTTGACGTTTTTCAATTGTGACATCCATAAAATGACACATGGAGACAATGTAATATGCTGGAATTTTTTTTTTTAATCTCCAGCTGCCATTAATCATCAGTCTCTATGTGGATCATAGCATTTAAGAGAACAAAATGGATTTCACAGATAAAACTGTGACAACTTGACACATACAAGGTGAAACTGTGTCCAACACGCTTGTGTGCATGTCCATATATTAGAATTAGCAAGGACAGTGTGGAGTGTGGAGATCCTGTTGCACAGTTGTTGCATGGTTGTGTCCATGTGTAATTGAACTTGGATATTGTTAAATATTAGCCTCTATGATCTGTGTGCAAAGTGTGCATAACCTGATAAGAAACCTTGCCTTTTGTTTGTAAAAGCTTTGATATTGTTCCCATGCAGTCTGCTGAGTGGCCTGACCCTCTCCAGGCCTCCATCAGCAGCAAGGTCCTCCAGTGATCCAGCTCCTGCGGCCTTTTTTTTTCTGACTTGACCTGGTGGAAACCTACACCTGCTGGAGATTTGGTTCCAGAGCAGGTGATTTTCAATGCCAGAGATTACATTCACTCGCCCTGGATGAGTTGAAATTGAACACAAAAAGTCCACAAAAAGACATCATTAGTCAAACACACAATATGTGGTAAACAACGGAATCTGAGAGAAATGCCAACGGCGAAGGAAAGGGAAACAGAAGGTCTTGTTCAGTGTCTAAAGTATCTATCTATCTACATTTTGACTTTGGACCTTGGACTTTTAAATCACCATCACACATTAAACTAATATTTATAACTGCCTGCTGTAGAGTGGGAGAGGTCCAGGGCTGCAGCTTCATATTCTCTGCTCAAACTAGTCAGTCTTCGACCAAATTATCTCTTCAAAGACATTGAGACTCAGAATAAAGGGTTGCCTCTTTTTGCATTTACTAAATTTTGTATGAAATTCAACCCTGACAATCTCAGAACTGCAGCACGCACATTGTTGTGCAACACCCACCTATGATTGTCCGCATTGTGTTATTGTTGGCTGATTTGTTACATAATGGGTCAGTTCGTGTCATTGTGTCATGACACAGCCCAGGGACAAATTTAGAAGTTGAATCATGTGAGTGATACAGTACACACTCGTGGCCTGTCTCTGCCTCCGATCACACGCAAAGACAATGATTAAGCTTTTTTCCACACTGGGACAAATTTCTCCTGTCTTAAGGAGAAACACAGGATTTAAGGGTTTACACAGTTGTACTGCTATGTCAGTAGGTCATAGTTTAACGGTTTTGAACTCTAACCTTTTGCCATCAAGGTGCCAGGAGAAGCAGTTGATATCCATACTGGGCCAGGTACAAGATAGTATTTACAGCACGTGATGTAAAGTAGATATGAGAGACATCAAATTAAACCAAATCAACAAAACCGATCCATTTCAAGGAATTGATAAAATGGCTGAAAGTGTTCTGACTGAGAGAACAAATGCAACAGGTACAACTTTATTTGACACACTGTGTGTTACATACTAAAACTTTCCAAAATAATCGGCGAATATCACTGTTCAAAGCACGTCAAACATTAAAGAGGCAGAATCCAACAATAAAAAGCAACATTAATCACCTGAGGCCAGGCAGAAACTTAACAGGCTGTTTTTTTCGCCCCTCTTTTTTCCCTTTTCTTCTTCTTTTTTTTGTGTAACGGCTACAATTATGATGGCTCATAAATAACATTTGCAAGCTGAGAACTGGCTGCAGATCAAATCTGAGTAATGTCTCACCTGACAGGCAAAGTAATGGGCTGTTGGCAGATCTATTTGTAACCGCATTTGATGTGGCACTGGAGGGCAGACGGCGTGAACACTGTGTCCTGTCACCGCATGTGTGACATGACATAAGTAGCATTTCCTCGTTAGATATTGCTTTTTACCCCCCAAGTCTAAACTATATCACCCACTGTGATTTCCATATCATCCGTCGGGAGAGTTTTGTGTAAAGCACGTTTGTCTGAGCGTGGACAGCATTGTCTTTCATTTAAAATCTGAAGGAGTCAAACGAGAGAGAGAGAGAGAGAGGGAGGTGATTTTTTGTTTTGTTTTGTGTGTGTTTATCGGATGCTCACGTCCCACAGTGGGGTGGATGACAGGCAGCACTGCCCTGTAGGGATCAGAATTTATTTAAGCACGGTTACACCCATTGGCAACAATCAAGCTGACTCCTCTCACTGCCATTCCCACACACTGACACACACACACACACACACTCGTGTCCAAAAGCTTACACGCCATCCATACCTTGACACATACCTACAGCGGCGAGCGAGCGTGCACACACACACCGGCGAACATTGCGACACAGACACACACTGCAGGTGTGGCAGTTCCTTCAGCAGTTTCTGTCGTGTCTCTTTAACATTCCAGTATCATGATCACCATCTTTAATCTCCTGCTTTGTGAAGGCCTGCAAGCTAACAAGCTGTTGGATTACTGCCTTTACTTATCACACATGCCTGCACAAGGCACACAGCTGACAGTTGTTAACTCACTGCTTCACTTTTTTATCTGCCTCGGCCTCCGTTGCATAATGTACACATGCGTATTTAAGTGCAAAGCAAAGTGCTCTTTGTGCACTTTTTCTGTATCTCTCTAAGTAATAAACCACACAAGTAATCAGTGAAAATGAGTTAAATATAAATTGTGTAGAAACACACGTTGTCCCACTTTCGGTATCAATACACATGCGCAGGCTCATATTCAGATGTGCCAGCCCCGGCATCCTTTTATCTGCCTTCATGTCACTCACTCCATTGCATAAACAGAGCATGTTGAGACACAGAGGGATCAGATCTTAGAGTGCTTCACAATGCGTACGATTAAATCTGTTCCCGCTGGTACAAAAGGTGGGCCGGTGGCGGTGTAATTTACACCACTGTCCAGCGGCAAAGTCAGCACTATCAGTCCGGGTGTCGTCATCCTGCCTCTGTTCTCCCACTGCGTGTAATGAATCCAGTGTGTCTGAGCCCTGGCATGCACAAATGATTAACTGGTGGCAAAGAGAACTGATTAAGGAGATAAAGCTTGGCACACAATAGCCGCAGTGCTACACGTGTACCTGCATAAGCAGAGCTTCCTCACGCAATGGAATTATTCACCTCTGTGATCACTCTTTTTTAACTCCACCACCCTCCAGACAGACAGAAAAGGTGTACAAGTCTAAAGTCAGTATGCGAATGTGCACCTTCAGTGTGATCATTCACACAATGCGGACAGTATGAAGGGAGCAGGTCAATAACTTTTAGCAATTTAGGTGTAAGTTTTATTTTTGGGGAAATTAAACAAATCGAAGAAGTGAAATCCAAGTCATGAATGCAATAATGGCAATAACAGAACAACAGAAAAATAAGCCTGTAGTCACACCAAAAGTGTCAATAATCGCCTGTGGATGCTCTGGGGCAGGTCTTTCAGGCTAAAAAGTAGATGTGTCCACCTAGGCAGATCAGCTCTACTGTCATTACCATGACAGTAGTTACATACATGTACTGTCATTCTTGTTTTCACAAGGCCTGTGTTAGATTCATGACTTTGACTGCACAAGGCAAATGACAAATGAATAGATGCTCCCTAACGCAGCCTTCTGATGGTCCTAAGCTCTATTTGCCTCTTTGATTATTATGAATTTACCCACTTGTAAGGTTCACACAATAAAGCAGAAGTTCATTTGTCAGTGTCAGTGCCCAGTGTCAGCAGCATTCATTGAGAATGATTGATAGCTGGTCCCCAAGGACGCTTTTGGTCCTTGGACCAACTACTTGGATATACTATTTGGATATACCGGGTTTGTTGAAAGTGGTCTTCCTCCTTTTTAAAGTGAAAGCCAGGACTTTGCTGTCCTTCCCTCTCTGGGACTGGTGGCCCACCGTGACCTGGCACAGTGTCCTGAGCTTACACTATTCTATCAATTTGTTATCACTTATTCAGGAACCCGTCACTAACTCTGCTATCTGGGAAGTCACCATGGATGTGTATAAACACATGATTAATACACGTGATTGTAGACAAATTTATTTGTGCAACGTGTGTTTTAGGATCAGGTACACATACACTACATCGGTTATCTGGTTCCAACTCGATGATCTGAGCAGCAGCCAATCAACAAGGACAACACTGCACAACTCTCTAAGAGCTGCAACACTGTGCGGCTGTCGTCGTTATTTTTGGCATTTGACCTTGGCAAAGAGGGAACAGCTATGACTGCAACCTGCATATTTGGTTTTTCAGCACTTGGCAAGACCACATTCCAGAAAACACAGACTCTGGGGGCGCAAAGTGAACTCATGGGTATAGACCCTAGTAGTAGGTCTGTTTTGCAGTCAGATACGACTGTGGGTTTCAATCTATTGTGATATAATGGTTTCCACGAAAATACTGGAGACTACACAGGGAGCCGTAAGTCATCTCCTTTTACGTGATTTGAGCAGGTGTTTGTTTTGTTTGGCATTCATCATTGAATGTGCTAAATAATTACCCAGAAGGTTCTATCAGGACTCCACATTTTTTACAGTTTAAGGATTAACTTGGCCTAATGTATAACGGCCTGATTGTTTGACAAGCTGAGAATAGTGGCAGAAGTGCTGAACATGCTGAGGAATCTCGTCTCGGCATGTCCATCTCAAAAAAAAAACATTATAAGAGTGTTTGTCTGAAGAGATCCGAAGATAGGCGTGCAACGCACTTCACTTCATGGATGCTAGTTTGCACACCAAAACATTTTTCTTGTCCATCTGTCAAATCACTTCCCTTTCCTTGTTTTATTTTCCTTGTTTTCCATCTGTCTGTCATTTCTGTTTTCACAGCAAAGTGGGCTCACTCGGAGGCCCGCGGGCAGACACACATTGTGGGTCACTTCAGGCAGTTTAAAACAACCTATGGATGATGAATTCAATGGAAAAGAAAAATACCGAGTGATGTTTTTAAAGAGAAGAAACAACCCAGTGGAGTGTTTCAAGGAACAATACATTTGAGGGAAAAAACAATGGAAATGAAAGGAAATAATGCAAAACAACTGCTGTATCATCTGCATTTTGTTTCTTAATTTGTTTTTTATTCATTAGCATTTGTGTAATGTGTTAAATGTTAGTCTTATTGACAGACGAGACACCTGGCAAAGATGGCAGCAACACACTTACAGACACACACACACACACACGCACACACAAATTACGACTTACTTATAGAAAAAGACAGCCTGGACTCTATAGAGTTTTCACTTTAGTAGATTGTCTTGCGTATTATTGGAGAGGGAATCCCAAAAGCTTTCTCTCCATATTTAGGTCTTACCATAAGAGAACAAGAAATTGCAACAAGTCCTTGTAAGCATTGTCACAGCAATCTGACAGGAGAGCAGCACTTGGCCTTGAAACCTACTTAGGAGCACGAAGGAACATGGTATGGAACATATCGTATCAGGCTGACTCATACGGCACAAAAACACAGTTGGCCTACAAATGCATAACTGTAAACTTTTTTTCCCCCGCTCTTCCTTTTATTTGACACAACCTAGCGTGCTGCCTAAAAAAACGGCTCGTGATTGTTTTGATAGAAAAGGGTGACCGATACCTCCCTCAGCTCTTTCTGTACACAACCTCCCGACCCTTGGCTCTGTCCAAGCAAACACAGTCTGCACGCAATGCACAATGATTAACTCGTAGATTGTCTATGGAGAGAGGAATCACTCAGTAGGCAGAAAAAAAAGGTTTCCTGCCCACATTGTCAACCCTCCTGCTCCTTTCTTTCCCCTCCTCATTTAAACATTCCCTCAGCAGCAGATTCAGGCTTGTATTGTTCGGAGACAATGGGATTGTACATGTGAGACCTCTAACTGACAGCAGTCGCACAACACGCATGAGAGCCACATATCCGATATTTACTTCTACCTTGACATGTCATATAGATTCACATATCTACATAGATCTCCGGTGGGAACATGGTGTGCTGGCTTAAACTTTTTGTCTTATTTTTTTTCTTTGTCATAGGTACTTTTACTTTTCATTTATCACCATATTGTGGAAACAGAATGTCTTCGTAAACTACATCAGGTGCATAGTATGAAGGTGATATTTTTAGTTCCACAACTAGATTGGAAAAGCAAATGAAACTATATCTAAAGACATAATAGGATTAATTTGTATTTCTTTATTTAAGTTTTCTTATTGGCACATTACAGAATCAAATATAAGTGCAATTGGATCACGTTGATCCATCCATCTTTTATCTTACCTGCTTTGTACCTTAATGGAGGCACACACGCCATTCACTCTCACACTCACACAGAGGTCATTTAGACTCTCTAATCAACCTCAACTTATATGCTTTTGGACTATGGAAGGAAACTGGAGAGAAAAACACACACACAGGGAGAACGTGCAAACTCCACGCAGAAAGTTAAAATACATTTTTAAAAAGTAAAAAAATAGGTCACAGTTAGGTGTACAGTGCACACACAGGTGTACAGTGCAGTTTTCAGTTTGACAAACAATTCATCCAACAAAGGTCAATGTCACTTTTTTCACCCCTTTTACACCCCTACGGTCAAACTGAGGTCCACGAGAAGAAAACCAAAAGTCTTTGGAGGTCCTCTTCAACAACATGATAAACTTCATACAGATGTCACACCGCTGCCAACAGTTACCCTGACCTGTTCCTTACGGTCCCTGGAAACCGGATGAGAGTGAGACCTCTTTGTTGGAACCAGTCTCTGTGGATTAACCCCTAAATGACAGGCCAGTTGACTGCCTGTTAGTTCGCGCCGCAGAATGAAGGTTTTGGTGGGGCACTATGTGTGTGTGTGTGGGTATGTGTGTGTGTGTGTCTGTATGTGTCTGTGTGTGCGTGTCTGTGTGTGTGTGTGTGTGTGTGTGTGTGTGTGTGTGGTTGCGCGCGTGCACGCTCAGGGGGCAGTAGAGGTTAATTTCTGTCACGCATGACTTGTTTTGCGTGCCAAGCTTATCCATATCTTATTTCCCCATAGAAGAAAGGGCTGGCGGCCAGAACAAATTCCGCAGCAAAACTATACGCTGGCATTTATCCTATAGAAAATAAATGGGTTTGCAATGATGTAATAAGACTGGCCATTAACTGATGAGCCCAGGAGCCGTAATGAATCACAGCTCACCACACGATATCACGGGGATATCAAACCGACCACACGCATCAAGAAAACATATGGATTCATTCATTTTAAATGATATTGCGCAATATTTCAAGAATACATTTCAACAGACTGATAATTTTACATGTGACAATGCTCATTCAGTCGTACTGTAAGGTACAAAAGAGCAAACTATGCCCCATTTAAAGTGAGGATCTGTGTGAAATTTAAACAGAACGCAATTGCTGAAAACTGTTTTACAATAATGCAGTTACAATACAATTTTTTCATCATGTTTCACATTGTAATGGATCTCTCACCACCTGTGCTTGTGAATAGTGTAGCGTTATAAAGATGGTTTATTCAATCCCACGATAGGAACCCCTCTTAATGAATAAATATTATCAATGACTTTCTTAGTCATTTGCATACCTTGCTCTAACGCTGAAATAAGTTCAAACAAGTAGGTTACACAAACGAGGTATATGAGTTTGCAGTCTTCTTATTTTTCTCACACGAAAATATATGAATATGAATTAGGATGACTTTTATCTATATTTCGAGGTATATATATATATAAGTTATAAAAACCACCTAGTTCAAACATTTAAAATACACAGTAGATTTTTCTCAGATTTTTCCCCTATTGTTCTCTTTTTTTCTACCCTCAAATCTACAAATTATATAGTTAATACAGCATTAACTAATATTTATCCACTAGAGGGCAGAGGTTAAAGGTTAATTCAAAATTTTGTTTGTTCGGTTTGCCTGTTTGTTTGTTTGTTTGTTTGTTTGATTTATTGTTTGTTTGTTGGTCTACCAATTGTTTATCTGTTTTGAGCCAAATGGGGAAGAACTATGCATCTCAATTCCTTACACACACGCACACAGAGAGTTTTACAAAGATTTTATTATCCCACATAGAGATGATGAGATGATCAACATCTTTTTTTTCCGTCCCTTGTCTTCTCTTTTCTTTTCTTTTCTTTTTTTTGCCATGGCGCCAGCATCCAGCCATTGCCAGACAGTTAATTAGGGTCATGACCTCAATTCACTCAATTTACTCACTTGCATTGATAGGTGGAGGGTGTGTGGTGCTGTCTATGGTCAGGATGCCCCCACCTCCACCGCCAAACTTTCACAATACACCCTCAGAGGCCGCGTTCCAAATAACCGGTGTCGTACTGGGGTTGTAGCTGACTAAGGAGTTGACATCTCAAATGCTTTGCTACTGGTTATGTGGAGAAAATATGTGTTTCGTGATTTGGAAAGGACTCACACAGTTTGGATAAACATTTCCTTTGTGTTTTCTATCAGTCTGACCTTTGCTGGAACATGGTGGGGGGCATTTCATTAGCACACTTTGGGCCCCTTTGTAACCGAATGAGCTTATTTGAGCCTGTGTTTCACTGGTAATGCAGGCTGATCGTTTTGTAACTGCAGTGAGATAGTGAGATATTCTTCAAACAGCAACAGGTTCTGGTAATGTGCATATGTAGTCTGGGGTCCACACATCCATTATTTTGGGGGTCTGCAAAGGCAGGGAATGCACCTTGGACAGCGGCCCATTGCAGGAAACACACACAGACACAGACTCAGACAGAGAAACACACACACACACACACACTTCTTTCTCACATTCACACTTAAAAGCAAGCGGCCTGATAATGATCTGAACCGAGGCCTTTCTTGTAGTGAGGTGACAGCGAGATGAGATGCCATTTCCTTCTTACAACAAAATAAGGAAAATAATTCTTCTTCAGTTTTTACTTGTAGAGATACAGAACATCTGCTGTTTAGAGTGTATTTTAATACAGCAGATTTTTTTTAATAGAAGGTGTATAAGCCTTAAAATGTGGAACTGTTTTATTTAGTAAAAACCTGTAAAATATTGGCCATTATTTATAAGCTAAATCCATGTAACATCTAGCTGAAACTAAGCCAGATACTCAGTGTGATGGCGTGTCAGGCAAGTTTCATGCTTCTGCTTCTTTTTCTTTTTTTTTGTTGCCTTGAAGGTCATGACTCTTCTCAGACACGCATCTTAAGGGTTTCCCTTTATGAGCCCTGCTTCCTCGCCTTGCCTATTTACGCTGGGTTATGACACCTTCGTGATCCACTAGTGAGGGAGAGGTGACAGAAAGATGGATGACCGAGATACTTCCGCACGCAACTATTGTTATTGCCACAGAGTGCAAATACTGGCTCACAGAAGGACAGAGGAGGGGTGTGGGGTTCGGAGGGAGGGGAAACCATTAGCTCAGTTACTAATCTGGTATTCACGCCTGGTCAGGAAGGGAAGGTGATCCGGTACCTCCCACCCATGCATACATACACACACTCACACACATACAAAGAGCAAGCGAGAGAAAGACACACGAGATCTTTCTCTCGCTGCCATGCAAACATACATGTGAAGAGGATGCTGCACCACGCTAGAGTCCATGGTTGCGTGAGTGCGGTGCTTACACGGTGACCTGTGCTGACCCTGTTATCTATTGATTGTCTCTGTTTTGACCTGAGCTCGTGCAAGGCTGATTGAACAGAGCACAGTCACCTCTTGCATCAACCGTCGGCCTTTTTGATAAGACACAGTCATTATGTGTCCCGATGGTTACACAGAGAATGAGCATCTAGTACCAAATGTATGTCATTTAGCAGCTGACACTGAGACCAACCAGCCACGGCCCTCTGAGTCAGTGCGTCGTGCATTTAAATAAAACTGAAGAAAAATACGTGGTTGCATGTCTCACACTCATTAATCTTCCAGTGCACACCCTGAGCTATAGATATGAGCCACTGCAGATATTACTCATGAACTACATAGGCCTTGGAAACACACAGGCTTTTCATTTACAATGGAGAATTGTGTTCACTGACATTAATGCCTACAAACAGTACAATTTTTTTTTCCTTTGGTCAGGACAGGAGCAACATGCAAAACATTTTTGTAAGATTACAGTGCTTAGATATCGTGTACCAGGAGAATCAGTGCAGTGTTGAACTTACATACATAACACAAATTATGCTATTGTGTTATCAAAACATTTTCCAGATCAAAATCAGGACCAGAAAGCTTTGTGGAACATACCACAAATTTGCAAACAATTTGCTGTGTAACACCTTAAAACATATGTACACACATGCATGCATACACTAATGCACAAATCCTTCAGGTAGAGGCTCATGAATAAAACTAATAACAAAGAGTAAAAACAGCATAATAGTCGTGTAGTATAAACATCACACACAGAAATGAGGGAAAGATTGTTGAATTTGAGCATTTTTCTAAATTTATTTATGTATGTAAGTTAGGCGTACATCACTGAACCGTGGCGTGGTGTGAGCTGTAAACTCTCTCCACTGAAACTGGAACATTCACGCCCTGCAGAGCAACGTGGAGTTTGTGTGGCTGGCAGATTGAGCACTTCGGCCACGTCGCATGCAACAGATAAGATGATAAGATGAGCGGCGAAAACATCTAAGGCAACTTCAGGGAGTATTCAATGATGAGTGAGAACCTGATGGAGCCACATTAGCTTGATTTTAGTACTTACTCACGATACAATGAATTGGTTACGCTGCAGGTTTGTGTTAGGTCATGGGCAACATTCATGTGAGGTGTCATGACCTGCAGTCCAAAATAATCCTATTAAGGTTTGCCCAATCAGGCACACGCAACGCCAGGAGTCTGTTCTGTCCCACTGCTCAGGCCTTTGTTCTCCTTAATAGCAATATTTGCACAGTTTACGGTTCTGCTTTTACATTTTTAATTAATACAAAAATAGAAGATACTTAAAACTTGTGCTTTAGGAGTTCAGAGGAAACAACCCTTGTACGTCAAAAAAAATTGCTGAAATTTTAAATACAACAATTATACTACAATTAATAAGCCCAGTGACAACCTGCTGTTTTTTACATTTTGTCTCTTATTGTGTGCAAAAGTCCAAATCAGGCCCTTGAAATAAAGCGTTCGCTGAAGAGAGAAAACTCTAACTCCAGTTACTCCAATTTCCACCTCACTGATTTGTTAATGTCAGCCTCAGGTTCAAGCAGAGGTGGAGGGTGTGTGGAACATGTGAAGCTGCGGGAAGCTCTTTGAATTATAGGGCTCCCTGCTGTTGTTTTCTGTTTCACCACATCTGAAATACAAAGACACAGAGTGCAGCTTGCTTAAAGACACCTTAGGAGGAGTCTTCCATTAAGTGTAGGTATGACACTGATTTAAAAATTGCTTTGCTTTATACTGGCAGGTAGAAATTCACTGGCTTTACTGTAAAATTCACAATAAGATGAAAACAAACAGTTATAAGAGCAGCTTTTTTGTATCTTTAAGTTTGTAAAAGATGCCTTTTGATTTCAAAGGATATTGAGCATCAGGGGAATTTAACTCAATGGATTAGTCATGAATTTTCTGTTGTTTTTGTCTTTGCTCAGGAAATGTGGCTGAGCTGATTGTTTAGAGAGTCTGGGGACACCGTTTGGGATCTTGGCAAGTTTTGTGTTATGTTTTGGTCCAGAATCGCTGCAAATTTGTTTTATTCAGGATGCAGGTAATTAAATGGTCGTTGATTTTCATAGTGTGAGCACAAAGATGTATTCTACGGTTCTCTAACTTTGATTTCCCACTCTTTGAAATACCTTTGAGAGGGAACACTGACTTTGTAAAATGTTTAAAAAAAAAATCAGATTGGCCAGCACGTTTTTATTTTTTATCAGTGTATTTTGAAGATGTTTTATCAGTTCACGATGACAGCCCGTAGACGTGCTTTCATTCGTTCAGCTCGTGCTAAATCATGAATACCTTCACAAAGTAAAAACAACCTCCTGACACTGCCGGTATGCAAAGGAAGACACGCACAGAGCAAGGTACACACCTGCTCTGGAGGTGTGTGCGTGACAGCCATTGCGTGAGTAGAAACTAACAACCTTCACAGTCATTACACCTGCTTTTATGTCCAAGAATTCTTTAAGAGGTATATGGCTGAGGGCAAAACATTTTTCCCTCTGTTTTTCCCCCCCATGTCAGTTCTGTGCAATGGACACAGGCAAAGTAACACCACACACCTCCAGGCCAGTGTCCAGCTCTGCATTCCAGCCCATCCTGTGCATCCCCAGACACCACTGCCTGAGTTGGGCAGAACTGGAAGTATATAGGAGCTCTTAGTAGCTCTACCTTACTTCCTATAGTAGCCTGTAATCTCTTTAAGCTTTTTAAGAAAGGGAGCAGTTAACCAGAAGCACCCTTCTGACTCACATCCACATCTTTCTACTCCAGCTACAGCTAGCTTTTTTTTTCCTCAGAAAGAATAGGACTCATTTCAGACATCTGTTATATCTCTTTTAGTTTGTTTGCTGCAGCATCTGCTAGTCAGATTTCCTGTCTGGAATTCGAAGTTTGTACTAATGACTCAAATGTAGATTCAAAGGGTGAAGTTTTTCAGTTCAATTGTGTGACGTTTACAGTTTTCACATGTACATTTACAATCTCCACTGTTGTGAATGCTGCTCACCTGTTGTGAGCCGACAGGCTCAGACTGAGCGCTCGCTGAGAATGCAGCCGGCTCTCACTTCTCACCAGTGCTCCGCCATCAAAGTCACACTCACCTTTAATCAGTCAGGAACGCTGTCACACACATCCACTCCTACTACTGTACAGACATTGTAGAGCTTATTGTCATGAAAACAGGCCACCCTGATGACAGCATGTAGATAGCAATTTATGTAACTGTTATAAATCAGCTATAAATAGGATTCATTCAGGTTCACCGATCAGATCTGAATAACAGTACATAATAGATTTGGTCCACTATGTCTAATAAAAAAAAAGTATTATTATTTTTCTAAATCATGATCTTCCTTATCCCTCCATCCCTCCTTCTCAATATATATATATATATATACACACATATATATACATATATATGTGTGTGTGTGTGTGTTAGACATTAACACATACACACATGACATTAGACATACATAGTCTTTGTGTGTGTATTTTAAAAAAAAATATGGTAGTAAGAGATCACATGTTTACAATATAATACATAATTCCCCAAAGGTGTTTTTTTTTTCATCTATTCTCATATTACTATTATATTTACCGTTGTAAATATTGCCACTGTACTAACGGTAGTAGTGGGTGCCTGTACAGAATGGTGCATATGACTGATTTATGTATGTATGTATGTATGTATGAATGTATGTATTTATGTATTTATTTATTTTCATAGGAGTTCAAAGGGCAGGTGATCATATTTGAGCATATATTTTTAAGAGAGCATACTAATACCCCGTTCTACCCCCTCATCCTCATATTCTCGTATGCAGAGTGTTTCTAGAAGTTAAATGTGTCTCATCTCTTCTTTTATTACGGTATAAAAGTCTGAGGTTGATGGTGAGTGTTCACTTGTTCATATCCATATGACATTTCCTCTGTATCATCATCTTCTTGTCGATACACTGGCAATATCATTGCGCCTGTTGTTTCAGTAATAGCAATAGTAGTCGTAGCCATCCTTTCACTTTTTTTTTTTTCTAAATCACATGAAAGCCTCAAATTTTGCCCCCTTTCTGCACTCCCAGGCTGCAGACTCGCTGTTTTATAAGTTGCAGTTTTCATAACTTGTTTTTGCCGTGCCGTGGGGCTGTGGCCAGTGTGACTGCCCCTCCGTGTTGCATGACTGCAGTGAATGAAGCCTGAGTGGCAGATTGCATGACTCCAAAGCCCCAAGATCCTCGCATTTGCAGAAGCTATAGCGCGCAAATATGTGCGCCTTGGTGCCCGAGCTGCGTCCTGGGCTCTTTGTTCTGCAGGTCTAAGACCCTTGTGTCTTTTCCAGAGGCTGCTGCCTTTGCGTGACTGGACCAAGCAGATTTAGGATTGTCCAGAAGACCGGGACCCTCCCCTCTGGATAGCAGCTCCGCTTCTCACGCAACCTGCGGCTCCGGAGGCGCATTGCCCGGGGCGCACGGAGAGAGCTCCCCGGAGAGCCGAGCTCAGACACATGCCCAGCAACAGGCGCTCACTTTTACCTGCTGCACTTTTACCTTTGTTTTACTAATTCTGCCGCATGCTGTTTAGACTTTGGGGTTGTTTGCACGTGGTCAGACGGGGCTCCACCGCTGCAGTTGGCTGAGGTTAATGTGTCTACAAACATAAACTACTGCTGCTGCTGCTGCTGCTGAGGCTGCTGCAGCACGCCTGACTTCCAGTATAATCACAACATTAATCATCTAACGCTCTAAAGACCCAGGACAAAGGCAATTTTTAATCCTAAAGAGGGAAAGAGTGCAAAAATAAAATGGAAAAGCCCCATTAGATAAGGACACGCAATGGAATACCACGTAAACGACGGCATCCGAGGCACTGTGATTCATAAATCACGATGATAGTCATGTACGTATATACATTGATTGATATACACTGATGTCAGTCTATACCTCCTTTCTTTTTTCTTTCTTTCTTTCTTTCTTTCTTTCTTTCTTTCTTTCTTTCTTTCTTTCTTTCTTTCTTTCTTTCTTTCTTTCGGTCCAGTGCACACTGACACAAACGCAATGAAAACAGAAATACAAGATTCTGACAACATATGAGCAAGATGCAAATTTTTTAGGTATAAAGGTTACAGTGTCTTCTTATGCCTGATTTCAGCAGATAACAGGGTGATCATGGGTTTTGAGACCAAATAAGCACATCATTTATTGAGGCAGAGAATTAACAATAGTAAAAGTCCTTAGCATCCATTCAACAAAGTGAGTTACACGGTAATGGTCTCTGACTGCACAGGCCACATAAACAAAAGGTCAGATTTTAGTCCAGATCAGATCAAGCAAATCTGATTTCTATGACTTTAACTGGGATGACTGGTCATCACACATGAAATGCAGTCTTTATCACCTAGTCACCTATCACCTAAAGAAAACTGTTTCTCAACTCAAGAAACATGTTGGGGGGGGGGAAAGACACTAGAATGTTTACAAAGGCAGAGGACAGGATGGGAAATCAGGGGAAAACAAGAATTATTGCCAAGTTTGTCAAAGAATGGTTCACCATAGAATAAATCTTTAATAATAGCTGAAAATCCTATAATGAAATTAGTTTAGCATGTGCTCAGTTTCTGTAAAATATCCCTAATGCTAAGAACATGAACAAACGAACATGGAGACAAAGCAGATTAAAGGGGGCAAGCCAGTGGCAAGCAATTATTCCCGTTTGAAAAAAACCCAAATAATCCCACTTTCATCGTATTTCGGGTCATGGACTTCTTTCACCATGATCCTATTTATACAGTCAGGTTGGGGTGACGGTGATGGGAGGTGACATCCAGTTTAGTGAGTACATCTGAATAAGCCTTTATTTTTTATTATCACCTGAATCAGTCACATTTGAGTCCGACACCTGTTGAACATGTCTGGATAGACACAGAGTCAACACGGATACACTGATGAGGAAACAAGGAAATAAGTATTTCTTGAAACTGTCGGTGCTCCGAATCACATTTATTGGTGCCTTTGTTACACATCCACAAGGAATTTGTTTTGGTGTAGGTGGAAAAATAAGCCAAGGAGCATTAATAAGCACCGGATAACAATTCACATTACAAGTATCAAGTATGTACACAAAATAAATGGGGCACATGCCCGACTTTGTGTAGCTCAGTCAACAGTCCATGATTATGTCAATGGTGTTAGAAAATGTGTTTTTTAACCTCCAACACCTCAGCGCACAATAAAACCTAGTTTGCATGTGAAGTGTCGGTGTGCTGTAATGTGTGTGCTACATATTGAAAGAAGGCATGTGAGAAAACATGCTCATTTAGACGTGACTCCTTGCACAATGTAGCTCAGTTTGCATGTAAAAGTGTTGCTGTGATTTCATGTGCTGTGTATACATATTCAACTTGCTGTCCTGTGTTTGTTGATGTTTTTGCTTTTGCCCCTAAAAGCAAAACAATAACTTCTACTGTACTTATAATTTTCATTATTCTATAAAATTACACTTATTAAGTGTTGGGGAGGAATGGGATAGAAATCATGTTATGTGTAATTGACATATTTATGTATTTAGAATACTAGATAAAAGTAACTGTTTATTAGTCACAATAAGTAAATTGGCAATGCAGGGTTACCTTGTTTACATTAGCGGATTATATGAATGGATTTGTGTTTTTTACACTGATTCACTGCGCTGAGGAGGACATCTGGAGCCCCTGGGTCTTCCACTTCGAGTGAAAGCAAGATGAGACACAATGAGACTCAAAATTGTAACCATGAGTGTACGAAACACTCATAAATGGAGATCATAGCTGGCAGATATCTGTGATTCTGATTCAACCAGTCCAAGACAATGTTGGGCAAACCAATGTATTCAGAGTACAAATTGAGTAATCTGTTGGAATGTGTAACACATTACATTTTTTGACATGTATTTTGTAAGCTGTTGTGGAGTACATTTTAAAAGTTACCCTCTCAACTGTATAATACTGGCACTACGATAAAAGATGTGTTTTTACTCTAAATATGCTTTGTGTTGTGTGTGTCTGAGTGTGTGTAGATGGATGATGGATGAAAGTGTATATAATCTAATGTGTTTATGTGTGTGTGTACGTGTGTTTGTGTGTTTGTGTGTGTGTATACACACATGTTTATGTGTGTGTGTGTATACATGCATACATACATACATATACACACACATACACAGACGTGTGTACTTGTGCTCCCGTGTGCGTGCGTGCGCGTGTGAGTAAAGGGTTGAAAAAGGGGACAAAGAGGAATGGTATTGAACTCATATACCCTTACAGTGCCCACCCTCGCCTCCCTTCCCCTCCCCTCCAGCATCCTCTTCAAAGCGGAGGCGAGGGTTTGATGATCACCTCGCTCGCACGCAAACTGGTCAATGTTTAACTCCGGCGCACGGCTAACAGATACAAGCACGAAAACTGCGTCTGACCGTTTAATCAGGGTGTAGACCTGTCTGCCTGGGTGCCGCAGCCACCAAAGTCATTTTATCACCCGAAAAAAAAAGCAACAGGTGTGACTTTAAAACGCTTTTGCATGTTTGAAATGAACTACTACTTATTATTGTCTTCCTATTAGTTTGAAATGCCCACATATGCTCAGGATATGTGCGCCACGACAAATAGAATTTGATATGTATATATGTGAGATGCATTAACCTGCTGCAGCCCCGATCGATCCCCCAAAGTCTATACTCAATATGTCCGGAAACGTAGTGTGCTGTGACTTATGAGGTGTGAAGTGGAAACTATGTTTGTGATTTCTATATGACATAGAAAATCTCAGGCTAAGAGGAAACATTTCACCTGCACACCTCTTTTGATCTGCAGCACAGTAGGTGTACCAATACGTATTAAATTGAAGACTGTTATCAGAGTGTACAGTAATTATCGGACTTTTATTGTGATAACATTTTATTGGAAAGGTTCTTACCGCTGGTTATATTTTGTTATCTGTCGGTGAACTACAAACCATCAGACGCATTTGGAGTAAAGTCCTGCGCAGCCAACAATATGTGCTTCTGGGACTGGACATTAGACATAGATCGATTTCTTCACTGACATCAGGTTTTTCAAAACCGCTGCAAACTTCGCACGCAAACTAAGACAACACACGCACACACGCACATGCACGCAGTCACACACCTTAGCCCTGTACTAAACTTCATTCATGAGTGAGCGAGAGAGACTCGCACGCACACTTACAGGCGCACGCACGCACACAGTGAGAAAGAGGGAGGTTACGTCATGACAGGCAGCCAATGAAGCTGAGGAGCGCACTATAAAGCAAGCACTCATTCTCTGTTTTGTGGACATCAAGACAGTCAACTGAAACAGTGACTTTACTAAAGTATATTTGAACTATATTGCTTTTTTACAAGAAGTTGTGGGACAGCAACATTTATTTTTTGTTTTCCCATATTGCCAAGGTAAGCTTCATTTATGCATTTGACAGATTTCTAATTGAGCAAGAAATGCCACAGGCATTGAGTAGTAAGAGATGAGAGCAAAAAGCTGACATAAAATATTAATAGAGCTGCTTTGGTTTCTAGTCTTTGCAGCTGTGACTTTTCTTATGTTCTATGTTTTTAATTCAGGGATTTTTGTGGAGTTGTGATGTTTGTAAAGTTTACAGAGTTAACCACTTTGCATGCCTGTACAACCTGACGGGTTCATTAAATAGCAAAAATCTGCCCTGTGGCAGTCCTGTGTTTCTCTAAACTTTATAGTTCATGCAATCAACTTCTTGCACAATACTCTCTCTCTCTCCCTACCTTCACTACTTTAATGCCCCTCCTCCCCTCCATTTAATTTCCAGGTTTTACAGCAGCCAGAAAAAAAGGAGTTGTCACCATGGCGCTAATGATACTTCCAATCATTGGTGCAGTGTCGGTGTCAGAGGGTTTGGTGGCTATGACAACATTATGCATTGTCTACCTGATCCTTAAATGTTTCCGCACTGAGATTCCTGAGGGGCTACGTCGCCTACCCGGGCCAAACCCCCTGCCCATTATTGGGAATGTGCTGGATATGGGCAGCAGACCTTACCTGAGCCTCAGCAACATGACCAAACAGTACGGCCACGTCTTCCAGATCCACATTGGCATGCGTCCAGTGGTCGTACTGAGCGGCAATGAGGTGGTGCGACAGGCCCTCATCAAGCAAGGCGATGAGTTCTCAAGCAGGCCTGACCTGTACAGCATGCAGTTCATCAGCGATGGCAAGAGTCTGGCTTTCAGCACAGACAAGGCAGGTGTATGGCGTGCCCGTAGAAAGCTGGCCTACAATGCCCTGCGCTCATTCGCCACAGTGAAGGGCACTGAGCCAGAGTACTCCTGCATCCTGGAGGAGCACATCTGCAAAGAGGGAAAGTACCTCATCAAACAGCTCAACACAGTCATGGAGGCCGACGGCAGCTTTGACCCTTTCCGCCATATCGTCGTCTCTGTCGCTAATGTGATCTGCGGCATGTGCTTTGGCCGACGCTACGACCACAGCGACCAGGAACTGCTGAGCCTGGTGAACCTCAGCGATGAGTTTGGACAGGTGGTGAGCAGTGGAAACCCCGCAGACTTCATCCCTATTCTTCAATACCTGCCCAGTACAACAATGACCAAGTTTAAGAGCATCAATGCCAGATTCACCAAGTTTGTGCAGAACATCGTCAGCGAGCACTACGCCACTTACAACAAGGTACCCCCATACATTTGATGACTACAGCAAACTTATTTTGCCGATTATTCCTCCCCATTCTGTAAAAAATCAGGGTTTCTCTGTTGAGTTATTTATCAGAGTTGTCTCTCTTTCAGGACAACATTCGTGACATCACCGACTCCCTCATCAATCACTGTGAGGACAGGAAGCTGGATGAGAATTCCAATGTTGAGATGTCAGATGAGAAGATTGTGGGAATTGTCAATGACCTGTTTGGAGCTGGTAGGTAACTTTGTCTAAATGTAGTCAATCAAGTGATCTTTCCATGAATGAAAAAAGTTAAGAAGTTGTGATTTTTTTGCCTAGGTTTTGACACCGTATCCACTGCCCTATCTTGGTCAGTAATGTACCTGGTGGCTTACCCAGAGATCCAAGAAAAACTTTATCAAGAATTGAGTAAGTAAAGCTCTGTTAAACAGAATATTATCACTTTGTATGACTGATTAATGGATGGCTTCAGTGTTATTCACCTGTGTTAGTCAGAGGCATATTGTTCATCATTTTGCTCCTTTAAGTTTAATGGTTGATTATGATTGTTACGCAGACTTTCATCCTTATCTTGAGCTCATCGTAAGTAATCTGCTCTAATTTTCAGAGGAGAATGTGGGTCTGGATCGTTCACCTCGACTCTCCGACAGACAAAACTTACCCAACCTGGAGGCCTTCATCCTGGAGCTTTTCCGTCATTCATCATTCCTGCCCTTCACAATTCCTCACTGGTGAGATTAATCTCTAGCAAATGCATGAGAATGTCACGACTGGCACCAACAGTTAGATATTTGTGATGTGCTTAGTTCTCACGGACCAAAACCATCGCTATCACAAGCATAAGAATGTCTGAGTCAAACCTATAAATAGGACCAACGCTTTGTCCTCCTATTTCAGCACATCAAAAGACACATCACTGAACGGCTTCTTCATTCCTAAAGACACTTGTGTCTTCATCAATCAGTGGCAGATCAATCATGATGCGTAAGTTCTTTTTGGTACATTTCTTTTATAGTGAGAGCTTTGCCGAAGTAGAAGGTTGTGTATCTTTCTCAAGAGCACACTGTTGACAATAGAAAACAGCAACCTGTCATGGTAGTCACGGTATTAATCACAGAGCTATATTTTATCCATGCATTTTTATCTTGTTTCTCATCATCTAATTCATAATTTTCATTTTCAGTGAGCTATGGAAACATCCAAATATCTTCAATCCAGACCGTTTTCTGAGTGCAGATGGCACTGAAGTCAACAAGGTAGACGGAGAGAAGGTGATGGTTTTTGGCATGGGCAAACGACGCTGCATTGGTGAGGTCATTGCACGAAATGAAGTCTTCCTCTTCCTTGCAATCATCATCCAGAAGCTGCAATTTCACATGAAGCCTGGAGAGCCATTAGACATGACCCCAGAGTACGGTCTGACAATGAAGCACAAACGCTGCCAACTGACAGCCACAATGCGTATAAGGACTGATGAGTGATACTCTTTAGTATGTACCATGTCTGACTCAGTAGGTAGCACACGTTTACTCTGCACACTGAATGGATCACAGTCAGGGAAAGAATCAGTGAAAGAAGCGTCTTTCTCCGAATGTAAGGCACCAGGGGCCAAATTTGATGTACAGAGCTAAGCAGCAAATTAGTGACTGTAGCTTGCTGCAGATTGTTAGGGAGTCTGAGGTTGTATGAACAAATATTTGCAATACTTGTTTTTTGTTTTTTTTGCAAGAGATACACCGAACCCTTAACTTTTGCTTCCCAGTGAAGTACAAGGACTCAGTTCTCCCACATTTTTGGAGAGACTAAACGAGTCCTGCAAGCAAAACACTTGTCTTGTGAGACACAAGACTCAAATGACTTTTTGATCAAATTTATTCTTTGTAAGCTAATTATCTGTTTTCATAGCAATATCTAGCAGATGTATGACACTGAAGCTAAATTTTTATCCCAGAATGTGATTTTGTGTGTATATAAAGCTCTTTGTATTTTATTGTAATGTTTTGTGCCTGGAATTTGTATATAATTGAGGTGAACCAGTTTTTTTTCTGTGTATCTGTATGAAACATCAGGACACCAAAATAATTGATTGTTGAATACATTGGAAGGCTATACATTTTTGTATCTCTATGTTTAATGTATCAATGATTGTGGAACATGTAAGGGTATGATTAGAGCATCATTTAATCAGCAATAAAATAAACAAAACTATGATGTAATTATTCTTCTTCTGCCGTTTTTGACTTCATCCAAAACACAATTAAGTCACTCATGCAGCAACACAACTATGTCAGTGACAGCGACACAAAAGTTAATAAAAGCATTTAAATGTTAGATGGATATAAAGACGGGGAGTGAGGGAGAGGGAAAGGAGGGAAGCGCAACAAACCCACGTGGTTGATGTGGAAGTGACGTCACATATCAACCCGGAAGCAAGCACAAACAACGTTTGGAGCGTTTGTTTTTCTGACATTTTGTTTAACTCTTGCCGACAAGGTAACTCTTCTCACTTATTGTCAAGATGGTGTGTTCAAAGACAGCTAAACTCGATGGACACAGGCCGCTTAGATAAACACAAACAGTCGTAAAGTAGCGATATTAAGGTGCGGCTAGCCTGCTAGCTAGCACAGCTTGCAGCTGTTATCAAATCGTTTAGAAGCTGATTTCCCTGACGCGTCTAAACAATGTTTTTATTCAAGAGGTCTTCGCGCCACTGGTGTTAATCCCTTCAAAATAATGGTAGTTGAGTAAGCCCACTGTCCAGATGTAGAAACAGCGGGACCTGAAGGCAGACCTTTCTATTGTTTTGCTGTTCTTAATACGCTGGAAAGCCAGTTATACCAACCCGATAAACAAATGAACGAATACTGTTATTTCATTCGTATGCTCTATGCCCTTTTCCCCATCCCTGGAATTAACATTTCTTCTCACACTGGAATGCATAGCAATGAGTGAGCCCGACAATCACATTCAAGTGTGAACAAAAACTTTATTATTAAATTAAGACCATGCAAGCGTGTATTCTGGCCACAGGTAAACCACTCTGTATGAGGAATGTCCCCTCATGTGTACATACATTATTCTAGCAGATAATCCACTACAGTGTGATGTGCTGCTTTTGCAGCAGCAAAAGAAGGGCTGAAATGATGGCAGTTTTGCACAAAATATCCATGAGGTATAATCGGCGCAAACTGCGAGTTTGTAGGTGATCTATGTTCACGGCAGTAGTATATATGTGCAAAAGAGCTGAGTGTACAGATCTGCACACAGTGATGAGGTAGCAAGCCTTAATTCAGTTGCTCTTTCTGGTATTTTTTTATTGAAAAGTGCACAGTACAAATGCTGGTGGTGGATTATTGCGTCTCTGAACCACAGGATCACAGTGAAAGGAATGGCCACCGACTGGCTGGGCAGCATTGTGTCCATAAACTGTGGGCAAACGCTGGGCATCTATCAAGGAGAGGTGTCATCTGTGGATCATGCCAGCCAGACCATCTCACTGAAACAGCCCTATCACAATGGGGTCAGGTGCCCTGTTCCCGAGGTCACTTTTAGGTAAGAGACAGAATAGAGATCTAATCAGTACTACCACAGTAGGTATGATCATTTTGGTGACAAACCTATACATGTGCTGAAAGTGTAAGTATAAGTATTCTGGAAATCAACTGGAAATCAACAAGTAACAGTAGCTTTTGTAATTGCCTTCCAGTGCCATGGATATCAAGGATTTGAAGATCCTAGACATTCAGAATGCAGCCAACAAGCCCAGCTCCAGTCAGGGAGCCTCAACTGGAACCAGCACCACTCATTCAGAACGCCAAAGTCAGAGACACAGGCAGGCTCAGCCTCACGCAGCAAGCGGCTCTCAGTTTGCCCCGTCGGCTCCAATCACCATCCTACGCAGAGGTACTGTATGTGCAATGGTGGCCTGTGCTTTAACAGTTAAATCCAGTTAGAACCATGAGTGAAAGAAAAATGTACATTATTGTTTTGTAATATTATTCATAGTAATATTTCTTGACCCAGCTCTGGGGACACCCCCTCTCCTTACTTGTACTTTCCTGTGACTTTCTTTTAACTAGTGTTTAAACTCACTACTCAAGAGAGTGGAGCAGTATTTGTGACTGCTCATTTGTGACTCTGCTGGGACAGTTACTTGAAAAGCTTTTCAAAATTTCATGTAAATAATGAGTAATGTTAAGGAATACAATTAATGCCTTTAATTTAGTGTGGCATGACTGAATTATTTTCACACTCCCAACTTTTTTCACCATCCAACCACCTAATTGCACCGAATTGTAATTTAGTGTCTCAAATCAACGTAAACGTCCATGTTTTTGGATTGTGGGGGTAAACTGTAATTCCCAGTGAAAACCCAAGCAGACAGAAGTAGAAAATGCAAAGAACACAAGACCAGCCTGGATTCAATCAAATCCGAGTCCATCTCTGTGATGCAATAGTGTTGTTTACCATCCTTCACTGATGAATACAATATAAGCTACATTTATTAACGGGAGATAACACAATCGGAGACCTTAACTTGGCAGTGTTGCTGCTAATCAAGCTATGGCGACTGTTTAGGAGGCACATGATTGTTCATTGGATGACTATTTACAGGTACTTTCCCAAACGCTCCAAAAAATGTAACAGTTTTATGTCAGTTTCCACAGTTGAGAGATGGCTCTGTTTATTTTTGGCTTTTGCTTGCTCATTGTGACGCTTTGTATCCTGCGTCTCACATCATAGAGCCATTGTTGCAAGACAATATGAGAAGTCATGTACAATTTGGAATTCACCGCAGCAATTGTCATACAGTGCCCCAACAGTGGGGAACGAAATTTCCCAGTGAGCTGTCACTGAAGATGGGCTGAAAGAATGCAAAGTCACAAAGCATCAGTGTTGAAACATCACCGATACACATTTGATGATTCCGAGCCAAAAAGGAAGTGAGTTCAGTTTCTCTGCAGATCAAATGACAGTTCAGATGCTGGAGGACTCCACTGCAGTGACGTTACTCCAGCGTCAGTGAAATGTATTTGTCATTAAGATCCAATCTGTAAACCAAAGCCAGCAGCATAGAAGTCATTGTGTTAATGTTCATTGACTCAACATTATATATTATTTATCAAGCCCATGATGTTAAATTCTTCTCATGCACTGATGTTGTTGTCACTCTCTATGTTTAGGGTAGAATGTCATCCATTTTCAGGGCACAAAGGTTTCTTTCGAAAGGAAACTCAAGTCTGATTATGCTTTCCGGTCATGATTTAGGCTTTAATGTCGCCACATACCTGCCCTAGTTTTAAGAAAAGGGAGACAGAGCAACAGGAACCAAAACAATGCCATGTGTCCTAATGCGGTGACCCCAGCCAAAACACTGTACTGTTTAAAGATTGTTCTATTGTTTAGATCAGAGCTGAGGCTGTGTTTATATAATTGCTGATGTAGTTCAGAATTACTACTGTGGAGTAATGCGATGATGATCAGGTGTCTTGTCCTGTGTTTTACTATCATCAGTAATTTCAGGTCGTTTATGACATTGTTTGAGAATACAGCACCAATCATCTGTAATAATGACATATTGACTTTAAACTGAGAGCACGCTATAAGGTGATGCCTCTTCATTATGACAAAAATTCTAATCGTGATTATTTAACTAATCATGTAGTAATAGAAACATGCACTTACCTACCATTTGAAGTATTTAATGGAGTAATAGTATATCACAATGTATAGCATAATGAACGCGACCCTCATCCTGTTTTGACTTCATCAGCATCGGGAGACAAATTCCAGAAAAGTGACAGGCCAGCCTTGTTTTTACAATTTAAAGCTCTTGATTGCACTGAACTGAATAAACTCATCAGAACCGGAGAGTGAGGTTGGATTCTCAGTATAGATAGTGCATACTTAGATACAGTTTAGATACAGTTTAGATACAGCACAGATAGACTTAAACTGATACGGTCAGTTGACTTGAAGACTTTTTACAGCTCAACTAGTAGCTGTATCCATTCACTCTCACAGTTTGGGATTCAGTATTTTGCCCCAGGATGCTATGACATACAGACTGCAGGGGACTGCGATTAAACTACCACCATCCAGACCTGTGGAGAGCCATGTACTATTACTTTTATGATATGGTATTATATGGTATTCCATCAGCCAAGATGACCTATGCAGATTTCAAGTGTGATGAAACAGAAAAGCACGTCTGTGCTCGCTCCATGCTGAACATGTAGTTGTAAAAATAAAGAATGTGTTACTCTGCCTTCCTGATTAGATAAAGGTTAAAAATGGCATTTCCTCTCGTCAACATCCAGTCAGCAGGAAGACGACTGTTATAGACGACAGCTCTTCAGCCTCTGCCTGAAATCCCTTTAAATCAGTTCACTTTCACACTCAGGATCGCAGAACAATGGAGAAGCCGGGGGTCAAACAGAATTAGCCAGTGGACAATGTGTAATATTCTTCAGCCTAGTTGTAAAAATGGCCTCTGCCTCAGTGTCTTTCCTGCAAACCTTGCACAATAGCAAAAGAAGCAAGGTTGTGTTGTTTTACTGGACCAAACAAATGTGGAAATATTGAAGAAAAGAAATACTTTTGCAATTTGTTTCAGCAAGACAGGGAGCGGTTGCTGGTTGCACGGCACTACTCCCAGTGTGTCACCAGTTCCCATTACGAAGCTCGTGCATGGGACCAAACGCTGCCAAGCCCCCCGCCCCCCCCAAAGATTCCCATAGCGTGCTAAAGGCTTGTACCAAAGTTCCTCTTTACAATATGTGTGTGACTAAGATCAATAAACATTCCCCCTCCCTCGCCGTGTCTGCTCCTAAAGAGAAGGTTATGCAAAGCCCGCCTGTCGTGCCTCGGTGCCCTCCTGTCCTCTCTTTCCCTCCCTCGCTCCTGCCCCGCACAGGAAACCAGCTCCTCCCCCCCTTCCCCCTTCCCTCTTCCCCCGACAGGAAGCCGTGTTGTCCCAGTGTGCTCGGAAGGCCGAGGCGATATCAATTGTGGAAGCAGTGTTTACCTTTTGAGTTTTTATTTTAATCTCCAGCTCCCAGGCTGGTGGCCAGGGAGCTAATGCCCAAATTGCATGGGGCCAAAGTGCTGAGTGGCTTGGGCAGGGCCGGTCCTTTCACACGCAATGCCATGCTCCCAAGAAGCCCCCGGCCATGAGGAGGGGAAGGCCGGGTGGGCAGTTGCTTATACAAGATTGTGGATTCCAGAAATGGTTTGTGAATATCTGCGATTGATCTTTATGGGAGAGTAAAATGTGAGCACGGAGACTTGCTTTTGTGAATGATGCACAGTCGAGCAGACCCATCTCATTAAAAGGGAGTTTTTGAAAAGGAACTTTAGAGTCTGCCCCCGTGAAAACAATTCCCATTACCAGTCCGCTGCTTCTGTATTTCTAGTCATATCAGCTTTTCCCTCCCATAAATCCCAGTATTGCTTTACTGCCTCTGTACCTTCCTCAAAAAGATTTTGTTTTGCGTCCGTAACTGGTCGGGGGTGTCATTCAAACTGTGAGATTTCCAGTGTGTTTAAACACGATCATCAACCACACAACAACTCTGCTGCGTTGTTAAGGGTAACCCCATTATTTGCTCCAGCTGCTGGAACAAAGGCCAAATGATATCAGAGAATGAGGAGGGAGAGTAGGTGCAATGGCCACACTGTACTGTTCCCTATTACACTGCTCACTGCTCACTTATGACGAAGCATGATTATTCATTTTCATCTGGTCTGGTGGAGACAGTGACTCATGACCCCTCACACTCTCTCACCCAGGTCTGATCTACTCATCAAAGTTTTATCTAGAGACCCCTGGTGGCAGGAATGACACGCTCTCCATTTTGCATCGTGCCCATGGGCACGTCGGCTCAGCTGTCGAGGGACTTGGCACACTGACGTCGCTGATTCTGTAGTGTCGGCAAGTGAAAATACTTCAATAATTCAAAGATATTCAAAGAACTTAAGGCACATTCACCACTTCAACGTCAACATGAGAGTTAAGTTAACTGAGCTAAGGATGAAGTAAACCCACAGTGTGTGCAACACTCGTTGAGTATTAAGTAGCATGGGCACAAATGCATCTGCATGTTTTAGTGCAAGACGCTAAAACGGGAGCATAAATATCTATCAGGAGCATACATGTCAATAAGACCAAGATAAAAATAAGCTGGTGGTATCCACAACATCTCTGGCTGTATTAAAACATTGCGGCCTACTGTTGTCAGGATAGGTGTGTGGAAGTGAGTTTGAGCATTACAGTGCCCAGCAGGGATATCCACCTTCCGACAATATTATCTCCTAATGCACGTTTTTCAGTCGGACCCATCTCTGGCGACAAGTCGGTCTGAGTCTCAACCAGCCTGCATCGCTGTCTCTCACTCATCTGATTGACTTGGAACTCTGCCCGCGGCATTCGGATTTGTTTTCCTCGAAGCACGGCAAAGGAATTATTCCCGGTGAACAAACATCATCGCCAGGTGGGAGGAGGCGTACGTTTTGTGTGCCCCTGCAGCAGCAGGCGTGTGAGTAATGCGCGAAGGTTCCTGACGGATAATGCGCCAGCACGAAGGGAGAGGGAGAAGGATCGCGTGGACGCATTTCGTCAGAGCGGCGGTGGGAAACGCCAACGGCCTGCCGCCGCGCCGGCCGGCTGTGAGCAGGCATTGCGGCGTGATCGAGGCGGGTCTGAAATGAGCCGGTAGCCTGCGCACAGCGTTGTGTCGGCGCCGCTGCACTGTGACTGAGCCTCCCGGTGTGTGTGTGTGTGTGTTGCGTGAGAGAGTCCAAAGCACCTTAGCTGTCACAGTGACAGTAGCGTGCGACCGTGCCTCCGTCTCCCGGTTAGCGTGAGAGCGCCACATGGTTGGGGTGGAAGGCCAGGTTTTTCCAGTTTTTCGCTCTCTCTCTTTTTTTTTTTTTTCGTCGCGCTCACTTCATTGAGTTTTTTTTCCCTCTCTCGTCGTCCGCGCGCGCACGTATGTGAGCTTCATCGAGCGCCGCTCCGTCGGCCGTCGTGCGTTTTTGTTCTCGGCGGGTCGTGGCAACGAACCGTCGAGAGGATATGTCGGGAGTTGCACAAGACACGAGAGCGGTCTCGAGCATCTCGTCAGAATCTGAAAGTGAGGGGCGAAGAAGCGCATTGTGCGCGTGGATTACGGCTCTCACACGGCCTGGCAACGTATGGAAAGGCAGCTTATGGCTCCTTTCAGTGGGTGATTAGGCTGAGAGATGGGAGGATTTGGGGGACATCTATGCATTTTGCGGGTTGGTTGTGATTAAAGCCGAGACAGGCCTGTGGTAGTCAGGTCTCCCAAAATCTCCCTCTTTGTAGTTCAGAGAAAAAAGGGACCCACGCCGAAGCCATGTGTTATTAAGTTAGTATTTACACAACTCTCTGCCATATATGTTGGATTACAGCGCTCATAAAGCATGGTTATCAGGTCAAACAAAGCAAGCATTCCACAAACTGCACTTGCTTTATGCATTTTGTGATTTGGATTTGGGTTTTTTTTTTTAGCTATCATTGTGAATAAAGATGTCGATCATGTTGCTGAAGCAAAATACCAGATGTTTTCTCACACATGTATAAAGATGTTATACGGCTGGAACACTTATTTTAAACACTTTTTAACACGTTTAACTCTTTTAGAGGAAGTGTACAAACATACAACAAAGAAAATATAACTAAGTATTTATCAGAAGTTGTCTTCTCCTGTCTGCATACATATACATGTTTAAGACTATTACTTTGCATTTTAGTATTTTATTATATTATGTTATCCAGCATGAGGTGCATACAGGAAGTCACCACAAGCTATGGTTTTTGACAAAACATTACATGGGTGTGAATGTGTGTTTACATATTGCTTATCAGCCCCGAGTGACTTGCTTGTTTGCAGAGATACTTGAGTTAAATCAAATTGATTTTATCAGTCAGATATAATAAAGATAAACAATCTGTAGTTTAGGGATACATTTTTTTATAGCATTACTCTGAAAGCAATTTTCATGTTTTTTATGAATCAATATGATCTGTATGTTAAGTCCAGGATCTGCCTTTGATATGTTGATTCCATATGTATTGCTTTTATGTCAATTGCCTGCCTTTCACTGTGCTTTCCAGCCCCCACGGCCTCAACCAACAGCAGAGCGGCGACGCACGTCACCCCCAAGAAGAACGGCGTGCGGAACGGAGGCACCGGCGGCGCCATGAGGCAGAAGGACGACGAGTGCTTCGGGGACGGCACCGACGAGGACCTGGACACGGACTTTGACTTTGAGGGCAACCTGGCGCTGTTCGACAAGGCCGCCGTCTTCTCCCAGATCGGAGGCACCAACAGCCACAGCCAGAGGACGCAGCATCAGAGCGCGGCGGGCGAGCAGAGGGCCGCGTCCTACCGCCACGACGAGAACATCCTGGAGGGGAAGCCCGTCGTATACAGACAGATCTCCGTGCCCCAGCGCGGGGGCAGAGAGTACTGCACCGGTGAGAACAGAGTTCGTCTATAAAATAGGCAAATAGGAGATTGTTTATGGTGTCTTATAACGCTGGGGTCCTTTATATAGTATTGCCAGTCAGTGTCAACAGGTATAAAACCACTAATTTGCTAATTGAGCTCAATCATGTGGTGGAGTTCAGCCATCGTCAGTATATGCCCCAATATAGGGAAAACCCTGGAACACATTTCCAACAAAGTCTCTGGAGCCACTTAACAGTTAGACATATCGATGTAGATGTAACTACCATTCGCTGTCCCACTTGCACCAATAAGCAGTTTAGAGTGAATGAACCTAAAGCATGCATGTTTTGGACAGTGAGAGTAAACTGGGGACACCGGAAGAACATGCCCTTTGGTCTGAAGGCCCATACATTAGTTTTCACAACTTATGTATGAGCCTGTACAGAACGACTCCATTTATTTTCTGAATTGATTGATAACGTTATGACTTGATTAATCATTGGAGGTTGTGAAAAAGCCGTTTTGTATCAAAACATCAGTTCTCCAAAGCAAAATGTTTAACTTTTAACAAAACACAACCTTTTACTGTCTTTTGAGAGCAGGTGACAATTTTTTGGAGTCTGCCTGAAAGAACACACTTTTATTCTGTGCATATATTTTTGTGCACAGCAGCACTACTCCAACCCATATGCAACCATTTCCTGTGCTTAAGGTGATTGTATGTGCTGATCACAGTCTAATTCCACGTGAGATAGGTAACATTTGTGGCTCTAGTCCTGGGACATATCTGGAGATAAAACAAAGTTCCTGTGTGGGACAGTTTATCAGTGAGTATGTGTGTTTGTTTTGGAAGGACCTGTCTTTTCCACAGTGTTTAAACTTTGACCGGGAGAGCCCACCGTTTATGTAATGCCACAGCAGAGGCACATCTCTGAAGCGCGACTCTTAAAGTGCTCCAAAGCTTTTTTTTTTACACTTTATCCTGAGCGTAGCGCAGAGCGGCGCTCACCGAGGAATGTGCTGTAGCGTCTCTTTCTGCTGAACACAATGAGGGAAATCTGCACGAACGCACGCAATTGGTCAGTGAGAGGTCACCTGGGGCCAGCCAGTGGTTACTGTTTATCAGGGAGGTGACTTTTGATTCCCTTCAGCCTTCATGCTATACGCCCAGAGAGATGCTGAACCTGTACTCCTTCATACTTTAGCTCTTTCCAGGAACCTGACTCTTACATAACTAGTTAATGTAGACACAAGATAAGGGACTGAGTCCACACTGTGAGGAATGGCTGAATTCTAGCAGTGCGAAGCTGATGAGAGCAAAAAGGCTTTGGTAGAACTAGAGGGACCACCGCCTATTTCAGCCCCAACATGACGCGCAACTCTTTTCTTCATGCTGCCCGTCACAGTTTAGCGAAACAATCTAGCATTTCAATAGCTTTCAAAAAGTCATGAGTTGTGGTTGCTGGACTCACTGGACCGCTGATCCAAGTGGCTCCTTCAGTTCTGACTGGCTAAACAGGCCATTCAGAACTGAAGAAGTCAACTTTCTGAAACATCTCAGGGATGCATCTTCTTGGATTACGATGACCTGGAAGAAACTCCACATCTGCCTCTTTCAAAAAGTAGCACTGCCTTTCTGCCTATGTTCTAACATCTCGACTGCATCCCCCATACCCACTTGGGGATGGAAATGGTCTGGGCTTTTAAGTATTGTATTTCATAGATGACAGGTCGTTTGTAGCAGTATTGGTTTTTCTGGATCTTCTATCCTAGCCCCGTGTGTGGTTGTGGAGACATAGTGTAGCTCGGAGGAGGAGGAGGAGGAGGAGGAGGAGGAGCTGCAGCAGCAGCCAAGCAGACCCTTCCTTTTCTAACCATGCAGGCAGATCTGCTTCTCAGGGCTGTCATTATAATCTCCATCCTCCTCGCTCTGTAATTAGCATGCCGCCGTACAACCTTACATAAACAGCACCTCTGAAGCAGGAACAAACCGCAGCGCTCTTGACCTGGAATCTCTGCCAGTAAACAGATAAATCAACAATGCGAGCGCGGAGCAAGAAAAACAATGTGTCGAGGCGCATGTTGGAGTTGCCATGACACGCTGGAGCGGAGGTTTGATCAGCGTGTTTGTATAAGGCCGTCGTGTGTTGTAAAAGTTTGCCGTCTGAGCGTGCTGGGTTCTGGTGTTGTCTTGCCTTGTCTGTGGTGTGATTGACTCCAGCTGTGCAGCGCAAACTCGGTGAAAGCAAGCCAGGCCACAACACAACACAACGCCGCTCGCTCGCAAACCCGAGAAGATGCCCCGTCACCAAATACCCCGGTCCGTCCGAGCCAGCGGACCTGGCGCAGACCTGTAAACCCGTTTCGCGATCCGTGTGCAACGAGAGCCGGGCAAGTCAAGAGACACAGGGGCCATTGTGCGCGCTGGGAAGTGGCGCTTCTTAAGATTTAAAGCTCAACATCAGCCTCATGTGAATCTTACTTTACGGAGCTCTGGCCTATTAAAAAGTCGTTAGGCTCCGAGTAGAAACCAACGCGTCGATCCAAAGTGTTTCAAGTGATCCGAGTCGAAGGCTAATTTATGTTACGCTATTAACGTATAAGGAAACGTTGGAACAAAAGTAGGTGAGAATGTTCAACAGTCCCCCCCCCCCCCCCCCCCCCTCCCACCCAGCTCATGCAGGTGAGGCTGAATGAGTTTTTAATCTGGTGTCAGAGACTTCACTGGTACTCAATAAACAACTCAACAGACAAGTTGACAGATGCCGCCTAGAGAAGGGGAAGTTTGCAGTCGAGTTTACATCGGTGCGTGCGTGTGTGTGTGTGTGAATGCATGTGAACGACCGAGCAGACGGGTGCCGTGTACGCAGCCTCTGCTATGAAAGGGTGTGACTGTGACTCACTCTGCAAAAGTGCTCCCAGTGGCTGACTGAATGTTAAATATTCAGCAATCTGTTTTCTGAAACGGAGGCAAAAACACGACCGGATTATCACATCAGGTTCTGGGGGGGACCTCCCCCAGAGCGCGGGTCACCATCGCACCCTGGCAGAGCCCACCGTATCCCTGCGCGGCCCTCCGTCCGACGTGGCCCGCATCCAGCCGCCGTGTGTTGCTTTCAGTCCCATCAGCTCCCCCGTCATGCTTGAGGGATCGCTTCCAGCTCCGTTTATTTTAGCGTTGCTGCACACTCACGGCTACCCGGTTCAGCTAGTTGACTGCTGGGTTTGTTTTCACACTACATCGAAAGTGGGTGTGTGTGTGTGTGTGTGTGTGTGTGTGTGTGTGCGTGTGCGTGCGCGCCTGCCTCTGCATAAATCACTGCATGTGTGTGAGAGTGCGAAGGCGATGGCGTGTGTATGTTGAGGAGGAGGAGGAGGAGGGGTGGCGGCGGGGAGGGCGGTGTTTTGGTAGCGGCAACTTCAGCGAGACAGTTATTAAGAAGTGCACCTGGTGGGATGGTTACGAAGCAATTAGTGCATACTAGCGCAACTCCCACTTCCCCCGAGCTTGGCACCCGAGACGTTGCATGACAAGAGGCAGTTGACTTCCCTGTGCTTATCTCTCGCATGAAGATTGGCGTGTGCCAGAGATCTGTTGCCCACTGAATCGTATTGCTCGGCTTTCGTGCCATATCAATAGAATAATAGTCGAGAGGGGGGCTGAGCGGTGCCAACTTTAAATGATCGTCCCAGCCTGGCAGAGTGTCTGTGTTTACTGTACATGTGAGTCTTTTTTCTTTTTCTCTCCGCACGCCGAGGGGAAATGTCGAGGGCGTAGGTGCACTCCTGTGTCGGCCCGCCGCGAGTGTGCCTCGAGTGCCGGCATGTGCGTGTGAGCCCGTGTGAATTCGTGCACACCAGCGAGGCCACCAAGTTCTCAGCTAGCAGACCAGAGATCTGTAGGAGGCCATTAAGGACTTAACTGCCTCCCAGCAGCTTTATTTATCAAAGGGATTCTGAGCCGTGCAGTTCCCCCAGCTTGACTTTCATTACCCTTCTAATGTGCCACAGGCAATAGACGGCGAGGGATTAGCGCAGGCTCTTTAAAGGTTTCCACACACTTCAGTTTGTACGGTGATAAGAGACCGAAATGTAGTTCCGTAAGACACCAATTCAGAAACCACACACAGGGGAACATTTCTGACAGGGTGAGGTGACTTGACACGACGAGACACATAAAAGCACTGGGGTTGAAGCGTTTTTCCTCTCCTTTTGGAGAATTGAGAATTTTAATTTCAACAGCGTGCACTGAAAGTCAAGGAGAGTGTGACAGTGGAAGCGGGTGTGAAATGTGAATGTTTAAAAGCACCCCTGGACGCCTGACTTGGTATGAGAGCGGCTCGTAAAGAAGTTAAAGATGTGAAGCATCGTCTGAGACTGGACTGCGGTGTCGTGAGCCACGTATCGGACTTCCAAAAAAAAAAAAAAAAACCTGTGGGGGCAGTAACTGTGGACCACAGTGTGGCCATATTGTGTTTTCTTTTGACGGCTTTCAGTGATCTCAGCATGTTCATTGGCTGGCAAATGGCAAGAGAGACAGAAACATTGCAGTGCAGATCAGGTACTTTCTGAAGAAATATTCCCTCCAATACCAGAGAAAACCAACGTTTGTGAATTTCCTGCGTAAAGCAAGTCAGGATTAGGCAGATGCAGTAAGGTCAGCATGGTAGATGATTCATCGTCATCATCAATCATTCTAGAAATGCTGCCAACAGCTTAACAGCCTCATGGCATGCTCAGAATTTACAACCGAAGCCCTCTTAGATAACGCTCATTTAACTATTAATTGCGAGAGATGCACAGTAAAATACACCAGTAGCTCGTGAAATTCAATATTCTCACAGAGGAGTCGTCCAAATGAGAGATTCAGTTGAAGGCTGCCGACTCCGCTGCTGAGCCCATCCGCACCCCCATGTTGAGCCCTCCTCGGTCTGTCACCACAAGCCCGCGATACAGGTGCAGGTGTTCACATGTATATGGTGTTTGTGCCCTGCCTTTGTCACGCCAACACCACCACATGTTTTGACTGAGACGGCCGCCGGTGTGGGGGGTCCGGCCCACAGTGCAGCCCCCCCCCCCCCCCGGAGCCGAGGCGTGGGGATTGGCCAGGGACCGTGCGGTGGTGCGTGTGAACCCCAGGCCCGCCGGGAATAGGCGTCTCACTCCGGCTGCCTCATGTTTGTCATGTTTTGTAAAGGCTGCCAATCTCCCCTTTGTTGCCGTGGACAGCGGTGACAAACAGGAGAGGAAATGGAGAATCTTCCGTGATGGGAACAAGATCAGGTCAGGAGGAGGAGGAAGGGATTTTCCCTGGGGAATGGGTTCCTGGCATGAGGATCTGCGGTGCTTACACGTATACCTACCACCCCCTGAGAACATAGGAGGAGAATGTTTATCTGGAGACTAACATTTGTTGTTGTCGCAAAGGTCAGGTTTCAGGCTTTGCCCCGATGAAGAAAGGAAAAAAATTTGGAAAGGCTGATAATAAGGAGTTTAGCCTCGCAGTGTAGGCTGATTAGTAAATGTGATTATTTAATTGGCTGCAGATGTTTGTTCGACCAGGATGATGTTTCTATAAACCGCCGTTTGCGACCTGCTGTCACGCGCCGTTGTGTTTGATCGGACATGGCAACGTTTGACGTGGACGGCATAAACATGCATCTCACCTCTCCGCAGACGCCGGCCTGGTGGTTCCAACTGTTTCCTACGAGCTCCACAAGCGTCTGCTGGCTGCTGCAGAGCGCTGGGGCCTCTCCGTGGAGCGCCGGCTGGAGATGATCGGCGTCTGCTCCAGTCAGATGGCTCTGACCCTGCTGGGGGGACCGAACAGGTGAGGAATGCCTCTCTCTGGGGGTATGAGCTGACTGAGTCGAGCATGTAAAGGAGAGTTGATGATCCATAGGTACTTGCAGAGCAATTTATGCATTATGTAACGGTACAAGGAAAGCGCAGCAGTGCTCCCACTGTTTTCCTAGCATGTTGGCCTGTTTCCATGGTAATCATTTCTACTATTGTTTCTCTGCTAGTTGGAAGGTGCAGACCTTGACCCCCCTCCATCCTCTCTCTCTTATAGTGTGTTTTCTAAGGAAAGCCCTGAGGCGAGCAGTTGCACTGCGGGTCAGGGACATCTGAATAGACTGAAGCATCTCTGTTGATTTGCTTTTTCCCCGCGCCTTTATCTGCACTATCGTCCTACTTAAGATCAAGCAACCTCAACGCAGGGGCTCAAGTGACAAACAGGTTTACAGTCTCAATCACTTCATTAATTTAGCGTCCTGTTACCTGCGGGTCTCAAGTTTACACTAGAACTACTCAATGCTGCGAGGGCAGATCAAGTGGAAGTGTTTGTTATAATACCAGATGGAGTTTCACTATTTGCAAACACTTGACCTCAGTTTATACACAAGTGAATGCAAGTGTCATATCGAGCTTCCTGGTCTTTTCTGTGTAGGTCCAGTGATTAATTGTCACATTTTATTGGTGCAAAAAAAGGTATTTGCTGTTGTGTGACTGGATAAAATGTGCTGTGGAACCCCAGTTTCACATATCCCTATCACACATGTTGTCTCTGCTTGCGGTGTCATCTTTTCTTCGTGGCTTCGTTGTCTGCAGACTCACCCCAAAAAATGTCCACCAGAGGCCCACCGTGGTCCTCCTGTGTGGGCCGCACATCCAGGGAGCCCAGGGCATCAGCTGCGGCAGGCACCTGGCTAACCACGAAGTGGAGGTCATCCTGTTCCTGCCCAACTTCATCAAGATGCAGGAGTCAGTCGCCAGCGAGGTGAACCTCTACAGCAGGACGGGCAGCAAGCAGGTGGCCAGCGTTAAAGGTACAGCTCAACAGTATAGACATGTATGTATGTGAGGTGTTCATAGTGACTGGGCCCAGTGTGGGAACCTGGCACAGTGTGCAAGGATCAGACTACTGTATGTTGACCTGTTGGAGCATTGTTACATAGTGGACTGTTGCCCTCTAGTGGCAACAGCAGTCCTGGTTTGTCTTGTACCATATCATGGATAAGTAAAGAGTTTTTTTTGTTTTAAGGTGTGTTTTTTCATCGTGTGAGGCTGAATTGAAACGAAAGAGTTGTAAGTCTGAAGTATAGTTGCCATTGACTTACAACTAAATAGCTGAATATCCCCGTCCTCTCATTTGATCCTGTCCCAGATTTGCCTGCGAGCCCCGTGGATTTGGTGATCAATTGCCTGGACTGCCACGAGAACGGGCTGCTGAGGGAGCAGTCCTGGTACCGATCGGCCGCTGACTGGGCCAACCAGAACCGAGCCCCCGTGCTGAGCGTGGATCCCGCGGTGAGCGAGCAGCGTCCCGCCGTGGAGGCAAAGTGGACCCTCTCCCTGGGCCTCCCTCTGCCCCTGGCCAGCACCGAGAGCAGGGTCTATCTCTGTGACATTGGCATCCCAAAGCACGTGTTCCAGGAGGTTGGGATTCGCTACCACTCACCCTTTGGATGTAAATTTGTAATCCCCCTCCATTCTGCGTAACGGAGCGCCTCAGCATTACATTTATTTACTACCAGGCAATAAGAGGTGGTGGTCTGCTTTTCCACTGGGGACACCTTTACCACTGGATTTGTTGCAATAGATGAAGAGCAGCCATTTGTTGCAAACCTCTCAACACATCTGAAAAGCATGCGGCGCAGGTTTTTTCCCCGCCACCCTCGGGAAAATCCCCGGGGTCGGCGTGCGTTGCGTGCGACACCCCTTGTTTTTGAGAGGGAAAGGTTTCCTGTCCTTCGGCGTGTTTTGATAAGGGCTCTGCGACGATGTGAACGTGTTTACAAAATGCTGACCACTGTGAGTCTATCTGCAACCTCTGACCCTCTGACCAGTCGGAGCCACAGACACACAGTTCCTGTTTCCTCCTCTAGATTACATGTGCAGTGTGCGGCGCAGCGTGGGCTGAAGCGCTCTGCCAACCCCACTTCGCCATTCGTCTGTGCCATCGCTGGTATCCATCCCCATTGTCTGTCGGGTTCATTGTAGCTCTTTGTAACATACTTAAACGGGTGTGATTCATCTTGTGATGGTTGTAGCATGTTACACTGAAAGTATGATGTTGCGCGGAATGTATATTTGTATTATGTGTGGAAAAGGGAATCCTCAGGAATGTTTAATGAAAACTAAAAAAAGAAAAAAAAAAAAAGCTGAATCCAAGCTCGGTGTCTGGGTTCATGACACTGATAATTAAAAATGGTGCAAACACCCTAAAGGATTAATATTCAGTGTTTCTGAATTAGTGCGGATTAGACAGGAATCTGGAGCACACGTTCCAAGGACCAAAAACATCTGAGACCAGGTTCGTCACTTAGGATTATAGCTAGTTCCAGAAGGTGTGGTTGACACTAATTATTGTTTATAGCAGCAAAGCAGATTCAACTACTTTCAGTGACGTAACCACTTCATCCAACCTCCTGTTCTATTTCAGAATATTAGTTTAAAGGTCATATCTGCATCACATGCAGAATAAAAATGTACAAACAAAACTTACTTTTGAACTGGCAGCTATCACATGCACTTTTGACATTATGCATGTTTTTTTTTTTCAAAGCTCTTAGGTCCGTGGAAAATTTCAGCACTTGAAACTTAGACCCAGGGGGTCAAAAAAACTGCTGTCACAAGCTATATATGACAGATTGATTTCTTTTCCTGGGCACTTAATGTCTAATCATCATGATAATGTTTAGCAACTCTTGTAATGTACCTCACCAAACAGGAGACCCTAATCAGTTTTCTTTTCCTTATTTAAATTGACCAGTGTTGGTTCAAGCAATGGTTGTAGCTGTTCTGCCAAAAAGATGAAACATGGAATCATGCAATTTCAATCAGAGAATTATGCATTATTTCCCAAGCATCCTCAACTGCCCAGGTCTCGAGGTGCAAAGCCAGCTGAGGTGGCAGCAGAAAAAAAATGTATTGTTACAGTTTCTACAAAGTTTCTGAATATTCATGTTTATTTTGTAGATAAAGCTGACGAGTAAAAGAATAAACAAAGCAGTTACTTTTCAGTGATGGGTTATTGTTACTGTGGTTTACATTCATGAGTGTTGTCAACTTGATACACAAAATATTTCAGAACATTTTCTATGGTTTTGTATTTGAGAGATTTATTGTAGCTTGATGTTTTTGTTCCTTTTTTTGTTTCTTTGTAAGCCTTTTTTTCTGGTAAAACATGATCTGGAAGCATGTATTAAAATGTGTCCTGGGTGTACATGTTCAGAACTGTCTCCTTGACAAACATTCAGCCTGCAGCTACAGACTAAATACACTAGGGTAACACTTGGGTGCTCCTTTGTATGCAAAAGAAATAAATTCTCTTTTTTTTTTTTCCAAACACTGCAATCTGTGTCACAGTCTTTGGCAAAATACTCCTCAATAGGACTTGAAGACTCCAGCAGCAGCACATTTATCCACAAGGCTGCTGCTATTGGCCTGGCTATCGCAGTTGATTATAAATCATTTATTTGGAAAGTGTTCAGCATTGTCAACCCCCTAAGAAGGTGAATACGACAGATGATCATACTGTGTACACTTCCAACCAGATCTGCAGGTCATCCTTAATTTTCTATAGTTTTTTTATGCAACTTTAAATCCGTTGGTGTTTCAGTGGCACCATTACAGAAGAAGGAATACATTATATTTACAAATTCACAGAGTAACAGAAGAGACGGTGTAATATTTTGTTATACATATTCTGTAACTGTAGATCTGGGCTGTGCAAAATATAGAAATGTAGAATTGGCCTCCATCATGTTCAGTTGGAGATTACTGTTAAGTTATGAAACAGGTAAGTTAATGGATGGATGGGTGCAACTACAGGATGATGATGATGAATTGGAATGACAGAAAGATGAATTACAAGTCAAAGAAATTCCACTTTAATGTTACCAAAATGTAATATTTACAAGCATATTAAACAAATTAACAAACAAATTTAATTTAAACAAATTATGCTATATATGCCATATCATGTATAGAGATATATCCATAATTATATATATATACAGTTTTTGTTTCAAACACGACCCAATTACTACTAGTACAGTACTAGTAGCAGTAATATTTAGGTAGTGTTTGAACTATCTACTACTAATACTAATACTGCTACTACTATTAATAATGCTAATATGATTACAGGGAGCTTTCAATATGCTCAAGGTATCTGTACAAAATTACTATAGCAATGTATAGAAGACAATAGGAATACAGTAAAATATATGAGTGCAATAGATACATAGAATAAGGATGAACCTTACTTGACTTGATCCACAATTGGAGTGCTGTTCGCATTCAACACTCAACAGGAAAGAAATACGGCAACAGGTTGCCACTTGATGAATTCACAGTGTATGAACTACCGGTATATGAAATTCAAAATTCAACTCTTAACTCAAGAACAAGAGACTGAAATGCAGTGTTCACTCTACATTTAATTCTGAACGTGGCACGGCCCTGTTGAGCGTCACTAACAACTTGAGTGAGCGTCCAGTTTGAGCAACGCTGGCAAACGCCGACGCTTACTAACCATCCATCCATCCGGTACTACTGCATACCATCTAAACTTAGCAGGTCCACTCGCTCCCGAGAGGGAGCTGGACTGGAGGAACAAGTCCCGCATCAGTTGCTGCTCACACCTGTTGGGCACGCGGGGGCGCTCTCTGTCCGCGTGGCCTGTGGCGCCGCGCCGCTCTGCGCATGCGCCCTGGCAGCGGGAGCAGGAGACCATTTCCTCCAGCAGCAGCGGCAGGAGCAGCAACAGCAGCAGCAGCATAGGCACAAGGAGGAGGAGGAGCTGGAGGAGGCCGCACGGAGCTACACATACACACACACAGGGTCCGGCCACAGCACAGCCACGTTTGGGGATTGTCTAGCACCGCTGAACCTGGATGTCCCCCGGCTACAAGACTCCTCCCGATGGGCCTTCAGCGCTGACCTGCAGACACATCTGGTCGAATATCGCTCTCTCTGGGTGAGTGTTTTTGTCTCGCTGTATTCCTCCTCCTCCTCCTGATTCTTATGCTGCCCCTGCTGCTCTAATGGTTTTCTGTTTTAGCTCTAACCAGAGAGGGAGGGCCGTGATTTTCTGGATCGCTCTTGTCTTATGTTTTACACCGTTTTGAAAGAGTTAAGTCGCAGTCCCAGCGCTAACGTTGAAGCTGTTAGCTCCTTAGCTGCTAGTTAACGTACAATGTAACGTCACAGGTTCCATTATCGGACACGGTTTTTTGGGAGGGAGGAGGGGGGCTCTGTTTTTATAAAACTCGTGTTAAACAAATACCTCCTGTATGCTCTCCTCGTGCGATCATAAGGTTTGACAGTGGAGGAGGGGAGGGGTGGTAAACGACGTGTGATTGTGTTGGCCAGGGTTTTTGCAGCTGTGGTAACACACAAAAAAACCCTCCTCCCACCTTTCTCTTTTTGCCCTCTTCTTCCATAGTCAGACTGTTCGGGTGCTGCTGAGGCGCTGCGACCGCGACCTGATGCGTTTTACTGTGTAGTGTAGTGATCGGGTCTGTCACTGCAGAGAGGAGTCAACACAGAGCTGGGCTAGGGGAGTAGAGAAAGAAGAAAAGTCCATGCAGCATTGTGTGTGTGTGTGTGTGTGCGCGTGCTTGCGTGCGCGAGACATGGCATGTGTGTGAGTGCAGATGGTCGATCGGGATTTGGTCGAATAAAAACCAGATGCAAGTTCTGTTTGCGGGGACACTGCGGCGTGGCCTTGTGCAGTAGTGTCAGTGGTTTGGGGGAAACAGTCATCTCGTCCGATAATGGACTCTGTCATTTTAGCCTCCTTCTCGCAGAGCTCAGGGCTGGATCAGGCTGGAGGTCCAGCCCCTCACATTGAGGAAACACTGATCCCTATCTGTCCGCTCGTATTGTTTCAGTCTAATGTTTCTCGCCGTATTCACCCGCATTCCTCAGTATTTGTGTAGGTTCGTCTTTGAATCCCCTTCATTGACATATTACAGGAGGGTGGATTGTGTTACACCATGACATCAGATGTTTCTTTTGAGAGGAAATGAACATTGCTTTTGATGCTGGGGAAATTGCCCCCCCCCCCCCTTGTGAGATGAGGTCTGAGGTCAGGTTAAGTTGTCTCATCCTGAAGCAGTTAGACACTCCAGTGTCTTGCTCAAGGACACTGATGTGCGCCACCACAGCACAAGTCATTAAAAGTAAACTGTGGCGTTGTTAAACGCGGAGGAGTGTCTTGCTTTCCCCGGCCGCTGTGGTTTTCGTGTTTGCTCGTCAGTAATTCAGGGTAACAGTCTGGGTGAAATGTTGAAATGTACATACCTGTGCAAGCTGTGGCACGACGGACAAAAGCAACGCCGTGTCTGCGGCTCATTGTTGCTTCCCATAGCGTTCCCATGGACCTCACCTCTGTAACACGGCTAATCACTGACAGTCTTTACTCTCTGGCTAGTTTTCAGGCAACACATCCTCCGATTACCGTTTCATCTCTTTATCTACCCTTGTTATCTGATATTTTGCTGCTCAAATTCACGCCTGCTGTCTATTTTAGTATCTGAAGTCACTTTGAGGCAGAGCAGCGCAGCAGTCTGGATAGAGCCGCTGGTAATGGTCTGGTTTGATAGATTATTACATGAAATGAGCCGTTTTGATGATGCCCACCTGTCTTTACATTTGTGCTTATTACAATGAGTGCTGAGATGAAGCAGCAGACAAATCTATCACCAAATTGGTAGGAGTGAGTTCACACCCCCCACCCCCCCACCCCCGTGTGTGAAAGGGGCTTGGCATTTATTATTCCCAATGGAACAGCAACATGTTAAGAATCCATATGGTGCGTCTGTCAGGACCAACCTCATACTAGGATGCTAAACACAGGGCCCTGTGGGTCTGAGAGGATGCAATTAGCTCCATTCTCTTTTAATTCTGCCATCCATCCATTGTCTTACCAGCTTCATCTCTCATAGTGTTTGGAGTGTCGGCTCTAGCCTTCTCCAACACACACAGGGCAAAGGCAGGGCACACACACATCCAGAGGCAATTTGCAGTCTCCAGTCGACCTAAACGTGCATGTTTTTGGAGTGGGGAGGAATCAGTGCAGAGAGAGAACATGCAAATCCCACACAGGGTCCAACCAGGAGTTGAACCGAGTACTTTTAGCTGTGATTGCTAGCCACTCAACCAATGTGCTGCCCTCTTAATTAATTTCAGTGGACTTAATGAGTCCTTGGTGGATGATTCAATGCACACCAAATCAAATTCACATTTAGGCAAAAGGATGAGTGAAATATAAATGAAGGTATAACATGGAATGAAGAATCTCTCCCTTTCTAATTTGTGGGTGACTGTACCCCATAATTGTTTTTATTTTTTTAAGTTGACAGTTGAACTAAGTCAATCAGAGATCCGAAGATAATCAGAGCATCAATCTAAGGATTCATTAATGAGGAGTCTATGAATAGCTCATGCACACATGCTTTTTAACGTTGGGTTTGAAGCTAAGTGCAAGGTGCAGGATCATCCATCAATAAGTCAGGGAAAATGAGGAAAACGCGAGTGCGAGAGCTGCCGCCTTTTCATTCCAGCCATTAGGGTTTGATGCACGGAGTGTTTTCACGAAGCTCGCTGTCAAATGTACCCGTCCTCTAAATACGGTGTGACTCAGTCCCGGTCTCCATCTGTGATGTCAGACCCAGCGAGTAAGGCGGCAGGAGCTTAAACCCGTCTCCCCCTCGTCAATACCTCCATCGCCTGGGCTGACTGTCGACTCGATGGGAGTCTAATCAGGGTGCAGCTTGATGAGGAACACCAGGTCCCAGGACATGTCTGCGCGGCCGGCTACGTGCCTGCTCTCTGCTTTTTAGTAATGAGTTTTGAGGAGGAGGGGTCGCTCGCGGCCTGTGTCGATCCTTAAAGCTGCGAGGAGCCGAGCCGTGTTACTGTCTTACGCTAAGCCCCGAGCCGGGCTTATGCGCTCAGCGGGGAAGTAATGGCTCCTCTGTCTGTAACGCCGACCATCTCATTGCACATTTGAAGCCCGTCCAAGGCCCCGCTGACCTCAACACAATGACCGCGTTGAGTGCACACTGGCCCCGCGGCTTCTCCTCCGCCTCGCCGTCCACTGTCTCTTTAATCAGCGAGTGTGATATCAGAGCAGGGATTTATCTTGGTGACTTTGGTGCAGAGCTTAACAGTGCGCTGACACTTGGGAGGAACGGGACATCACAGATGGTGCAAGATAGGCTCTGCACTGTGGTCTGAACCAGCCTGCAGTGTGGTTGTGTTCAACTATATATATATATATATATATATATATATATATATATATATATATATATATATATATATATATCAGTGCCACAATGTGTTTTCTGTGTCTGATGAGGTGCCAGTCAGAGTTGAGCAGCGGTTTCGGAACATTTCACGATGCAAAGAGGGCAACACGGTTCGCCTATCCAGCGAGTGTGACAGAGAATGAAACTTGTGGGGAACCTGCGCCACACCTGTGGTGCTTCCTCTTTTTAGATTAGAGTAGAGGGAGAATAACATGACATTTGTTGAGAGCCTTTTGAAAGCAGCTCTGAATGAAGTTACACTGAAACTAAATGTGGCCCTGTCAAATCTGTTTTTATTTCTTTTCCAAATTCAGATTTTTTTGCTTTTACTGTTATTTTAGCACCGGAGAGCGCATTAACATATACTAACATATACACAAATTATTCAGAAATAAAGTTTTAACTTTTTGAGGTGACAAACAAACATCAGTTTTGCAATAAATACCGCATGATGCAGCATAACACTGCACCTTGAGCATTTCAAATGCCAACAATATTATAGTCATATCAAAGCTTAGCTTTAAAATGTCCAGTAAAATATATTTTTTTGAAAAAATGGACCCTTTATATATTTTATGTACATGTTTATGTACATGTCCTGCTTTTACGTGTGTGTGCGCTTGCTTTTGCAAGTATCGTCAAAATAAAATTGAAACTGTTCCTTATAAGAAACATTCCATTAACATTTTACCCATAAGGATGTGCTCTGATTTCACAACCATGGAATCAGAGTCCTGGACTTTTGTTCCTGTCCATTCACCACCTGCTAAGCTGTTGTGGAGGCACCATCTCTCACACCGTGCCCTCCCCCCTCCTCCTGCTCTTCTTCTTCCTCCTCCTCCTCCTCCTGATCAGGCTGCCCAGTAGAATAGTGGCATTGTGGTTGCCATCTTGCATGTGGTCTCAGCGAGGCCTCTCCATCTGGGCAGCGGCTGGTCAGTCAGGCTGCTCCTCCAAGCCTGGGAGGCTTCTGCCGTTGTGTCTGCTCGCTGGCAAACTGCATGGTCCGCACAATGAGTTGAGAGCCCCCTGGCCCTAAACACACGTACACACACTCTTTTGTTGCAGCCACTGATGTTTGGTGTCTCTTAAATATATCTGTCCAGATAAACCTGAATATAAAAGTCTGTTAAAGGGAACCTAGAATGAAAAAAACCTGTTCACCATGACTCTGTCAGGTCTAAAAACATCATATCCGCGTTCATGCGTCAAATTTGGACACTGCAATGACAGATAAAGAACAGGCAAATCGGAGCAGAAACAGAATGTGATGCGAGGACTGGGTCTGATGCAAATCACACCAGCCCCAGCTCCAAAATAATTAACGTATACCCACCTCTTTTCAGGCACACAAGGAAATAAAACCCACCCCCTGTGATTCTGATTCTGACTCAAACATATAAGGCTGGATGTGAACGTGCTGTGTCGCTCCAGTTGCTCCCCGGCTCTCTTTAGCAAGGAGTGTTAATTCACATTCATTCATGTGTGACAGGCAAGACTGCCACGCAAAGTTAATCCAACATGTATTGGCCAGATAAGCATGAAAGGGCGTCAGATCTGTGCAGAAATGGCCCGTGATATTGCCACAGCTATAGATTATGTTTTTATTTAAGAGGGCTTGCAAAATAGCGTCTGAGGAATTTCTGATGAAGCCAATGCTCCATAGGTTCTATGTTAACATCAACAAGGATAACCATTCTGGGTCAGTTTTAATGCTTTTGCTCCAGGGACTCCTTTCACACAACAGAAAACATTGAACACACCACAGATGTTTTATACCGTAGAGTGACTGGAGACACAGGGTTTCTGTGTCACTAGCCATGCTGCTTTTTAGATTGAAGCTTATTTTCGGTGAGGTTTGTAGAGCTGATTTGAATTAATGAGCAGGAGGAGAGTTTCAGCGGAGGGGAAACGTTGGACACTTCCTTGTTTGATTGGATTTGTGCAGAAAGGCTTGGAGCACCTTTTCACGATGTAGGTCTTGTAACTTGCATCCTTGCAGCCTACTTTGGACGCAGTCAAATGACTGTGTTGCAACCTCAGTGTTCCACTTTCCTTTTTGGTGCTTGTCTCAGAGTAGTGTGCAGTCAGTTACCTGTTGTCTAAATGTCATCTGCAGCACCAGTCGGTTTGCAGCTATTCTCTCATTTATTACATCTCACCTCTATACCAAACCACCTCGGATGCAAGGCAAATCGACACATCTGCCTTTTGGTGCTGTGACAAGATGTCATAACTCTCACAGTGTGGGTTGCAGGAAACTGTCAAGTGTTGCAATTTGATGGTTATTATCTTAGACGAAGGCACGGATACACCCTGGACAGGTCTCCAGTTCATCACAGAACACACACACACACACACACACACCGTTCTCTCACACTCACACCTTGGAGCAACAGAGTTCAGCGTTCAGTCAACCTAAAACTGCATGTTTTTGGACTTAGGGGACAGGGAAGATAAAGGAAAAGGGGAAAAGGGAACATGATGATTTGTCAAATAATGGAAGTTCCCACACATCCTGAAATGCCTGGAAAACTCTGTACTTTTCCGGGCATTGAAAATGAGTGAAAACGTAAAATATGAAATGGAAATTTAGTCCAGCTGTCTAAATATAGACAGCCAAGAGGGTCTGGCCATCACAGTCGGTAAAAATGAGTCCTAATTACCGATCATGTAAGACGGTGTTGCTAAACCCCAGTCCCCAGGTATCACTGTCCTGTACGTTTTAGATGTTCCCTGCTCCCACACACCTGACCGAAACGATTGCCCAGTCGTCCAGCTCTGCAGCATCTCGACCCGTTTTGAGTGGAGGAACCGGGATCGAGAAACCCTTGATGGGTTTCGGTCGTCCGGGTGCAAGAGAGGAGTGAAGATGAGCGTAATCCCGGCCAACGTGCAAACCGAAGGCGCGGCTGTGGGAAAACGGCGCTTCTCCAAAAACATGGTCCAGCGCGGCGTCCACGTCCTCCCCCCTCCACGTTTGCGGGAGCGTGTGTGGCGGCTTTGTGCGAGAACGAAGCGCCCCGCGCGGTCGCCGTGTTTGCTCAGGTGTCCCGCTCAGCACCTGACCCTCAGCCCGTCGGAGAGGGACGACGGTCCGGCCCGACCGTAACGCGCCGTTTGCTCAGCGGTGCCGCTGCTGCGCCATGAATCGTGCCTTTCATGTTTCCCAACTGATGTCCACTGAATGAGCCGCTTGTCTGTGATATTTCCGATGAGGAAGAGCGGCGAAGTTTTCGGACTCTTTCTGGTCGGAGTAATTATGGTGAGGCCGGGCTTGGATGATGATGAGTCAAAACGCTGTGATCTAGTTAAAGGAATTTATCTTTTTGAGATGACGACTTGATAGTCCAAACAGCAATTTTAGTGAACGAGTGGACGATATTTATTTGGATGTTTTAAAAGTTGGCGTAAAAATGAATGCGGATGAAAAAGAAATGTGAGCTTATCGAGTCCTGCCAGTGTTTTATATCCATCTATATTCTTTACATTTTCCTCGTTTTCGATTTAGATAAGACCTGCTCTCTTTTGAAGAATCAGTGTTTGTTTAGTTGGCACCTCCCCACACTTCCACGCATTGAGTTGCATATGGAAGGATAAAGGGAGCATTGCAAGGTGTATGATTAAATTATAGTTGACCTCGTTAAGTATTGCAATTGAATTAGACCGTTTTAGACTTCATTGAATCTAAGTGGGGCTTCCAGCTTTCTTTATTATCTGTCATTAGAGATTCTACTTCAGACGCACTTAAGATAATTGCTTTCCAAAAACCAGACGTTTCTTGTTGTTCCGGTTCAGTGTTAATTTATTAGAATCGAAGGAACTATTTAACATTTTTTCAATTCAGTCTCAACTCTACGCTGAAGGTGTTCCGCTTTTGTACCACAGCAGAATAGATCTGTATCATCCACCAAAAGCAATAGTTACTTTCGTGACATTTGCTTTCTCACGCCTGATATCCATCAACTTAAGAATATAGTAATTCTCTTTTTAACATAGCAGAAGTCATTAATTAATTCATTTTCTTTTGCTGCTCAGTATGGGAAGTCCTAAAGTACAAGAATGTTCTTTTATCATGCTTATAACCCCGATGCGAGGTATCTGTAGAGGTTTCACAGTGCAGGTGAGGCGGAAGCAGCTGCCTCTCTGTAATATCTCTCTGTCTGAGGTCGCGAAGAGCAAATCCGCATATCAGCGCGCAGGCTTTGGGTCAGATTGGAGTGAACAGATTTCCGTAGCAATGAATCACCTCCCATGCAAGGTATCCCTCGATGGAGAAGCCTAAAACGGGCAGGGCCATCTGGTCACCTGTGGCGGCATTTCATTAACGGCTTCCCAGAAAATGTCACATCATAATTCGTTCCGGAAGTGGCGAGGTTGGGGGGAGGGGGCTGACGGCACTGAGCCGATCTTTGAACTCCGGACAGGAGCTCAAACCCATCGGTCCATCGTGTTCAGACCAGCGCGGGGAGAGAAAGAGGAAGCGCAGTGTTTCTCCTCCATGTAGAGATGTAAACCGGGCTGCCCTCGGCGTGCAAGTCCATAAAAGAAGTCTGGATGAATCAGTGGTGGTGATTGTGGTGACGATGATGACGACGGCGATAATGAATTCAGTGTCGGCTGCGCGGCTTCCTCTTTTATCTCGGTGCTCAGAGTAGTTCTTGTGCGGCTCATGTGATTCGCTTCAAAGACGCGGCAAGCGTAGCGTCGCTGCTCTCACGAAGTCACAAAAAGAGGGAAGCGACCTGGATAGCGTCTGTTATAACACGGTTTCCTATTAAAGGGAGATCTCCCTTGATCTTTCCTGTGTGTGTGTGTGTGTGTGTGTGTGTTGCTCTCTCCTCAGGCTACCCCCCCCCCCCCCCCCCCCTCCCCAGTGTTTTCAATTGAAGAAATGAAATCAGAAGATCAGCGCTGTGTATACGTGTTTGTTGTTGGCCGTGGCCTACATTTGTCCTGTTTCCGATACGGCAGCTGATAAGCTCCCTGGCTTACCGAGAGGCAGGTATAAAAAGATGAGTGGAGAGATGGGCTCCAGCTTTTATGTGAAACATTTACCTGACCATAACGCAGCCGTTTGGGATATTTGCATTTTATTCGGTCTCCCACACCTCTGCTATCGGCTGCATACAGTAACACCATGCCTGTATAGGAGTGTGTACACAACTACTTATGGGCTACGATACAACCATCCAGTTCATTGTTTAAATGGCTTTACAGTATTAAACTGAGGTAACTGTTAAACACACCTTTGCTGACCTTAACCGGGATGTAATATGACTACATCAAACATGGTATCAGTCCTCGATCAATTGAGGATAATGAAAGATGAGCCAAAACTCAGAAAGCTGCCATCTATTTCCAGTTTCTCTAGAAGTATGGCATCTTAATTCCCAAGACTGCTCATGGACAACTGAGGAAATGGGCATTGCCGTCATCACATGGTCATAATGGTTTCTATATTATCAGTGATAATTAGCAGTGATATTCAAACCGCTCGCTCGTTGAGTCGAGCCACTTACTTTAACATTAACTCCTGGCCTTTACGGCAGACCTGGCTGTTGCCCACTTGGACCGGCAGGGCCGTAGCGATTTCGTGTCTGAATTACGGATGACACTACGCTCACTTTGAGTTGAGGTTGCGGCCAAGATGCAGAATTTAAGGAAGTAGAGCGATGCAGAGCATTGCAGTGAGAGGGTCGCTGGTTGGAATCAGGGGCTATGGCCTCAAGTCACAAAAAATGTCGTTACGGTCGACTGGAGGCTCTAAATTGCCCCGAGGTGTGTGAGAGAGTGTCCCCCATGTCCCGAAGCAGTGCATCATGATCTATTTCAACTTAAGTTTTGTACAACATTGAAGAAGCTTTCATTTCTGAGATCTATATGCTGGAGCCAGAAGGATTCAAACTTGATAAAAATTTGATGATATTTCCACGCCAGTGCCACGATTGATCATGTGAATTGCATTGAATCCAATTCATCTTCCTGTCATTCCAATTGACCATCCTGTGGGGCGGAGCCAATTCCATTCTAATTCCCGCTCGTTAATTAAACAAGGGCCAGTTCTGAAGCGGACTCGCTCCATCTGTTTCGCGCGCACACGCGTGCAGATCACCCGCCGTTCTTGCCGATTTCGGGTCCAGGCCGCTGTGGGGTCAGCGTCAGAGGAGAAAACTAAGACCAGCCGTGTCGGGTTTCTGCAGAGCTCCGTCTGGAGCCTCCTGGGAGCGTAAGAATGTACCAGCCGTTTAGGACACGCGGACCCCTCCCTGCGTATTCTGCAACGCGTTTCAGCGTTGGCTTCATTGTGTAACGTTCAGGGGCAGGGCCTGGATAAATGTTAGGCCGCAGATTATTTTCAGTGCCGGCCGCCAAATATGCTTCCTGCATTTAGCCCGGCCAGGCAGTCAGAAAATTGTCTATTGTTCCTGGACGAGGAGGCGCTTCGTGTTGTCACTGTGATGTTATTGCAGCGATCGAGTACCACTCTGTTGATGTTCTCGCATACAGCAGTGATCCTGGATCAGTCCTGTGGACTCCAATGTGACTACAGTTGCTGCTAATGTTGAGAAAGCACATCAAAACTCAAAAAATTGGAGCATTTTTGAGTGATTTAGAGACAGTCTTCCTGCAACTCTGTCATCTTTGTAGATGGACAGATCTGTAGTTTAGTTGCTCAGCATTGTCTCCAGCACGCATAGGTACAAGCACACCCTGGACCCCTCGCACTTGGGGACAGTTGAGACTCTACCAGTCAACAAACAACAAACATGCATGTCTTTGGAGGCTCTCATTCTCCCCAGTCATGGTAGTCCAAGGCGCTACCGTGACTGAGACCTTGGGGTGGTCTACGTCTCACCATCCGGGTGAACGTGTGACGTGAAGGATGATAATCAGACAGCGTTCAGGAATTGCAGACATGAGGTCCACGGCATTGTTTGCGCGGACCTGCCTTTGATGCTGCGTGCCTGTCCCTGTGCTGTGAGAATGAACAGGGCTATCGCCGCACGCTGTGTGTGTGAAGGAGTGTGTGTGTGTGTGTGAGGGAGGCTTTTGTGAATTTACCGAGAGAAATCCCTGAGCCCTGCTGTCCGCAGGCAAGATTTGCAGTTGCTGCCTCTGCAAACATTGGCTCTGCATTAGGAGAAATGTTCCTCTGTGATTCTGTGTGTGTGTGTGTGTGTGTGTGTGTGTGTGTCACGGTCTACCACTGTTCTTCTCACCCACACCGGCTCTCTCCCCTTGTTATCAATGTGTTCTTCTGCAGCACAGGTGAAAACGCACCCGAATGCAAATTTGCAGCCTACACAACACTGTCAAACGCATACTGGGATCACGGCGATCTGTTTTTGTTTTTTGCCTCTTCTTTTTTCCCCCCCACAAATTTGTTAACTCGGTGCTTTTCGCTGTGCTTGAGTTGATGCGTTTTGTCCTGCTGCCCGACTCCGGAGACGGGCTGGCAGGCCGCGCTGGCTGGATTAGCGTGCTGGGAGGCCGCTTTGATCGGTCGAGGTGTGGGGGGTAGGAGGAGGCCGTCTTGAAGGTGAGGTCCTCCTCACAGCGGCAGATGCAGAGCCGCCGATAAGAGTCACAGTTGTCGGCGCGCACGTGATCTTTGCCTGAATGTCAGTCGTCACTGTGTGCATGGTATATTTTTTGTTGTTTTCTTTCATGAGGGCTCAAACTAGGGCACGCAGGATGCGGAGGCATGACAATACCCCTTTTTTTTCCCATCTGTGACTCATTTAGCACAGCACATACACGTACAGTGCTTTCATGCCTTCATTTGTGCCAAGAATGTGAACGGTCCGTAACTTGGTGTCACGGCAGCGCTGATTTACATCTCCTCGTGGATAATTGGGCTACGTTTCTTAACCTAGCTATGAAAAGAAACTATGACCTAGTTAACGTCGTCTCCGGGGCCGCACTATTGTGGCTGAAACGGTAACGATTATTAACTGGTTATTTGGCTCCATTCGCTCAGAGCAGTTGTCCTGGCTCTGGCTCCCTGTTAAGCGAAGGGCTCCTCTCACCTACAGTCCACCCACCTGCTGGACCCTCCCTCTGGAGCGCTCCTCCCAGCCCTGCCAGGCAGCTGACCGCGGCACCATCCTTTCAGCGAGCACTTCTCCCGTCAAACGACTTCTCTTTCTATCGCCAACCATTCACCAGTTTCTCTCTCGCTCTGTTGCCCTTTCGCAAGCATCCGGCGTCTTTCCAGACTGTTGTTTGTGTAATATCTTCTTATTTTCTGTGTCAAGCATCCTTGGGAACTTGAACAGTGTTATTCTAAGTAAAATAATCACAGTCGTAATGATGCTATATTGTATTGGTAGATGCCTTTCAGGACATTCAAGGTCACCGTGCAGTATTATAAGAACAATGTAAAACGCAGCACAAAAGCATGTTATTTCAACATTCAAACACATCAGTCAAATAACATTAAATAAAGGCAAATTACTGGTGAATGAATACCTCCTGCTGTCTTATCATCCTATACTCTTATGGACATTACTTTTGAAGCATATGTAACACATCCATATTGGTTTTTACCATCACACTTTTCTCTCAACATGCCTACTTGGTTCTCCTTGTCTTTATCGCAGTGATTTTGATCCATTTGTGGGGGGGCTGGGGGGCTGTGATGGGGGGTTGTCCATCCTGTGATGGGCTGGTGACCTGTCCAGGGGTTTTTCCCCCGCCTACACCCGATGTGTGGAGACCAACAACTGGGTGTAAACCGGGTACGGATATCGTGGCTACAGTTGTTTTTTCCAGAAACAAAATCAAATATACGCCATCTGCTCTGCACCGGAGGAGTCTTCTAAGGAGAGGGAAAAAAAACACTGGATGGAGAACTATAATTTCACCCCCTGTGAGTGTGGGAATATGCATGCTTGTGATAAATGTCTGTGCAGATTTACTGCATATGCGCGCACACACTTCCAGGGCCTCCACGCGAGCGTGCGGTCTCAGTCCAAGCCGGCAAATGTGTCTGCGCCCCGCCGCGCAGAGTGCCCCCACGCTGTGCGCTAATGCAAGTCTGTGGTTGAATTAATAATTCAGTGTGCTGGCATAGCTGGGTGGAGCCTCTATTATTCATGGTTGGCATCGGAGCCGACAGATGACTGCTGTTAATATTAAGGACCGGGAGGCTCGGCCCTCGCGGAGAGGAGAGGAGAGGAGAGACCCAGGCAGTCCTCATCCCGGTCACGTCCGTCTCCATCCTCACTCCTCTGCATTCCTCTAATTTACCGCCCGTGTTTTCCCACGGCCTCAAATTCAGCACGCAGTAGCAGTGATCACACGTGATCGGGATTCCCACATGCACGGCGCTTACTTCCGCCCAAAGTGTGGGCGAACGTGGGACGACTGGCCCATTCATTTAAGTGTTTCTCATAATTGTATTGACATTTCTGTTTCGTTTCCCCCGTGTTTGGATTGGTTGGGCCTGTCATTGGTTTCTTTTTTTTCCCAGTGATTATTATTGTTCGAGCAGGGGCGTCCCTCTCCATTTTCAAGAAGCTGCAGAAGACCCAGCTCCTCAGACAGCTCCTCTACATAACACTGCCCTTATTCTCTCTTCTCCCAACGATTTTAAACTCGTTTTAATAGTACTCACATTACTGCACTCTCAGCCATGGGTAGTTATGGGTTGTAGGTAGTGCTGTATTACTGTTAGTTGTTTGTTGTTTGTTTAGACAAAATGTCTTGCAAATGCAATGTTGTGGCTATGTCGCATTTGGGTGTCATATTGGTGGGATACAGAAAAGGTATCATCACCTGAGGTAGATGCCAGTGAAGAAACTGTCAGTGAAGTCAGTGTCTATCCATGGGAAAGCTAAGGCAGGCACTTTAAGGTGCAGTTAGGTATATATAGGTATATATTTCTGGCCATCTGGCGCTATATGTGTGTGTGGCCCGGGCTTAGCATTGGGAAATTCAGCCTTTCAATTTGTGAAAAGCCTCTTTTGCCAGTCAACATCTTAAAACCTCGAGATGTTTGGGCCGGCCCAGCAGAGGGTCTGACGGTGAGTGCCGTTGGACTACACAGAATTATGCAGTGCGAGGAGCAAACGGAGGGACTCACGGCTGCCCGCTTTCATACCAAGAAACCAATTCAAACAAATTTGGACACGGGGGACGAACTCACGAAAGAGATGACGTGCCTTTTTCAGACGCGCAACACAAAGGCCTTATTTAGTTTATGGAAGCCACCTTTCGTGAGGAGGCCCTGTCATGAATGCGGCAAGATTACAAGAGCGTTTGGAGGTTGACGAGGCCGCGCCAGTGCTAGTTTTCCTTTGATCCGGATGAGTCGAACCCATCGCATAGGTACAGTACGCAGATGACGAGATTAAAGCTGGAAGAGTTTGGAGCGCGTGAAGCGACTGCGGAGCGGACCAAAAAAAAAAACCTCCTGCGGTAGTTTATCCCGCTGGAGCTGCTGTTGTGACAGGATGCTGCCTAGAGGTGGTTAAAAATTCAGGAGTGAGCTCGTGACTGTTCGGGTAGCGCCATACAGACCATTGTCTCGCCCCCGCTGCCGGTGCGACAGGTGGACAATATTGCGGCAGGGCTTAGGGCCCGATTTTTCTGCGATTCGTCTGTCGTTTTGATACCACAGGAAGCACAGGGAGTCGTCCGGAGAATGAGGTCCGCAGTCTCAACGCGGGCTGTGCTTTCGCGAGTGGTTGCGAGAGGAGCTCCGAGCTCCTCCGGGGTCCACCCGAGCTCGGGCGGGAGGCAGAGTGGTTGGCTCTCTCCAGCGCGCCGAGATTAAAGAGGACAAGCATTCTGACCTCCAAAACAACAGTGCGGTGTGGCAGGCACCGGATTTGGACCTCGCTCCTCCCACACAGGTTCAGCAACGCGAGCGCATCTCCCTCTCTGGAAGGAGGCGCAGCAGATCTGGCTGCATGCATCTGCTCGGCCAGTCGGAGCCGTCCCTCTGCCTCTGCCTTCCTGTTTGGAGGTGGAATGTGCACACAGTCAATTTCTTTCTCAATTTAGGATTAGTCCTCCGCTCAGGTAATCTGTATAATCTCCATTTTTGAGCCAAATTGTATTCCTGTGTCCTTTGCAATTTGGATGTTTGCCTCTCAGGCCCCATTTTCCTCGTCGGTGCCTCACCCACTCTCTCTCTCCCCCCCCCCCCCCCCCCAGTCCTCTCTGTCTGATTTCTCTCCATGGTGTCAGTGCTGCCGCCCGATGAATGCTTCTTTTATTGGGGAGATTTGGAGCTCCAGTCACCGCTAATGCCGCTGCCATATTGTACCAGCACCCCGCTGTGGCCGCGGCTAATGACATTCTTTGTGTCTCCATCCCCGTGCTTCGCCTCCTCGTCTCCTCCTCCTCCTCCTCCTCCGGTCTGAATGGACGACTTGTCGTGTGTTGCCATCAAAAGGAGGGCGGGAGGCAGCTTCACCCCACCCCTCCTTTTCCTCCCTCACTTGTTCCCCCTCACCCCCCTGGGACGTTCGAAGCCACTTCTGTATGTGTGTGTGCACATGTTTGAGAGACAGCGCGTGTTAGGCCGGAGAATGGGTTTGCATATGGATGCACGAGGCGGCGTGTTTTCGGCTTGGATGAGCGGCCTCTCGGCGTGTTGCATGTTGCTGGTGAGAGTTCTGAGACATTGACAAGCAAAGGCTGAGCTGTCTGCATGTCTGCGATCGTGTGTGTGTGCATGAATATTTCTCCATGGAGTCCACAACGCTCCCCCTGGAGCCTCTCCTACTCACCTGCCTCTGCATCTTCTCTAACCAATAAAACGACTCTTGAACCAACAGTAAATTCATGCAGCAGCTCTTTGTCTCCCTGCAACTGCATTCACAGTCTTGCAGGGGATCCACATTTACACCGTGGCACTGCCCTGCACTGCCTTGCACTGCGCTGCCAGTTTGTCAAGCGGAGAGGGGCTGATTTACTTTGATTTTTCGGAGGGCGACAGGGAGGCGTGGAGTGGTTAGCACCGTCTTCACCAACTGTCAGACTGTCAGTGTCCTCACTGCCAGACGGAGGACATTCATGCTTGGAGCGTGTTCTCCATGTTGGTGTGGGTTTTCTCCCACTACTCTGGTTTCTCCCCCACAGTCTAAAACCATGCATGTTTAGACCTGAAATTGTGAGTGGTATGTGTGTCATATTGATATGTAATGAATGTGAATGGTGCCGACAAAAGCCAGGTGTTGGTGGTTTGACCAGTGCTGGAGATTTAAGGACATCATACCTCAATTTCTGCCATTTTGATTTGATCCGTCTGCTCAGCTGCGTCTAAATCCAAGGCCAAATTGTTTGACTCTACTTCATGTATTTGGTAGGAATGCATTTTTATAAAAAAAGTCCCTTTCATCGGTTTCTCTTTATAAAGCAGCTTCTTGTCTCCCTGCAACTGTACTTTCCATTTTGGAGAGGATCCACAATAATGCATAGCCAGAAGAGCTGAGTTACTTTGATTTTGGGCACTTGTCCAAGAAGCAGAGCTTTATCAGTGATGAGGGGTGCCGCTCAGCCGGTCTTATACCTCTAATTTCATAGTAGATTTGTGTTCCCAGCAGATTGTGATGTTGGTAGCACGGTGGGGAGTGCAGGATCCAGTTTTATACGGAGCTTTGACCCGTGCTGTAGATCAAACAAGAGGACATCTCGGGTGCATTGATAATAGATGAGGAGAAACTCTTTCCTCGGTGTACGAGAATATCCAGTACAACTGCGAGTGCTGCGTCTGAGGCCGTGCTCTGTAAACAGACGGTAAAAAGAGACCAAACACTGTTGTACAGAATGGGAATAAATGATTAAAACGATTAAAGACCAGACTACCCGTTTAAGTGTATTTAGTGGTGCATTAGATCCAATCAGATCAGTTTCGACTTTATAGTCGTAGTGCACGGTGCAAGTACTTTGGGCAGCAAAATGCAGTTTGGCATCGAACCAGAAGTAGAAAAACCGGAGAGTGAGCATGAATGTGAGCAGTGTAAATTAGATCACAGATTTACCGTCACGGTGAAGATAAAGTATACAGCAGAGTAACTACGAAATGTAAATAATCGAAACTACTGTATGCAGTATCTGTACAAGATTTGGAGGTTTGCTGCATGATGCATAGTTTTAGATAACGTATAGGTACAATTCTGCATGTATCTGTTTACAGTTATAAACCAAGCTTACAGTTTGTAGATGGAAAATAATTGTATTTTTGACAACAGGGAGTGAAGGGGGGGTGGATCCTTTTCCCTGTGATTGCAGTTCAAGGGGGGCTTTCTCACAGCAGGCTTAGACTTTTTAATGCAGCGTCTCCGTAATGTATGCATTGATAAAAAAGCAGCGAGCGCAGCCTGCCTCCGCCCGCATAGATATCGAGAGGATATAAATAGCCCGGGCGGCTGGATGAGTGTGCGCTGCGACTGGAACCACAGCACACGGAGCTCAAACAATAAGCTGTCACCACTACCCTTCCTCCCCTCCGCTTTCTCCAGTCCAGCAGTCTCCCAGAGCTCAGGGGGAGGAGGGGGAGGAGGGGGGGGGGCGTCTCTCTCCTCCTTCCTTTCTTTCTTCCACTTCCTGCCTCTCTGCTTTTGTAATCTGCCATCAGCGGCGAGCCCGAGCGTGTCACTTGTTACGTCAGAGAGAGAGAGAGAGAGAGAGAGAGAGAGAGAGAGAGAGAGGCAGGCAGGCAGGGGAGCTGCCTGTCTCCTAACCTGTCTGCCTGTCTGTGTTTTGGGCCGGGAGGTCTCTCCGTCACCCTACCCCATTTTACATCCACTTGGATGAAAAAAAAAAAACATCAAACGGGGATTAGATGCACACACGACTCCCTCGCTTCATTGCAGCAAAAGCCCGGTTTTTGCATCGTTCGGCATCCCCGTGCTCCTCCATAAGTCCCACCAGGGTTTATTTTAGCCCATCTTGCTCCGCGAGATCATTTTATAGCGAGGTTAAGTGGGGAAAAAAGCGTAAAAATGTGTGAAAACATTGCAGCTCGTTGCGGGGCCACAGGTTGATAACGTATGGGAATGCGATCTCTAAATCGTGGCCATACATAAATGTTGTGAAATCATTCAGCGGAGACCCTGACTGGTGTGTTTGCGGGCGTTGGGGAGAGCGTTTGGGTCATCAAAGCACGATGAGGTCTTTGACTTCCCCATCCATGTTACGGAGTCACCGTTAATTTGGCTGACTCGATCATTTTCTCGTGCCCGCACAGTGTTACTTCATTTCCACACTATTAATTCTTGGCCATGACTTCATGATCTCGGCTATCTCTGCTGTTTTTTTCCCCCCAACAAACGTCTCTGGACAGATTCTGTACGATCTGCGATAACTTCATACCCATTTCTAATGACTGGGAGATTCGCTACACGAAGCACGATGTGATTATCCCGTGTGATAAGGCGCAGAGTTGAAATGGTGCTTGATTAGCAGAACATGAGCTCTGTCAGAGGCATCTGAAGGCCCGAGAAACATTTACAAATGTGTAGTTTTGCTTTCACCTTTCACAAAGAGGTGTAGTTTATTGTACTCCTGATGAAGTCCAAAGTTCCTAATAGTGCCACCATAAAGTCGGGCATCATGAAATCATAAGCACGCATATGTGTGTGTGTATAAAGTATATCATGATTGAAATGAGCAGACTCTGGTGAGTTTACACAACGTAAAGCCTTTACTTTTGTATGGAAGATGAGAAGATGGGGCATCACCTGGTCCCACTTGGAGGTTGCTGTTCACACCGAGGCTGATTTCTTCTTACTAATTCAATAAAGTGATCTGGTTAGGAGGGGGGGGGGGATGTGCCCTTGCGGGCTTTTCAGCCGGCACATCCAAATCGTGCGATAAATCTGTGTCTGGAAAACGACGTTAATATCCCGTCCCGCCGCTCCTCCGCCGTCAAATTGCAGTCGCTTGCCCTTGAGCAAGGCACTCGTGTATTTCTAATTCCCGCAGTGCAGCTGCCGCCCCCTGCTAGAGGTCTGAGATTGTGCGGGGCAGTGTTTCCCAACTTCTGATCAGCGTCTCAAAGGCCACCGAGAGAAGCAGACAACTCCATCCCGCCTGTCTTTCTGTCGAGGAAGAAAGCAAAGGGGAAGGGAGAGGACTTTCGGTTGCGCAGTGAACCAGCGCCGCAGCTAAAAAAAGGGATGTAGATGGCTGGAAACGTTTCATGTGGCAGAGGCAGGCACACAGTCGCAATGATTGAGTAAGCCACAGTTACTCTCTTAACTTCCTTTCGCTCCACGATCTTCTCCTTTATTATTTAGCGACCTCCTCCCGTCTCTGAGCTCCGCTGGACTTGAAGCGTCCCCCTCCCCTGCACCTGTCTGGGCCAGGACGCTCTGCTCGGCTGCGGTCTCCACACCCCCCATCTCTGCCAGTGTGACGTTTTGAAGTGTGTTCCAGAGTTGCAGAACTACCAAGCACAAAATGGACCATATCAGATATTGCACCGGCTAGATCCAGCTACAAGAGCATTAGCAAAGGTGCAAAGGTCTTGTATCTTAAAGATCTATATAGTATGCTATATGTTGGGTTACAGGCCCAAATGAGAAATGTTTGACCTGTTTGACGTCACAGAACAAGCGTCCTTGTTAAAAACGTCAGGATTGTCAATCATCGGACAAAACCGTGCATGAGCTAACAGCCGCGGATTTTTCACCATTTGCCGTAAGTGCTCAAATGCGTTTGTTGGACTAAATTATTGATTTGTGAATGAAAGTTTAAACGGACGATCCCTCGGCCGAGTGGCTCCCGGCTCCGAGTTGTCAGGCCCCGTCCGCCGTGTTCGCGGCTGTGGTCAAAAGATCTCCGCGTCCTGGAGGATCCTGCCAAGGACCTGCGCACCCAGCGACATATCCAGATGTGGCGGCGGCCTTTTGTTCCTGCAGAGTAGGAAAATCACGGCCCGTCCAGTCGCTTCTAATGACCTCACAGTTGAAAGCAGAGACCGGCCGGGTCTCTGGAGCCACGGTGTGTCCGCCATTGAAGCCCAGTACACTCGGCCCTTTGCCGTCACACTTCGAGTCCCACGACAGGTTTTCTCTTCTCCGCAAATCAAATGAATCCCGTGAATGAGTGAATGAGCAGCACTGTTCGATAAAGAGATGAGCAGTGGTGAAAACGCTGTGCTGCGCAGTGCTCGCATTAAAAAAAAAACGGTTCATAAGTCTACAAGTGCAAGACTGAATGAACCTTGAGCTCCGGAAAAAACGTGTGAAAAACAATCCTTTCACTGGCAGCACTCCTGTGACGAAGAGGCAGCACTTGACGAATTCTCCTCTTCCTCTTCGCTGTGAGGTCACTCGTTACAAAACTGGCCGACATCACACACTCTCTGTCTTTCTGCATTTGCTCCAATTGAACTGTTGGATCCTCTCACCTAGCTACACACACGCACGCACATAGACCGCATCTCTGTTCGCTCCTTAAAACATCGCTCCTTAAAACATAACACGGACTTCTCTTTTGCAGGGTTGTCAAGTGTATTTCCCTTTGTGAGTTTTATCGAAGCTTCCTTCTTTTCCTCTCGCACTACGCTGTGATTGAATGAAGACATCGCCCGGTTAGCCGCGAGCTTCTTCCTTCTTTTTGCCGTCTCGCACCTTCTTTAAATGATTTTTAGGCCCGTCCACATTCTTCGCTTTCTGTTCATCCAACCCGTCCTGAGGACAAAGGCTTCTTCGTCCTCTTAATTAGGAGGCGAGGCGGTGCGTCCGCACCGTTTCTGTCACCTCCGGCTGGAGTCCGCGTGGTGAAGCGGCGAGCGTGCTCAAATGCAAATCGCCGTGAATATCAAGCACGGTGACCTCACTTTTGTACACACGTCTGACTTTGCATATTTCCCAACTGGGGTGGGATCGTGTTTGTTCCCTGTGTGCAGCCCGGTTCAGCCTCTGTATTTGTATGTATGTATGTATGTGTTGATTATATCCCCCTGCAAACAGGGTTTGGTGTGGAGTACTTTACATAAGGGGAAATGTGATGCAGCCAGGAGTCACTTGTTGTTGACAGTCCCCGGCTGTCCACTCTGCAGAGCCTGCAGCACCGGGAGCCTCCGCTCTGTATTTGCATACCCAGTAGGTCACATTTCCATTCCTACCGTTTCTTTTGCTGCCAATACGCTGCTTCTTCACATCAACTTTGAACCAGGCCCAAGTCGGGGCTCGACAGCCCGTGCTGGCCCACACCCGCCGCCTCCAATCTTTTTTTTTTGAAGCGATAAGATGTGTGTGACATAGCATGCCGAGCTGATTGTAAACAAACTTTTATGCTTAATTTGGCTCGTTTGCAAAGGGAAGTGTAAGTATAGTTGTGCAGGCCTGTGCATCCTCCCAGCTGCAGCCAAGCAGGAAGCCAATCAGCCACAGTCAGGTCTGTACACAGGCTGATGTTTATCTCTTTGTCAGTTATGGAGGTCCGCATTGTGGTTCTCATTTTCACATCAGTTGGCCAGAGAAACGAAAACAAGATGACCCCCGACACAACTTTGCTTATGTTGGTAGCTATAGATCACATGTGCGCAGAGCTCCCACTTCCTCCCCAAATGCTCCTCCACACCCCGTAAAGACGACATAGATAACAGAAGCTATGCACACAGTGCGACCCTGATGTGTATTCCTGTTTTGTTGCCGTTACCTCAGAAACCTGCAGATGCATTTTTTTTGTGATCTGAGGGTGGCACAGCTTCACTTCAAGCATGTAGACGATGGAGATTTGAAGTCGTCTCATCATATGAAATCGCACCCTGGTTGCAAGTGCATCATCATTTGACATCTCAAGCAAGTTGATCCAAGGTCATGGATCCATTCTCTCCCAGTGCAGGGGTGCATTGTGATAGGAAGGTAAAGCTCAAACATTTTTTGAAAGCTGCACAAAGTGGGCTGTTATGTGGTGATATTGCCATGTTCAGTCACTGTCCGTACAAGTTGGATTTGGGTTTGATTTCTCACTATACAAGTGCAGAATTAGTAAATATAATTCTTAACAAAAGTCTGTGTCAAAACAAAATGCTCTCGTTGATTTCTAACCTTGGCCTGAAGGCCGCATAATACAAATGTGGGAAAGCCACGTAACCTGGGGTGGCTAAAGTGGACAAACAGCAGCGAGAAACAACACGCAGCTGCATTATAGCCTCGGCATAAACACTTAGTGGCCGGTTATCTCAGAATACAGGGCTCCTGTGTGGCAGCAGTTGACGGAGCGGACCTGGAATTCGACGGGAATGTTGTTTACTGATGAATGTATAGAGACGCTCGTTTGTCTCATTTGCAGACTGTGGATAAGCTTTGCTGTTTAATGCCGGTGCCGCAAATTGAATTTCCCTGTGGGCAATTAATGGTGTCCTGATTCTAAGCAGCCATATATCTGGGGTAAGCCGAAGTGCCGTCCCCCGCGCTGAAGTGGACCCCGGTAACCTCTGGTGGACGCTGAATCAGGTGGACTGTGACCTGTGGCTTGCCTTTCGCCTGTTCGAGCAGGTCTGGTGTTCATGTAGCCTAGGCCCTGCCATCGCAGCCGAAGGAAGGGACAGCAGCCGGTTAAACGTCAGCTCTCCCTCTGGTGATTTCTGCTCCGGGCCTTGGGAACGCCAACAGGGCAACAATCAGAGCTGTGTTCAGTGCAAACATTGTTGTGGTTCTTGGGTCGAACATTAGCTGATAGCTGGGCTGGAGCGGGAGCTAAATGTCCTAAACTGTGATTTTTCCCTCCGAATCAAAAATATGCAGAAGGGAGGCCTTTAATCCCATCGAGATACAGATCTGCTCCACTGGCAAGAACTCTGAGCGTGATCTTGGAGAGCTGCTCTTTGTGGTTTCATTACCTGAAGAAAACCCACGCTGGCACTGGGAGAGCATTTCACTCTTCATAGTATCAGTGCGACTGCAGTACAGACCAGCAACCTTCCTGCCGTCAAGAAACAGTGCTGTAGTTTCTTTCATTCTTCTATTCAACAAATAAAAGAAAAAGTATTTACTAAGGCATTCATTTTTAACTGTTTTATCAGTGGCCATTTCCATGACGGACGCCTCTCTTTGACTCTTTGTTGCCATTGTCTTACGTTTGGGTGGCTGTGGCTGCAACCACAGAGCTCACTTCCGTTTCCCACTTTCGCACCCTCCCGGTGGCCTTGCGTCTTTCTGCAGTTCCACATGGCACGTGACAGGTCCCTGTGTTGGCCGTAGGCCTCCGCGATCCCGCAGCGTGGAAGGGTACGTGACGAGTGGCGGCGCAGACGAGCGGCGGAAATCACGGCGGCGCACGTCTGTCTATCTGAAAAGGTTCTGCCCGATCGTCGGTAATTTAAGCCTCAACTCTTTTTTTTTTTTTCTCCCTCCTCGAGGCGAGCCGAGCGGCATCACCGTTCTCCATCACGCAGCCGAACTTTTGGGCTCACAGTGAGAGAGAGAGAGAGAGAGAGAGGGAGGGAGGGAGAGAGAGGGAGAGAGAGGGAGAGAGAGAGGGAGAGGGGGAGAGAGAGAGGGAGAGCGAGAGAGAGAGGCGCTGGTTGCAGTGGGAGTGCGCCACGGGACGCGGGCGTGAGCGGCATGGCCGTCGTCCGGCCGGACGCGGGGCGAGCGGCGGCGCTCGGCGCGGCGATGTGACGGCCTTTGATCCGGCGCTGCCCAGCGCGTTGCCATGGCACTGTCGCCCAACACATCCTGACGCACGGGAGGAGAAAATGAGGAGGAGGAGGAGGAGGAGGAGGAGGAGGAAGTGATTTCCACTTGTGTTTCTTACACACGCACACACACGCAGCTGGAGCTGCGCGAGCCAGAATATTAAATGTCTCCTTTGATATGCGACCGCAACATATGAGGAATTATAGTTTGACTCTTTCCGGGGGGGGGGGGGGGGGGTGGCACCAAGCAGCAAGTGCTCAATCATTACGTCACCTCGTAGCCATCCGTGCCCTTCTCATCTTACCCGCTTTGTAGCTTAATGGTTTGGGATGGATGGACGCTAACGGCGCACGTATACGGCGTGGGTATAAAGTGACGTATGGGAGCGCAGTGGCAAGTTTAGGGCACGGCCTTGAGGACTAGAAAGGCCTGTGAAGAAGGTGACGGTGTTATTTACGAAAGGTGAGAATTGGGTTACACGAGTCCACGCACACACGCTCGGGTTAAGCGCCGCGCTACTGATTTACTGTTGATACGCAGAAAAACATCCTGGAGTTGTAAAACACTATTCAGTCCGATCAGCCACTGGACTCCACTTCCTCTGCCTCCTGTTTTGTCCTCCGACCAGTATCCAGTAGCAACGGACCAAAACACGCACACACACACACACGCACACACACAGCCCCTCGCTTTTATTTTTTCTCTGACTCATGCTATTGTTGGTCGGCGCTCGGCTCTTTGCGCCAGCATGAATATTCAGCCGGTGGAGGTGATGCATTATACAGTAGCTCCACACCTGGAGGAGCTCTCCTCTCCACACCTCCTCTGACACATTTAGCGTCGTAACCGAGCTGCAACGCTTCCCCGGTGAATTTCTACCAACGCAGGCAAATGCCGACCACTCCGATAACCTCTCGGCTCCTTAAATGCGAACATTTTCACTCTTGTCTTATAGCTCTGTAAAGTGAACGTCTTCGACCAAATCTGACTGATGGGAAAGATGGAGGCTTTTACAGTGCGCTCCAGAGAGGTGAAGCCGTTAGTGAGCGCCACTCGACCACCTCAAGGAGAGCAGTGTGATGCTGAGGCTCTGGAATCGCTGGAAGGCATTCCTCAGCCCAGGAGAGAGAGAGAGAGAGAGAGAGAGATAAGAATAGCTCTCGCTCGCTCGCTCGTCTCCCCTCCATTGGCCCGCCTGTGTGTCTGTGGGCTGGTGAGCAGCACTGTAAGAGACGCAGAGAAAAGGCGAAGGGAAAGGAGCGGGTGCCCTCTGGGTGCAGCAGAGCGGGCCCCGGCCTTGGATATATTTGGCACTGTCAGTTTGCATACAGATCTGCAGTGGTCTGCAATTAGACTGTTTCCTGTTTCGACACAGGATATGGCAGCGCTGCCGAGCCTGGCCATAGATGCTCTCTCCGGGAGCGCTCTGGCCAGCAGCTCGGCCCTCTGACGGAGCTCCACGCACCATTTTCATGGCTCTAAAATTACACGAATGGAAAAACAACTGGCTGGCGCTCCGTGGGCAGGGAGGCACGGAGGAGGACGGCGAGGTCCACGGGCTCTTGTTAACTGAATAAAGCTCAAGCAGAGGAGAGAGATGAGAGGGGGGACGGTTTTCAGATCAGATAGAAGTTGTTTTCTCTCTCTCTCTTTTGGACGTGATTCCCGGCTGCGAGCTGACCAGAGCCTGGACGCGCTCACATCGGCCTCCGGCCACGGCCCCTCCCTGCCCGCCCCGTACGAAGCTCTGGAAAATATGCGTCAGCTTACTTCCTCCTTCTCCCTCCCCATTTCGACTTCCTGTTCTCGGAGCCGGTCGGAAGTGAGGAGGCTTCAGTGGCGGTGGCTGCTGGAGGCCTCGCTCTGCTACCCTGGGCTGTTTGTGGTCGTCCGTCTGCAGCCACTGCCAGCTCCGACAATGACAATACCACACACACACACACACACACACACACACACACACACACACATGCTCTTTTTAGGTGAGACCCTGGTGTATATTCGCTCATCGCTTACAGCTTAAGCTCCCCCTCCTCTCTCTCCCTCCCTCCCTCCCACCCTCTCCCTCCTCCCATCCAGCTCTCTCCCTCTCCTTCCTGTCACTATATCAAGGTCACCGTTAAAGGCTGGTTATCGGCTGCAAAGATGCTCAGCAGACTGGGCTAAAATTAGGGAAGCGTTCATCTGCAGTCTGACAGTGTCACAATCTGCATCCTGTCTGTGCATTTGATTAATAAAAAAACGGATCATTTAGGAGTCCGAACGCCGCCTTCCCTCCCGTTCAATGAAACCCGGAAAACTTCATTTGGATCTGAGGGGCAAGTCAAGGTACATCGAGCAGCTGTAAGAATAATGATGATAATAGCAATATAAGAATAAGAAGGCGCTCACATACACATGGTGCACATTTGCATTGGGTCGTTGGTGAAGTGGATGTTAATGCAGCAGCAAGTTTAGTACAAGACCCTCCGGAGTAGAAACGTCTATAGATAAGATGAATATAAAGATATCTTTATATTCTGGAGATAGTCAAATGACATTAAGACTGCAAAACCATTTCATTGCTGTTGTCTTCACATCTTCTGCAGTTTTTATGGGGGCCTTGCATTTACATATGCGCAGTTAAAAGCCTAGTATAACGTATACGCTCGGCTGCGGGCACAGTGACTTCATTGTGTTCGGCTTTCTGCCACGCAGCCTCTCACCTGTCCCTGTCGACGTCAGCGTTGCGAAGCATGACTGAGGGGAACGGTGTCAGCTGCTCCTCCAGATGCACGCTGTAGCAACAGCTCAGCAGGTTTCTCCGGCGCAGGGAACCTCCCCGTCTGTGAGCTAGTACCTGGTAAAGCATTGAAACTATACCAGTCAGTTCTCATGGTTCTATGTTTGTTTGCTTTTGTGTTCTGCAGCTCTGATGGTACGAGCTGAACAGTGACCGCTACCTTCCTGAGGACACCTGCTGCCCAACTCCCTTCATCATGTCTGGGATGCACGTAAGTGTACACATTTCCACATGCACGCCACATTTTTTGCATTTTGCAAATTGATTGGAGATGGGCACATTTCGAAAACGCCATCTCCAGTTGTTTCGCCAGTGCGTTGCCACACACGTTTCCATCATTTAGCATTTTCCCCCGTGCTGTGACCTCATTTGAAAGGTTAACAGGCGTGCTCACACGAGCATGAATGTCGCTTACAATTGACACGTTGCGCAATACCGAGACGCTGAAATGAGCTCATATCTGTAGTAATGTGCACGTTGTGGTGCGCGCACAGCAAGCCAGTAGCAGGGAGCTTCGCCACAGGTACACTTGTATGGGAGTCAGTGCACTGGATATGTCCCCGCACGCGAATCAATTTGGGACCCGGGTTGCAGTAAATTATTCACGTTGTAACAGCCCAATCAATATCCATATCAGATGACTCGGCATATTTGCTCCGCATTAAAGCACAAAGGATCCAAATGGAAGTTTCCCTTCCACGGTATACAATAAATGCATCCATTGTTTTATGATCCTCAGTGTTGCCGTGCATACACAAAGCAGTGGAAATTATTCAAATGATGTAGGTCATCTTGGCATCTTATGTAGAATAGGCACAAATGTATTCAGACACACACACACACTGCTAGCTTTACCTTGTGTTTTCAGGGTAAATCAGCTCCTACGTATGAGTATCTCAGCAGCTCACCTGCTGCTTTGCACTCCGCTCTCCTCGTTCCTTTCTTGTTCATTCCATTGTGTTGCCTTTTTCATCCCAAGCCTGCACTGATCTAATGGTGCCGACTGAATAGGCCGATCCTCCTCATCCTTGCTGTCATTTTCGTTTGTAGTTTAGCCATGTGGCTGTCACTTTCACACCCCTCAGTGTGACTAGCGATGACTGCAGCTGGCAGGAGAAGCCAGTAGGTAACAACTGTGGTGTCGTGGCTTCATTTTAATATGTGCCAGAGAGGAAACGATGCCACTGAAAGGACGGACTGTTTTTTTTTTTTTGTTTTGTTTGTAGGTGTAGATATCTGTCACTGGGCTTTAGCTGTTTGGGGTTTTTTTAGTTCATTTCACAACCACACTTGCTAAATTATTAGTTTCTATCTCTTTGTTTCTTTTACTTGTTGTGTTTTGAAGTATTATATATGCGTCTTCATATTCCTAAGTTGCATTTTATCCCCATCCAGCCCTGGCCTTTCATTTTGCACAGTGACTTTGAGTGTCCTCAAAGAATCCAATAATAACATGCATTATTCCTTGTATTATTATTGTTATTAACAAAAAATGCCATATGCACGCTAAAGACTATGGTACAGTTCTGGATTCTGGCTATACTTGACCGCTTCACGGTGCACAACACCAAGGAACAGCTGTGACTTATGCGGCTTTCCTCTACGTCTCTGTGTGATGCAGGCGCCGTGGTCGAGTGGCACAGAGTGCGTGGCCAAGTACAACTTCCAGACCGCCAACGAACAGGACCTGCCTTTCTGTAAAGGAGACGTGCTGACCATCATTGGAGTCACTAGGGTGAGTATGCAGGATTGTATACATGCACCTTGTCAGGCCCGAATGCCTATGATTTACTTCTGCTTATTTATGTCATCATGTGCGCAGGAGCACATGGAATCACGTGTGGTTTCATCGACTCATTATTGACACAGATGAAGGATAAAATTAGGGCCCGTGGACCATGACTACATCAGCTCGATGAAACAGATCTGCCACACAAGCGGTAGCATTCCCAGTTCACCAGATTCTGGTAAATTAAGGCGATGATGTAGACAATGATGTAGGCGATGATCTAGAAAGAGCTCCGTAATCAAATTGGGATGAAAGAAGGAAAAATAAGTCTTATCGCATAGTGGAAGAAAATGGGTTTTTAGTTTAGGGCTCACAACAATATAAATACATTTGAATCACATAAAACATCAGCAACAAAAGCACTTACAGCTGGTCCTAAAAACAGTATCTACTTTATTTGCAGTGTGGTGGAAATGAGTCATTTTAAGTATATATATTTTTTTTAGATCATTATATTTGGGCCAGATGGACTCTGAAGCAGCATTGTGAAAGTACAAGCTGAAATGAGTGGTAGTGGTGATGTGAATGGTCCACGGTGTGCAAAAAGCCACCGACTCTCGACCCTGGAAGCCTACATGTAAGCAGGCATTCACAACGTATTGTGTTTGTGTGTGTTGGCAAAGCACAAAGCAAACCCTGCACGGTGCACTAGGTCAGTGGATGCCAGGGAGCTCTTAATTCCTTTGGATACAGTCGCCGCCTGTTTAGTAGGTTTTACCAAGAGGTACCTTCCTGTTTCTGCTCAGCACGGGGGTCTCGCCGAGATTAAGACCTTTCACAAGTGAGGCCGAGACGAAGAACAACATCAAGTCACCGCAGAGAGCGTAATCCACAAGGCTGCAGGAAATTTGTGTCCGACTTGAAACAGCTTCTGCTAAGGGCTGCTTGATTATTCGACGTATTTTTAGACGGTACACATATCTAGCAGCCCTCGCCGCCTGACTCTTATCTCCGTGGTGTGAAGAGTTCTGTCATTTCTAATGCCGCTGTTTTCTCTCTGCCCTCACCTCGGCGTGACCTCACTGCCTCGCGCGTCTCCTCATCTGCAGAATGGCTGACCCGCCTTGAAGCACCCGCATTAAGATGTTTGTTTTTTTGCTGTTTTTCTCGTAGGATCCAAACTGGTACAGAGCGAGAAACACGGTGGGCAGAGAGGGCACCATCCCGGCCAACTATGTCCAGAAAAGGGAAGGCGTCAAGTCGGGAGGGAAACTCAGTCTCATGCCGTAAGTTGAGAGGCTGCCTCTGGGATTTATTTCGGAGTAAACTCACACCAACTCCAATGCTGTGTTCGCACTCATAATCTGACATGCTCCCAGTTTCATATTGTCCAATCGGTGCACAGCAAACACGGCATTGTCCAGTCAGAGCTCGAGCTGCATAGGTAGCAGAGGAATTTGCCGCAGTCATCAAAACACCCGTTTCGGTTGGGTGTCTATTTTCTGTTCGCCACATGTGCTCTGCTCCTTACGTAAGAGTAGGAACAAGTTGTTGTACCCTCGATTGCCTCTGTTTACTGCAGCGAGGGAAAATGTCGAGCTGATTTCAAAAGTCAGGCAGCGCATCAAGAGACGGAAATTCCATCTCTTACAGTCAGTCGTTAAGTGTATTCTTCGCTCTGTGTGTGTGTGTGTGTGTGCGCGTGTGTATGTGTGTGTGTGTGTGTGTGTGTGTGCGTGTGTGCCCGCCCGCCCGCCACCGAGGCCAGGACCATCTGCGCACTACGTTTGAATCAGACTCTTTGAAGCGGCAGCTATTTTAAAAAGCGGAAAACACAACATGCATATGCAAATGATGGGATGGGGGGTGGGGTGATGAGCATGATGCTCCTCAAATGTCTCGCCTATGTGATGCTGTCGTCCAGCTTTTCTGTGCAACCTTGACGTAATAACAGACTTCAATGTCGCTGACAAGCGGGACGTCTTTTGCTTGGAGTGTGATGAAGGGGAACTAGTCTGTTTCCAAGTGTGTGTGTTTTTTTTCTTGGTGCTCTTAAAGAGAGTTGCTTTACAACGCATGTCAGTGTCTGTTAATGCCCGACTGGCAGAAGCTAATATGCAAGGGACCCCTGTTTCAACTCACTCACACATGCACAAAAACACTAGTTCCAGAACACGAAGGTTGAAGAGTCATGCCAAAGGGCACTCGGGACATAGACTGTGGAGGGAACCGAGACTATTCTCTCATTACTGGGCGACCGCTGCAGACACGGCCTCGCGTACGCTTAAGTAAGAGAAAAAGTCTCCGATACGATCACATCAACGCTTCCTGAAGGGAGTCAGAAAGTGTCGCATTACTTCACAGCGAAAGTCCCAATCTTAAAAACCTGTTCAACTCGGGTCAAAGCCGACACACATGAAACAAATTTTGAGAAGTTTCTGTTGATTTTCTGTATTTGCCCTGTTTTTTCTCAACTCAAATCCTTGTGAACATCACAAGTTCCTAACCTCCATTTGGTATTAATAGCCAGGAGGCATCGTTTAGATGTTATGACTAACAAATCTTCATATGAGACATACTGTTTATCAACGATGGTTGGATGTTATTTTTTGCAACTGGTGAGAAAATGTAAACGGCTTTAAAGCAGGTCCTTGTTACAAGCCATACATACCAAATGGGAGTTTAAAACATTCACATTGATTTGATTTGCCTGAGGTTTAGCTGCAAATCCTTGCGTTGTTATCTCTGTAGGAGGGTCCATACGCCATAAAGACAGCGGCGGCTCTCCACATACGGAGGTCACATATGTACGGCTCCGTCAGCTGAGGAGCAGCAGTTCAGCTGTGCACGGGGTTGATGGGCTGTCACTGTAACATCATCAGGAAATGTTCTAATGGACTTTTGACCCTCTTTGTTTCACCTCATCAACTGCCGCTGAAAGCTTTAACCTCTCTGTCTGCTGCCACTCATTCTGCCTGTCCGCACTCCTCTGAAAACGGTCACGGGGTCGTCCAGCCCTGGCATGCTGTGCCTGCGTGTGTGTGTGTGTGTGTGGGGGGGGGGGGGGGGGGGGGGGGGGGGGGGGGGCGAAGAGGCCCAGAGATAACTGTAAATTAGCCCTGTGCGGCCGGTGGCCCTTTGATAATGTGCAAACAGCAAGCGCGTGAAATGCTAAGCCCTGGCTTGGCTGTCGGTTTCACTCCACGCAGTGACGGTCCGATCGACCATGACCTGATGAGACCTGATGAGAAATTGTCCGTTTTCCCCCTTTTTTGTTTTGCGGCTGCTAGCCGGCCCTGCCCGAGGAGGGACTCCGTTAAGCCATCTCGTCGGTTTCAGCCAGAGGAAGACGAACAACACACTCGCTGACCTCATGTTCTCGCCGCTGCCTTTGACATCAGCGCATAGTTTGGTGAAAACATTAAAGACGGACATCATTCTTGCTGTGGCCCTCCGGGACTTGTCGATTTATTTATTTATTTATTTATTTATTTACTCGCTCACGCGAATCATTAGCAGATGTCTGCGAGAGAGGACCTCTCCCTCTTCTGGGCGTTACGTAAGGGGGTTCAGCTGTGGTCTTCTGTCCCCTTGCTCACCCTGACCCATTGATTCAGCAGCTCATGCAGTCCCTGCTTCCTTCTCTCTCTCTCTCTCTCCCTCTCTCCCTCCCTCCCTCTCTCTCTCTCTCTCCTCCTGTCTCTCTCTGCTGCCCCCACGTGGCAGATATCTGCTACACCTAGCGGCGCCACCTCCAACCCCGGCTGCCCTGCCTCTTGCTTCCCCCTCGTCGTCCCCGCCGAGCTGTTTACCGCATATTTCTCTGTGTGTGCGTTTCTTTAGTCCCAGTGTGACGCAACGTGCGAGAACCTCGGTCAATTGTCGCGGCACAGGGCCGCTAATGTGCGTCCGGCAGACAGGCGATGTGTGTCTCCGGGCCGGCCACGCTTTGGCGCCTGCTCCCGGATTAGTGGGAGTTAAGGAGCTGCTGTCCATCGGAGAAGCTGCCTGCGCTGATCTAATCAACTCCACCCATATTAAGCTGCTTTGCCACAAGGGCCTCTGCTGTCTGAGGAGGCCGAGGAGGAAGAGCGGGAGAAGAACAGAGTGACGGAGGCAGCCTCAGGAAAGCGGGCTAAATCAATTAAAGCCCCTGATTACGACCAATTCAACCAGGCCAATGTGGGCGGGGGAGGGACCCCGCGGGCTGCTCCTGTGTGCAGCTAATGCGACCTGTCTCACAGTGAGTGACGGGAATTGATGGGATACAGTTCCGGGTAGGAGGCGTGTTTGAAGGCAGGTCCACAGAGACTGAATGGGAGTGATATCACAACCCCGAATCCTAACAGTGAAGACCGTTACGGTCTGACTATCGTATTGGTAATTCTGAAGAAAAACGTACCCGATTATTCAGGGTTCCCTGGAAATCTAGGAAAATCGGTGACTTTCTCACTCATGCAAATGTGGCTTACAAAATTTGCACATGCATAGCCAGTAAATAAGTCATAATTCGCAAGAATGTCATAGATGATTTCACAGTTACGTCATAGCATAGCACATCTTTTCAGTCAGGCTTCTGGGAGCAAGAGAGGAATGAACATGAGAGCAATCTGCTTAATGTGTAAAATTCAAGGTACAACTGAAGAAAATGATACATCTCTGAAGCGTGGGAGGAACAGGTGTCTCATGCTGCAGTAACTGTAAATATTGTAAGCAGGAGTGCGATTATCTCTGCAATGAATTCACTTCACATCTGTGAGGACCGTGAGAACCAGAAATGCCTGCATCCCAGCTCATCTATGATGAAATTGAAGCGGCGTGATTCATGACTGCTCTTGTTTGCCGTCACTGGTGATGAGATGGAGAAACTGAGCTCCTCAGAATTGTAAAAATAGCAGAAACCAGACTTGAGGGAGAGGACGTGAGAAGTTCTTGATCCAGACCACCTGGACCCCCTCGAGTAATGTATATGTAACAGGGACAACCAGGTGTCTGCGTTTCCCACGTACAGGACATACTCCGAACATGATCATATCTCAAACAAGACTCAACAGGACCGGGCGGTGTGCAAGTGATTTAACAGAGCAGCAATGCACACATAAAGGGGCTGCAGCACAGCTGTCTAATCCAGCTATTAGTAACCTATAGTTGTATCCCCACGGGGGCCATATGGTGAGGGTCAAGCTGGGCTTCTGAACACAGAAGCTTTGCCCCGGGAGCGTGTTAAAACCTGCAGATCTCAGAACGGCCTCAGCCTCATAGCAGAAAGCCTGTAGAGTTCCAGTAGTTCTTGTTCTTCGGCGCGTTCAATAGTCTCTGTGCCTCCCTGACCTCAGCCTGGAGAGGCAGACTCGCCTCCGTCCCACCCCTCAAGTCGCCCGAGCAGTTTTGCATTTTCCTGTTATTGCGCTCCCTGCTTGTCAGTTTCCGAGTCTGCCTTGGGGCTTTGTGTGTGTGTGCGTGTGTGCGCGTGTGCGCCATGTTTCCTGTTGTTTGGGTTCAGGTAGTTTCTCACTGACTCCTGGGGGCGAGATGCAGCCGCCCCTGCTCCACTCAGGCTGAACAGGCTGGAAGTGCTGCTGCTGCTGCTGGGGCATGGGGGCTCCCCATCACCCCCCCCCCATCACACACACACACATTTCCGTTTTTCACTTCTCATTTCCGAGGAGATCTGCGGGCTTTGATTTGTGGAAGCGGATCTCGGTGCGGTTGGGGCGGCAAATGAGTGAAATGCAAATGAAAAACACCCTGTGTGATCTGCTGTTAGAACCGCGGAGGGATTTATCTCATCTCTCAGCTTTGATTCTGAGAAGATGAGGAGTTTTCCAAGAGAACAAGACGCTGCACAATCGGAATACCTCCTCCCGCATCATGCCTCTTATTCCGCTGCACTTGTGACATTAGTTGTGTACCCTTTGTGAAGGTGACACCCACAGCGCAGCTGTCCGTCTCATGACTGAATATCAATGTGAAATCACATCTTCCGCTCCTCCTGTGTCCCCTCTTTCCCCCCCCCCTCTCCGTCTCCCCCCCCAGCTGGTTCCATGGGAAGATAACTCGGGAGCAGGCCGAGCGGCTCCTCTACCCTCCGGAGACGGGCTTGTTCCTGGTGCGGGAGAGCACCAACTACCCCGGCGACTACACGCTGTGCGTCAGCTGCGACGGCAAGGTGGAGCACTACCGCATCATCTACCACAACGGCAAGCTCACCATCGACGAGGAGGAGTACTTCGAGAACCTGATGCAGCTGGTCGAGGTGAGAGCCGCTTTCCTCTCCACCAACAAGCGGCCGCTCGGTGTCGGGGCCCCGATCCGGCGGTTTGTCTTTCACAGAACTGAAATTCCAGTAAACCGCGGCATGTGGAGAGAGTTTAGAAGAGCGTGAAACATTTGAATGTCATCCTTGTTTCAGTTGCGTGCTAAAAAAAGATGTCGGAAGGGTCCTAGAGTGAAAAGTGCTTTCTCCTTGGCTTGTTCTGGCAGCGTTCAGCAGGTCCTAAAAACATGACCACATCCTCATTAGTGTATGATTGTTGGATAAAGTGTGACCTTCAGTATGAGTGTTATGCATATCATACCGCCTCTCACCAAAGTAATCACCTCTCTTTAGGTGTGTGGTTGAATGAAGTCACATGACGGAGGCCCTGGCTAGGGAAGTTTCCGGGGGAAATGTCAGTGTTCCTCTTCATAGTTCACCTTTTAAAACGACGTGTTCAGACAGTATTCTCATTCATGTGAATTGGACAGAGTAATCCAAGTAACTATCTGTCAATAAATCGGTAATTAAGACGCGATCATTCGTCCGAGGACTGTGAATCTGTGGATCTATCTGCTGACTTTTCCCCGGAAGTCCCCGGAGTCAAAGAGACGGTTCGGGCTCTCACCTCGGCCTCGTGTCGTTTCTCATCTCTGGCGGAGCGCGTTTCGTTTCTGCCCGTCGACCTCGTGCCGCGGCGTGTACAGTTCCCCCTCCCAGTGCCGGTCGGTTCACGGGGCGGCGCGGGAACGGCCTGCGTGACCTCCGTGAAATCCTGTGGAAGAATGCGGCCGCAGTCCAAGGAGGACAAACTCAATTTCAGAGCGCATCCAAAATGACACGCCGCGTCCAGGGATTTTTCTCTCGCAGCTTTTTTTCCTTTTGCAGTTCTGTCGCGCGCCGTGTTTCGCGCGCCCTGACTGACGGTACCCCGCTGCAAAGGGACAGCAATATGTTCAGGTGCTCAGCCCCCCCCCCCCCCCCGTTTCTGTGTAATTACGTGTGAGCGGAGGTATGCGCTCTCCCGGCGCCGCTCCAGTCCTCACTCATGGCCGAGTGATGTGAAACGTCCCGACGGGCTAAACTGTCACCTATGGTCCTTATTTTTTTTTCACTGCGGATCTTCCACGCCGCCATTGTCTTGCGCAAAAACATCCGAGAGAATTTGTCTCTCCGCAAGAAAGAGAGAAACCCTCTGTGTGTTTTGGTTGAAACGAGAGCTGGAATGGTTGTGCGCGTTTCAGCCTCCCGTTTGTGCCAATGTAGTTATGAATGAGGCTGGCTTGGAATTCAGCCTCCGGTCTAATGTATTTTTAGTAAAAATGAAATTGCAGCGAGATTGTGCGGCAGAGCGATTACATAACTCGGTAAACACAAAACTCCTTCCTCGCCGCACACACACGCGCACACACACACACGCACAGAGCATCCCTGCAGACCTTCGCTCAAAAGTGAACTAAAAACGTGTTCACATTCTTCAAAAAGCCGTCTGATCCGCTCACTCCCCGGCCTCTATCCGAGAGGTGGTTTTGAGAGAGGGGATGAAGTGTGGACAGGCGAAGGCAGGACGTGTTATGGCAGAAGGGAGGAAGCAGGAGGAAGAGGAGGGGAGAGAGGCAGACCTTTCATCCTCTCCGATAAAGAGGAGAGCTGGACTGGCGTCTATCACACCTCTAATTCGACCTCATCTCTCATGCCTCGGGGGGCCGTTGGGAAGTGGACGACAGGAATGTGCCAGCTGGCACGGAGACCATGGACGTCCCCAGTGCATTCTTGTTATCAGCCACCCACAATCTCTATCTCTCATGCCCCTCTCTCTCTCTCTCTCTCTCTCTCTCTCTCTCTCTCTGCCCCTCCAGGCCATTTCTGCCTCCACATCTTCCTCCCTCTCCTTTTCTTGCCTCCTTTGTGTGTACACCTGACGTATTGCTCTCTCTCCTTCCTCCTCTCCTCTTCATCCATCTCGACCCCTCTCTCCCCGACATGTTCCTCACTCGATTGCTCCGTGTCTTGCCTGCGTTCCCCTGTGTCCTCTCTGTCTCAGTAGTGGCCTGCGAGAGGATTCCACGCATTCTTGTGTGCTTTTTTTCCAGCCTCTTCTCTCTCTTATCGGCCTGTCGGAGCAAGCCTCTCGTAAACATACAAACATGCTCATAGGATCTATTTTCTGGCGTCCTCCGGCGTAGACCTCAGACCTCCCATAAAACCAGAGGTGGGCTCGCTCCGTCTTTGAGTGTGGACAATCTCGCGGCTCTCATTTCTGCTTTGTGGTCGGGAGAGAGATCTCTCGAGGAGCCCCCGAGCGATGAATCGTGAGAGCAGCCCCGCCGTGCCACCTTATCGGTTATCAATTATTGATTAGACTCTCCAGGGGGTGGGGGTGGGGGGGGTGGGGGGGGGGGGGGGGGGGTTCGGGCCGATCCAGTTCACTGCATCCACATCGACGTCACATGCTGCCGAGATGCTGCTGGTGATTGGAGATGGCTCCATATGGCACTCCCAGGGACGTTACGTCACAGCTGAAAGTATTCTCAGCCACGTTGTTTTTAATCTGTGATTACGGCCCTCTTTGCATTATATACAGGCAAGGTCTCTCTTTATCCCGCGCCACAGTGAAGCAGAAATACATTCATTGCAAAGGAAACGGCGAAAATAAAGCAATATTGAGTCGCCTTTGCTGTACGTATTTTGCAAGGTGATACCACGAACGCTGTATATACAGTGCAGCTAAATGTAAATCTGTGTGTTCAGAGTATGTATACATGTATGTACAGAGGGTGGTGCAGCTGCTGCTCAGCAAATATGTACATCAGTGCTGAGATATTTCGGTACCAGGTCCCCCCTCTGCTTCACCGTGCTGCCCCCTGGTGGCGGGCCCTGTGACCTGCACCGTGCTCAGGTCGCCCTGCTGCAGTTGTGTAACACGTCTTTGTTGCGATCCGAGCAGCTCCCTCTCGCTGCTCTGTGACTTCGGTGGTCGCGCAGACGCTTTTCTGACATATGTGACATACGCCTTCGCAGCGCTGCGTTACATTTAGTGCCTTAGCAGGCCAAGGCGACTTGAAACTATGTCATACGTAGGGCTGCACCGTACCACTACGTACCGCAAAAGACTGCGATGAGTGTTGCGTTTCCAGTACATCCAGGCCGCTTATGAAGCTAAGATGTTTTTTTTTTAAATGCAGTTAATTGCCATGAAACATTCACACCCAATACAGCAATTCATATCATCCCAGCATTCAACACAATTATTGAATATCACACGTTCTTAATAGTAAAAATCCAAAAAGTGAGTGAAGTTAGCAGTGAACGCTCCTCTACATTCTTCAGACGATCAAGGGATAGTACAGGGATACTTGGTACTTGATGGTTCCTGATGAGGAGCAGATCGGAACCGAGCAGACAACAGACCGAACACTCCCAGCGTCCCTCTGGGATCAGTTGTGTGTCTTGAGGTGAGAGCTCAGAGGCGGCGACCTCTCTCACACCCACACACGCGGACACACTCCTCCTCCTCTTCCCGCTGGTTCCCACAGTCAATGCTACCTCTCAGCGGGACGGGGGGGGGGGGCGGGGGGGGGGGGGGGGGGGGGGGGGGGGGGGGCGGGGGGGGGGACCTAGGGATGCGCCCGACATGTGCAGCCAGCAGAGATCCAGTCGGATCTCGTCCCCTCAGTCGATGTCTGGTTGCAGCACAGTTCTGTGTCAGCGAATTGTGTTTGTTTGCAGCACCTTAGAATTGGTTTTCTACGATTTTCCAATGATCAAAGCTACCCCTCGAGGCGACCTTTGCGTGTTGATAAAAGTCCTCTGGTGCTTTCATTCCTGGGTGAAGGCGAACACCGCCGATATCCCGCACATATTAAAGAGGCGCGGGCTCTTGGATGCAGCCTGAAATCTTCTTTTCATCACTCCCTCCCCTTCATGCTCCGCCGTTGCGTCGCTGGAAGCGTCTTTCTTGCTTTTGTTTTGCATATCAAAAGCCTGTAACACACACTAAGCCTTCAGATTAGATCTGCGATCAATCCCAGATCGCTCAATTAGGTCCAGGGCGCAGACTCTAAGCAGCCGAGCAGACAGTGAAGTAATCCCCCGTCGAAACGCAGACCTGGGTTTTTATTGTGACTTGCGGAACCTGCCTGTTGTCTTTGTGCTCTGAATGCGCGTTTCCCCTCTCCTCGCCCTTGTCTTCCAGCATTACACCAAAGATGCCGACGGCCTTTGCACCAGGCTGATTAAACCCAAGCTGATGGAGGGGACGGTGGCGGCGCAGGACGAGTTCTCCAGGAGTAAGGACGCACTGAGCTCATTACGCTGCCCCACAGGGGCACCGCCACTCTGCGCCATCATCCTGTGTGTCTGTGTGTCTGTGTGTGTGTGTGTGTGTGTGTGTGTGTGTGTGTGTGTGTGTGTGTGTGTGTGTGTTGATGTAAAGCTCACAGGCATTTAGTCTGTGGCACAGGCAAAGCCTGCTTCTCCACGCAGATTTGCCATCATCCCCGTCCTTTACGCATTAATCGGCAGCGGGTAATTAATTTTTTGCCTGTCTGGGGACGAGTGCCGGGCTTCGTCTGCTCTCAAGGTCAACCGGAGTCTTCCTCCACCTCCACCTCGACCTCTCCTCACTCCTCTCTGTGAACCTCTCTGACCCAGCACAGTCTCATACCAGAGAAGCACAGCAAAGCTACCTACCTACCTACCTACCTACCTACCTACCTACCCACCTACCAAACCAGGATAATCTGTCCAGATGATGTATTTTAGACTCGGTAATACAGAAAAGTTTTGTGATGGCAAAAACAGCAGTGTTGACCTTTTAAATCCATCCAGCGGTTTTCTCTTCCCCAATAGGCGGCTGGGCCTTGAACAGGAAGGAGCTGAAGCTCCTGCAGACCATCGGCAAAGGCGAATTTGGAGGTGAGGCGCTGATTTCACAACGATCCCGGCTCCCTTTTTTAATATTGCATGCCAGACTCCCAAGGTTGTCCTGCATAGAGCGCCAAACCCTGACCTTGTCTGCGTCCTCCCCAGATGTGATGGTGGGAGACTACAGAGGGACCAAAGTGGCCGTGAAGTGCATCAAAAACGACGCCACAGCGCAGGCTTTCATCGCCGAGGCCTCCGTCATGACGTAAGATCTCCCGGCTCTTATGTGTGTGTGTGTGTCGTATAGCTGATTCAAGTGACAAAGTGAGTTTGCCAGCATGCTGATGTGTATTGTTGGGCTCTCCTTGTTCCCCCACAGGCAACTTCGGCACAACAACCTGGTGCAGTTGCTAGGGGTAATCGTGGAGGAGCGGGGGAGCCTCTACATCGTCACAGAGTACATGGCCAAGGTCTGTCACACACACACACGCACACTTACGCAAAATCGTAACGGTTTCTCTACAGTGGAATTCACGGTGGCGCGTCCTCCACGTTTTGTGCCGATATCCTGTGTCTCTGTGCTCACAGGGCAGCCTAGTGGACTACCTGCGCTCTCGAGGGCGGACCGTGCTCGGGGGCGAGTGCCTACTCAAGTTCTCGCTGTGAGTCCTCCTCATCTCTGCACGAGCACTTATGACGAAAAACAAAGCGTTTAATCGGCGCAGCTCAAGGTGTTGAGGAGTTGTGTCGCAGGTCCTCAGCTGTCAGGATCCGAATGGGACTTCAGAAAGACAGCACTTTACTGGGAACATAAAAGAAGTGTCTGTTTATACGAGCGACCGCGCTGCAGGTTGTTTGTCTTGACAAATGGCCGCTTTATCTGCGAGTCAAGGGCCTCGAAGGATTTGTTTTATTTGTAATTTTACTGTTTACTGTTTATTTCCCCCCTTTCGCGGTGCATCCTGCATGATGAATGAGAGCGGGATGACTTTGCATAAATCTCCTGCGGGGGACAGCTCCCTCCGAGTGAGCCCCGTAAATCTTGAATTAACTGGTCAGAAAAGTGCAGGAGATTAGATTTTCCTCTCATGAATGCAAAGTAAGTAGGGGTGGAAAAGTACCACGCAGCAATGGAGGGGTTTTCTCCCCCCCTCCTCCCTTTCAAAGTCTGTGTGTTTTCGCTGCAGTCCTCATTTGTCCCGGCAGGGTCCCATCATTAAATCCGCAGCCACAAATATGTCCACCCAGATTAAAGCGTGGCAGCACACCTGGGCTGGTAATGTCTTGGTCAGGCCGCGCTCACCCGTCCTCTCTGGGTCCCTCTCTGTCTCTGTGTCCCCCCCCTCCCCAGCGACGTGTGTGAAGCCATGGAGTATCTGGAGGCCAACAACTTCGTCCACAGAGACCTGGCGGCCAGGAACGTGCTGGTGTCCGACGACAACATCGCCAAGGTCAGCGACTTCGGCCTCACCAAGGAGGCCTCCTCCATACAGGACACTGCCAAGCTGCCCGTCAAATGGACCTCCCCCGAAGCACTAAGAGAGAAGGTGAGAGAGCAGTGGAGCGCAGCTTAGGGAAATGGAATATTTTCACCAGAGATTATGTTTTCCTTCTCGAATGAAGAGTGAAGCTTCCACGGTTCAGGTGACATGGGGAGGGGGGAGTGTGGACGAGAAGACGGTACAATAGGAGGGGAGAAACTGTTGCGATCTGGATGATTCATCACGTTGCCTCGTCATTTGTATAGTGTATAGATGTGAATTGTAGCGGTAAATGAGGTGATGCTTAAATGGGTAAAACAAGAGGAAATTAACTGAAATGAGACAGGATTAAAGTTTTACAACATCAGGAATCGTCAGTGCTCTTTGACTAAAGTCTGTGGTAATTTGTTGGAAAGCATCTCTATCGAAGAGATGTCTATTTCTCAATCTAAACGCACGCTATCTCTGGATCCTGCACTTGCAATCAAGTCTAACTCACTGAATCATTTTTTCACCCCTTACTTTAATACTGAAGTAGCCTCGAAACTAATCTCGCTTCAGTATACGAAGCTCAACAACCTGAGACCTGAGTGTGAACTTTTGCTCTCCCTTCTTCTTGCAGAGGTTTTCCACCAAGTCGGACGTCTGGAGTTATGGAATCCTACTTTGGGAGATCTACTCCTTCGGGCGCGTGCCTTACCCTAGAATTGTAAGCACCGGAACAGCAGATTTTTGGTAGATTAGATCCGAGGTGTACCAGCAGATGGCAGGCTTTGTTTGCCGGGACCAGTTATGTATTTATTGTTTATTTATTTATCAAGTTATTTTGGTGCAGGAGTAGTGAAATGCCTTGACCTCGAAATAATTAGATCTGTGCCATTTAAACTGCTGGAGCAAGAGATTGGACTGTTCTGGAAACTGTGATTGTTTTTTTTTTTCTTTTTTAATCATTTCTGCATGCTTCACCACCCGTTGTCGCGTTCCACATTATTGTTTCTGTCGGCGTTGGTTCGGAGACTAATCTCAGTCACGTCTCCATCTCCTGTGTCCGGCAGCCGTTGAAGGAGGTGGTGCCCCGGGTAGAGAAGGGATACAAGATGGACGCCCCGGACGGCTGCCCGCCCGTGGTCTACGACCTGATGAAGCAGTGCTGGACCCTGGACTCGGTGATGCGGCCCTCCTTCCGCATGCTGAGGGAGAAGCTGCAGCATATCAGAGCCAAGGAGCTCTACCTGTGAGGAGGAGGAGGAGGAGGAGGTGTGCGGGGGTAGGAGAGGTGGAGGGGGGGGTGGGGGGGCCGGGTGAGGCCCAGCCCAGCTCAGCTATACAGAGGCAGGAGGAGACGCGGGACCACAGCATCCTGCTCCTGCCCGGCCGCCTGTTGTCCTGTGGGACTGTCGTACTGTGGCCCCCCCGACCCCGAGCCGACCCGACCCGACCCGGGCGCCCCACCCCACCCCACCCTACGCCCTCTGCTTCCAGACAAGGACTGTTTTCCTGTTTGTGTTGTATAGCTTTTGCCAGACAGTTTCCTCTTCTCTTCACGGGCCGCCGCTCTTTCCTCCTTTTGAACCTGCCACTGCTCTCTCTCTCTCTCTCTCTCTCTCTCTCTCTCTCTCTCTCTCTCTCTCTCTCTCTCTCTCTCTCTCTCTCTCTCTCTCTCTCTCTCTCTCTCTCTCTCTCTCTCTCTCTCTCTCTCTCTTTTTTCTTTCTCGCTCTGTCTCTTTTTCTCTCACTCTCTCGGTCCAAGCTTCTCTCGAGTTTCTCTTCCGTTTCCGATGTCGTCGTCGTCGTCTCCCTCCCCTCCTCTCCCGAACATGGCATTAACTAGAGGGGAGGCTGGCCTTTTCCTCCACGTTTGTCAGGTGCTCTTTTCTTCTTCCTCCCTGTGTCTCTCCATCATTCCTGGATCTTTTCTTTTTCACGGTGTGGCTCTGCATGAATCCAGCTCTCTGTCATTCCAGCCTTCCTTCCTTCCTTCTTTCCTTCCCTCCCTCCCCCTCGGTGTGGTGTCAGGTGTGGGGCCTTCGCTCTGTGCCAAAGTGCCTCCAGTCTACAGAGCTCCAGACTTCCCTCCAGCACTTCTTTCGATTGGACTGTTGTTGTTTTTTTTTGTTTGTTTTTTTATTTACCTTTTTTTAAAAGAATTCTTTTTTTATTGCTTTCTTTTTTTCAGGGAGGTTATCAAACCATTTTTTTAGTGTTGTCTTCCCCACCTCCACCATCATCCTGTGAGACTATTTTTTTTTAATTGTTCTTAGCTTGTTTTTTTTTTTTTTTTTGTTCTTCCAAGTTACCATGAAGAGAGCATGACCAGGAAGAGAGGGGATTTGGTTTCACGTTCATCCTCGAACCAGTACAGCCCGGGGGGGGAGGGGGGTGGTGGTGGGGGGGGGGGGGCAGGACAATAACCAGAGGAGAAGGGGGAGAAGCAGTTCACAAACATGGTTGATTCATCATATGTGGGCTTGTTTTTTATATCAAAATATATTTAAAGGATTAAAAAAAAAAAAGAACAAGGAAAAAACTGACCGAGGCGTAAGAAAATATTTAAAAAACACAAAAACAAACAAACGAAAAAAAAAAAAACGAAAAAAAAAAACCAGAGGATTTTGAGAAGCCGGGATCTCCTGGCCATAGGAATGTTCAGTGTCTCTGTGAACGCTGGGGTCGGGGTGGTGCATGCTGTGTGTGAGAGGCCTTGGGTTCAACTGTCAGTGCTTTCAATGTTCATTGTTTTATTATGCTATCATGATTATGAATAAATCATTCCATCTGAACAGTGTGGGCACACCTGCATCCTTTCATATTACCCAGAGAGAGCGAGTGCGTTACAGAGACAGACACCCACATGTACACCTATGGAATACACTTATGTATAATACAGAATTTGGGTGACTGTATTCCAACATGCATCGTTTTTTGACCTTCCCACCTTCTTCTTGACCTCCTGGGTTTTTGTTTAGTGTGGTCTGGACTGGATTTTCCAGTAAGGGTTTGTCGTTGAAGCTACAGTAATGATGTGAGACACAGCGGATAACTGCGATCATCAGTGTCACATCCACCCATGTCACCACTTTGTGCCCTATGATGTTGTAGGTTCATACGTTCTGGTCAGGTCAGGAGTCCATTACAGGACACACACACACACACACACACAATCACACGGTCTCTAAACATGCATGTTTTTATTCCATGGGATTAAACCAGAAAAAAACCTAGGTAGGCATGGAGAGGGAGGCAGCAAAAGGAATCTTTCCAGTAGTAAGATTTCATATTGAGTATTTTCAGATGGTACATTGCAGGAATGAGCAGATTTTTTATTTTCTATGGAACTGAAACATCTCATCACCTTGCACAAGGAACCATGCACGAATAGGTTGAGATTGAGCAGAATGGGTGAATCCTGTCCTGCAGTCAGAACAGAGCTCAGAGTGCAGTCACAAAACATTAAATATGAAAACATCCCTTAATTTGAATATATGTATTCAATATTTATGTCATTGTGTTTCTCACTTTGAAATAAGCCACCATGCAGTTGGAAAGTCCCTACCACTCAACAGGTTTTGCTCTTTTATCTAAAAAATAAAAGATCCGAAGTAGTTCCTACCTTTGACTGGCATCAAACAACCTGAGAAGAAGTTCTTTGATTTAACTCTGGAGCCACCTGTGGCGAGGATCACGAGACTAAACGGCTGCGAGCTCATGACAGAAGTGTGCCTAGCGCCCGTCTCTGCGCCTCATCCCCTCACAGACATACCGCTATAAATAATCCTCCTGTGATCTACCTCTGATAGCAGAGGCGCTATGAACAGGTGGCGGAGTGTCGACTGAGCCTCATCTGTAGGTGTGAAGCAGCTCCCAGTGGTTAACGGGACGCACCCACCTCCATGATTGATCTCCAGCAAGTCCCCGTCTCTTCGACCGCTTTATGGCGTCCACGTCTTGACGTGGAGTCCGGGGCCCAAAGCCGTCGCCGTTGTTTTGTAGCCGACGTCATGTGATTCCTGTGAATTTCAACGACCGTGACTGAGCTCCGAGAGTGAACCTGTTATGTAAGCGAGGCGAGTTAATGCTCATGGCCAAGACTGTGCCGCTGTCAGGACTTATCACGCCAACTACCATCCCGCCGCTGCGGAGCGCCCTTCGCCCCCTCTCTCTGCGTCTCCTCTGCTCTCTGACAAAAGGTGCAGCTCTTAAGCAGATCGGAGGAACGTTTTTGGACGTCGCCTGATTGCCAAAAGCCACCACCGGGAGGCAACAACCACTGTCTTGAGATGCACTCTCACCTCCACACCAGTCGCCTCCATATTCTGCCTTTTATTCTTATGAGTCCAGTCAACTGTCTTGGAACAAACAAACACGCTGTTTTATAATGTAGAGCCCAGTGTGAGGTCCTCCCAAGTGTGGTAAGACTGTGATGACAGGAGTGAGAGGTTAATGCATGGCTCCGTCTTAAATAATCCTGAAAGCCACACAGCTCCATGTTCTCAGCAGCAGGGGGATTGATGTGTTAATCTGCTTTCGATAAATTATGGATCCGTGTTGGCCAGGCTGCAGCCAGAAACCCTCAAAGACAACTAATTAGCTCTAGAATTAATCTGATTACGCCAACACAGTTTTTTTTTCTGAGGGGGGGGTGGGCCTTAAAAAGATGCTGAGGGTGGCACAGGTTTTTGTGGAGTATGCATGTGCCGCTGCGTGTCAAACTGGACCTGACAGGTTTACATGTGTGACAGAATGAGGGTGGAGGTTTCACGCCTTGGCTTTGCGTGCCGTTGCTATGTTAGGCCCACACGATGGCAGATTTCTCGAAGCCACATGACTCACCAGGAGGACACACAAATCTGGCCCGGATCACTCAGCATTAACAGTTTTCGCCGTCTGTGTTGGGAAGGGACTGTTTTTCCTCCCTTGAGATTCATAGTTTTTGCTGCACAACTCGTTTATATTTGCTCATATGGACCGGATCCATCTGGACACTAAGCTGTCAGTTATACTGGAGCAGCTGGAGGTGGTGGAGAGAAAAAAAAAAGGACGCTCAGAAGCTTGGATAATGATGGAAGGGAATTATTCTGACACTTTAACAGGTTTTTCAGGCTTTTAACAGCAGTATATGAGTCTGTTAAAGGGCTGTATCTTCACATGTGTTATGGAACATTTCTGAGTAAATACATTTTCCATTTTTCTGTTAGAGGATGTCATGACCATGCACTGGATGGATAGATAAGTATGCATGTATATTATATTGTGTTTGCTGGCTTTCTTGCACATACGATATATGAATACAATACTCTATAGCACTATCCATACAATACATATGAATACAATTTGGCCCTTGCGCTCACTAGAATAATCGGCCATGAACTCCCGTTCCCCCAGATGACATGCCTCACCTACTGCGCCAAAACCAAGATCCTTAAGTAAACTGTCCAGTATAGCAGAAATTGTTTAACCCAAACATTCACTTCCCCTACGGCAAAAACACAGTGTCAGCTGAGCAAATGCAGACTGCATCAGTCACGTGTGATGTAACTGATCCCTCGGATTATGAGTAATCAACTGATGCATAAAGGGAAATTCAACATCCGCTCGAATGTAAAATCTTTTTTGTGATTTTTCATCACTGTGCAGCTGCCACTGTGACAAAAACCACCAAATTATACCTTTTTTCCGGCATACTACTCAGTAATCAGCAGTAATTCTCAACCTCATACTTGCTTATTCTCCTCTGTGGTGGATTTGTGGTCTTTTCTCCTCATCTCCATAGTAATTCACGCCTGGATGCTGAAATCAGCCTATTCAAAGTTCCCAAGTTTGTTCCAAAGAGATTGGCACATGCTAAAGAATGATTAAATTTGGCATGTGCATAACCTTCATTCAGATATGTAAAAATGTCTGTATCTATGCAGCCCATTTCTCAAAATGTGTTTCTTTTTCAACTGGAAAGCTGCTCAGTCTTTAAGACATGATGTACCAGGAAACTGAACCAGTCAAATACAAGAAGAAAAGAAAAACTCTTAGTGAAGGCGCTTCCACCTTCTGATCAAACTCTCAGAGGGCAGGCAATGTGTCTTGCACAAAAATGAAGAATGTATCCTTGTTCTGTGTTATCAACGTGGAAGTGATGGTTGGTTCCACAAGAAATTCCCCAAATACAATTTTCTCAGACAATTTGCAATCTTATTTTTGCTGAAAGAAATTATGGTCCATTTCTGCACATATCTGTCATCTTTTCATGCTCTAAATCACACGTAGGCTGTGATTTTATACTTAGTGCTAAACAACAAGGCTTGGTAACTTGGCAACTAAGTAGTAACTAGACCAATACAGCTTCATTTACTTGGAGTCTCAGACACTCCTTTTTTTAGGCGGCATAGTAACTCTATTATGAACTGCCCATTTTTAGTTGCTATTCCAATATCTGAAACTCACATGTGAATGATGATGTAATGATGACTTTGGACTTGGCCTTGAATACACCATGAATTGTTACACTACAAAGCCTAAATAAAACCAGTTTGTCATTCTTAGTCCCCTTTAAAGACAATTCAATGATACCGGAGATTGCAGGGGACAAGTGTGGATAGCCGGGAATTATACTGACACTGGGGGATTTGTTTATACAGCCTCGGCACTGTGATAGAATGAATGTGGGAGTTCTCCATTTCCAGCCTGACTCAGAGACAAGCAGCGGGCGTCAAGCTGACAGCAGATGAAGGAAACGATATTGACATTATCAGGCCAACTTGCATCTGGCTGTGTCAAATGTGCACATGGGCTCAGCGACGGAGATCTTTTCACAAGGACACATCACTCTGTCGCATCTCCCTGCCTTCTTTTTCCTCTGTGTGATTTCAACACTTGGCTCAGCAGCTTAAAAATATCCTGTTTCCTGTTGCAATTAGCTCCTATTTGGAGTCGAACACACACACACACACACACACACACACACACACACACACACACACACACACACACACGGATGAAAGCCTCTCAGACACGGGTGCTCTGCCTTTTGCCCTTGCGCTTTGGCACTTCTACACTGTTAAAGCAGTGAAGTAGTGATGACAGTTTCACAGGCTTGTATCACCCTCCTGTTGGCCATATGCAACATATGAAGTTCATTCTTTTATACCTAGAATTGATTTTTCATTTGGTACATGCTGTACAACTCACCCATCCATCATCTTACCTGCTTTGTAGCCATTAGTGCCAGGAGGGTCTGCTGGGACCCATCTGCAGTGTACATAGAATGAAAGTGTACACTGAGTACAGTGCAGGACTCTAAACATGTGGTCTTTGAACTGTCAGAGGAAACCATGTGTACACAGAAAGAACTTCCACACTGACACCCAACCCTTGATCCAACCACGATTTGAACCAGGGTCTTCTTCCTGTATAGCGATAGCACTATCAACCTAAGTCATTACTTAGCAAATTCAATCTGGTTTATCTAAAAATTTGCTTTTGTTACAAGCTGTACAGCTGATAAGTTTCTCTCTCTTCTCAGTTTAATCCAGCATTATTAAAACTGCCCGCTCATAACAATGTTCAAAAACAGAGCCCAACACAAACAGAGCCCAACACACATGAGCAATCAATCATAAGTTCATAACACATTTTTAAAACGTTTGTAGTTCGCATAAGCACCAGAAAAAAGGCCGTCTTTCTTGAGCATCCTCACATTCATCTTACATTTACGTTCAACATTCAGCAGCAGCATCTGCTTGAAATCATAATGAGTGAGGTTGAATTGTCATGTGAAGTTTCTAAAGTGTGTGTCTTGCTGCAAATGGAGACTAAAGTTATGACGGTTTCTAGAGAACACAATAGGGAAAAACTACAGTAAGTGGACACTGGTTTCAACACTTTCTGCATCATCAGCAATTTCAGTTCAAGTAATGATGAAACGTTCATGAAATCAGTAATTTCCTCATGCTTTAACCTGCGTTCCGTAAACTACATTTTTTACATTATTTGTTATTTTGAGAGTATAATTAGCTAAGTTTGTGAGCTTCCGCTTCATTTTCTCTTAAAAAATTATGTCACTGTGTGAACAATGTAACTTTCACTGTACGGTTGTCTTGATTGTTGTATTTCCGACGCCCTTGAACGCAGCACGGTGCCACGTCTGTTGGAGCCGTGCGTATATCACGTGACTCACGTCGACACGTGACAGTGTGGACCAGAGCGTCAACATGTCTGCAGCTCCAGAGTGAGTAGTTTCCCCTTCCCTGACAGCATTTTGACTCACAAGAACATGTTTACTGTAGCTCAGCGTGAGCTGTGTCAGTAGAGAGAAGCAAACATGTTTTCACGTTCAGCCCGCTGCTGTATTTAGGGTTTACTTCGTCCAGGGGCCGATATTCAAGCTGTTGCTAGGCAGCTTTACCCAAGTTGCTCCAAGACGTTGAGAACTTTGTGTATGATAGATGTATGGAGGCGAGTTTAATGTGCGTTCAATAAGATGATATTGAACGTTGATATACATTGACGTCAGTCCGTTCACCGCGTCAGTGTTCTCCCAGCTGCTCCACATGAAGTTATCATGTTAACAGATGTTCATTCATTTATGTATACAACTCTGTGAGTGACCTCAAATCAGTGCTGACAGTAAAAATTAAGGATACTTAAAGAGGTAAACCTCTGTCTGAAAGCGTAAATCCTCCTGAAGCTAAAACCAGCACGGCTCCTTGAGTTTCTTCATCGGTGTGCATTTGACATTGATCACTTCATTCTTGATATGCACTGGATGTTTTATAACTACAAGAGGGGCACTTGAATAACTTTTTTTATTAATCCCTCCATGGAAAAGTTAACATGTTTCTTTGCAGCAATAAAAGCAGAAGGTAGACGGATTATGAATAAAAATCTGAATAAAATATGCCTGTGGACTTTGGCATATCAGGCAGAATTCAACAGTGGATTCTTCTAAACGCCTAACATCAGTGTCAAATTTCTTACAAAGTAGTTAACTATAACTATGAAGAACTTTTTGATGACCGGTACAAAAACCATCAGTAAGGTGTATGACACAATCGGCACAGGACAACAGTACAGGTTGTAGAAGAAAATACTGCAGAGGGTGTTATGCACAGGTTAAGGCGATCATTACGTAACAGTCTCAGCAGAATGGGCTCGATTTCTTGTGTCAGTGATGAGCAGTTCAGTCAGAGTTATGATTGTTGTAAAAAAAAAAACATTGTTGTAAACATAAAGATATGTCAGGTCACAGCCAGATTACTTGATGGATGTAGCAGAACCGCCTGTTGACTTTATGTAACCTGGCAGTGTTTGGAGCTCTTCCATCATATCTTAACGTGGTTAATCATTGTCTCTGTGTCTTCATCTTTTCCCTTTACTTCTTTTTTAAACTTCTCATTTTTTGCCAGCATGTTACTGGATTGCTGGATAGTTTTTTCCATGGTGTGATTATACAGGAATTGCTGAGCCATTAAATACTCCGAGGGGTATGGATTAACCTTTGATACAAGCTCGGGTGAATCAGATATGTTTATCTTATCAGTGAAGTCATAGTGAAAGACCTAGAGCTATCAGTTCAAAGATTTTTAATCTGTCACTTTGAGTGCTGACTCCCTCTGAGGGCTCTGTGTGTTTCTGTGCACCAGCGTTTTTCCACTGTAGCTTTAGTTCTTAAGTGAATGAGCACAATGCCATCAAATGAACACTGAATAAAGTCAGAGACAGTCTAGACACCGTAGACACTCTCTCTAACCACTGCTCCACCTCATCTCCTGCCTCATTGCTCTTTCAGGCCCGTCTACTGGCTGGGTAAAGACACCCTGAGGGTGTCTGCTGCCCTGTTTGCAGAGAACCGTCGGCGACTGTGCCAAGGGCTAAAAGCCAAAGACGGCGTGGATCCACAGTCAGTGGTGGTGCTGCAGGGAGGAGAGCAGAAGCAGAGGTACTGCACGGACACAGACGTCCTTTTCAGACAGGTGGGTAATGAAGTATCTCCAGGATGTCCTGTGTCTAGCACCCTAAGTTGTTACTCCCATCATTCACTTTATTCTGATCTATTCTGATCTACATCCGATTCCTGAACCTGGATATGCCGGTTCTGCAAGTGCTGACACCTCTGCTGAACTAACGACACTCAACTCCGCAAAGAAAATGTTGACCAACCGCCCTGCACAGAAACCACATCTGTCTGACTCAACAACTTAAAGTTGCAAACTTTTTACAAATATCTGTCAGAACATTTAAAGGGGACACATTACGCAAAACCCGCTCTTGCATTGTTTTGATATGTGTATGCATGCCCCACCCACCTGGACAACCAGGTTTGCAACTGGAGCCTGCTGAGCAATGGGATATGAACTAGACTCTCTCATTCATGAGACGCTGGCTGTGCGAACTGAGCCATACCATTGGTGGTTTACTGAACATTGACTTCGTAATCAAAACTAGCGCTTAAGGGGTCGCTCCAGATGCAGGAGTTCATTAGCATTTGGAGGGAAATGCACTACAACTGAGCGTTTACAGCAGGGCTGTGAAACTGATGTGTAGAGAACCTGGGAAGAGCAATTGTCTCCTGGCCAGTTCTCTTACTACTACTACGTCCTAATGCTGTGGCTGGTTCTTTGCGTTCTGCAGGAGTCTTTCTTCCACTGGACCTTTGGAGTAACTGAGCCTGATTGTTATGGAGCCATCGATGTGGACTCTGGGAAATCCATCCTCTTTGTTCCCAAACTGCCTGAAAGCTATGCTACTTGGATGGGAGAGTGAGTCACGCTAATCTTCAAAGAGCTGTGTACATGGACAGCAGTCGTCACCAGCTGGTCTATAGCCGTGAGCGGCAACTTGAACAAAGGGTTGAACAGTCATGTGATGCACAGATATCAGTTCTGTCTTGTGTAAATCTGTGCTTCTATCAGTGTTAGCATTACTTTCATTTGGTGTGAACTTTCAGACTACATCATCCACATTTTCATCCACACTCCACTAACACCAGTATTTTAAGCCCGTTCTCCATTATGTTACTCATATGGCTTCTTTCTGTGACTGTGACAACAAGGTTTGTTTTAGAGTGACAGCTTCAGAAGTTCTTATAAGTCAAGGAGGGTGCAGGTGGATCAGCACAGAAATGATTCTGTATTTGTTGTACGTTTCTGTGTGTGACAACAGGATCTTTTCCAAAGAGCACTTCAAGCAGAAGTACGCCGTTGATGAGGTCCACTACGTCAGTGACGTAAGTGTGTCTGTGTTGGTGCTGGTTTCTCCTGCCTGTGTGTGCCGCACTCAGATTTTCTCTCACTGAACTCTGAGAGTCCCGGTAAAGCTCCTCATCTGTTTCCTGCAGATTGTCGATGTCCTGTCCAAAATGAAGCCAGCAACTCTCCTGACACTGGTACGCTGACAACCCCTCTGTCCCTCCATGTGACACCAAACAACAGATCATACGTCTCGCATGCACAAAGTCAATGCACGGTACGTCATTTGAATGGTGGTGTCATTGAACTTATCACGTTTGTTTTCTCCTCTGAAGCGAGGACAGAACACAGACAGCGGGAGCACCTGCCGTGAAGCCTCCTTTGATGGAATTAGCAGGTATGTGTGATTAGCACCGCTTTCAATAAACTGACTTTTGATGATTCCTGCTACTCACTGCTGGGTAACGCGATGCGATTGACCTGATTATAATGTCACTGAGCAAATGATTTGGCTTCTGTGTGAATGTGATAAAGCAGCACCAAACTGCATTTCATGAGACCTCATCCGGTCAAACGTGAGCACTTTTTTCCGTCCGTCGGAAGATGAAGACTGGATCTCCCAGGTGTCTAGACTTTTCAGTGTGGTAATTCTGACAGCGGGCGAAAGCAGATGTGAGCAGAGAAAAACAGAATAGCAGAAGGTGGCAGACATCCACCCACAGATGACCTGCCAGAGCGTAATTTTCTAAGGCATTATTTAGTTTAATAATTTTTCTTTCCTTTTCTTTAACAGCTTCCAAGTCAACAACACTCTTTTGCACCCTGTCATTGTTGAATGGTAAGTAATTAAAAGGTGTTTCATGACATTATTCAGAAAGCACACTCAAGATGAGAATGAACACTTCACTAGTCATTTTGACACTTTTTACACAAACTTTCTCCATGGCCGCTGCCCTATCAGATAATTATGTGTCTGCGATTACAAACGGGAGATTTTCTTTGCCTTTTGAAATGAGGAGGAATGCTTTTTAGACACACCACATTTGGAAAAAGACTTGATTGAACCTCTCTAAGCTTGTCCTTTAATGGGCTAGCTTGTCTTCTTACAGTGTCCGATGCCTGTCAGGCATCATCTTCGCAGTGTGCCTAACACAGCCATCGCAACACAGACGCTGTGTTTCTTTCAGTCATCATGATCCTGAAAGGAATTCACTGCTTGGCTGTACTGTTGTTGTACCGTGCATCAACACATCTCTCTCTGTCTGTGTCTGCAGCCGTCTGACGAAGACCGACATGGAGCTGGAAGTCCTGCGCTACACCAACAGGATTTCCAGTGAGGCCCATAAAATGGTGAGGTCCTCCAGGTGTAGATCTGCATCTCCAAAAGCACCCACAGTGGTACAATTGGTCGGAAAACTTCAGGAAGCCCCGACTCATTTTGTGGAGTAGTTTTGGTTTCGGTTGATTACGTGTAATCCCACTCTCTCTCTGTAGGTCATGAAGAATGTGAAGCCTGGGCAGAGAGAATATGAGATGGAGAGGTCAGTGTCTGTGGTTGTATCATATGGAGACGCATGGAGCTTACTGTGACCTCTGCTGAGCTGAAATGGTTTAGTTCTCTGTCTTTTGTCTCCACAGCCTGTTCCAACACTACTGCTACAGTGAGGGAGGGATGCGCCACACCTCGTACACCTGTATCTGCGGAACGTAAGAGTTTGTGGATTGATCTTCACTCATGCCATTTTTCAGTGCTTATCCAGATTAATGTTTACATACCATCATATTTCTGAATTGTTCTGCTTGTTCTGCTCTTTAACCCTTTACCTGAGATGGCCACTGGAGACCATGCAGGGGGCTTATTATCCCCAGGCAACAGCGTTCATAGTATCACTAGGGTCCCTCTCCACGGGGATAAGATCCAGGCTGATGTTTGAGACATAGAGGAGAACTGATAACTGAAGCCTTTTTGTATCTCTTCGATATCAAACAGTGGCAATAACTCCTCCATTCTCCACTACGGTCATGCCGGGGCTCCGAATGACAAGACAATTAGAGATGGAGACATGTGGTGAGAATCCTTCACGAGTTTCTAACAGGCACAAAGAGACTCTGCAAACAAACCCTGAAGAACGTGGAAATAAACTTGACTCAATCGGATGTGATGCTTTGTCCCCTGCAGTCTGTTCGACATGGGTGGAGAGTACTACTGCTACTCGTCAGACATCACCTGTTCCTTCCCAGCCAACGGCAAGTTCACTCCAGACCAGAGGGCCATCTACGAGGCTGTCCTCAAGTCCTCCAGAGCTGTCATGGCTGCCATCAGACCAGGTGACCTTCTATAAGGACATTTAACTATTGCAGTGTTTTGTAAAGTGAAAGAAAATAACTTTCATTCATGGATCAAAGAAGCACTTCCTGCTTTTATATATATATATATATATATATAAAATCATATAGAGTCATATATAGGAAGCTTAAACTTAGAGAACCCTTCTTGTTTTTTTGTTTTTGTTTTGTTTTTTTATATAAATCGTGGTGTTTGTGCTGAAGGCGTGAAGTGGACTGACATGCACCGCCTGGCTGACCGGGTTCACCTGGAGGAGCTGGTGAAGATCGGTATCCTGACTGGCAGCGTGGAGGACATGCTGAGGGTCCACATGGGCTCTGTCTTCATGCCCCACGGCCTGGGCCACCTGCTGGGCATCGACGTGCACGACGTGGGAGGATACCCCGAGGTGAGAGAGCGACTGAGCTGACTCCCAGCACTCTGAGATCATAGAAATAAAAGTTTCCAACACAAGCTTTACCAGTCAGAGACAACAGACAGCAAAAGGAGAAAACACAGTCCGGTTCCTCTGATATTGATGTGTCATCGAAAGCAAAGAAACCTTATCGGAGGGCGGAACAAAAAGGGGAAGGAGTGCAGGACAAAGGTAGGAAAGAAGGGAAGCTGAAAAGTCATCTGAACTCTGGATGTTGTTGTGCACTTCGCAAAGCAGAATCCAGAAGACCATGAACCACTGAAAGCACTGCAGACCTGTTGCAGCCTCAGCACTGACACTCTCACACAGTTTGGCTTTACCGACCATTCATCTTCAACGTCTCCAGAGTTTTTGCCTGTTTCTGTTTTCTGTTGAAACTGAGGCTGCAGTTCTGCTGTCCCTGCTTTCAGGGCGTGGAGCGCATTATGGAGCCTGGCCTGAAGAGTCTCCGGATGGGCCGCCTGGTGCAGGAGAGGATGGTCCTCACCGTGGAGCCTGGCATTTACTTCATCAACCACCTGCTGGACCAGGCCCTCGCCAACCCCGCCCAGAGCTGCTTCATCAACAACCAAGCGCTGGCTCGCTTCCGTGGCTTTGGAGGGGTCAGTCTGAACCTGTCGTGTCATGTTCTCCAACACTGTGGGGGGGATGAGGGATGGAAATGTCCAGTAATGCAACATAGACAAATCTACGGCATGTCTGAGTAGACAAAGGAAAGCACAGAGATGGGAAGCGGGAGGAATCCAGGAAGTGAAACAAACGTGTGGCTGTGTGGCAGGTTCGCATCGAGGACGACATCGCGGTGACGGCCGACGGGATGGAGCTGCTGACCTGCGTCCCTCGCACCGTGGAGGAGATCGAGGCTTTCATGGCGGAACCTGCCAAACCCTTCAGCCCCGTCGTCAGCGCTGAGAAATGAATGCTGTCCCACAGAGAAGCCTGAGCCGTGCACTGGGAGGTCATCAATTACTGCTCGTGAAGGAATCGTTTTTACCACTCCCATGTCTCACTTTAACCACAGCTAAATAGAGTTTAATTAAAAAAAAAAGGCATTATAATCATTGCATGACAGAACAAAGTTTGATGCAGTATCATTGTTAAGCTTACATGGGGGCTCTCATCATAATTGTGCTTGCAGTCTCTGCAAGACACATATTCTAGCAAAATACTTCAGTGTTAATTTTGTGCCATGAAAGAAGAAACTTAGCTTCCTTTTTTTTAAAAAATCTTATTCTTATACGTTCTTTGTATACATTGATTGATAAAAGTTGCTTTGAAATTAAAATTTATCTTTCAATTTGCAATTATGCACAACAGATCATTTCTTTTGTGTGAGTATTCTTTCACCTGTGTCAGACTCTTGCCCACTTCCTCAAAATGCCACTTCAAGATCAACAGTTATCCATCGTTGGAAGAGAAGGACAGCCGTGCTAATCTCAACAGATAAGTCGGTTACCGCTGTAAATCGGTCTGTCACTAACATTTCACCAGAAACTTAAACTACGTATGCCTTCATCTATGCACATACCTGAAACAATGCAGGTACCTGCACATCATCCTGGAGGTAGGGGGCGTTATGGTTCTCGCACTCTTTATTTTAGGTCACTTTCTACCTCTGTTCAGCTCTTGCCGTGTTAAACATTTCGATGTATAAAATGAATTCACAGATGACAGATTTTTGATCTGCTGTGCAGGAACACTGAAGTTGGTTAAATGTCTTAGATTCTCAGTGCCCCTTTAGAAGGGACGCTGAGATGCAGATAATCACGGTGTAGGACCAGAGGGCAGGCTCCTCGGTGGACCTGGTGGATGGCGTCGCAGCAGCGACGTGATGGCGGACCGAGGTGAAACCAGTGGAGCCTCGTCTGTTGCTCCGCCCTCGCCGGGTCTCACCCTGTGCGTCTGCGATGTCTCACAGACAGAGGGAGAACTGCCGAGGACGGAAAACGACCACAACAAAGCGTGGCCTTGTCTGCCGAGCTGCACGTAAACAGTGACTGCAGCCTGTGATGTAACGCCGGCCTGCTTTTGTGAACCTCCTCTTTAAATAACCCAATAGTTGCCCTGCAGTGTTGGCTGACATGTTCATTTGACTTTGTGAAATATCAAGGTTCCCCGAGTCGCAGAGAACATGTTTTCTGCGCCGCTTGTCAGCATGAATTTGCATTTTGTGCTTGACATTTCACCTCTCCCCGCCTGGAGCTCCGAGCCTGCTGGATGCCGGCAGGGATGAAACTGTGCCAACAAACATCCCAGTGAGGAGAGGGAGACGGGCCCTGCGGCCCCTGTGGGCTGCCATCACAATACCACCACGCTCCAACGTGGAAGCCGTCACACCTACAGCGTGGAGTCGAAAAAGTGCAGATGATGGCGTCAGGAGAGACTCACTTTTCAGCTACACCCAGGAGGGCTTGACATCAAGAAAATCTATTTCAAAATCAGACGAGTAGAACTTCATCAGTGGTTACAAGGGCTCTTCTAATTAATATTATCAAAAGATTAGGCCTTGATCCGTGTGTGTGTGTGTGTGGGAGAGAGAGAGTGTGTATGTCTATGCGGTCTATGCAGTTACACAGGCTGGATTCTGCCTCCACTTTTCCATAGGGAGTTGTCAAGCGGCGAGCATGTGTGTTGCCCATCGGGTGTTACGTCCGACATTGTCGCATCCTTGCGTTGCGAATCGATGTTTTTGAAGCCAGGATTTTGGCTTACAGGGTCGCCGCCATCTTGAATCTATGACCCCGGGAGAAACCATATTTGGATGAGGGGGGGCGGGGCTGGAGAGAGGCGAGGTGCAGATCTTTTGACCTCGACACACCCACTTCGCACATGATCCATACTGGCTATTGGAGAATAAACAAACGGCGTAGTTAGTAAACTAACTTTCAAACTTTGAGGTAAAGGAATGTATCTCTTGGTAAGACGTCAATGAGCTAGACCCCTAATTATTATTATTTTTAAGCACTAATATCTATAAATAATCACATTTTCCAATAGACCATCAGATCACACTCTGGCATGAGAAACTTAAGATGTTAAAACTTTAGTACTGAGTTACATCCTTCTCAATAGTTCAGATACACGTTTAATTTAGGGGTCCAGCAACCTAATCTACCAGGACCCTGTTGTTTTGCTGCATGCGTTTCCTAAATTGCTGAAATAATAATAATTTTACCTTTCTGAGTGTGACTGTCACTCATAAGACCCATGATGATGTCACAGTGACGTATTGATGATGTCTAGTGGTGTATGAAGGTCTGTGTAGGACTGTATAGGACAAGGGGGACACTTAGTTTCCCATACAGCTAGGCAGGATGGCAAGGCAATGGTGAAATCATCCAAAACAAAACAGACAAGAAAGAGGTGCAATAGAAAAGGAAAGTCTGTCAAGAAAGAGTGAAAAAGAGAGGGGAATCCTTCTGGGTCCAGTGGGATCCCACCTCCCACCCAAGACAATGGTGAGGCAAGGGAAAGGTACACAGAGAGACCACAGAAAGAGGGCAAAATAGCCTGGATAAACAGAGGCACAAAGAAATGCCCATGGAAAGGGCTGAAAGAAAGGAAGAGAAAGAAAAAAAAGAGAACATGGACACAGAAAAGAGATAGTCACCATACAAAGTATTTTTTTGTACAAGAGTATTGTATGACACCATCAACATCATGCTGTCTCTGGGGACATCAGTGTGTTTGATCATTGTGTGACCAGTGAGATACCTGATGATGAGTCTGTTCCAGTCACAGGCATTTAAACATGATTGAGTTTTCTGAACACTCTGGATGCAGTGTGTGGGTGTGAACTGATGGCTGACCACTCTGTAGACACATTTATTCCTCTCCTCCCAGTGCATACCACCCATAGACTCTGATGTAGCCTATGGGTGTTATTGCAAAGTTGTCATTGCAAAAGCCATTGCTTTTTTTGTGTACACATTACTGACATAACAACCCAAAAACATTAAAAAAACTGATTTATTAAATATTAATTATAGGATATGCTCCTTTTCAGATAAAACAACTTTACATTCTGCTTACAGTTTCTGCCGCCCGTGTCCGCCGGTGAATGACGTCACACGCGACGTTGTTTGGTTCATGTCGAGGCTGAAGTGCTCATAATTGTGGTCATATTTCAAGAGGAAAATGACACGTAAGGCTACTTGCAACACCCGGAAAGCGTCCGTTTCATCACACAGCTGCATTTAATTTGCAGGAATGTCACGTGTTTGATAGGCTATTTAGCGCCCCGTCTGCCCTGTTTAATGTTAACGCCATTTCATTGTGTAAACGTTCACTATAGGAAATCCTCAACCTCAAGAATTCCTTCTATTTTTTTTGTCAGTTGAAGTTTTGTTTCACATTAAATGCAAATGAGCACTGTATACATATATAATACTGTATGTGTGTGTTGTATCTTCTGTTCAGAGGTGAAGATGTAGAGTTAATGAAAAAAAAACTGCTCTCTTATTCAACCAATGAGAACAGCCATGAAAATCAATATAAGGGATGATCGATAAGAAATGTCGACACTGGAATTAAGTCCTACCCCGAATCATTTTGTTTCGACTTAATTTGAAGGTTTTCATTCGACAGGTGCTGCAAATGTGGAGCGTAAAGTCTCCCTGCTGTGAAATATTCTGGTTAGATTTGTAAACACAACCAGACTGACTACGCTCTATTGATGTCAATCTCCAAGGTTTCGGTGTTTCGCCGTTTGAGCGGCTCCCATCTCTCGTCCGTTTTGAGATTCTGGTGTGCAGAAGTTGTTGGTTGAGCTTGAAAGAATCTCATCTCCTGACAGGTCTGGCAGATGATGTGAGATATGAAGGATCCGCGCTGTGTGAGTCAGAGCGACAGTCTGACACTTAAGACTCGTCATGCTCGCTGTCATTCAGAAGCAGCAGTTTGTTATTGCTCTTTATAGATGGGAAGCAGCAGGCTGGGTGGCAGCCTGCCGTGGCAGACAAAGTCTTTGTGTAGGCTTCTATTAATAGCAGCCAACTCAAACTGTAACTCATCATGCCAGAACGCAGCAGGAACATAAAAAAATTTGCATTTGCATTTAGATTTAGCCACTTAGCGGACGCTTTTATCCAAAATGACTTGAAGAATTAAAATTCAAACTAGTATCACAATAGCTAAAATGCTTTCAGGCGACTAAAGAGTGAGACCATTCAGTGCTGTGAATTCGTACTAGTACAAATGCTGAGTTTAAGTAAAAGTGAAAAGAAGAAGGATGAAGATGTGATACTGGAAAAATGATAATCTGTAGGTCTGTCTGAAGGAGAAATCAGTATTTAATAATAAAGGTTCCTGCAGCTACTACAACAGCACAGTGACTTGTACGGTGTGACAGTTGTTACAGTAAAATGATCGAGTGACGAGGAGGCGAGGAGAGGACGTCTGAACATTTCCCGTCTCAGAAACAAATACCAGCGTTCTGTGTTTCGGGTCTTCCACCCTCACAAATGACCCTGGCTTTATTTCGGCGACTTAGCGAGCATCCGCAGAGGACACACTATAAACTGTTGTGACACATGAGGAACTGCAGCCATCCGTGAGTAATGCTAAGGTTCACGAAATGCCTTGGAGAGTGCAAATAAAACTGTGCAGTCTAAGCCATGTCACAACTGCACTCCATGTCCACGGCAATGGCCTCAGATTTGATATTTGTAATTACAGCATTTGCATTTAGCTCACGTTTACATTTAATACTGAGAAGATTCAGACTGACTCTCGGAGCAGAAATAAAATGCCCTACTACGTTGTAGTAGAGACCTTTACTTCCTAAATGTAAATGAACCTCTCAGTGCACTACACAATTGTACGTGTACACGTTGTTCTGATCTGCATTTAACTGCATTCATCCATACATTCTGTTACATATATATACGTATGTTGTTCTGTGCTGCTAATGTATGATAATAGATCTAATACCTGAACACATTCTCCATTGTCATATAACTAAGTTTGCAATTAATGTGATTACTGTCATTTTTGTTTAAGCAGTTTTAGTAGAGTGCATCCATTTATTGCAGCAGCAACTTTATTTAAATAAAACATTATAACCTGGATTAACAGATATACTCTGCATCTAATAAATAAGACCAATTTCTTTTGAAAAAAAGATGCAAAAACACAAGTGTTGGCTTCTCTTTGGCACCAAGCGGACTTTCTCCTTGTTTGTAAGGGCACATTTGCACAAAACATCTTAAAGAAAGGGGGCTTCAGGCTGTTTGAGTACCCAGAACCCCCTCCCATCGCCCACCCAATGGGACCACACACCGTCTGGGCTCTGTTCATGCAGCCTGGCACGGAGGGCAGGGGGAGGAGAGACACAGATGAGGGCTGAAAGCCGGGGCAGGGTTGTTATATCCAGACCCTCCCAGACACACAGGAGCTAATGAATGCAGCCAAAAGTCAGTGTGTGGCTCAGCAGCTGCCGCTCTACAGCTCTGACAACCTCCTAACAGGGAAAAATGAAAGAATGGCTCACAAAGTAGCGACAACAAACGACAAGGATTTGTCTTTGACATGGCAAGGGGAACATTATTTCTCTCACAGAGGCAGGAGCAAGTCTTCAAATAGCTGTGCATGTGTGTGTGTGTGTGTGTGCTCGCTCCTGTGTTATCAGCCGTGCATGTGAGTGATGTAACAGCCTCTCTACCGTGGGCAGGAATGACTCCGGGCTGCACCCAGCACATTCACATTAATTAATCTGATGCATCGTGGCATCTCACATGTGAACGGACATGTATAATCACATCGCCGCAGCAGAGCAAGCTGCTCCTGAGCACACATGTTCTCCATGACCACAAAACAGAAGGCGAACACGCAAGACCTGTGAGTCCAGTGAGTAGGGTATGAAAGCCTGGACGGCTCCTCTGTTCCCTTCTTCTATAGGTTCACACGGGATACTCTCATGGCAGTGCTTGACCCTTTCATTTTGTCCCTGTGTGCTCTACATTTACTGGATCACTGCCTCAGTGGCTCATAATGGCTGATGAATCCCTGCGCTCCATGATTTGTGTGCCCTACACATATTTGCTGAGCTATTAGAGGACGCTTTGTGTGGTAACTGAGATAACAGATTCACTGAAAAGCAGCTATTTAAAATCATGCTAATCACCACAGCATGATGCCAAAGCTATCTTTTAGCAAGTGTAGTGGATGGTGTATACTTGCACCATCATGGCAAGCTCATTACTTCATGAAATGCACTAATTATCATGACCAATAATAAATATAGTGCAGCATAATGGGAATCGTATGTCCCTTCTTATTTTGCCACACCATGGCTGCTTTTACTGTCTTTACTACACATGCTATGAGGGGTAGGAGACCTAGAATAGTTGACTGGAGTATACAACCTTGGTGTTAACATAGAAGCTATGGAACACGGTTTAATGAGAAATGTATCATAAAATCGTCGTACACAGCCGGTCTTATGGACCAGAATCGGAAGTGGAAACTTTGATTGATACTTTGATTTCAACACATACTGTATAAGCTGTGGAAACTTCACCAAATATTGCAGCTGTGTGCCTTCATATATTCGTGTATTGTGAGGGTGGGGGACTGTCATGGTTTGGGTTCCACTCATAATTGACATCACATTCTCAGATTCACCCATTTTCCGGCTGCATTTCAACAACCCCATTAATGAGAATGTGATGATGTTTTACATCTCAAGAAAAGAACAAGAACTAGAAAATACCTTGGAGGATAACTTGTGAGCCAAGTTGTTAATGCAACCCACAACTGTAAGTTAGTACATTTTATAGACAGAACTATCTTGGACTGTACTGTCTCTGCCCATCACAGTCGGTCAAGGTTACAGACAGTTACAGATGCAGGATATTGGCCTGAGAGGAGTCCTCTGGCACTCTGCCAGCAACCTCAGCTGCTGAGCTCACTCATTTGAATCCAACTGGACATGCTTTAAATGGAAATTTATCTCCAAGTGACACCATAACTTTGCAAAGTCTCACTGACATGAAAACAGTGAAGCTGTGTCCTGTGAGTGGGATTTCTACCTGCTGGGATAATCCAGCTGCTCGACCTACATATGAGTGCAAGGCTGGATACTCCCTCAGAGGGCTCTTTCACTGTCATACTTATATGTGTTAAATCAAAATGTGCGATCTGCGATTGGTGCTTGGGCCTCCTGTGGGTGGTCTATCTTTGATTGATTAGTGGTTCGGACTGGTTGGTTTTTGACCCCTGGTTCACTGTGGACAAAAGTAACAATTTTAACATTGGTGTCCACTCAGTTTACAGGTTAGAATCTGACTAAAATTGTCTTGACCTCCGCAGCAGATGAGCTGGAATTTGACTATGTCTACAGCGTGTGAATGGTTAGCACCATCACCTCACATCAAAAAGGTGGACTGCAGTTTGCAAGACCTTCCTGTTTTTGCATAGGTTTACTCCAAGTACTGGTGTCCTCCCACAGTCCAAAAACAGGACTGGAGACCCTAAATTGTCCCTAGGTGTGAATGTGAGACTGAATGGTTTGTGTGTCCTGTGATAGACTGGATAACCGTCCAGGGTCGGTAGTTGCACTAGAGACAGGCTTACCTTTAAGGTAAGATAATGAATAAACGACTGAGGATGTTTTGCTTTGGTGAGTCTGTACAGTCTTTTAACATTTATTGTTGCCACTGTTGATAAAATGTGCTGTTTCCAAGCAGCTTGTTGCTTGTATAGAGTCTCTACAAGACAAATCATATAGACATATAAGGAGACCTGAACAATGTTTTTGGATTTCAATTCCTATTCATTTTCCTTCCTTTAACGTGTGCTGTTTTCTCGCTTAATTCTAAATTAAAATCAAATTGCAATCCAGGAGTTATTCTCAAGTCACCTCTGAATTTTGCACAGCTGCAGCTTCGACTGATTCACTTTGCGGAAGACTTGCATCCAACCTTTGCATGTCACACAGCCTGTGGCCTGTGTCTCGCACCACTGCTTCCCTGCTCTGGTTTCGTATTATTCCTCTCACAACAGTGACCTCTCGGTCAAGTGAGTCAGGAGTCATATGACTGCAGTAATGAACAAATATCCCATAATCACATTATTTCATTGAGACTCCATTGAGAGGTGTGAAATCCCCAATGGGATGAAATCACAGTCACATTCTGTGACTTACTCTCTTGCCTGATGCCTTCGTTGGCATTAGATTTGTATTAGCCGTGTGTGTTTAGCCGAGTCTGTGCTTCAATATTTCTCCACTCCGCCGAGAGTCGGCTTCAAAGGCTCGGCGCCCGCCTCAGTCGGAGCTGGATTACTCATCAGCCCCCACACGCAGACGTGGGCAGCAGCGTCGAGCATGACTCACGTGGCTCCGGAGGATGTTCACTTAACTCTGCACTGGCCAGAGGAGGAGATCAGCCCGGGTTATGGCTCAAACTTTGAAGGATATTTGTGGCACATTAAAGACTCCAGGGTCAAGGTGACGCACTTATAACCTCAGTTCGTGATGAATCACTGTGAGCGGTCATTTCGGTCCGCACAGATTTATCGCGTCACTCGATGTGAGCTTTGAATTTATTGGTGAATTTCCTTCACAGGGACACACACATGTTCAGGTACATGTGAATGAAGACACAACCATTAGTGCAAATTTGGCGAACTGTCCAGTGAAATGTCACTGCATGCACTCCCAGTTCCCCCTCATTATCTGCTTCCTCATCTGATTCTGGCTCAAACGTATGAGGCTGGATGTGTACGTGCTCCAAGGCTGCGTCACTCCAGTTCAAGGAACATGAAGTCACGTGATCCTTCAAGTAACTAAACATCCAAATAAGCATGAGAGGGCACCAAATCTGTGCAGCAGTGGAACATAATATTGTAAATATCATCTGAGGCATTTCTAATAAGCAGTTGTCCTAAAGCTTCTAAGTTGACACCAGAGAACAAGAATAAATATTCCGCTCAGTACTTCAAGGTCTTGTTCAGTGTTGGTGAGCGAAGGTTTATTTTCCTCACGTCCTGATGTTTATATAAGTGTTGTTTTTCTGTGACGTGTCACTCAGGTGTGGGGCGCAGGCCTGTGACAGGTCGCATGGTTAGCAGGGACACGCCGCTGATGGACGCTCTCTCCTGGCTGGAGGGGAAACATCAGCGCAGCCTCCGTGCCACCGTCTGCGTCACGTGGCGTGGAGGCCATCGCCTCGGCGAGGTCCATGACGCCCAGGAATGCTAACGTCTTCAGGCAGCCTGTCACATAAATCACACATCCCGTCCAGCCTCTGGAAGTTTGATAGCAGCAGCCTTCAGCCCTGACGTCTCGGATGTCAGCGGGCGACTGCGAGAGCTCACCTTACCTTCACCTTCAGCCCGCGTGACGCGTGCGGAGACGCTCTGATTGAGCCGGAGTTAATTGAATGCAGGGAGCAAAGGTTGGGGAGAGGGGGCGAGGAGGAGGACTGCACTCCAGCAGGGATGAAGATGATGAGTTTGCCTTTGGGCCGAGGGCTTGATTCAGTGGAGCATGTGAGCTGTTTTCGGTTGGGTTTCATCAACAGTGGCCTCGTGTTGTTTGGGTTGGGTTGAGACATTTAGCAAAACATATGATCTTATGTAACTTCCCCGCGTTGGGTTGTGGGTGAGAGGCTCAAATGTTAAACAGTTGCCGTGTCGTCGCTCTCACCTTGTGTCATCTTCGAGGGTCATTTCAACCAAATTAAATCAATACACGCTTTCCTCACACAAGAATCACGGCACATTCTCGGGTTCAACTCCCAATCAAAACCAAGGCTTTTCTGTGTGAACTACAAGTCCGAAACCATGCATGTATAGGCAGATGGAGTGGTGATTGACTGGTGGGCTGCCTTCACCCCAAACATGTTCAAAAAGGCTCCAGTGATATCGTGAAGGCATAAAAAGGGTGAGATAAAGGATTTGATCAATTTGTCGTTTCAGTTGTGCTGTCACCTCCCTCGTTTCCTGCTGTCTTCAATATATAACGCACGGAGGCAATGTGTTGCTTTTCCAGATCGATACTGCTACCCGAGCTTGTGACTGACACCTCACGTGACCCATTAAGACCTTACATTTCACTTCTGCAGCCCAGAATAGCCAATGGCAGTCGACACTTCCATTGTTCATTTTCATTTCGTGTGGATAAGGGCAGTTGCAATTCTACAAGAATGGATTTTGAGGTCCATTGAACATTTCCTGGAGAGATTTGACACGACAAAAAGAACAAAGGATATAAAAGACATTCTTTGCATTTACACAGCTCAATATCAGGCAACAATGTTTTAGTGTTCTTATAAAATGACCCTTAAATCAATTATTATAACACCTAATATATCAAGACATTCATTGACTGAATGTCGAGGCCTGCTTCTCCCGCTCGGTTCCTGGTACATCTGGTGTTTTTCTGGAGATTTTCTGTGAGCGTCAGTGTGAGCCGAAGCTGATACTTGTGTCTATATCCTGCTCTGTGTGCGTAGTCTGTTGTTTATGTGCTCAGCCGTCTCAGAACCTGAGCAGACAGAGGAACAGAAGAAGTGACAGGATGAGGACGATTAGCTCCACCTCCGCCCGCCCCGCTGCACGTGCACACAGACACACACTGACTCACACTTGCATCACATGAGGGGGGGGGGGTCAACACAGCCTCCTACTAATTCACTGCGTGTGTGTATGTGTGTGTGTATTTAGTGTTTACGGATATGAAGCCTTCAAGGATAACGGGGATTCAGAGGCAGTGATGTGTGAGAGCTGAGATCAGACGAGGTCATCGGGCACAGCGAGCTCGGAGGAGTTTGTCCTAAGCCGCGGCTCCGCAAGCAAGTCAGCTGTGTGTGTTTCTGAGAGAGGTGCAACGAGGTGACATTCTGAAGAAGATGCTCTCAATTACACCACATGTCAGTTGATGGCAAGCTCTGATTTCTGGGATCAGATGTAGAATTTGGATAAAGCCGTGCCAACAGTCACAACAGCAGGTACACCCAGTGTAAAGGCTTGGAAAAGTGTGTCCACTGAATGAGGACATCCAAAAGTGATTCAAGAGTCACTATCATTCATAAAAAAAACAGTCTGATTTAATTAGCAAATGTCTGGGTGATTCTTTCCGAATGCATTAAATCAAAACTTATTTCAGTTTGTCTGGAAACATCTTAATCTTTCTCGCTGTCTTTCATCTAACTCTGCGGACCCAAAAGTTGCTCTCTAGACAAATGAAGTCCACAGCGCACAGAATAATTAAGCACACGGACACCAGTAACAGTCTGAAATGTACGTAATGGCCTTATTCCTTTCCACTCCTCTCAACTGTGTATAATCAAGTAAATTGTACCTATACAAAAACTGATTTTGAGGTCTGTAAAATAGTGTAAAAAGATGTTTTTCTGTAAATTCCTACAACTGTATCAAACTATCTATCCATCATAAATCATAAAATGATTACACACACATTGAAAAACAATGTGTGTGCATGTGCACTCCATACAGAGCAGCCCAAAGACAGAGCTCTCCAAGAAGAACTGGAGACACTCAGAGCTTCCCACCAGAAGCTCAGACACAAGTATCAAACTGATGTGGTGACCTCAAGACAACAGACTGAAACCTCCAGCAGCAGCTTGAGCAGCAAGTCGAGACTCACATTGACTCTGTGTCAGAGGCCTGGGTGCACACAGTGGTACCCTGAAAGCTGAGCACGAGGCCGAAGCTGAGAACTGCAAGACGGCCACAAGACAGCCAGGAGAGGGAGAGGAGAACATCTTCTGCTTGATCTCTCTGTCAAGCTGTTGCTGGAGGTCATCCATCCGTGCACTGCTGCTGCAGCTGGCTTGGTTGAGGCTGGAGCAGGATCTTCTCATCCTGTCCAGCTCTTCTTGGAGAGGCTGGCCCAGCTCTTAATCAAGTCGCTTGCTCTTGGTGTGCTCATGGACGTTCTTCATGGTCTCCACAGCCAGCTGTTTGTTGAGCTAAGTAAGTTTTTGACCTAAGTTGCCTTGCTCGCCAACGTATCTGTGCACCTTCTGCCTGAGGGCTACTCTTCTGCTTTTGTCATCATTCATTTTTCTTGACATATAGAAAGATAGATAGATAGATTTACTATATTGATCTCAAACTGGGAAATTCTTATGTTTAAGCGTCATTTAGAAACATGAAAGACACATACACTGTATAATATAAAACCAAAGTATAAATAGAACTATAAAAAAAGTATACAAAAACTACACAAAATAAGAATGTACATATAACTACTCAAAAAAGTGAGGCAGAAATGAGAGATGATGAATAATAGATAAGCAAACAGTTAAGGTGCTGAATAATGGAGGTGTTTTAAACAAGACTAGTGGAGAGTTGTGGGATTTTCTCTGTCAGGCAGATGATGGATGAATGAGAGATGACGGCTTGAATGAGTCTCGAAAAACAAAGTGATACAGTACTCACAGTAGTAGCTAATGTCTCAGTGCTCGGGCTCGGTCTTCTCTCTTTTGTCTCACCTCTTACCGTCTGGCCGTCTGCTTGTGCTGAAGGTAGAGTTGCTGTTGGAGAGCAGCTACTGCCTTATATACACTTGATGATGTCGATTAGAATGGAATAGGACATGGAATGGAATGGAATGGAAGAACATTCTGCATAGAAGCTATGACACAACCAGCACCATGTCTGGCTGATCTTGTTTATATTGTGAAAATTTTAATTGAGCAGAAATTCAACAGTGGGACCAAGTTTTTAAAACCTGATGTCAAACTGAAATTAAATCACAGTTTTCACTTTCCAGGAGGACAAGCAGTGGCCATCCTATCCTCTGTCCTCTTTGTCTGACTGACACGGTAAACACAAACCTCACTTTGAGGGATTTTTAGAGGCTCAGGATGATTATTGTAATAATTAAGAGGCATACATTATTGCTGACAACAGGGCTGACAGCAGCTAGGAGGTTCACTTTTCCCAACTTATCAAGACAGAAGCTCTTTATCGTTTCGTCTTTAGTTAATCATGTCTCATTGTCCAGGAAACCTCTTAAAAGAGCACTAAACTAAACACTAACACTAACACTAACACTAACACTAAACTAAACACTGTATAAACAGTATACCTCTTGCTCATGTTGACTGATGCTCCAAACCCTGTTGTGCCAATGTTTTTTATTGGCACTTTTTACTTACCTAAACTTGAAAACGGGTCAATTTTGACCTGAACACAATATAAGGGTTAATGAGCAAGATCAGAGAATTTCAGCCGTGGTGTTTCTGCGAGTGGAACAACGAGCTGACGCTCTCCAGAAGATTCTCTAAATGCTAGCATGTGTAGGTCAATAGCAAGATCTCATTTTTGATTGTCCATTTGAAAGCAAATATGCTACAGAACACAAAGAGATCGAGCTAACATAGCCACATTTGCATGTCTTTGTTAAAAAGCTCATGAAGCGTGACTGAGAACAATGTCAGACACCTATTTATAGCACATAGGAATGCCCTCATTGCGATATGTCCACGACACCACGAGGCCTCATGTTTGCGGTGGTTCAGCTGTTCTCAGATTGCCTGTGTCCGCTGGGAGCGTGTTACCATCAGCTAGCAAACTTCCAGTGAGTGGACAAAGAGGCTGCTCACGATGGTCAGCAGGGTGGGTTTTTTTGTTTTTTTGGGGGCGGGAGCACGGTCACTGTGTTCTGTGAGGACTACGGACGCTGTGGGCAGCGCATCTTTGCCATAAGGGTGCAGAAAATGACTCTGACTCCTGAGGCTGCTGCCCTATATTTTTCCTCTGTCTGGCTTTGCTTTGAATCCTAGAATTTGCCCATTCCTGGGGAGCGTGGAGTGGGCTAAAGAGAGGTCAAGGTGCAGGCTTTCTGCAGTCCGACTGTGAGAGTTGGTGCACAAAGTGTAAACACGCCGACGCTGTGTTTATTTGAATATAAAAACAAGTCGAGCTCCGCTGTGACTCAACTGCATGTGACTCTGTGCTGGCAGACGTCATCGTTTCAGAGACAGCAAATCCTGCATGTGTGTGTGTGTGTGTGTGTGTGTGTGTGTGTGTTTGCGTGTGTGAGCGAGTGTTTGCAGGAGAAACAGGAGTGAGGAGCGTGTTGCGGACTTGGGGTCATAACTTCTGTCATAAATTCTCATTGTACCGGAGGGGGAGGGGAGTTACGTAACAGGCAGAACAGGATGCATGATGCTGTGGCTGCACATGTGGGGAGACGGGGAAGTGTGTGTGCGCGTATCGAAGCAGATGAATACATGAATATTTCCTCCACGACCACCGACGTTCTGGTCGTTGGCTGCCGTCGCTGACGTAGTTTGTTGCCAGAAGATGTTTTTGAGTCTTGTTTGTGTGCATCTGTGACCATTACAGTCTGTTGCTGTGCCTGTGCGTGTGTGTGTGTGTGAGAGAGAGAGAGAGAGAGAGAGAGAGAGAGAGAGAGAGAGAGGAAGAAAGAGACAGAGAGGAGGCTGTAACTCTCTTACACACAAGAAACAGATGGAGTGCGAGGCTTCAGGCAGACCTCAGGGTCACCACAAGATGACAAGATGTATGGAGAGGATGTGACACGCTGTGTCATGGGAAATACAAAGTCGGGAGCGTGCAGTGATTACAACTGAGGATTGCACTGCGCTGATGGCTGTGGACTCCATTAGGAGGTGAAAATCAGGGAAAACTGGAAAAAGTGTTTAATTAATGACAAAAACACCGCTGTGAAGCTGAGTCATGTCATTGCTGCTGTTAAAGCGAGGGAGTGTTATCTCAAGATTAAAGTTGTTATGCTCCAAACTCTGAACAAACATATTTCCACAAGCTTCAACGCTTCAACGGTTGAACTTCACTTAGGCTGCTGTAAGATGAAGGGGTTTGCAGGCACACAAAGGGCTGCAACAGCAGAGAAATTGATCTTGACTGTGTTTCGTATTGTATGAATTCGACTATCAAGACATTCTGTCTTTTGACAAATGGGCTCTACATCATCTTTGTTTTACTGCAGCATAGCCACTAAAATGTTTGCCTGGGTTATACTCCACTTTGTGTTGGGTTTTATCCTGGTCCCAAAACATGCATGTTTCGGTCGACTGGAGACTATAAACTGCCTTTAGGTGTGAGTGAGTTAATGGTGAGCTAATGGTCTGTGTGTCCTGTGATGGGCTGTTTTAGTCTAGTGTATTTTCACAGACATTTGTGACTGTTTTGTGTCATTAAGCTCACTTTTTCCCAACTGATGTGTTAGGATGTTGACCTGTTTTCTTACAATTCAATTTTTACAGTTTCTAACAGTCCCGCTATGTTACCAAGCTTGCAATTTCATCATCATGAACTTTGAGCCAGAGTGGATGCACTAGGCTAAGACAGTAGCCTGTTTGTGTGCACATTGTTACATTTACTCCAGAGAGTTTATAAAACTGAATAAAACTCAGAGTCTTATTAAAAGTGTTAGCAAGTTGACGACCTTTCTCCTTGAAACCCCCCCCTATGCCGGCGTGGGATTATCTGCTCTTTGTTATGAAGCCGCAGACGTCTCCAAACAATTTGTGGTCAAAGGAGCGTTTTCTAATTAAAAACCATCATTCCCCATCACTCCTCACTGACTGACCTTCACCCCGTCTCCAGCCATCTTGGCAGCCATTCGTCTTCATCCCTGTCTCTCTCTTTCTTCCTTCCCAGCCCGCTTTATCTCATCCTCTCCTCCCTCGTTCACCCTCTCACTAGTGTTTGTTTGTATCTCGTCATGAAAGGGAATTTTCCGGTTTTCTCATTCCATTTAAGCTCAGCCAGCACTAACCCATTGTGCTCTGATGTTCCTCTCAGGCAAGAGGTCTAAATCAGGCAGGGGGAAGACAGGGGAGGGAGGGAGGGAGGGAGGGAAAAATGGATGGAGGGAGGGAGGAAGGGAGGATGGTAGGGATTTGAGGGAGTGGTTGAGGATGGAGGGGGAGGGAGGATAAGAAGGAAAGGTTAGGAGAGGGGAAAGGCAGTGAGTAAGGCGAACGTGTCAGAGGGAGGGAGAGGTGTAAAGGCGGGATGGGGGGAGAGGAAAGAGAAGTTACAGCACGTGACAGAACACATGGTTACAATGTGGACTCGCATCTGACCTTTGACCTTTCAAGTGTGCCATTTTCTCTCTCTCTATCGCTCCCGCCTCGTTCCCATCTCTTGAAAATAAAGATGTCTCTCTTAATATTCCTCGCATAACTCACTAATATGTCTCTCATTTCATTTTCTCTGCCTTGCTACTAGTTGCTCACATTCCTCCAGCTGGATGAGAGCTGCAGCTGGGGGTCATTTTAACTACTTAATTAAATGTGCATAAAAAAAATCCCCCCCTCCTTCCTTTTTATCGTTTGACGTCCAGCACACAGATGATATCGCACTCTGTCTCACTGAGCGGCGACTTAGCCCACTTTGCAGCCCGGCGGGTACAGCTTGGTTATAAAGCTGTGATGCTTACAAGGTTTAAAACCCACCAGAGCTACTTACACTAATACAACTTCATGCATTTGAATGCAGGGAAGTGGAGCCTGCTAATATTAATACTGGTCCGCGCATACATGGAGATAGCTGCTGCATTTGATGTCGGCTGGTTTCTTTAAAGTGGTTTTAACAGGTTGGCAGCGGTTTCGCAGAAAATGAGGAACACTAATGCACAGCGCATGGATTAAACGGCATGTCTTAGAGCGCGGGCTGACAACGGAAATACTACAGAGATGGCGTCAGAGACTCTAAATGAAATGCGTGTGTAAAATGAGAGCATTATTGCTGCACAGCTGTGTGCATGGAGTGTGAGCTCGGGATTGTGTTCAACACAATAGAATACAAATTCAGTGTGTGGCTAACCGGGACTGTCAGTCTGCACCCAAATTAACCACATAAATTAAGATAAATGTGTGTTAGTACCACAGAAGAGACATTTGCATTGTTTCAGTGAATTCAATCCTCCCTAATAGAAATGTATAATAATAATAATTCACAATAGAAATATGCTATACAGCTGGATTATACTGTGTCATACTGCACCAGAGAAATGTAAACAGCAATTGTGAAACTTGTGAAACTAAGAACCTGAGATATTTTTTCCACAGTGACCATGTGGACAACATAGCAACATAGCAGTTATTGTTACAGTAATATGCTGCCATAACAGGCCTCCAGTGTTAGAGACAGTATGCAAATATTTCTTCTCAGTTAAACTTCAAGTGTTAAATAAGTTTGAGGTGCAGACAGAATCAGTGAAAAACACAAAGTAAAGTGTGTAATGAATGTACTGAAACTAATAAATAAGTTTCCAGATCAGCCCAACCGTCTATATGTAACCCTCCACAAGATAAAAGTGTTACAGGACCAAACAGAGCTGGGCAGAAATGAACAGGAACTCCTGAGAGTGTTCAATTGATTTATTCGTTTTATTAGTCTCATCAAGACAAACCATTGGGCTGTTTATTCTACAGAGGTGCCTCAGAGACACAAAAGAGCGATATAACCAATGAAATCTGGAGGAGGAGTCCAGTCCAGTTTATCTCCATTGGTTTGATAGTCAGATATCCATGCAGACCACCAGAAGCTTCACATGGTCAGTGTGTGAGGATTCAGTGATAGGGAATTATTCAGACTCCACTGATGTAGCATTCCAAGAGCCCTTAGAGCTCCACTTTAGATATTTTAGCGGCGGCTCCTCTTTCTGATATTCCAGCAGAGCAGCTGCTGTGCGACGTTGTCGACCACGTTGGGCCTCTCTTTCTGTTCACACACCGCTTCACACAGCACATTGCAGCCAATGTTCGGAACATTTGCGTTTCATCTTTCTCGCTTTCAATCTGCACCTCTTTTTTTTTTGCTGTGAATTCTGTCGCCGACTGTCTCTTAGCAGCTTCTTTTCACACTTTCAACGGCGCCAATGTGTAATTTGAGTCCCAGTCTGGGTTCCTGTTTCCAGTCCCCACGTCTTATACTAAATGTGGTTTTGTTGGTGTTAAAAAAAGGCCACTGTGGCCCACGGTGAGTGTTAAATCTGAAGGAAATCTCAAAATACACCGCCACTGAAGCAAAAATCAATTCTTATATTTTCCAAAAACTCAACTCTTCCTTCAAAGCTCACAACTTCACCCAGCTCTCATAATTGATCATTTAACCTTTGTTAAGCTTGATATGATGGGTTGAAGCAAGGTGGAGCGAGACACAACAGAGGAGAAGTTGGGTGTAGCTACAGGTTGGTATCTTTCAAGCAAAGATCTAGATCTAGCTTCATAATATGACAGAGATGGTCTGTGATGCCTAATGAGTTACATGGAAAACTGATTCTCTCCAGCCACTCATACTGGTGACGCAGCATATAAAAGCCAACATGTTCGCAGGTTTAATATTTACTTTGTTTTATCCATGGACTGTAACAGTCCATATGCAGTGTGAGGAGGGTGGGTGGAGATGGAGGCAGAGACTTGATGCATATTCATGGTGTAGATGCAAACAATCCAATCTTTCAAGGCTGTTAAATGCTGACGTTAACAAGCTGTCATGTCTTATATAGAGTCATTTTGCCACCTGACAGGGATGGCAACTTTCAAAAAAACTGCTACAAAAATGAATTGGCTTAAATAATTTCTATGTAAAGTCAAGAACTGGAAAATCATTTGACCAAAAGGTCCAGAGTGTCATTCTCAGATCATTTTTTGACTTACACAGTGGGAGACAACATCTACTTTAGGTCACTTAACAACAGTAACTTTAAGTAAGTTGGATCGGGTCAGTCTTGTGCCACAGATGGTGAATGAAGATGGATGAAATGAACCAACATCATCATGCAGTTATGAGACAGCTATATGTCCACAGGGGGCTGGTTTTGTGTTGCATACATTAAGCCAAAAGCAGTGTCTTACAGTGTAGTGACATATTCATGATGACAAATATATGTTTTGTTACTGATTCCAAAACCGACTGAAATCAACCTCCCTCTGGTGGATTTAGTATTTTCTTTCCCTCTGAGAGGGATTTTTTTTTTTTACCTCATTTGCCCACAAGGGCACTCAACAGTTCCTTGTTGCATTGTGCATTGTAGTGAACGGCTTGCCTTCGCCCACAGTGCAAACTGGATGTGACATCATTTGGGTATTCTCTGAATCAGCTTGACATGTGTGAGCCAGAATCAGAGGAGGAATCAGATATGGAGGAAGAACCAGGAGTGCGTACACTGACGTTTCACACGAAACTGCCAAACTGAGGCCTCGCCGTCGCATGCCTTCATGTACTGGCTGGCATACCTCAACAGAGGCAGGAACATGCTGTAAGCTATGCTGGTGGTAGGAGGGTGGTTTGGTTTGCAACACACTTGTATTTACATCACATTCATTCCTTCAGATTCGTCCATTTTTTTAACAGCATTTCAAGAACCAAAATGTAATCATTTTTGGACCTGCCCTACATCTTTTCCAAGGTGTTGTTATTGAACAAAGCCAAGGTAAAAGTTTTTATTTCATTCGAGGCCCCCTTAAAGTGATCTAGTATTGTAACATGTGTATATCGATCTACAAACAGGTAACATATCAGCCAGCCTGAAACTTCACCACTGTCTCAGCGCAGTGAACCCATTTCGCTATATAACCCCCAGATCTTCAGTAAGATTCTTGTTACTTGTTTTTCTTTTGACAAACTCCTTTCAGAGCAGCATTGACAGAAACCAGCTCTCCAATCCAGCCGAATGCACCTTTAAATGTCAAGTTCAAGAGTTTAACTGCTCCTTCTATTGCCAGGGCCGTAGTGTGCAGCTCAGGAGGAAGTAGTTGATGTTAGCCGCGGGGACAGTTACCGTGCCGACATGCGCCGAGGCTCAACACCTCCTGGACAGCCTGCGGAGCATCAAACCGCCCCTGCCGGGCCGACTTTGCTCTCCGCCATATGCTGCGACCCCACCTGCCTGTTTCAACTCCGGTCGGGACCTGAGACACAGGTAGAAATAACTCTCAGCCAATCGCTGGACTCCACTTTGAGACGAAAATGGCTTCTTCCATGGAGAGCACAGAGCACTTTTCACTTCTAATGGGATCGCGTGATATTTTGTCATCTCAACGGGGGGGCGCCACTCACACGCTGCCTCCATAAAGACAGGCGTCCCAGTGACTTGCTAATGGCGTCATCTCCGTCTGCGTGGATCCAGAAACTCCCCTGAATGCGTACATTGTGCCACCGGGCACATTTATTTGATGAGTCTAATCCCTTGTCATCTTATGTCTGAAGAAACAAAGGTGTAACACTTGGCTGCCGGGGATCAGTAAGTATGTGTGTGTGTGAGAGATGGTGCACATAAACCCATCTCTCCCAATCCCACACAGACTCCTAATCCTGGAAGATCAAGTGTAACAGACTGGAAGTGTGACTGGGCGGGAGCCAGTGTGATGTTTACTCAGGCTGCTTTCACTCAGGCCTCATCACAACCGTACACGTTTGTAGATTCTGCGTCTTTATTTCTATTGAATAGCCCTGGATTTACGCAGGCACACAATCTGCAGTTTTCCTAATGACCTCACATCTGGGTTGTTTCTCTACCTTAATTACGGCATATTTTTCCTCTTTGAGCTTTTGACAGATCGCAGAAAAAAGAATAAGAGCAGCTCTTTTGAGAACTGAACACAGATGTTCCTCATGCAGGAGGAGGGGGAAAATAACGTGTCAGGTTTGTGCACGCATGGCTGAATGCCACAGCCGTGCTCGGCTTTTACAGTAAACATCTGCGTGAGGGCACGTAGGCTGAATATGTACGTTACAAAGAGCATAATTGTTATTTTCACAGTACGGTGAGACATCAATCAAAGCCGTGTAGGCCGTAAAATTAACCGAGCGCGAGCAGGAGCGAGGCAGCATTAACATGAGCCTATTTTTAAATCAGGTGCTGTGAGTGATGTTGTGTTTTACCGCATTTGACCGTGAAGCTTTCATCTCAACGCTACATGCTCTTATTCATCACGAAGCTGATTGTGTCCTCCTTTTGTAGATGCATATACATCCTGATAATTACATTACACTTATAATTATTTCTCTCAGTCGAGCGTAACGTCTTATTTTGCTGTTGTTTTTAGAGCGCAAAGTTTTAGAGATTATACCTGCACTGTTCACTGCAGTAATACATTGACTATGCCCTGGCTAGAAGCCTGTAATGACTTCACTGTATTCAGTATGAACCGAAGATGTTATGCTGAATGTCAGTAAGATTTTGCAGATTTTCTAATAACTGAGAACACACATGCTGAGCTGTGGCACAGTGTGCAGAAGCCAAGGATTCAGAGTAATTATATCATGAATTACATCAAATCAGTGCTGCTTTGTGTATCAACCCATGCAATCAAAACACCAACTACACCTCCAACCCCTTGATTAACATCATTTTAAGGAAATCTGGAATGAGAAAAATACATGTACACTCATGCAAACTATTTTCTGGGCCTTATTTGATAAGATAGCGAGAGGCATTTCATTTAGCTCTGAAATGCAGCTAAAATAACAGGAGCATCTTTTTTTTATCATCTTTTGCATGTACAGTACCTTCCTACATTCAGGATGTGAACAAATGTTGAATGTGAGCAAACAAGTTTAAGGTAGCAGTTTGGTGAAGTTTCAGGTGAGGGGTCATTGTACATGTCCCTGGTTCTGCTTTAATATCCAATGACCATAATATTCAAATAGAAAAGGGCCTCGTAAAATGTTTCTGAAAAACATCTCTGAATGTTCCATCAATTATGCACAGAACAACAAGGATCAATACCCCATTCAATCACTCTAGTTCAGCTTCAAAATGCTTCAACTCTCAGCTTACAAACCTTCATTATCACTGACAAACCCTTGTTGTGGGCAGTTATCTGCTCCTGAGGAGTGCTACTGATTGATTAATTGTGGTGTTGATCCTGGACAAACAAGGTAATTAGTTGTCATTTCATTAATGAAATCAGATTGTTAGACTCTGCCTGTCTACTGGCTTATTAAATGGTCTAGTATTTTCTCTGTCTATTCACAAGCGGGGGGGTTAAAGCAGTTGACGTATTCGCCATCTGTTTTGCTGCTCACCTCTCGAGCAGAAGGACTCTGTTTTCATCATTGAGGCCAGCGTGATTGTTATGCGAGGCTCAGCTGTCAGAGGGTGTCGAGTCTGAAGGCTGCAGTCTCCCTCACTGAAACGTCTGCATTTCACTGTTAAACCTGTGTGTGTGTGTGTGTGTGTGTGTGTGTGTGTGTGTGTGTGTGTGCATTAGTGTAATTTACATCATCTTGGCTTAAAAGCTCGTCTGTATACCTGCTGGAGCACCTGTAGACAGGGCTCAGAGATAATCCATAAAAAAAGTGAGTGAGACCCGGGCCAGGAGCAGATGGTGCCTGTGTGTGAATATCAGAGGAGAAAAGATATCATTTCACATCAAAACGTGCAGCTCGGGCAAATTCTTTCTTCTCTCTCATTTCACACACATTACGGGTTTGATCTTATTCAGCGCGTTATGTTTTCAATCTATGCGCTGGTGTCAGCTTTGAAGTTGGAGAGATGTTTCCGGAGCGAAGTGAGCCAGGTGAAGGCTAACGGGGCCCGGCTAAGCCTGTGAGTAAAAAGCACTGAGACGAGCTCTGTCTCTGCTGATCCACAGGGACCGGGAAAAGTAGGCCAGCCTCCATGTCAGACTGCTGCGAGGATCAGGACACCCAAGTTGTTGACTTGTAATCAAAGTTCCTTTTCACACTTAGGATGTCAAGAATCTCACAGCCAGAGAAAAAGAGAGAAAAAGAGAGACTTAAAATATTCCTCACACACACACATAGGTCATATTTTTAGACGTGATGCATTCCGGCTGAATACTGCATCACGCGGTGTCATCTCGAACCAACAAGCCTTTTTAATAAGCCATCGTTCCTGTTGTGAGAGAAGTTTAACCATTCTGTAGACAGCACAAAACACTGATTTTATCAACTCTGCAGTCTCTACTTCAGATACATGAGTCACTACACGGATGATGCAAGTGGAGAACATAAATTGTGATTAGTTTGTTGCTTGCATGTTGTATCTTCTCTCTCACCTCACATTATTAGTCACAAAATTCTCCATTAAAACATGAGCCCCCATGTGCGCTTATAGACATAGGTTGATATATGATGATTTCAATTGCAATACATACATTCAAACATAGATACCCATGTGAGAGACATACAGGTATGACATAAAGGTATAACTATGGCAGGGTAAACCGACCCAACCCACTGTGTCTTACATGGCACCGCCATCTTGAATCTTCAGAGCCAGAAGAAACAATATTTGATGAGTGTGGTGCTAATGAGGAGTGAAGGGCGGACCTAACTTTTGACCTCTGCTATCCTCAACGATTTTTCTATAGGAATCAGAAAATAATCAAGCTGTACGAATGAGGACGTGACCACACTAACTTTCATACCTTGAGGGGAACACATGTAACTTCTGCTCTTTGCCGTCTGCGAAGGTCACCTGTCAATCACTCTCTGCCTTTTATAAAGTTCTCCTACCTAAATAATCATGAAATTATTTTCAAATAGATGAGAAACTACCTGTTAAAACCATTATGACTATTGAGTACAACCTCAATATGTATTGAATGCTGGACCAGTTGCTTAGGAACAACTGCTGGAGCAAGGTGGGTGACTAATGACACTCACACTCAAAAGGTTGGAGCACAACTTGCACTTTTCACAACTGCACTTTCATTTAACAGAGTGACATTCAAAATCTGCATTTAGCATCTTCATTTTTTCGTAATGCAAACTAGCAAGTTTTCATTAATTTAAACAGTACATTTTACAACAATCCAAAATCAATGATAATGATCTTTTCTCCCCAGTCGGAATAAGGAAAAGTGCTTCCTGAATCCCCAAATTGGAAGCCGCATGACAAAGTGGAGCAACTACAGCAAATAAACCCTTTTTTCATTCATTCATTCATTTCACAGTAAATGCTGCTATACTCAATGCACAATGCACAAATGCACACCACAAAGACACACATGGCTAACCATGGTGGCCATTAACAAATCATTCTTGTGGGTTTATCTTGGCATTTTCTAGTTAAGAAACCAATTAAATCACAACAAATGAAAAAGTCTACTCCAACAGAACAATGAATGTCTGACCATTCAGTGTTTTCCTTATTTTCTAGAGTGCACCCAAGTTTCCCAACATGGAGAATCAGAGTTTTTTTCCTTCTGTTTTTCCTCTGTTGTTCCTTGACGGACTATCAGAATATCATCTACCTGGGATAAATTTAATTTTCATCACATTAATCTCACTTAGCAACTCTAAATAATAACATTTATACAGCTCTTACTAACATACAGATAACATTTCTACAATATTCTGAATATTAACACAACCTCATGGTATATGGACACTTTTGACTGTGTTGATAATCTGTGTCAGGCTCCAGCCTATAATGCAGTCATGGATGTATCATAAGAACTGGTTATCACTCATCAGTCATTCCTATGGAAGTTGCTTATCTGGCGCATAATCTGAAAAAGATTCTGGCTTCTGCATATTGTGTTCCCTAGAGTTTGTGCAGTAGAGTTACTCCCATCATGCCCGTGGGCAAAGTGAACAAGCAACATTTTCGGAGACTTTTCTGCAGTTTGTAAAACTTTTTGAGGTATAAAGTCCATACTTTAAAACTATCTAATACAAAGAATCAGTTGCATTTACAGATGGAGGCTTCCTGTCAGCTGTCTCTTTTGCTATTGCCGTTTATGGGAAAAATGCCTTTTGGCCACAGGGAGATTTTTTTGTTGCAGTCTTACTTGACGTGTCTCAAATTGGCATGGCAACACTGTCAGGTCTTGTTTCCAAAAATGCGATGAATAAATCCCATATTTGACGCAAAATGAATAGAAAGATAGATAGATGGATAGATAGATAGCTAGATAGATGATTGATAGACTGATATGCTGATATGATAGATGGATGGACGGATGAATGAGATGGATGGACAGACACATGGGTAGACGGGTGGATAGATGGATGGATGGATAGATAGGTAGCTGAATGGGTGGACCATAAGTAAGAAAAAACACAGGTCAGATCAACAATCACTAATCGCATGTATCCACTTGGATTGCGTCATCATTTCCTGACATCTGAGTCTCACGTCATCACATCCACCGGACAAACTTCATCAGTCTATTTGTGCTGAGGAGCACTGAGCCTCTCTCTCTCTCTCTCTCTCTCTCTCTCTCCCTCTTCTGCCCTGGGTTAACACACAACCATTTGACTAATGTGCAATTAAGACACTTTTGGTTGTGTTGACAAACTGTGTTGGGCCCCAGCGCACTGATCACCCCGAGAGAGACACCGGGGCCCCGTCACGTGTGGTCGATACCCCCCGGGCTTGTCATAGCATCGCAGCATCTCAGCAGACTGAGGACAGAGGACTGAGGAGTCAGGGCTGAGGAGTCAGGGCTGCGCGGATTGGGCGGAGGCTGAAGCGCAGAGTCACAGGATTGGTGGAGTCCTGTGCCAAACTTGTTGACTCATAACGGAGCCAGTCCTCGGTGGAGCTGTCCAGGGCCAGCGGTGCTGAAGCCTTCAGCCTGGACTACTCCTCTATCTCACTGTGTGTATCTTCTCTGATTGCTCCCAAAGAGGCGCTCGGAGGAACCTCCACCTGAGCGATACTTCCGCGCATCTGGTTTTACGCACGGCTGTTCCTCCTCCGCTCTGTGCAGGAGCGCATCCGAAGCTTGAGCAGCCATGGCTTTCATGGTGAAACACATGGTGGGAGGACAGCTGAAGAATCTGACGGGAGGACTGACGGAGGAGAAACCCGAGGGGGAGAAGTCGGAGGCGGCGGCACAGGGCATGACCCAGGAGGAATTTGAGCAGTACCAGCAACAGTTAGAGGAGGAAAAGTAAGGAAAACGCGTGTGCATGAGGAGCTGGAAACGCAGGGATAAAGCATGTTGTTTGGAGTGGCAGGGATGAAGCATGCTGTCTGGGGATGGAGGGATGAAGCATGTTGTTTGGAGTGGCCGAGAGGAAGCATGTTGTCAGTGGATGCAGACCGGGGCTAAAAAGCGCTCAGAGCTGTGCGCTCCCAGAGCTGCGCTCCTTTACGCATCAGCGCAATAACGCGGAGCGCAGCGCACAGCTGCTCCTCTCGCCCTGGGAGCTCCAGGTCCCTCTGTCTCTTTGTCTCTTTGTCTCTGTCCGTCTCTCTGTCGCTGTCCTTTCTATTTCTGTGTTTCTCTGCTTCTCTATTTCTCCGCTTCCTCCAACTCTCTGTCCCCAGCTCTCTGAGTCTGTATCTCTGTCTCTCCGCCTCCCTGTCTCTCTGCCCGTGTCACTCTGACTCTCTTTGTCCTCCTGTCTGTTTCCCTGTCTCTCCGCCTCTCTTTCTTAATTGTGTCTCCATTTCTCTGTCTGTTTCCCTGTCTCTCCGCTTCTTTGTCTCACCGTCGGTCTCCCTGTCTCTCTGCCTCTCTGTATGTCTCTTTGTCTCTCTGTCTCTTTTCCACTCCATATCTCTGTCTCTCAGTCTCATTGCCTCTCTTTTTCTGCCTCTTTGCCCGTCTTTATCTCTTCGTTTCTCCGTGTCTCTCTGGTTTGGGGTTCCTGGAACTATTCTTCCACTGAGACGTCTATAGGGATCGGAGCCTGCGGCCAAACATGTTCCCATGTCTCGGCTGCGTGCGGCTGAATAATGAATCTGGGCGTATGCAGAATAAAGTGGCTGGAGTTAAAAGAAAGCCTTGTGTTTGAATGTCATTAGACAGCAAATAAACATCACTGATGCCATTTCATGCAAGATTCTCAAACAAAGTGGACCTCAAAATGGGTGTGATATTCATATAATTATAGAGCATAAAATAGCATATTTAGATAGAAAGGGTTCTGTTATATTAACTTCAAGTACTAATTCATGAGAATCTTACCTTAAGTTACATTGTCAATGGAGCTTGTTTGCACCAAACACCCAATTTCTATAATTTCCATCATTCTATTTAAAGAAAGTAAAGAGAGTCCAACACATAGAAATGAGGTGCTTGGTTTAAACTGGCAAGAATTTGGAGATATTTTCCATTTAATTAGACCATCGTGCTTCGTTTTAGCAATAAAATCATTGCTTGGGGGCCTCGCCTGCGAAAGTGCATCCTTTAAATGTTAATTATATCCCAGTTTACACTGGATGTTTATCTCCTCGGCCACTGGAGGACGACGAGAGGTAACAACAAGGTCATTTGGCTGACAGAGTTCACCCGACAGACATTAACCCCCCAGTGATTACACTACAAACACGACTCCACATCCAATGTGCGCCAGAATTCAGGGGAGCAGAAAAATCTGAATCTAAATCCGAATCTGAATCTACATTCCTCCTGTCGTATGGAGATGTGAAGCACGATGTTATATTTTGAGCTGGGAAGTGTGGAATTTGTTTGTTTCCCATCAATCCAAACAGTTCTTTTAAACACTTCCCTCCAGTTAGCCTCACAGCTCTAATTTTGTAAGCCTGAGTAGGAAGTCCTACCAAGGAGTAGAATTAACACCCGGAGCTCTACAGGAGGCAGGATGCTCTGCCTGCGTAACGTGACCTTCAGTGGACGTGAGTTATTAGTCAGAGGTGCTAAAGATGAGCGTAGATCACTGAGAAGCTGCTCAGATTAAAGCAGAATAAGGTTGGAGGACGGGGCGGGTCGGGGGATGTGGGGGTGGTGGGCTCGGGCTGACATGTCACATGGAGACATTTTATCACCCTCAGCACCCGGGCCACAGTGACAAGCCCGCTCCTCTGATGCCCTTGAGAGGAGAAGACACAGAGCTGGACTCTGTGGCTGCAAGTGAGCGCCGCGTGGCTCTTCGTGCCATTTGGTGTTTGGCCCCGGTCATGTTAATGCAGAGTGAACTGGGGCTCTCACACACACACATATTGGGGCTCTCTCTCTCTCTCACACACACACACACACACACACACACACACACACACACACACACACACACACAGCACCATGGACCCTGCTGCATCTCCAGATCAAACGACCTTCCTCTGACACTCTGGGTACAAACACTTTGCAAACCATGCCCATGGTTGTGCTGCATCCCACCGCCTTTGGATTATGCAGAAGCACAGAGACTCTGAGGGATATCGGTGGTGGCGTTTGATCCTGTGATAAGCAGCTACTGTCTCCAACATCTTAGGTTTATGTGCAATAAAGAGATTGGTGCAGAACAGCTCAAAATGTGAAGTGTCTCGATATAATATAATAAATTAACACTTAAAGGAAGCTGAATTGAAAATGTAAATTTTGGACCCAATGAGCTATGAGAATACATAGGTTTCCTCTGGTTTTCTCCCACAGTCCAAAAACATGCACATATAGATCTATTGGAGACTCTAAATGGACCCAACTAGTTTTGATCAACTTATTTCCATATTTCCATTCACGCTGAGCCTCCATACTTGTATGAGAGTGAATATTGTGAGTTTGTGTGTTTGTGTGTGATGGGCTGGTGACCCCTCCAGGGTGTTTTCCTGCCTTCATCCTATGTGCCCTGGAGATAGATTCCAACAGACCCCCTGTGTCAACACATAAAAGGGGTGAGATGATGGATGGAAACATTGTTTTTCACTGACTTTGATAAAAAAGGAAAAAAAGTGCCTTTTTTTCTCAACTGTATTCATGTTCACCTCAGGTCACGCAAGCGAGTTTATTTTGCATAATGCAATGTTGTGGAGTCAAGATGCTGAAGGCATTTGAGTAAATTTAGCAATTTACGAGAGGCAATTATGAGCTGCACTGAAGCCATAAATAATCCAGTGATGTTGAGCGGAGGGAGCGTTGCCAGCAGCCAGTTGCCTGCCCTCTGCTGGAGGCAGCTCATATTGTAGAAGCAGGGGAGCAACCAGAAGAGTCAAATGACAGCAGGCTGATGGAGCAGATGAATATCAGGCATCTCCCGGTGTTTGCCTCTTCCCTCTGACGGATTTGTATAATTTTAGAAATGCCCGTAGCCTCTCTCGCATGACTCAGACTTGTGGTAATTGTCAAGCTAGATGGAGTGAAAATCGTTGATTTCTTCTCTTTTTTTTGAGTGTGCTGTGACACTTTTCAGCCTCAAAAGGCAGTCGTGGCTGGATAACATGACGTGACTTCAGCACGAGCTGACAGTTGTGAAGGTTGGGGGAGTGGCGGGGAGTCTGCAGGTAGTGGGCTTACCTCGCACAGTCCTCATTCCCACAGGACTGAAATCCCTCAGAGAAGAGTTGGGCTGACATTATGCAAGCATCTGCGGCTCCTAAACATAAGCAGATCGTCTTCCTGCAATTTCTTCCCTCACAGCATCACCCCTGCTGCTCTACACCCTGTTTGTCTAAGAGAGGACGTGGTATTGCTAAGCGCTAAGGCCTCCGGGGACCAAATTTAGCGTAAGCCTCCTCAAGCGTGGCAAAAAATTTGCAATTAGAGAATATCACCGATGTATTGTTCTCAGTGTAGAGTCGCTAATTAAATATGAACTTTCCCAGCTGGAAATGAGTTTATCTAAATGTATTCAGCAGGGGCTGACTCAATTCTTCATCTTACTCATGTTGTACCTTAACAGTGTAAGGGTCTAGCAATCAAGAGTGAAGGCACGGAAAACACCCTGCAGGACACACAAACACCATTTACTCTCACTTTTACATCTAATTAAAGGCAATTCAAAATCTCCAATCGACATCGAACATCAAAACATGGATGTTTTTGGACTGTGGGAGGAAACCAGAGCACCTCTAGTAAATGCCAACCACAAAGGCCCTCACTCCATCTAGGATTTGAACCGGGGACTGTAATTGCTGTGAGGCAACAGCTTTATTCATCAAACTAGCCGAATCCTGCCCCAAAATCACTCAGATATTATCGTGTTAGTTATATTTGCTCATCATTGGTGTCTCTAGAGGCCAAATGTAGCCGCAGCCATTTATGAAGCTCCTCAAGCAGAGATGCATCTGAACACGGCAGAGAAGAGCAATTAGCTAACGAGCTGAGTAATGCTCAAAAACAAGCAATTTAAGCACAGTTAAATGTGCTGTTCTTGGAGCGCACAAGGCTGTGGAAGTGTTAATTACAAATCAGCTTTGCCAGTCAGATCTAAACTTCAGGAGCCCCATCTGAATTCATTTATACTTAGTCATTTTGTGCTTTTTTCCAAAACCTTTTCCTTCTTCCTTCTTCCTTGCAGACAAGAGCGTGAAGCCAGTTTTGCCCAGAAGAAAGCGGAGAGAGCCACAGTTAGAAGTCATTTCCGGGACAAGTACAGACTACCAAAGGTAAACTAATCCTCTGTTTGTATAAATACAGTGGCCTGAAGGGGGTGGTGTCTGTCACAGACAGGACAGCTGTCTCAGCTTAACCCACATACTCTCACGGCTGAGTCCTTCATTTCTATCACCCACAGCGCTCTAAATGTGAATGTATCCCCCTTTCTGTCTCCCGTCCTGTCACATATGCTTTCGTGTGTGTGTGTGTGTGTGTTCCTCCACCTCAGAACGAGGTCGATGAGACCCAGATCCAGCAGGCAGGGGAAGACGTGGTGTTGCCCACAGAGCTGGCCAAGATGATCGCTGAGGACAACCAGGAGGAGACGCACAAGCAGTCGGTGCTGGGCCAGCTGTCCAACATCCAGAACGTGGACATCGACCAGCTGAAAGACAAAGCCCAGGCCACACTGGAAGACCTCAAAAAGCAGACGGAGAATTGCAATCTCATGTGATTCGGTCGGCGCTAAGTCCCCCTGAAGATTAGAGTTTTACTTGTACAAATATTTTTCAAAGGCAGAGCTGCTCTGGAGGTAGAAATATCACTCGGATGGAAGAATGTCAGCTGGCAGAGCCACATAATAACAGTTTTTGTAGCTGTGTGAAGTTAGACAGCGGCGACCCTGCAGAGAGAGAGAGAGAGAAAGAAAGAGAGTAGAGATGGAGAGGCTGATATTAGGAAACCTTGAGCGTGAAGAAGAATTCTGACCATACAGTCATCTGGGGGCTCTAGCTGGCTTTCCTGGTAACCTCCGGAGAGCTTAAGAATTATGAATGTCATTCATATTTGTATTGAAAATGCCCTACATGCACTCTGGAAGCCTGTGGTTCTCTCTCCCACTGGGATCTAACCAATAAGATTATTTCTGCCTGTCGAGCAACTCCTCCTCTGAGAAATATTTGCCCGTCAAATCCTTCAGTTCCCGTCTTTCCCCTTGACTGCCTCGCTCCCTGAACTTCACATGACCAGAGATAAGAAAATGAGGTCTCAGGTGTAGTTGTGCGTGTGTGTGTGTGTGGGCGGGTGGGTTGTCATTGCATTAAAGCAATGTGGCTGCACTGAAAACACACACGCAGGTGTGACCCTGGCTCATGTGAGGAGGTCGTAAATGTGTCAAATGTTGAAATCTCTGAAATGTGTTTTTTTTTTTATTTAAGCAAAACTGAGATGAAAGAGCCATTTGTGGAGCTGTTAATGCTCCATGTACAAAAGCACAACTTCTTAGGTACGGGCAATATTAATGTGGAGTGACAACTGAGGCTGATTTTTTGTCATAAGTAGCTTACTGATGTTGGCCTCCCCCTCCCGGGGCCCTGATGAAAGCTCCCTACGAGCTGTGTTAATCTTGCTTTTTAATCTTTTCCTAGACGTATCTGTAGAAAAGACTTTCCATCTTTTTATTTTTCTCTACTTCCGTGTGCCTTGGATGTCCATGCAACATTGTCTTCTTCTGCCGCTCCCAACGTCCGTAAGCTACTTCTCACAGAGACGGGAGGCCGTTTCGGTTGTTTGTTTCTGCAGGAGATCTCTCACTTTTAGTTTCATTAAAAGCGATATGTAATTTGTGAGAGCAGACAGGCTTTGTGTCTCGCCCTAGGCAACGGCACGGTTTGCTGCATCATCTGTGTCGATAGGATTTGTGTGGAATAACTGCTCCCAGATTGAATCTCAGACACAAAAAGGAGCAAATCTGTGTTTGTGCTGCATTCAGAGGTAAAAAAAACACACGGTGTACAGATGAGAGGAATTGAAAATGCGTAGGAGAAACATGCCAAAGCCTCTGTTCGACCAACGTGAAGGAAATGGCACAAATACGTTCAACTGTGTGCGTGAGTGTAACTCCTCATACAAATATTTATGTTGTACAAGATGTAAATGTATCTGCTGTTTGCCTGTAACGTCAACAGCGGCTCGTTCCTCGCTGTGCTGTCATCTCCTATGACCTACGACCCGTCCTTCATCTCATTGACCCCACCCCCCAACCCCTCCCCGTCCCCGTACGTACCGAAGCCGTTTTGTGCTGGTGGAGTCGTGTCGTTAAGCCGACGTGATATGTCAAGTGGTGTCTTTGCAAAAATTCTGAAAAAAAAACCTATAAGAGAAAATAAGACAAACCTCGAGGCTGAGGCGGGTCGCAGTGTGACCTGTGTCTCTCTGTGTTGTTTCATAGCCTAGAATAAGCGAGCGAATTGGGAGGAATGTTGTTGGTGTTGTGTTAAAACCGTATATGCTACGTTTTTTGTTTTTTTCAGTGTTTGAGTTTATGTAGCAGTGGAGGAGGAAGACGTTGGCTCGGATCTCATGTTTCCTGTTAGAGCTCTACTGCCAAGACATGTTTTTCTTTGGGTCCTCGGCGACTGTAAAAGTAACTTGACATGTTTGATTCTAGTGCAAATGTAAGTAAAAAGTCCTGTTGTCTGAGAGGAGGGGACATCTGCTGATAGATGAAAAGTATATTAGTCAAAATTAAATATAAAGCAGAGGAAAAGTTGCAATAAGTCCTTTTATAAGTGAGTCACAAGAATCCGTGATGTTCGATCATGAGACAACATTAATGAGTGGAACAGAAGCCATAAAGCAAACTGCTTGCTGTGTATGCGTGTGTTACATATAACAATAATACAGTAAGCCAGTGATAATAATTATAATCATCATGATATATCAACAATTATAATGTAAAATGTATTTTTATTTGTGTTGTCATCCTGTGGAACCGATTTTTCAGGAAATGGCTGCCACGACACGCAGTTCTTCTTGTTCTTTGTTTCACGATATCTGTATCATCCTGTCTCTGAAAGTATTGACGTGGTTTTTGAGTTTTGACTGTAATAAACTGATTTTTAGGATAATGAACTTCCCCTGTTTCTTTTTTTTTCTTCTTCTTCTGTGATTCGGGGTGGGGGGTGCCTGTCTCTTTGCACTGAGGGGTGATTGGAGATGTGATTTGCCAGCCGTCTCAACCTCTCAGCGATCAGAACAGCAGGTGGAGACAAAACTCCCCTCACAGCTCGAGAGGCCTCCGGGAGGCAGCCTGCAGAGAGCGGCATTATGGGACATTTAAGACTGACATGTCAGTCATGAGACATTGTGGTCAGTGTTAAAAAAATAAATGACTCAAGTCATATAATGTGGGAGGAGAACATCATCATACTGTTACTGGAATCACACGCAGCGTGAGTACTTAAAGTGCACACATGGTTGGTGGCCACAGTTTTACATACAAATGTAAAAGTTGTAAGGGGAGCTTTCAACTTGGTATATATATATATATATATATATATATATATGTGTGTGTGTGTGTGTATGTGTGTGTATGTGTCTGTGTGTGTGTGCGTATATGTATGCATATGGATAGATAGATATAGATATATAACTCATACAATGTAAAAAATGTAATTTCATAATGTATTTCAGGTAATGACTCAGTGTGGGCAATGTATTCTGAATACTTTCAGAAAGTTCAATCTCATTTTATACTTAACAGTGTGAATCACACAGGTTGACTCAAAGTTTTCTGTTAGCTCTGACTGTAGGAGTGACTACAAAATTCTGTGATATATCCTAAGTACTTCTGTCATTGCAACAACAAACTTTCACAAGACATGGCCGATCACACCGGATGACGACCTGGAAAGTTCCAGATGTTGTCTTCTGCAGAACAACTAACACAATATAAAGATAAACCATTCTTCTAATCTGTTATCTTCAGCAGGGCCACTCTATTCTGATCACCATACAATTCTAATTGTATTGGAAAACAGTTACTCACATGTTGCACCCTTCATGGGTAACTCCTTTCTTTATTACTGCTTTACATGAAGGCTTTTACTCCCCATCTCTGTCCGCCTCCATTCAGGTTCCCCGAGTACTTGCTCCATAGCTGTATCTCTCAAGATATCACTTGGAAATAAGTTGCAGAGCATAAAAGACAAGCACAAATGGGCGACCATTAAAAGCCTAAAATTAGTATTTTTAAAGTCCTTGTAAAATATCACATGAGGCATTTCAGATTAAACCATATTCTGTAGCTATGTTAACAAGGATCCCTTCAAAAATTGCAGGTCTCCTTTAAGTGTGTTATGTTTCAGCCCTCAGGTCGATAGTAGCAGTGATGCAGTTCCCCCAAGTGTGTTACTGTACATTACTGACATATACACACATACTGATACTGTCTGTGCGGGCGCAGTTTTTCCAGCAGCTATGGTCTCTAGCCGGTCTCAGACTGGGCATCCGTTTGGTTCTGTAGAGCTGGCACGGCCCCCCCAGTGGGGGCAGACACACTGGAAAAAAAAAAGAAGAAGAAAAAAATCAAGTTAGTTACCATTTCAATAGCAGAAAAGCCTGCGCTATTGGTAGTTTTCAAGTGTGGAGTGAAAGGGGATGGCTGTAAAATATATTGATGCTGGAAGCCCTCTCCATTGACAGGCCGCAGTGCGTGGACAATCTGCAGCCTGGAGAGACACTGGGCCACTGCATGGCCAATCTGACACAATTGGGGTGAAACGGGCCAGAAAATACTATTCTCTCCCATTCTTTTCCGTCAATCGGGGCTTACAAACTCTGCAGAATGAGAGGCAGGGACGGGGGAGAGGGGGGAAAGAGCCACAATTAGGGAGAACCTTTAAGGTGAAAGCCTCAGCTCACGGAGGCAGTTATTTGCAGAGGTTTTCACCCCCTTCTGCTCGGTTTATGGTTAAAAGGGAACAGATTTGTTTGTCCGCGCAGAAATTTTGGAGCAGTGAAGTTGCAGATGTGAGCTTCTTACAAAGGAATGCATTTTGCAAGCCCCCCCTCCCTCCCTCCTCCTCTTCTTCCACTTCTGTTTTGCTGCAAGAAAAGAATGGGACCACACAGATCCTGGGTTTTCATGCAAGAAAAATCATAAACATTTTCATCCAGCCTATCTCATCGTGTTCAGAGAGGATTTGTGTTGCTGCTGCTGCAGGCCTGGAAATTGGTCCCACGGCTGATTCCTCAATGGCGACCAATCAGTGGCCAGGGTTGTAAATGAGAGAGGGAGAGAGAGCTAGAGAGAGAGAGAGAGACGGGGGGGAGGAGGAAAACTTTTCTTTCTTTTTTGGACAGAGGGAGGGGTGTTGTGGGGAAATGCTCGGCGGACCGTGAAGAGTAACAGCAAGAAGGAGGAGAAGAGGGGACAAAGACGCACATAGAGGCGCAAAATGCGGCAGATAGAAACATCCCGCGTTTGAAAACTGCTAAGAAAAAGGGGGAGAATCATCGCAAAAAGCCTGGATGGATGTTGTGAGAGCAGGAGCTGGGACCGACAATGGCAAGAGAGATGAGTTCAAATGTGCAAACGGAGCTGCGGAGAAAAACTGCGGAGAGATCGTGCGTTAACTTTGGATAAGAGCGCTCCTGAAGAGGCGGAGGGGGAGGAGGCTCTCCCTGCTTCTGCTTCCCGGAATGACTCTCACTGCGCCGGTTTTCCTTTCTGCAGATTTCCCTGAGTCAGATCCTGTGATCCTGTGCGGCAGAGCTCACCAGAAGGACGCAAACTGCACCTAGAAGAAGTTGAGTGCTCAAAAAGTGCAGTTCATTTGTTTTCCTGACCTGCTTTGGTCAGTGTGTTCTCCTCTGACTGACTGAAAAGCTCTCCAAAAGTTCCATGTATTGTTACAACGTGTGGGGATGGTTTACAGTGGACTGAGATAAGTCTGCGACTGCATACATGATCTGAGATTCAGACTTAAGAGCTTGTCCTGATCCCAATGTGCTGCTGGTGCAGAAGGTGCATGCCGCCGAGCTACAACTCCATCCAAGCATGAGATGCTGGTGCTGCGCCCTGGCGCTGCTCCCATGGGTGCTGGTGGCCCTGGACGCCCAGCTCATCTGCTGGCAGGCGCTGCTCAGGTGCCACGATGAGCCCGAGTGCGACCTGGCCTACACCCAGTACCTGGCTGCCTGCGAGGGCAACATCAGGGGCACCCGGAGGCAGTGTCCCAGCCACTGCATCAACGCCCTGATCCGGCTCAACCACACCCGCAGCGGGCCAGACCTGGAGTCCTGCGACTGCGCCCTGGACCAGGAGTGCATCAGTGCCAAGAGAGCCATCGAGCCGTGCCTGCCCCGCAGACACCCCAGCGAGGCCGGGGGCATCGGCTGCATGGAGGCCCGGCAGCGCTGCGAGGAGGACCGCAACTGCCACAGCTCCCTCACGGCCTACCTGTCCTACTGCGGACAGCTGTTCAATGGCAGGAAGTGCTCCTCCAGGTGCAAGGCCACCATCCAGCAGATGCTGTTCATCCCCAACGGCATGCTGCTGAACCGGTGCATCTGCGATGGCGTGGAGAGGCCCTTCTGTGAGGTAGTGAAGGAGAACATGAGCAAACTGTGCTCCATCGGAGACCACACCGTGGTGTCCGACCAGCCAGATGTGGACGACGTGTACGAGGACGAAGACTACGACTCTAAAGGCGATAGAGAGGAGGTGTCCCCGGATACTTCTGCATCGAACAGGGTGTCCAGCTGCATATCGCTCCTGTTTCTTCCTCTGGCGAGGATATTATACTGAGACCGCGTGTACTTCAAGCTTTTGTTGGATCTCCAAAACATCTGTGTGTCTCTGGGACGGTCGAGTAAATATTTTCACTGGATTGGCTACTAACTTGTTTGCCCAGGATTAACTGCTGTGCTTCTTGAATGCAGAAAACAGCCTTTAAAGAAAAAAACCCACATATTTCAACCAAACACCAACGTTAAGATTGGCTCGGACCTTGCTATGAACACCTACTGTGCCTGTTTAATATATGTGAGAAAGAAATATGACCAGACCAGACCAGCAAAGGCATTGTTAATTCTGAATGCTGTTCTGCTGGGGCCTTTCTGTAAGATGACGAAGGACGACATGAGCAAACTGACACTGTGGTGTCCCACCAGGATGAAGACTATGGCCCTCATATTGATAGGAGTTCACACAAATCCATCTCTGACTCCTACATGTTGTTCCACAGGCTACAGGCTCCTGTTTCTTCCTCTGGCGTGGATACTACACCGAGGCCGTGTGTACTTGAACCGTTTGTTGGATAAATGGATAAATCATCAGTGGGTCACTGGGTCTTCTTTACTCTTTTCCACAGAGTAAATGCTGTCTCTGGATCAACTTTCATGGTTTGTCCAGGATTGACAGCAGCTCTCCTTCAAGATTCAGATATTTCAGACGAGACCGTTTTTGTGCGTCGGGGATGACAAAATATATGCATAACCTTGACTGGTGCCCTTCTAATAAATGTGTGAGGAAGAAATAAGTGTGAAAAAACCCAGTTAGCTCCATCTGCTACATAAGTTAAACTGCCTGTTGCCAGGGCTGCAGTCTCTTGTTTTTGCTTCCGTTATGATGAAGTGCTGCCAAGTGGTTGGTCGTGTTGTCGATCTTGGACATAGAAGTTAGTAGTAGATCCAGAGATGTTTGCTCGATAAAATCAGATTATGTGTGGGATGGTTGACCTGCTCAGAGACACTGCAGCAGAGGAGAGAGGATGCTTCAGGCCTTCACCTTATCCAGTTTTGCCTGGAACACTGAGTTACAGTAGAGATAGTTCAGGCTTTCCACAACAGCACCGTGTGTGTAGGAATCCTTCTTCTCACTCAGGAAATCTGTTTTTCATTGTTGGTTCAATGCTCCACGAAAAAAAATGGTTGTTGAGCGGACAGCTCGCCTCTCATTTGGATGAAGGGAAGTCGATGAGAGGAAGTGACCCTCGACAGACTCTGTTGCAGGGCATTGCCACTTTGTGTGCCTTCAACCCGCTCCTGTTTGTTTGGTTTGGTTTCAATGGTACTTGGAGTGTGGCTTTATTAAGACTTTAGACAAACATTGGACCCATCCAGTCTGTGTTTGCACTGCTCTCCATTTTGGGGGCCTCTGCATTGTTGCAGTAACCACACTTCAAATATTTGTGGGAACAGTCAAAGGACAGGCCAGGGTGTGGGATCAAGTGCTGAAATTAACTGAAGCAACTTCCCAGCTCTGTCTTCTGCCCCTCCCCCCCGCGTGAGATTGTTTTATTGAACTTTTCCTGAGACACCCCCCACCACCTCCTCTTCCTCTCCACCGCCTGTGCCCTTTCACACCTCTAAAAGACCTCTGTCTTTATTACTGCTTTCACACTCGAGCAACAAGCCGGGAAAAGCTGTTTGTTGCTGGTGTGAATGGGTCAACATATCGCTGTCCACTGCATCACAAAGTTTGTCTCTCTGACTTAATAGAGTTTCCACAGACCACATGATTTGATTTAGAGCTATTGCAATATGTTTTTTTTTACAGATCTTAAAGATTTCTAGATCATGCTCTCTCTCACTCCAGTGAACTCCCTTAAGTGAAGGAAGCAGCATCTCGGCAAAGAGTCGAGTGTGTGTGCTAAATCATGACTGAATGTAGGTTTATTGTTTCGTGTCACAGTGCTTGACAAAGAAGTTTTATGTGACGTGTTGAACAGGTTCAACATGCTGGATCATCACTGAGTGTTTTTCGAAAGAAATGCACAAATACAGATTAAAAGGACTAGTTCCTAGGGAGCAAGATTCTCTCTGCTGAAGTGTAGTCTGCAAAGTTCGAGACGGTACTTCAGCTCCGACAGGCAAGTGTCACCTGTCTGGAGGGGTTCAAACCTGCAGCATCACTTTTTTTTTGTTTGTTTTCTCCACTTCTCCACATTAAGCTGTTTGGCAAAAAGGGAAAAGCATAAGCAATGTTTTGTGAATCGCTTGTAGTGGAGCTGCCAATTTGTGTCTTCGCCACTTGAAATCGTGTCAAAACTAATCTATTTTACCCTGAGGTGTGGGAGCGTGTTGATAAATGTTAAATTATGAAGCTAGAGTATGAAGAATGTGTATATGTTTTACAGTCACAGTACATGCAGTGAAATAAGCCAGTGTCTGCCCACCGTCACTCGGATTTAATACAATGTACACACACACACAAACACACACACGCACACACACAGTTAGCTCAGGTCTTTTTTGTCCAATCCCTGACGCGCTTTAGAGTTTTCAAATTGTTCATCTCATCTTGTGTGGGAACATAGCAGTAAATTCTTCAGAGCAGTATCTTCCACGTGTGAGGGTGAGTTTTATAATAAAACGTTCATGAGTTCAACGCTGTGTGATGATGTGATTTGTTCCAAAAAATAATAATAATAACGAGAAGTGTGTCTCTTAACAAGTCTAAAAAGTCATGCTGAGTTCAAATCTGAATTCTTGTTACAGTCAGCATTAATCTGTCTAGTCTCGCATATTTTGCGCTCGGACTGAAAGTCTTTGTTTCGGGGGGAACTTTCATGACCCTATGACTCTGGTTAATGGCGTGTGGAAAGAGGTACATGCTCCAGTGGTGCTTGGAAAGTAGGGGCATTTAAACCTCGTCTGAAAAATAAGTGGCTGAAACACTGACTTACGTGCACATACCGGGGACTTTATCCGGGCTGACGCTTTTATTTCACATACCTGGAAAGTTACAGGAAGAAGTGTTTCCACGCAGCAATGCTCAGACGCACTATTGGACATCACTACGTGGCATTTTAATTTGCTTTATATAGAATCTGAGGGGTTAAACGCCATAGTTATTATAAGCACTGCATGAGGCTAAGTTACACTGTCTAATATTTAAGGGATTAGGTCAGTGCAACTGAAACCCGGGGAGGAATTTTAAGTGTCTACTTCTTACACAATAAATTCTCATTGGGCTTAAGTCAAATAAAGGCAAAGGAGGATTCTAGGCTCGAGTCGTCATTAAGCCACCATGAATTTTAGAGGAGGAAGGCAGAGAGACAGTTAATGAAACGTGTCGAAAGGAACGTTCAGATGAGTTTCGAGGCAAACGGAGCGTGTATTTGCAAATCATTAACAAAGTGTAAAAGAGTCATTTAGCATTAGAGCTGACGTGTTGAGGCGCACACCTGTTCTGAAAATGTAACTTCTGTCACGTCCAAGGGGCATAAAACTGCGCTGGCCAGACGAGGAAATTAAAACAAGAGACAGGCATGAAACACAAGATGGATACGTTAAAGCAGTGAGAGGTGATACACACTGCTAACAGGCTGAACTAGATCCGCATGCAATGAGCAGCCGAAAGTTTGTTAGTTGAGTCACAGGTGGAAAGTTTCCCCATCTCCGAGCCTGCGGAGATGTCGTGCACAGCTTCTCCTGATTTCTGGGGAACCACAGGAATCTTTAAGCGCTTCCAACTGTCTGTTGTCTCACAAAAAACAAGGAGATAGAGAGACACTGCGACCCGCACTCACAGTGCAGATCGCTCTAGTTCAGTTGGAATTGTCTTAGGTCCAATGTGTCTTAACCACTGCCATGCATCTTAAAAGTCCCCCAGCCACCCCCCACCCCCAATTCTGGGAGCAAAATCAAAACAAACACGAGTGGAGCAGCCTTGGGGAGTTGAGTGTGTGGAGGGAACAGGACGATACAGAGGCAGCACTGTGCTGGAGCCCATTTTCTAAATTATCTTTATTCAACATTTCTCCTCACCCCCCCACCTCCCCCCTCCCCTCTCCTCCCCTTCAGCCTGACCCCCACTTTCTCTCGGCTGCTCCAGAGAGGGAGTGATCCAGGGATTTAGGAGGCTCTTGTCTCTCCAAGGTACAATGTTCCATTCAAGATAAGCATCGGGGCCTCAGCGGACAGCTGACCCCCGCTCTCTGTTTCCAGAGCAGGGGATGCTGGAGTCAAGGGCGCCCGGTTCCTCGAGGTCTGGAACACAGAGACCCCTCTTCACGGGTGACGTTGATGCCAATGCGTCTCGACTGCTGTCCCATTAGCGGCGTCAACAGAGCCAAAGAGGTGGAGAGAGCCTGGAGGGGGAAAGAGCAAGAAGCAGGGCTGCAGCGAAATGGAGGCCCAATTAAACCCACAATGCCGTAGGTTGTGGTTAGGGAAATGAAGGAGAGGGGGGGGGGGGTCAGGAGGGTTGAAGTTTCCATTTCAGAATCCTCCTCTCTGGGTTGCATTACTGTAAAGATACTCTCTGCACCTTTTTTAGAGGATGGAGGCATAACGATATAACTTGGCAGGCGTCCCGAAAACAGGCAACAAAGCAGGAACAGGGGTCAAAAGAAAAAAAAGAAAAAAAAAGCCAACGTCCAAAGCGTTCCTGGCAGCAACGTGCTCATGTCATGATTAAAGCAGCGAGGCCGAGCCAACACCGCGGGTACTGTCAGACAATTACCGCCCCCTCCACAGCGCAGCCACAAAGGCAGCACCCGGTGCTCTCCGGGGATGGGGGGGTGGGGGGGGGGGGGTGCAGTCTGGGAGTGATTTACACCTGGTGTGCCAGGTGAATGTGATTAACCAGCTGCTGAGGCTGAAAACAAACATCACCGAGTCCTGGGCAAAGCTGAAAACCACTTGTTGCACAACTTACAGCCTCACTCTGTACTCCACTACATTTAGCGAGGCCTGGCATGTTGTTTTTTTTTCCCTCCGAACCTGCTGGCACTTTTCAGTTTTCCAAGATTTTATCATCTTTCACGTTATTTCAATGCGCTCATGTAGAAAGATTTAGTGCTGGTCTTGCGTGAAGTTGGGGGACTTGCAGGAAATACGTTAAAACAAAGAGGTTAAGAGTGGAGCAGCTGCGGCTGAAATATCTTGAAGATCGGCTCCAAATGTAACCAGCAGCAGTTTTCAGGGGATCCCTGCTGCCTGGCTCGAGTCCATGTCGGTTAGAAACGCCACACGCAGGCTCTCCATTATTAATTTGTTCTCTCAAAACCCAGATAACCCGGATGACATCACTATGACATCACTATGGGTTATTTTCCTAGACTTGACAAAGCTCCAGAGCCACAGAAAACCTTATGTTGTTTTCACAGCTGGGACTGATCCAATGTTTGTCCTTCTGTACTTAAAATGCTTAATTTCCTCTTTTTTTTCTCCTGAAAACTTAATTTGTACCTCAGGTTATGTTTTGAAAAACCAGCAACAGTTGTGAAGTATAATGATAACGATCCAGCTTTCATACATTACATGAGGGACACAAGCAATAAAAGGAGCAAACATAATATACTTGTGACGAAATCTTTGCTTAGTTTCCGTCAAAGTTTTGAGGTCTGGAGATGCACAGTTTACATACTTTTCCAGACTCCTCTATTAATCATGTTATTATGAAATGTCTTTACTTTCCCATGCCTGTTTTAGTCTCTCCTCCCCTCGTGGACACGTGCCAGCTGTTTCTGGAGAGCAGCCTTCCAGATGATGACGATGGCGAGGGACCAGTGGCGCTGCTCCCAAAAATGGCACATAAATCTTTCTCAGAGCTTCCAAAAGACAAGCATTTGCCCTGGTGCTGTTGACAAAATGTCCAGACTACAGAGACTGCAGGGATTGTCATTTTATTTTCCACCGGATTTCTCTTTTTAATAAATACACAATATATAAAAATCACAGCTGTAGAAACATTCAAAAGTAAGACAACGCAGCAGTGAGGAAGTCTTGCCAACAGAGTCCTGTTCCTCATCTTTTCTCCAGTTGCTTTAAAAATTCTTTTTACAAAGTAAATCTCCCTTTTTTTTTTGGAAAACTCTAGCTCACGACCTGTCCGAAGTAAAAAAGAAAAAATAACAGTTTGCGTGGACCTACAACAGCGAGGATTATCAGCCTGCCACTGACTGTTAAGCTTTTTATCGTCTCACAGAGGCCCAGTTATGAAGGTTTCTTGCTCGAGCGCCACAACTCACTGTATCCCTCAAATACTCGCCCTGGTGCCAAACCTAAGAAAATGCAAGTCTAGTGTAAATAAGGCAGAGGCCGCACCTCTCCAGTTTTCCCCTCATAGTGGTGGAGAGGGCTCCATCAGCGGAGAGAGCATGGTGAGCCTGTGGTTGACCCACAGCAAAGGCAGCGGGGGAGGGAGGGCGAGGGAGTGTGTGCGCGTGTTTGCAGATGCCTCGATATAACACAGTACGGTTAATACTACGGTACAGAACTGGGTGAGATGCCCCCTCGACGTCACGGCTCTCGTCCAAAGTCCCGGTTTTTGGTTTCCGCCGTGCCACACAAACTTCGGCGTCCGGGCGCAGCAGTCTCGGTGCAGCTCGTTTACCATGACAGTGCGGCATTGTCATACAAGCTGTCCGGCATTTACATGTCAATGGTGTGTCAGGAAGGAGGGACTGGGGAAGGAGCGGCGGCAACAACAACAACACGGTGCAAGGACCCCAGGAACGTTCAACATTTTCCACCAAAATTTCAAGAGCTTGTACAAACCTTCAATTTTTCACCAGCCAAGGTGTGTTTTTTGTGTGTTTTTGGGTTGTTTTTTTTCTCTCCCTTTCCCCCTTCTGCCCTCGAAAGAATAAACACAGGTTCTCAGCCTCGCCAAATCGTCGACTTTCCAGCAATCACCAGAGGGCTGACCACACTTGGCTGGCAAAGGGCGCTATCCCACCCGGGCAGCGTTGGGAGAGGGTTGCAGTGAGGTGTGAGGTGCAGGTTTGAGTTGGGCCCCCCCGCCCCCCCCTCCTTCGACAGGAGCCCGGTCAGGTGAGGGCTCTGTGCCGCAGCCCGATGCTGCTCCGGGGCCCTCCAGCTGCTGCTGCCCGTGGTGGCGGTGGAGCTCACTGTAAACAGCAAGCTGTGAAAACAGAGATGATTGATGCGCTTCAGGTTACGAGTTAACAAGATTACAACACGGTTTCGAAAAGCCCTCAAGGATTCAGTAAAACAAAGCTAAAGCAGCTCCATTTGTCATCGGCAGGCATCGAGGTTGTCTGGGAGAGGCAGGAAAACAAGACTCAGCACTCGACGCTGTAAAATAACAGCAATTACGGAAAAAATGCGATCATTGCTTGTGTCATTGTGTAAATAAAAGGCATGAATGTCTCCATTTGTCCTTCCTGCAGACACTTCCTTTTCCCAAGAAACACTTGAACTGCTGTCTTTTGAAAGCTGGAGTTTGGGTTAGAGTTAGACCAGATTTAAAGAGGACCTGGAAAGGTTGAATGGAGTATTCATCCATGTTCTTTGGTGTTAACATAGAAGCCTCAGACACAGATTTACAGCCATTTTTATGATTCTACTTTTGATGCAAGAATGTCCATGTTCGGACGAGATCTGGCACCCTTTTCATACTTATCTGGCAACCATGCCCAGACGGAGAGTAGCAACTGTTCCTGGACTTAAATGGCGACTAGAGCGATACAGCAATGGAGCACGTACTCATATACGTGCTCACATGTCGTACTTATATCAGCCTCATGAAAAGCATATCATATCATCTCAGGAAAAGCACAATGTATATATCACCAGAAAGGCAAATCTGCAAATTATTTAGAATTTACTTATTAGGACATGATGATGCTTTGGGACCTTCTCTACATGTCTGACTGGATTAAACAAAGCCAAGGTAGAAGCGATTTCCCCCTTCAATAATGCATTTCTAAACAAATAAAAGCAAAAAATAAACTTTGACTTAGACTTAGACTAAAAACACACAGTAACTGAACTCTTGCGAATCAATACAAATATTATAATGTCAGCATATAAATAAACAATAAACAGAGGCTCAACTTGAATAAAACCTGAGTAAAAAGCGGACCCTCATGTTTCGTGTGTCCTGTCATAAACAAGCTCTGGGCCTGCATTGTCCCCGTCTCCTTCACAATGATAACAGTGGTATGAACCTAGGGCTTCAGGCTTCAGGAGGGGGAAAATGTCTGAGCCCTGCGACGTGATGCTCCCCAGCAGAACCCTGTCTCTTCACCAGACAGACCTGGGCGTAGCTGCCTGCGACCCTCGCCCCTACAGCTGCTGTTGGACGGCTGCCAGCTGCTACGGCCCACTGTGCCGCGGTTTTATTAAAATAACAGCAGCCGAATATGAAGTCACGTTCTTCCTGAAACTCGAGCAGCCTCTCCAGTCAGCAACCCCCAACCCACCCCCCCTTTTTAAAGAGGGGGAAAGGGGGGAGAAAAAAAATCATAATTCCCCAGGAATTTCTTGCTGAGAACAGGATATTGTCTGGGCTTTAGGTATCCACTGTCCATCCAGGAGTTCAGCCCAGAAAACACTGGGAATTAGTCTGTAGAGGTTACAGCTAGGGAAGACCACGTATATGAAAATGGAACTTATATTAACAAAATATATGCATCTGTGTCCAGTGCTCTGTATCTAGTGGATACTAAAACGTTATGTTACAGACTTTGGCTGCTCCATTATTACACAACACAGTACAGTATTTCTCACCTGCTTACATATATAAAGGCTGTATTTGCCTATTGTTTTAGTGCATTTTTAGTGCATGTAACAGTTTATTTCCTCTCAGGTCTTGTCTTGCTACTGGAACTACACGATATGCACCTTACACGATATGTAGTGGATCCCCATAAGACAAAGCCCGCTTTGCTTGAGACGTGATGACGGGAATGAAGTCGACGTGTGCGTGGGGTAACTCTTTGCCGGTCTCGCTTTCACGAGGCCGGCCTTTACAAGAGGGCAGAGGACAGAGCGGCCCGTGGAATCAAAGAGCCAGACGAGTGCGGCGGGGCGGCCGGCACAGCAAGAGAATGGCTCATATTTTACTGCCGCGAAAAGCCTCTAACGAACGGACGTTTCATTACGTCTCGAGGTGGCCATTCCCACCACCACCACCACCACCCCGCCGACACCTTCGCTCTGCGGCGCAGCTGCGAGTTCCTCCAAAGAAACGCGCCCGCGTGACCGGGCGAGGAGTTTGCACAAAGACAGCAGGGAAACTCACAGCTTCGAACGGAGTCCGCCAGAGGTTCTCGATCCAGAGACACGTCCCTCTGGGTCTCCTGCATCTGAAAAGCAAACACATGCCTGCGTGATCGCCTACAGTGAATAAACACGCATACACAGATACGGGGAGTCAGTCCACACACACACGACAGGACTGTTTTATTTCCAGTAATTCTGTGGCACCAGGGAGAGGTCTTAATCCTGCCACTAATCTCTTTCTCAGGGACAACTTCACTCACACGCTCTGGAGGTGTGCGGCAAATCCCCCTGTGGCAGCTTTGGAGGGAATCTGCGCTTACCTTGATATTCTTTTTGATGTATTCAGCTCTGCTCATGAGGCTTTTAATCTGGCGAAAGACACACACACACACAAAAAAAAATCCCAATCAGTGTAATTATGGTCACACTTAGACGTGTTTGTTCACGTTTACGTTGAGTTTGTATCTGCAATGTTTGTTCTAGGGTTGTCAGTCACGCTCGGTTTGTTTGTACACACTGAAATCTGTCCAATACTTCGGTTTCAGACCAAACACCTCCATGACATGATGTTCCCGCCCGCCTCAGCTGAAATTTATAGGCAAATATTTGTGTGCTGACCCATTACCAAAAGATTATAAACACGGCGAACATTATACCTGCTGTACATCAGCACGGTCCGTACGCTCGCCTCGGCATTCGGCTCCAAGCAGCACTGGGCTCTCGACTTCTTTCGCTCTGAATATCAACTACAGACCTTGAAAATGACTGCAACTCGCTTGTATTTTTACTGAAATTTCTCACTATTTCTTATTAATTTCACAAGATGCTGTTTTTAAGACTAAACAAAACAAAACTGAAATCTCATCAATGACTCGAAGGCCTCTGGCATGTAATCAGAGGGTGAGATTAATTTCTTCCAAACTTTCAATCAGAGCTTATCAAATGCAAATGGGGACACATTTGAGCAGCAGGAAACACATAATGGGGGCACAAACTGTTAAATTGTTAATGTTAAAGTCGGAGTAAACAGTTCAGCTGAGCTGCTGTGTTTCCTGCTCGTTTTGTTAATCTCTGTGGATCATTTCATATGGCTCACATGTGCTGGTAGCAACTGCCGTCATCATCTGCCCGAGGCCGTTCTTTACTGTGGTAATAAGTCTTCTGGTGATCACGAAGGGCTCTTGGCTGCACCTCATACCTAGTTGTATCGCCGCTATTTCACAGTATAAAGCGGGGCCTCCTGGGTATTACCATATGAGGGTGGGGGGACCTAAACTTATGGCTTCTACAATTCCCCTTTAAAATACCAATCTGTTGCAGCAAATAATCATCCTGACCACATGGTTTTAGCATTCAGCTCTGACCCCAGCCTCCTGTAGCCACCGCACTTTAATCACAAGCCCTTTAATCACCGGCTGCAATATATGGGGACGAAACCCGGGTGAGCGCGGCTCCTGGAACGTATTGATAACTTGTTTTAAGGTAACTATAGCACAGGTCAGAGGACGACATGGCCTCATGTATGTTCAGCCCTAATGACTGCATATCAACAACTCCGACAGATCAAAGCTGCAGCTCGAGCGACGAGAAGAAGCCAGGATATTGAATTTCAGCTTGGAGAGGCTGAAGTGCGCTCTACAGTAGATATGAACACACATGGAGGCCAGTCATGGCAGCATGTGTTGGCTCTTTGGGGTTCTCACATACACACATGCTTTCAATCCAGTCCCCCACCCCCGCCTCTCCAACGCTGTGTTAGATTATTACAGCCGCATCTGAATTTACTTAAGACAAGCACCCATAAAACTTCAAATAGGGAGGTCTATGAGGCCCTCTCCAACCCCCTTCCCCCTTCTGGGGTTTGTTGGTGAAATACTGTTGTCGGCTTGTCTGCCTAAACAATGCACAAAAAACACAAGGGTTTGGAGCTTTTGTAAAGGACGGGCTCAAGTCTTTTGCATATGTTTGTCGGGGTAAAATGCCAACGCAAGCTCTTATTCACAGCGCGGATTCCTGGAAGTTCCTGAAAGAAGCAAATTTACTGGACCATCAAAACGTAGGCTTTGTGCAGGAATGTTTTAGTCTGTGCTCAAAACTTCTATGTAGGCTACAGGAGAGGTCTTGTTAGGCAAATGAGACACATGATAGTAAATGGACAGACCTGGTTTAAAAATGAGATTCGAGTATGCTGCGACACCGCCTTTCTGTGTGGAGTTTGCATGTTCTCCCTGTGTCTCTGTGGGTTTTCACCAGGTACTCCGGTTTCCACCCACAGTCCATGTTTAGGTCAATTGTAGACTCTAAATTGCCCCTCAGTGCGAGAATGAATAGTGTGTGTGTGTGTGTGTGTGTGTGTGTGTGTGTGTGCCATGTGATGCACTATGGGACCTGTCCTGAGTGTATACCAAGCCTTCACACCAGATGACATGGCTCCAGTAGAGGGTACAAAGCAGGTAAGCTACAAGATGGATGGTGATGGAAATAAAATGTACCAAAAACAGTAAAAACCTCAGACAATGGATGGATTGATATGACCTAAAACACAAAAGTCATTTTGCTGTATGAACCTGAAATATCTTTGAAGTGAGTCATGTTTTATTCTACCTTTAGCTCACTAATGGTGATTGAACAGATTCTGTAGAGGGATAGTTAGCTGCTGAGATACGATTAATGATCTTTCACAAATTATGACATTTTAAGCACCCAAACGCTCAACTACCTCCTACCTGTGTGCCTCCTCAGCTGAGAAACGGCACTGGCGTAAGGAGTGAGAATGAGCCAAATTGGGACAGCTGTGGGCCACATAGTCAAAGCAATGAGTGGAAGTGAAGCGATATAAAACTTCATAGAGCTGAGGGGGACAGCGCAGCCGCTACATGTGACCTCCCCCCTACGTACGACTGACCAAGTGAGCTATTGTTGGTATGGAAGAAATGATGGTCTCCTTAAGTATCCAATTATGAAGTGGACAGTGATCTATGTGTATGTATAGATGATGGATTAGGCTATTTTCACAAAAAAACGTGTGTATGTACTATATGGGAGAACAAGGCTGGAGAGTCATGTGATGGAGTGTCCGCAGGAGGTGAGGCATGGACCTGGGCCTACTCACCTCGCTGTGCAGCAGCTCTCTCCTGCGGCCCTGGGGCTCGGCTGGAAAAAGGAAAGGGCCAAGAAGCAGGAGAGAGATACAGAGAATAATGAGGAGAGGAAGGGAAACAAGAGTCCTCTACCAAATCACCTTGTTTGTTCAAGAGGAGGTCAACTACTAGATTGGATTTCGCCAGCGTGCACACTGGGGGCTCAGGGGGTGGAAATGGTTCTAATGTGGAGCGGTGTTTTCACAGTCAGTCCTCCTGGAGGGGAGAGAGCGACAGAGGGGGAAGAGAGAGACGATGGGGAGGAAGAGGAGGGGGAGGGGAGCTCTGGTGGCGAGGCATGTTGGGAGGCAGAGCGACAAAGAGCTCTTAGCTAAACAAAGAACCAATGTTTTCTCTCCACAATCCCCCTGGTGGCATCTGCTGTGCCACATAGCGAGGCTCCCTGACACTGGGAGAGGGGCTGGTTGGGACAGACTGGGATCAGTGGGACGGCTGCAGCACACGCCAACACACACTGGTTAACATACCGGAGAAGAAAACACTCCAATACGACTGTTCCTGGAAGCTACTTCTAATCAACTCAAAAATAGATCTTTTACTTTTTTGACTCTTCACCAGAAAAACATTTGATAATTCTGGTTGGGTGATTGGAGCTTTTGTGTATCAAAGAGGTAATAGTTTTTATTTGTTCCTAATGTGTATCAACACAAAGGAGCGGAGTGTGTTGTCTGAATGGAAAGCAGATGGCAGGGCTCTCATACCACACACAGGGCGCTGGCACCGGGTCTCATCCCGGCTCAAAGCCACATCTGGATCACTCTATCCCACCTCTTCCATTAGGCCCATCTTCCAGATGAGCTCATGAGCCTGTGCTAATGGACGCCAGGCCACAGAGACAGTCGCTGGAGTCTCTTCTGTGGATTCTCTGTTTGTCTGTCTGTCACTTATTAAGTGTCCCCGTCTCTCTCCAAGCCTATTGCTTCACTCCATCTCCCATCTTTTTCTCTGACAGTTCGTCTTCGGCTCTTTCTTAATCACTTTCCATCTCTCGGAGACTTTGAGTCTTTTTATATTCGTGTCTCTGAGCAGCTCCGTCTTGTATACAATTCCCCTCTGTTTGCAGTCAGGAGTCTTGAAGTATCTCTACATTTTCGATCTCTATTCAGTCACTCGTCTCGCTTTTCCAGCCCCTTGAGAATGGTTTTTGACTCGCCTCCGTCTGTACCTGGCTGAGCCTCAACTCTAAATGACTCTAAGTGTCCCACGTCATTGCTCATTGTGTCCTTTATCTAAATCACTTTGTGTCCTTCCACATCCACCTTTAAAAATCACTTAACTTTTCCATGGTCTCTGTGACTAGAGACTGAGACTGATGTGAGGTCTTTCAGAGAAAGTGTCACATTGGGGATCAACATTACAGTTAGAGTCACACCGATGAAGTCTCTAATTTCCAAGGCAGGGACATTAGAAAAACTTTGACCTAATGAAGGAAAGACACATCTTCTTCTCCAGACACAGATGAAGCCACTGGTACCTTTTGGATACTGGTTAGATGTTTCTTATTTGAATTTTAGTAGATAATAGACAGCTGTAACATTATTTGTTTGTTATTGGCTATTCAGATGAATTACATCCACAGTCACCTGTTACTGCTCTAATCTTCTTCAAACACTTTAACCTCCAGTAGAGTGGCTGATGTATGGAACGAGAGGGGTTCATCTACCTGCTAGTGCCAACAGCAGTTCTCCGAGACACTGCTGGTACACATCCAGGACTTCATGATCATCCAGTCCACTCTCCTCCTACAAACAAGGTTCACAATGAGCCGAGAAACAAGGTTGTGCATCTAAATACACCTCAACAGACACCTCAAAACTATTGGCATATACTGAGCTGTAACCAGGAGATGCATGCATGCACACACACATACACACACACATAAAAGAAAGTCTGTTCAGCTACAATGCCCGTAATCTCAGTGAGATGTGGTTTGCAGAGTGATCTATGAATGGGAACCGGTTTGTGTCCTGCTGATGCGTCTTTTTACTGCTGTATTACTTCTGCTTCACCCTGCCTTTGTGTGCATCTCCACCACAGTGGCACCAGCCAGCAGTAGGCCCCTCTAACCTTAGCTATGGCAGTGGAGGCCATTTGCAGCGCTGCAAAGAGTCGTGGTTGGTCCCGAGACATTTCTAGGGTAAAAAAAAAACACAACAACAACACAAAACAAAGAGTTAGTGCACGCAAAGATTTAATACTTTTTCCATCAGCATGTACCCTCCAATATTTAGATTGCAGTATACTGATTTTTGGACATGATGGTAACAGGGCATACAGTTTACAAAGAGATGCAAAACTGGCTGTCCAAATGCTGATCTTGGACCGCTTAGGCAAGAAAAAAATTTTGGTTTAGCTAAGTGTTGCTCCATTTTTGCTGCCACCAATACAGTAGTACTGACAATAATAATAATCATCATATAGGGGAAAATCTTTTCCAAATTACATTATTTCAAGTACAAAAACACACACTGGGTTACTGAACTTGGCGTGTCACACAGATCCCGACCAGACAAGGCCGATGTGGACAGAGGGGGCCTCTGCCTCTGCGCTGGGTTGTGTTCATTACCTCGGAGGACATCCCTGGAGGTCCGGGCCTCCTCAAAGCTCAGTCTGTTGTCTGAGGCCACCAAGGCTTTCAGCTCCTCGGCTCTGGACACATACTGGCTGACCTGTGGGAAGTCCTCTCACATTGACTCAACTTAATCACGTCAACCACGCCATATGCTCTCCATATCCACTCCATATGGTATTCATAGAGGAGATTTCATTCCAAGTACGCCGTTGGAGTGTTTAAAAAAAAAAAGGACCTATTGAAAGCAGAGTGAGTAATCTGAATGTGAATGTGGGGAGCGCTTTCGGACCTACCTTCTGCCTGAGGGCATCTTTACGTAGCCGATCTGTCTCGTCTGGACAAGGCGGAGAGATAAGACATTTTTATTTTAGATTTAGTGCCTTTACTTTGTGTGTACTTTTGTTGATGGGCCGACATGTCAGACAGTGTATCGGAGAAGTTGCTGCTCTTACAGTGAATAGCAGGGACAAAGTGCTCCAGGGCGCTGCAGTAAAAAGACAGCGCAGCGGACCTCTCTCCCTCCTGGTCCTTCTGGACAGCCTGCAGGACCAACTCTTTCTGAAAAGCGGAGGAGGATACAGAAACTGGCATCACTGAATGCAAATGGCTACAGCTCTGCATTACTTATGCATGCATGCATGCATGCGGCCATGCATGAAGGCACATGTGGGGCAGGCATGAGCACAATCCTGCCAACACATGTGCTCAGACAATCACACACACACATGCACATTATTTTAAGTCATCAAGACTAGATGCCAGCATGCATTTCCTTTTCTTCTTCATCTCTTACTGCTCTCGCTAGACTGTCTGCACTCGGCATGTGCTCCAAGTCCACGAAAGGGTGAGTGAAGAACTCTGCAAAGGTGATCCGGGCATCTGGATTTCTCTCTAGCAGTCGCAGCAGAAGGTCTCTGCAGTCCTTGGAAACCCTGGCCCCGGGAGGGAGCTGATGCACAAAACACGACCTTATTATGTTACACTCAGTCCACAGAACAATCCAATGGAAAAGGACAGCAAATTGTTGCCAGAGACCTTCTAGTCTCACATCGCTACTTTTGATCAAAAGATGACCTTAAAACTCTCTCTGTGAAACCCTGGGTAATGGGCCATGTGCTAACGCGATCCATTAGGATGAAGCCTGATGTCTGACACAAAAGTTCAGGTTTGCTCAAAGGCCTCCATCATTAAAAACCACTGTTACCTTTGATTGTTACTGGGCAGTGGTCAGGACTGCTTTGGTCCAGTTATACAGCACCTTTTAACTAAGAGTTAAACGTTTTAACGAAGAACTGAAAACATTCATCTGAAGCCTTTAAACTTTAAACAATGACCAATTAATAAAATCATCTGACTTATAGATGAGACGATAGGGGATATTTTTGTACATTATGCAGGCACAGTTATATGTATGTACAGTAACTGAACTTTACCTGTAGCTCAGATTTTTCCTTTTAAAGCTACATTGGATGAGGTCACTGAAAAGCATGAGGCATTCTATGAAAGTGTGCCATCTAGTGGGGAAATCCCCCCAAAACTGACTTACCTCAACTGGTTGGTTACTCCGGATTTTCTCCTCCAATTCAGCGTAGGACCTCGATGCAAATGGTGCTCGTCCAAACAGTGCCTCTACATGCATAAAAACAAGGTTGAATACACCATTAACAAAATTATCATCACCAATGATTGGACTAATGATGAAAAGTGGAGCAACTTCTGTGCATTAAGCTGAATGATATGGACATAGTGATGCTGTATTTGAAATCTTCTTAGGTCAGTTGCCTTACACCAAATATGTATGACTTAATCTAACTCAAAAACATGACTGTTGCTGGGCTTACATGAACCACAACGACAGAAATGAGATGAAACTCACCATACAGAATGACACCTACTGACCAGAGATCTACTCTAGAGTCATACTGACGGCGGCAAACCATCTCAGGAGCCATGTAAAGGGGAGAACCTCTGAGGGCACTCTGCTCATCCCATGGTGACATGTACTGAGCAAAGCCGAAGTCTGGGAGCAAATCAGAATATAGATCAATATAGACCAGGACAATCTGCAAAATACCCAGTGGCTTGTGAAACAAAACAAGAGCAAATGACTGCCTGTCTTTCACCTATCTGAAATGAGAGCGAGACCAACGAGAGACATGAGGTCACCTGCTAGTTTGAGGACAGAGCCGCTGAGCAGGATATTCTGAGGTTTCAAGTCCAGGTGTGAAATGTTTCGCTCATTGAGAAACTGGAGGGCACAGGCTGTAAAAGAAAAACACTGGTGGATACACAGTGAGAGGACAAAAACTCCTAGAGGTAATGACATAGATGTTATTTCTCTTACAAAAATGACAGCTAACGCATTGTTATAACTGGAAATATAAGCAGACCGTGACTCTGTGTGACACTGACTCACCTATCTGCTGCAGGAAGCGCCTCGCCACCCTCTCAGGTAAAATCCTGCGACTGCGGATGAAGCGGGACAGATCTCCACCGGAACACCACTCAAGGATCAGATATATATTCTCAGAGTCCCACTGATTGATGAGTGGGGCACATGGAGAGATAGTCAATGTTATTTCACAAGAACACAAACGTTGTACAAGGAAAGTCACATTGTGCCTTCTAATGGGTCACAGTGAATCAAATCAACATACAGCTGTGTGTATACACACAGATCTACAGCATGGTTAAGATGTACAGGACAGTGATTCATAACTTTCCAGACTACAGAAACAAATATTGTCATATGAACAGCAGCAAACCTCAAAGCTGTCAATGATCACCTGAAAGTCTTTAAGCTGGACGATATGAGGGTGACGCATCGTCTTGAGGATCTCGATCTCTGTGAGCAGATTTTCAGTGGATGCCTTGTTCAGGGTCTTCTTCCCAACCACCTTCACCGCCACCACCTCTCGACTGTCACCCTGAGCCATGTCACATGGTCTCACTTTAAACTTTTCACTTTCACATTATCTAAGATACCCGTGAAGATACCCCGTTAGCTCACACAAACTCACCTTCCTATAGGCCTTGTAGACAGTAGCGTAGGTCCCACTGCCCAGCCTCTCTGTGAGGATGAAGTCGGCCAGTTTTGGTGGAGCGAAGCTAGAGGAAGACGCCATGCTGGTGACAGCAACATGAAATATCTCTGACAGGTCTGAGCTGAAATCACAACAAACACACCATCTCAATTTCACTCACTTCTCTTTTATACATCGAAGGTTCACTTTACAGCTGATAAATTGACTATACTATGTCACCCCTCTGTTTGTCACGAGTTCAATTCCTTTAAAGTTTGATGAGCAAGAAGATGAATTCAACAGACATATGAATGAAGAGATATTGGTGTGCTTTGGGTTGGCGTTAGCTTCAACTTAAAGCTAGCCAACATCGCTCCTTCTGTAAACGTGTTGTGAGTTCGCATTGTGTGGCTGATCAGACCTGCACACGTTCACTAAGAGGGATCGACACTTACCTCTAGGCTAATGAATCCACGTTTCACGCACGGAGAGTCTCTATTTACATTTCAGAGTGTTTTGATCCATCACGCTACTGCACTGCAGTGACCAGCTGACAGGAAGAAGACATTAGTCGCGCTCTACTGACCCCTTGCGTCGGTCCTCCGGTACTGTACTGATACGCTGTGACGTCACCACCATGCGTACGAGCCACCCCCAAACCGATGAATCAATATAGATGATAACAACAATTAAACAACAATTAAATAGCAGTACAATTAATTAATGGACGTATAATATTAGTCACATCAAGTTTTAAAAACCTGATAATAAATCTGACTCTACTTCTAATAAAAGCAAGATAAAAAAAATACACAAGAGAATGTGGACAAAATACATCCCTGCACCATTTGGAGTGTGGAAAGGGAGTATGGAAAGGGTATCTTTAGTGACCCCGGTGAAATGAGAATTACAAGAATCAACCTGGGACTGAGATTGACTCCTGAGATTAGTTGCAGCGTTGATAAGCATCTTGGGCGGGGCAGAGCATGTGACTTTAAGAAAAGTGTATTGACCTTTATAGACAAATAAGTATACTGGCTTATATATATATAATATAACATTCAACTGTTGACAGAAAATAAATGACACGAGGCAACTCAGTGGGAAATATTTTAGTGTTTCATGAACCTGTTTTGGTACTAAGTAAGTAGTTTGTAGGTAATTACTATGAAAAGTACCAAACTGCTGGTCAACAAATGTATTTCAAAGGATGGGATTTAAATAAAGACAATAAGAAGTGGCTGCAGTCTATACAATTCTCACACATCCAATAATTAGACTTGGCTTAGATTTAACTTAATTGAGTCTTTTGGGATGACTCCCCCAGGGAAATCTACATTTCCAGCATCTTAATAAAAAGGTGCCATACAAAGAGAATGGAAAAAAAAACAAGATAAGTAAATAATATATCTTAAGCATCTTAAAGTGTTACATTTATTCACTGAGGCGCGGAAGTTCTATTAAACATTTGTTTTACTAGATGTTTCAGTCTCAGATTTCAACATACTTTTTTGTACCTTTATTTTTAAAAACCCTTTCACTGAAAGGGAGTGACGCGCCTCCTTCGCGCATGCGCACTTCTTTCCCTGTGTGTTTGGGGTCCTTTAAAGATGGCGGAGTGCTTGGCGACACGCTTGTCAGCACAGGAGGAGCAAATTCGTCTCCTCACCGCTGAGATCTCGTCTCTCCGGGACGGACTGAGCAATGGCTTTGACGTGTCCGTGTCTGAGGGGCCGGTCTCCCCGGGCCTGGAGAATCTGAGGACCGAGAACGAGAAGCTCCGGTACCGGCTGCTGCACCTCCGGAGGGGTCTGCAGGAGGAGCTGAGGCTGGAGGAGGCAGGGTCCTGCAGGAGACAGGAAGCCGGGAAGAGCTGCAAGGCTCCAGAGAAGAACGGCAGCAGAGCATCGCATACAAACAACAACAACAAGGCCGAGAATAAGGTAGAAGTGCAATTGGCACAGTAGTAGTAGTCGTAGCAGCAGCAGTAGAAGTAATAGTAGAGCAGTCGTGGTGATGTGTTGAGGGCCTCTGTCAAGTGAAGCCAAATGGCAAGCAGCACCACCCCATGTCCAGAAATAGACTCAGTGTCAGTGTCCAGGTGTTTTCACAGACTGGACCCTGCACATGTTCACTGGTATTAATATAAATGTGACTCATGCTGACATTGTATTAGTGAAATCAGCTGGAGATTATACCCTCTCAGTTGTTCCACACTCTGGAATACTTTAGGTGATCGTTTAAAATCCGCCTACAAAATCCTATATCTATGATCTTGCTTTTAGCTCACTTTTTAGCTCAGTATCATTCATTCATCCATTACCTTACCAGCTTTGCACTCAGTCGTGTCTCAGTCAAAAGTTTAAAGCACTTGCAATGTGTTATACAGAAAACGGACATGACTTTACTGTTTTTGTGCAGGTGTCTAAGCCGGATACCAAAGCAGCTGACAAGAACAACAAGAAGGAGAAGAATCAGGATAAGGGACAGGGAGGTGGAGGCGGAGGAGTGAAGGAGGTGAATACAAAAGCTTTTGACACAGAAGAAATTTCACTCTCGTCCCTTCCTTGAACAAAACATGTCCTGTGTCCTGTAGCCAAAGCCCTGGCCGGGGTACGTACCCGAGCGCCTCAGCTTATACGAGGAGCTGAAGAAGGAGAACGATGCCATCCTGGCCAAAAAGGCTGCTGGGGCCAAAGCCATCACTGTGGAGCTACCCGACGGACGCAAGGTAGAGGGCAAGGCCTGGATCACCACACCGTACCAGCTGGCTTGCGATATCAGGTTAGTAATTAGAGCAGCCACAAGTTGTGGTCCGGCTCACTGATGGTCAGCGTTTAATCGGATAATGTCACTCTCAATTCAAGTCAACCCCATTCACACCTAAAAGGCACTCGACTCTGCGTTTTCTGTGGGGTTTTTTTTTTTCAAAACTCCTTTGCAGTATGATGGTAGAGATCACCCTTTAATGTGGATGCAGCGGTTCTCATTCAGCTATCCTCTTCCCTGACTCTTTCAGCCAAGGCCTGGCAGACAACGCTGTGATTTCTCGGGTGAACGGAGAGCTGTGGGACCTGGACAGACCCCTCGAGCAGGACTGCTCTCTGGAGATCCTGCGCTTTGACAACGAGGATGCTCAGGCTGTGAGTATACACAACTTTTTGAATTGCTCATCTTGGTTTTTTGAATACGACTCACGCCAGATTTACATTGGCAACACTGAAATGGTACAGCTGAAGAACATACTTGCACAACTTCCACTTGACCTTTGTCTTCTGTCCCAGGTATACTGGCACTCCAGTGCTCACATCCTGGGGGAGGCAATGGAGCGCTTTTATGGAGGCTGTTTGTGTTACGGTCCCCCCATTGAGAATGGCTTCTACTATGACATGTTCCTAGATGGACAGAAGTAAGTCAATATATGTTGTCTCTTTTTTTATTTGCAATTTTTATGTATATGTTGCTTAACTTCTCGCACAATCATTTTTGTCTGAAAACAGATACAGGTCCCAATGTTAATCATGTATTTCTATCACATTTGTTTTTGTTGGGACAAAAAGTGTGGTCAGTGTAGTATCCCTCTTAATGAAGTTGTGCTCATATCAGTGCTGATGATGAGGACATGAAATGTTGAGAGTGTGTTTCTCGTTTCCAGGGGAGTATCCAGCACTGAGTTTGGAGACCTGGAGACTTTGTGTAAGAATGTGATGAAGGAAAAGCAGCCATTTGAGAGGCTGGAAATCAGCAAGGAGACACTGCTCAAGATGTTCAAGGTGAGAGAAGGAGAGAGAGAAAGTGCATGTGGGAACATGGCAGTAAAAAAAAAAAGAATCTAAAGATCAAGACCAAAAGATCCTGGTGAACACCAAAGTATTTGTATCTTCCAGTACAACAAATTTAAATGTCGCATCCTGAATGAGAAAGTCACCACCCCAACTACCACCGTCTACAGGTGAGTTACTTAAAAGAAAAAAAAAAAACATTAACTCTGTCTTTTTATCATGACTGGATGTGCAAGTTCTTTTGAATGCTAACGAGTCTGACTTCTGAATCCTGGTCAGATGTGGACCGTTGATCGATCTGTGCAGAGGTCCTCATGTCAGACACACAGGCAAGATCAAAGCCATGAAGATCTACAAGGTGGGTACTTTCAAATACTCAGATCAAGCAGCTCTCAGATAATTAGTGTGTACTTCAACCTTATTGATGAATGCTTTTACAGTTGTGGCTCTGCCCCCAAAACTCTGGAACTTCCTGTTTTTGAATCTAATCTTCAAACAGATTTTTTAATGGTTTGGCTTTTATGTAGGGGTTAGGGGAAGGGCCTCTGAGTTTGTCAGTGACACCAGTCGTTGATTCTTCAGCACCTGCATCAACAAGTAATCTTTCTCTCTGTTCCACTACCACCACCAGAACTCCTCAACCTACTGGGAGGGCCGCTCTGACATGGAGACTCTACAGAGGATCTATGGGATTTCCTTCCCAGACTCAAAGATGCTGAAGGAGTGGGAACGTTTTCAGGAGGAGGCCAAAAATAGAGACCATCGCAAGATTGGCAAAGTGAGTCACCATAGCCCACCCAACTGGCTGACGCCTAGAAACCCAGGACGTACTGATTTTCAGTTCATAATTCTGCAGCGTGATGGCTGACGCACTTCCTTTTGAGGTTTTGGTGGGAATTTTTCCTCGTGAGAGTCTGGGTTTGTGTTTTTTCTTTTTTCTTTTTTTTTTTTTGTTTTGATGTGGCGAAACCCTGGAAAGAGCCAGGACTGGCAATGCTGTCTTGAGCCAACCACGGGGCCATTAAGGCTTACGCAACACATCCAGACAAGTGAATCTTTCCTGGTTTTAACTGAGTGAAAATGCCTCCGGTCCTAGCCAGTCTGGCAAAGCCACAAACGCACTGTTGCTGCCTTGTGCCAGCTGAGGGCACTGTGTTTCTTCACATCGGTGCATGCTGTGGGGGGACAGCAACTGTGAGTCATCCGAGCGCCCCAGCCGGTTCCCCAGCATGGGAGACACAGACGGCAGCACCTCAGTCAGCACCCATAACAACAAGGTTCCATATTAGACGCCAGAGACAAGAAATTGCTGTGGATGCCAGCTGGGGGGGAGGTGACAGAAGTGGCATGTTGTTTTAAAGATGGTTAAAGGTGATGCCCTGTGGCATGAGCCAAGCTCGACCCGTAACCGCCCCCACTCTGTCTATTACAAAAGTGTAATTTGAATACATGCAGTGTAGCTTCACGAAGCAGTAGAAGTGAAGCGCAAGCAATGCTTTATGAGGTTGTACCTGCGGGCACAGGGCTGGGTCTTGAGTCATGAGACTTGATCCAACATGTTGCGTTGCAGCAGTTTTACATGTGTAGAGAAGAAAATACACGTCTATGTGCGTATGTATATAACTGTATGCATGCATAGATTTGTGTGTATATGTGTGTGTGTGTGTGTGTATGCTGTATCTGTTAGTGTATATGTGTGTAGTCTTTTGAGGTTCCTTATAGCAAACTCATCCTTAAACTGATTTGAGAATGACCTCGGTTCCAAGTTGCCATGGAAACCTGTATATCCCTCCACACCACCTTGGTCCTGGTCAGGTTTTTACTGGGGCGTCATCAGTGTTATCTAGTTTCTGCTTAGTGATTTACAGTGCTCGGTAATGGTTGTGTATCTAACACCTGTGTGGGCAGAGTACAGTTCATACCTGCAATTATCATGTTCCTTTAAGTCTTAGCTCATATCTCATTATTGAGTATCTGGAGGTCTTTTTTAAAAGACCAGAGCAAAGACAGCCGATTAAAACATTTGACCAGCGTTTCCACACAAAGAATCTGTTATGTCATTCGTGAAAACTGCTGTTTTCAGCAGGTTTGCTGTTTTTCAGGACTGTTATTGATATTTCCAGGTTGGATTTCTGGCCGTTTCGACATCTGCATGTTAAAAGAATTTGTTATACAAAATGAGATCACATTGCTCTCAGACTTTGAACCCACGACTCACGACTTCATGCAAAGCAGAAACAAACTGAATTGAGCAGCACAGCAGAGCTCAGAGCATCTCAGTATGCAGGCAGATCATCTTTTGGCTTTATTACATTGGTTTTGTTTATTTCTGCTATATTTGCTATTTGATTTAATCATCTCATATTGTCAACATGTTTTCTGTCCTGCTGCACACTGCTGGCAGATTTCTCCTAACATGTTTCTTTTTTCTTTTCTTTTTTTTTTCTCTTACGCAGACAGACTGCATTTTTGATTTGAGCTGTGTTGCTTGAAGTAGCCTCCGTTCATTTTTTTCTTCTCCTTTGTACGTCACCATTGATGTGATTGAAGGGCGAGGCAGGGTGAGATGTGGTGAGGGCGAGCGAAGGCCAGCGTTTCGGCGCAACATGCATCACGGACGCAGCCTGTTATTCATGTAACTCATACACAAGGACACAATCAATACAGTCATATCATTAACTGTCTTAAAATAAATCACAGGTTCCTCTCGCAGCCTTCAGTTTTTAAAGGGTGAAATGAATATGATTGTCTCTGTAAGTTGTAGCCGTCTGGCAAGGAACCTCTCATCTCTCTTCTTTTTTTGTCTGAGACCACTGAGCTTTTCTCAGCTGTTGACAGATGTTCTAGATAATTTCAATATGTGAAGTCACTGAAAAGTCTTCTGTCTGGTTCCCAGGATCAAGAGCTGTTCTTCTTCCATGATCTGAGCCCCGGCAGTTGCTTCTTCATGCCACGCGGAGCCTATATCTACAACACGCTGACGGAGTTCATTAGGGTGAGAGCAAAGGCAGACGCTTCAATTAGTTTCGTTAGGAAATTCAGTCGTGCTGGATCTGAGCTACAAAAGCTTTCAGGAAAAGCCTCCCTCTTCTTCTTTCAGAGCCTCTGCGTTTGACAACAAAATGGATTTGTCCTCTTTAACTTAAAAGCAATATATTAATATTCATTGGCATGTATTATCATCTCATTCAAATAGCCAAAATGACCAAGCCCAGCTCAAAGGATCTGAAATGGATAGAGTTTATTGTTGAATACAAGACGTGCTCCAGAGATCATGAGGAACTAAAACACAAATCTGTCTGTCTGTATCTCTCAGCCCCACTTTGTAAGGCTCTGGCTATTCAATTTCCAGTGTACCTGTTATGGTGTGCAGCTCCATGACAAACAAGCCACTAACTGCTAACTTCTTAAAAGCAAGCAAAAGGCTCATTGGGGAACTGGGATGTTTTGAAAGGCACAGCCTGTCCAAACTCTGCTTTAAAACCCAAAAGACCAACAAAAACATTTGACATTTGAATGGATTTTTAGCCAAATCACAAATGTGTGACTGACTGTGTCAGAAAGCTTTTAAACTATGACTTATGAACAGCAGACCAGTCTTCTCAAAAGAGGCCTGGCATTCATCTGACCCCATAAAATGATCTTTTGGTTTTTAACAAACTAGGTGTGTTAGAAAAGCCAACATATTGCCACATACTGTGGCTCGGAGAATTCGACTTTGTTAATAGTTGACCAATTATGTACGTAAGACCCAGTCCATTTTCCCATATATGGGAATGAGGTTGAATGATTAGAAATCCTTAGTTTATCACGAAAGGCAATCTCCTAAATTGAGTGAACGTGATATTTCACAGTGATTACACCTCACTTGCCAGGTTTGGTGACTGCAGAGGAACTTGTTTCTGTGACATGTTTTGGAGATGGTGACTTTCACGTCACCCACCAACACACCAGACCGAGCCACGATGTCTTCACAAACACTGCACGGAGATGGTGCAAGATAATTATCACATCTCCTCAATCTGCTGTCGCTGTATTTACGAAAAAGCAAGGAGCACAGTAACCGCGTCCGTTTGCAACATATTGCTGAAACGATGAGAAGTGGCGTCCGCAGCAAAGCCCTGCAGACATTTGTGAACGTTGGGAGGGCGGCTCATTTGTGACTGCAGAGGGAGAGAGGCAGCGCTTTGGCACTTCACACATAACATTCTGGTTTTGTACTTCTCCTCTTCTCAGTTTTGTTTATTCAGGAGAAGCTGACCGAGCACAAATTAAGTTTTTCACCTTCTTCCTGTTTCAAATTCACAGCTGAAATCCATCCAGTCTTCCACTGTTGGCTGCAAAACAGCCCAACTGGACATTTAATGAGTAGCTGAAGGAAAACAAATGGATAAATCAAGTCTACAGGGTCTAAGACGTGTGCCAGAAGTCATGATTCAGTTCTGCTTAATCAACCTGTCAGCCAAGGGCTGGATTTGGATCATTTTTTATGGTTTGTCTTGTTTTTCTAGGATGAGTACTGGAGAAGAGGCTTTCAGGAAGTAGCCTCCCCCAATATCTACAACAGCAAACTGTGGGAGACATCTGGCCACTGGCAACACTACAGCGAAAACATGTTCTCCTTCCCCGTGGAGGAAGACGTCTTTGCACTGAAGCCCATGAACTGCCCGGGGCACTGGTAAATCGTAAACATCATGAAATTCTTCCCTGAACGGTGTCAGTCACACAGCTCGTCCCAGTCATTTGGTTTCCTGCGCTCTGCTCGTCCCCTAGTCTGATGTTCAGCCACAGGCCTCGCTCCTGGAGGGAGCTCCCCCTCAGGCTGGCGGATTTCGGGGTCCTCCATAGAAACGAGCTGTCGGGAACGCTAACGGGGCTGACCAGAGTGCGGCGCTTCCAGCAGGACGATGCGCACATCTTCTGCACCATGGATCAGGTCGCCACATCATTGCTCTTCAGCTGTTGGACATCATTTTGAAGGTCTTTGTGAGGGGAAACGAAATGATTATGTGTCGCGTGTTAAATCTGTGTTTCCTTCTCTCCCCAGATTGAGTCAGAGATGAAGGGCTGCCTTGACTTCCTCCGCTGTGTTTACGATGTGTTTGGATTCTCCTTCCAGCTTCACCTCTCCACCCGTCCAGAGAAGTATCTGGGCGACATCGCTGTGTGGAACCAGGCCGAGAAGGTATACTCTATTTCACCTCACACTCTCGAGATGGGGTTCAAATTAACGCCTGGATCCAGCCGCGATCTGATTAATGTTAAGCCTGAAATCAGCCTGTGGCTGAAAGCACAAGATGCTGCTCTGGTTGTTATACCATGGAAGTACAGCTGTACTCATAAATCTGCTCTCCTTCCGTGAGATTTGTGAAGTGTTTGTCGGGTCATTACATCTCCGATTCGAGTCAGGTTGTGCTCTGAATTTTACACAGTTACCTGAAACGAACTATATGGCACTGATCAAACACCACCTTTGATGCTTGATGGTGATGATGTAGACCCAGGATTAAATGGATATCCAGAGTACATTTCCACACCTTGTGTGTGACTTGTGTGTTTGTACTCCGTGCCTGTGTAAATAGTCAATGAGCGCCTTGGCTGGCGAAAGAGGCCTGTGTAATTTATCTTGGGTTCTGCTGGCTTCGCTGGACACCGAGCCTAGGGGGAAGCAAAATAGCTACCAAAAAGTGCGAAATGCAAATCGGAGGTGTTTACAAGACTCATGATTAGGTGGAAAACTTCTATCGATGTCAAGGAGACCTGAAAAGGTTTCTGCCACCTGCTGAGAAGCTGGTCTAGAAGTCATCTTCAGCTCAGTCGCAGGCTTCTTGTCCCTGAGGGATGGTGACTGTCTGCAGGCCCACAATGACGAGGCACTTGGACAAAAACGATTGGTTCCAGTGGGGTTCGCCTGATTTTGGCCGTCACTGAGGCAACGGCACAAAACGGCCTGCTCTCAATCTTCCGACAAGCCTCCAGACCGGCCTCAACACATCTGGAGCAAAATCATTTGCACTGATGAGACCAAAAATGGAACTTTGATGGGCACAATCAAAGGCAGAGTGATGGTGCACATCTCACAAATCTCACCAAGGGTGTGGAAACCGACACTCACAACTGTACATGCTCATGTTGACAGTGACTTGGCTTCTCCGATGAAGGAGCTGCCTCCCTGCCGTGTGATACAGTAGTATCAGACTTGTGAGTCATTGTCAACCTCCCTGGATATCTGTAGGAGGTGTGTTTTCAGTGCTCATTGCTCATTTGTTTGACATGGTTTTCATCCGGCCTCACGTTGAATGCCGGCATCTGTTCACAGGTTCATGGTTAAGTGCGTTTGGTGCAGACTGGTCTCCATTTTCTGACTAGATTCATATTTATTTATATATTATAAATCCCATATTAACCTCTGCCTGACAGCAACTGGAGAACAGCCTGAATGAGTTCGGGGAGCCATGGAAACTCAACCCTGGCGATGGAGCTTTTTATGGACCTAAGGTCAGACCCTTTCTTTATATCCTGCCAACTAAATCATTTTAACTCCCCAAAGTCCAGACAGCACTGTAATTCTTTTCTTGCTGCTTGCTGCAGATCGACATCAAGATCAAAGATGCAATCGGCCGTTACCACCAGTGTGCGACCATTCAGCTGGACTTCCAGCTGCCTATTCGCTTCAACCTGACCTTTGTTGGGTGAGTCACCTCGCCAAAGCAGTGACACACTGCCGAGTCCGTGTGCTCTACTATACCAGGGATTACAGGTTAATCCCCCTTTGAATAAGACGTCTCATCTTGCACACCACGTTCCCCGAAGTCATTTGTTTCAAGAAGTGAAGAATTACATAGAAAGTTGAAGACAATGAGCTGGTGACAGACTCAATTATCAGCTCAGCAGGACCTTCAATTTGTGAAGCCAGTGTGATGGAATGATACCCAACCTGCTGAATAGAGCAGCAGCAGCAGCTGTTTGAATTAGTCCAATTAGTCCAGTACTGCATATGAAAGTGGAAAAAGTCCTTAGACCTCTACTTCAGATGCAAGAGCTTTTGTACAAAAAGCAGACTATATAAGTAACATTCTCATAGAGTAAATGAAAATACTATATTGTGGACGTTTCTGAAGAAGCCTTTATTTGCTGTGTGATGCAGAAAGGATGGGGACGACAAAGCCCGACCGGTCATCATCCATCGTGCCATCCTGGGCTCGGTGGAGAGGATGATTGCCATTCTGACAGAGAACTACGCAGGGAAATGGTCAGCTGCTCTCTGGTTCAGTACACAAGGCTTCCAGTCTGGCACCCCACGATTTCATTATGCTCTCTCTGTCCCCCTTCCAGGCCCCTATGGCTCTCTCCACGTCAGATCATGTTGGTGCCCGTCAACCCCTCCTGTGAGGATTATGCCAAGAGGGTCAGTCCTCCACTCAACATGATTGCCGTTTTGAGCAGTTTGAATAATTATTCAGATGTGTGTGCATATACACGCTTTATATTTTTGCTGAAATTTCCCAAATAGAACCTACTCGAGAGATCAATGAAGTTTCTGTCTACCTCTCTATCTCCGCTTTTGTTTATCTCTCAGGTGTGTAAGCAGTTCACAGAGGCTGGTTTCATGGCAGATGCTGACCTAGACTCGAGCTGTCTCCTAAACAAGAAGATTCGTAATGCTCAGCTGGCCCAGTATAACTTCATTCTCGGTGAGTATTTTGTCTCGTTATATCCGACACCCAGAAGCACTGAGTCACCTCTGGTTCAAGCTGTTTTTCCTCATAACATGTTTAGGTGCTCAGAGGCATGACTGCAATCACTTCAGGGGTAACTTAGTCGGTAGCTCCCACAACAGTGAAATTCCTCTGTATTTTGAGGTTGTTGACTTTTTTTTCCTCTCCTAACACTGATTAGGTGCATATTTCAAGTGGTTTATTTTGCATACCCAGGAGGCATTACACTTTAGACAAAGAAACATATATATATATATATATATATATATATAAATTTATATATATGGGACTGTAAATGATTAAATGATGAAGCACCACACTTTATTAAAACATACATGTAGGGTTATTCAAGAGAAATGGATTTCTTGGAGATTATTGGAGACATTTCATCTCTCATTTAAACTGTCACAAAAGAGACCATAATAGGGGGAGAGAGAAGGGAGCAAAAGAGGCATGCTTTATGTTATGTAAGAAAAGCTAGAATTACAAACCTTAGAGCCTGAGCCTTTGTTTGAGCCATTGTCTATAAGACAAATTAACAACCAAGCTGACTGGCTGCCCAGTGTTGAATTCAGTAGCACACAGTAGGGGATATGTCAGGGTAGCTGTGTGTGTTTGTGTGTTTTGACCCAGCTCACGTCGAGCTGTCATGTTTTCTCATGTCTTGGCAGTGGTCGGAGAGAAGGAGAAGATGACTAACGCAGTGAATGTGCGCACAAGAGACAACAAAGTCCATGGAGAATTGACAGTGGCCGAGGTCCTGGCCCGCCTGACTCTGCTCAAACAATCCCGCTGTCGAAGCGCGGAGGAAGAGTTCTAATCAAGATGGAGAGCAATTCAGGCTCCACATGAATACCTCAACTACAGTCCAACAAGCAGTGAACGGTCAAATGAGGGCTTGTAATGATGGTTTAGTGAAAGTGTAGTGCATAGCGCAGGGCTCAGACACTGAGCTGAGATTCTGTCTGTAGGTGCTGTGAATAGGGCTGCAGGACAACTCTGAAATGGTGAAAAGGCAAGTTTCTATTCTTGATGTGGGTATAACAGTATGTCAGTGTAATTTGAGGTCTGTCTGAAGGAAAGTTACTTGATAATTTAAGGAAACAATGTCACTGGCATTGAAGATAATGTGAATTTGGCACTGATTTCTTCTTTTTTTCCCCAAGATCTGTCTCCACAGGGAAGCCCAGAAATAAAATAATACTGAAAAAAAAAATCCTGAATGTGAGCAATTGTTCCTTGGTTCACCAGAGGGGATTACTGTTTACAAGAACCTGATGTGATTATAAACAGCCATGTGATTAATTTGTAGACATAGTTTACAAGACTGGTTTAAACATTTTTATTAAATCGAGCCCATGTTGTAAGCCAACCATTTCCAGTCAAATGCGCTAGTTTAGCCATCAGTAGATGTACAACCTTTCATTAACTTGTTGAGAAATATAGATTACAAGTGTGATATAATGATGAAATTTATTTCACCATAGTTCCTGTTTCTATATTTCTCTGGAACTTTTGAAAACATTTACAGAATAATTATAACCTAAAACGCCTAACACTTGTGGAAAAAAAGGGGACCCAAAATGAAAAAAACTGAGTGTGTTGGATATCAACACCCTACTCAGGGCCAAAGATGCATGGATGGTCCTTAAACATCACATCCTCACTCAGATCTCAATTGTGTTCTTCAATTTTGTCAAATCTAAACAGAAACAGAATGTAATGTAAAATTTAAGTCTGGCATAAACCATACTGCCTCCAGCTCCAATTTTTCTTGCTTCCATATTACAACTAGAGAACAAATATAAACACTCAATTCATCTAATGAGAACTGCCCAAAAATAGATCTCATGCTTTGGTAGTTTGAGTGCGGTGGGCGTGGCTTTGGAAGACCAGGAAGTGCTGCTGTAATTCATGGTACGTTCAGGTACACAAGGGTTTTCTATTTAAGTGTATGAATCGCGTGAAAGGTAAAATGTAAGCCCCGTATTACGAGACATCGGTGTTGGATACAAACTTGTATCAGAAAATTAATAAAAACGTTTGATAATTGTATTGTATTTGCTATGAAGCGATTATATTCTACAGTCTGCTTTCAGAGTTACAAAGTTACACGGTATCTCTGAGTACTGTTTTTCCCCACACGACCATAAACGCAGCACTAGCTAGCTCTGCAGCAACAATGGCTAGCAGCTGTGAGACCTGGACACCAGACCGAGGACGGGGCTTCAAAACCTCCGGGATCCTCGTGGTTCTGCTCATGGACCTGGTCCTACAGTGTGTCAACGGTAGGTTTATGGCCCCCGGTAAAGATGCCTACCGACTGGGCTCCCGTAACGGGCTGTCACAGTTGAAGCTATCTGGCTAGCTGGGGGGCTAACTGGGTAGCTGCGGAAACAGTGAACGGCGCTGATTTAACTGTTCTTTATCTGTCACACCAACTGAAACCGTTGTTTAATGTACAGACAGAAAGAGGCGATAGTTGGGGTGCTGCAAGCTGTCTGCTAGCGCAGGGGTGTCAAGCAACTGGCTAGGAAGCTATTATGATTGTATAGCTGCTAGGTTTATAGCTATGACATCGGATCTCTAGATATTTAAACGTTATCTAGATGTTGAAGGAATAAGGAGTTGTCTCTTCAGCGATGCTCCATTTAAGTCTGGCGTTCCAGTCCTTCTTAGACAGATAATTCAGTGCTGCTGTCCTCATGGTCTATGCAGTCTATGACCCCTGCCTCCAGGTTTGTTTACATTATGTATTCAAGCACTCGAGTGTTTGGTTCCCGGGTCTACCTGAATATATATATAGTGGAACTAGACCTGAAGTCATAAGCTAGAGATAGTCGATCTTGAGTAGATCAGTTCAATAATACCATAAATTCCTAGTACTGAGGCAACCAGGATGGCGATCAAATAAAAGCCAAATCAGTCTGATATGGGGCTAACACAGTCTAATGTGATGAGCCTTAAACAAGCCATAAAAATCAATCAATTTATCTGAACGTAACTATTGTTCACCTGCGGGGCTGTTTATATAGGAATGTGTGTTGTTTATTCTATTCTGCATATGTGCATTGTCTTATTATTACATGGAGCTGGTCCCTAGAACTGGTCCATTTGCATCCGTAGAGTGTGTCAGTGATGCAGGGTCAGGTGCAGGTTTTGTCTCCATGACCATACCAGACTGAGCTGGACTGGGTGTGTGTTGTTCCTCTGCTGGTCAGGTTATCTGAGCTCCCCTCATGTGGGCCAGGAGCCACCTTACACCAGAGATGCCCAGCACGGACCCGTCATCACCAGCCCAGTGGTCCCTGCAGCAGCCTCAGGTGAGCACAACGTCCATAACACTGTCTGACAACCAAACCACATGCGCTCGGTAGAAATCTGCTATTCTTGTCTCACCTCACCGTAAAAACACTCTGAAGAGTAGTATATAATCTAACAGTCTTGACACAATTTCACAGATATCCATTCATGATCTCATCCACTTTGTACCTTGTACAGTGTCTTAAGGGGCTTTGGAATCACACACCATTCACATTTATGTGACTATACTTGTCCATAGGTGACCAGAAGTGACATGCACAACTATGAAATGAATGTAAATGAATAAACTTTACGTGACCAGAAACGACTTTTAGTGATGATACATAATCAAAAGTGACATTTCAATGTTTTCCGCTTTACAGTGTCTCCTGCAGAAGATGATAACTACACCTCCAATTGTCCCAGTCGGGGTCTGTGTCACCGCCTGCCAGCTGAATGCATCCAGTGCAACTATCAACACAACTGCACCTACAAGAAACCAGCAACCTTCACCTGCAAACCCAAAAAAGGGGTTCACTGTATAGTGAGTAGCATTTCATATTATAATGGTGGTGTTACATTTCCCACGCAGCCCAGAAAACCTCTACATCTGTGACCAGTTTTGGAAAACACATGGAAATACCTGAGTTGTCCTCCCCTTTCTGCTTCTCTCTGTAAACAGTATTGGAGTGTTAGCATTAATAGTCATAATTTCTAGGCAAGAATGTTTCATAGATGAGTTACTACCCATCTTTTGAATCAAAAGACTTCTGGGGGCAAGAGAGGATTAAACATTAAAGTAATCTAGGTGAATGTACAAAATGTGAGGTACAACTTTCTGTAGCATCGGGGGGCCTGGGAATGTGTAAGGCAAGGCAAGTTTATTTGTATACTCATTCTTAGACACGTGTGTGCTTTACAGAGGCGAGGAAATTAGGAATCAAAATAGACAATATAAAAGCAATGAGACAAGCAGAATACAAACTTAAAATCAACAGAAACATTTCACTATTAAAATGTCATTTAAAGTTGGAGCCCTGCGTATGCTGCACTAATGGAAAGATTTCAACACATTTCTGAAACGAGGCAGATGATGCTATTTAGCTGCTATTTTACTTCAACAGTGTCCATATGGTGGTGGTGGTGGTGGTGATAGATATGTGAAAGCATCTGCTGCGGCGCTGTATTTAGATAATAACTGTGTGGTGATGGCATGCGTTTATTTTCTCTCTCTGCAGGGAGAGTCAGGACAGCAGCAGACCAACTTCACCCTCACCATCACCTGTCAGTTCTGCTGGCAGCTGGACCCGTCCCAGTATCGCTGCTCAAACTCCACCAACTGCATGACCGTGTCCTGCCCGCGCAAGCGCTACAATGCCACATGTGACGTGTTGGACCACGTACACTGTTTAGGTACGACGGTATATCGACTTCAGGGGCTTTTCCCCGAACCTCGGATGCTGATCACCCTGTGGTTTTTGGGTACCTATAATTATGTGTTTATTAGGAACAATGATGTGCATTGTTTATGAGGTTGTGGTTTCCACGCAGGTCCAGGAAGTCTGCGTGGTGATGAGTCATTTCAAGAGAGGCAGACGCTCTCTTCTTCTCATGCATATTTGTTGAATCACCAACAAGTGTGTGGATGCATTTATCCAACATGTCCATTGTCTCCTGTGGTGAAAAATGTATTTCTGACTTGATAATGGCACAAGAGGAGGACAGTGCGTGGACAGATAGAGTCTGTGGCTCCTTTCTGCCAGCAGTGCCTCCCTCCGCTTCACAGAGGGAGGCAGGGAAGTGATTTGGGAGTTTATTTAGAGTCTGGAGTCAGTACCATTGAAGTAGAAGCACCTCATGAGTAGAGTTATTTATCCTTGTTCGCTGGTGCTAACAAAGAAGCTCAGGAACATTGGTTTCATCAGAAATGCCTCTGGTGCTGTTTAACAAGCCCTTTTACAATCCTATTTTCAGCTGTGAGGGTGTTATAGTCTGTTCATGCACAGATCTTTTTCATGCTTAGCTGGCAACCACATGTACTGCCAGCTTATCTCCGATTGGCTGTTATCGCCTGCCACTCACATGAACACAAACAGTCTCCTGACTTGACATTTCAGAGCACAGCAACTTTTGTCCAAACCATAGTGGTAACTGGAGTGATCATACAGTTTGGGAACATCCAGCCTTATATGTGTGAGCCAGAGTCGGAGGAGGAATCAGATACTGAGGAAGAACCCAGAAACTAGAACACTAGAAACTACTCATTCGCCGATTTTTTTTAACTTCCATTTCAATATCTGAAATCTATACATAGGTGATTATGTCTTAGGACTTTGCCACACATCTTTGGTCAGGCATTAGAATGTTGTCGTTCAACGAAGCCAATGTATATTTTCTTTCATTCTAGTCCTTATTTAGTTAAAGGTTGAATAGCTGTGGCACATTTTGCACATACTTTGATGGAAGATTGTAACCAGACCGTCCACCTTTCACTCCCCTGCGCAAGCCGAACTACGTCCTGTAGGGAACCATGAGAACGGTCCAGAGCAACAGGCAGCGTCCCAGGCCTGTAACCATGGCAACTCCCTCTCACTCCGGCCTGCAAGCACGCGGTGCCAGAGGAGAGGGAGGTGACGCCGCCTCGGGCCGCTCTCAGTCGCAGGAGAGGGAAAGGAGAGGAGGAAATGCACACGTGTGTCTCCCAGTTCAAAATGTGTGTGACGGGCATGAGTGAGCCGCCGGTTCGTCAATTACTGCCTCAGAATAATTATCGCCCTGCGGTTTTCAATCTGGGTCTGCACAGCTCCGTTGTGAACGAACTGTCCTGAAAGCTTGCAAATAGCTGTCGGTGTTGACGTTAACCAGGCACGTCCTGTTTAATATTGGCAAATGCAGGAAACACACCCTGGACGGGTCTCCAGGACACCCACACACACACACACACACCATTCACTCTCAGTGCAGGAAAGTACTGCTAAACCTCTTACTTTTTTAATCGTTTTTGACGTGTGTGAGGTATTCTACACAAGGGTTGTAATCGGCGACTGCCTGTCCACTGAATGTCTGTTTTTCTTCTGTTTTTCAGGTAAAAGACGATTTCACAAGCGTTTATTCTGTAACTGGACTGGTGGCTACAAGTGGTCCACGGCACTAGCTCTCAGGTGAACCTCCTGCTCCCGGCCCACACTATCACACCTATCTCATATTTTAAAACACGATACTATGTCTGTCCTAATACCCTCTGTACTGTATGCTGATCATATACTGATCAACAACAATTCTATTACATTACATTCTATTATACTCGATTCAAATTTGCACATTGTGTATTTAAATAATAATGCATATTTTTCTGTGTTTTTCATTACTTCTCTGGTTTTGGGTCTGGGGTGTTTTATGCATTTGCATGTGAGGAATAATCAAAAGCTTGAATCTTGTGAGCGGTCTCTGTGCTGGAGACTACAAGAATATATTTGAATGAGGATGTGTGGTCTGATAGTAATCTATGTTTCCTCTGCAGCATCACGCTCGGCGGTTTCGGGGCCGACCGCTTCTATCTGGGCCAGTGGAGAGAAGGCCTGGGCAAACTGTTCAGCTTCGGAGGCCTGGGAATCTGGACTCTGATCGACGTGCTGCTGATAGGTGTGGGCTACGTGGGACCTGCCGACGGTTCGCTCTACATCTGAACCCCCGGGGAGCTGTGCCTGGACGCTGCGCGCCCCGCTCAGCTTCCCTCCCAGAGACTGAAGATCTGAGATGCTGCGTTCTTGGCACGTCTGCCTGCCCGAGCTTGCTGCGCGACGCATCCTCATCCCATCTGCTAACGGGCAGGAAGCGTTTTCCACACGACACCAGTGGTGACTCTACCCACACAACCATCCCAGTCATTCTGCACCCGTGTCCTGTCGCGATGCTGCAGATGGAGCCGTGCAGGGGCACAAGGAGCCACTAATTGCATCTATCTGCTCGGCTGCATGGACTATAACTGGTGGTTCGACTGTCACACTGATGTATAGATAGTTTTGGTTTCCTGCGGAGCGTTGCTTTTTACACACACACATCCTGTACCTTGGAACCATGCGCTGGTCCTATCTTATTAAATAAGCCTATGAGGTGTCAAATGGTAACCATGGCGACATATCTTTATATATGGAGCAGCTGGAGGTGATATGAAGGTCCTGAAAGTCACAGTTAAATACCTGAAGGGAATATCTTGAAGTGTTTTCGTAGCCGCTCCGATCGCTGGAGCCAACTGTAAAGACGCTGCTCTGATGGTTAGAAAACTCGCTTTCACGCGCTTATATCAGTCGTTTTAGGATAAAAGGTCAGTGGACTAAGAAACACGTCCGTGATAATCTCCACCAGTGAGTGTTTGTACGTCGTATATGTCAAAATACTGGCGAGCTTCCTGCTGGAGATCTCCCATGCATGCGACTGACTTTTCTTCTGCTCCTCCTCATTCTACACATGGTTACAGAACCGCTCCGTGTATGCACACTGTAAGGTCTTTGCTTGATACTGTGTGGTGGCACCACTTCCACTCCGTGTAAATATGTTTTCAGTCGTCACCGTCGGGTCGTTTTAATGCGTTGGAACACTGTAAATGACATTTTTTAAGTTATGTAAATAAAATTCTGTAATATCATATGTGTCTGTGCGATTGTACTCACAGATTGGCAGCAGATGTGAAACCCTGCTAAATGATTTCAGCGATCCCAGGTTTATGTTGTGTGTTTCACGAGGCCAGACTGCAATTTGGTTAAGCAGTGATTCAGCCCTGAGAGAGGGTGAACAAGCCATCCGCTGATGAGCCTGAACACAATGAATTCCACTGTTTGAACGACACAATGAAATCAGAAATAGCCATGAAAGCCGTAATTCAGGAGAATAAAAACCATATCCTTGTATTTACGGTTACCTTTTCAAGCAGCGGAACAGCAGTGTTTCTGTGCTGCATGTTGCTCAACAGCCCTGGAGTTTTTGTCCACTCTGCAGCTCCAGAGATCAGAAACACCTCAGTGCTTCAGGGCCGTGCAAAATTCTAGTCTATAATTTTCTAAAGTCTAAAATCTGCCTCCGTTCAATCAGTGAGTGGGAATTTGAAGTCTTCATGACCACTCAAAGCGCGTTCACGGATGCAAGTCATATTCACACCCTGGTGGCAGAGGCTGCCCTGCTCAGCGTCTGCACAACCCGTCTGCTTAACCTGGAGGTTTGAGACACCATCGGCAGCCAAAGATCTACTGATGCGTGGATAACCTTGTGCTACATTGACTCACAAGTGAGTCATACTATTATGTGTGTGTGTATATATATATGTATACACAACTCCTATCAAATTTTAATGTGAAATTCTATTTCATGAATTGAAATTCCAGCGTATGTCTCAATTAAATTCTCTAGGTTTTACATCCCTGAGGCGGTGACAGTTGTCTCCACGCTCCACAGGTCCATGAGCTGGCACTCTTTGTTCTCCTGGCGGCTTCTGACAGGAACTCGGAGCTCTATTATTAGCTGAGGTCATCTTCACATGTCTGTGCCTCTTTCTCATACTGAACTCCAGTGGTGCCAGAAACCCTGCGCTACCCACCGCCGTGTGACAAAGGAGAGAGGCGAGAGGTGGGGGTTCGCAATCTACCGCTGAGGAACACTCTACTCCTGAAGTCATGCTGTTTCCAGGGTTTTCAGCAAAATGCTGGAAAGGACCGGGATAAGCACGGCAGTGTCACTGTTATTCCTGTAAACCAGCTACAGTTCAACAGGAGTGCCACATGTAGATAGAGCGACGCTCCGGTTACATAACAATGTTTGTGTGTTGAGGGGAGGGGAGAGGAGGGGACCTGTGGGGTCACAGGGGAAAAATCATTTCCTTCCTGGTATGTTCTTGTATTTTGTGTCCACTTTTCCCATTGGCTGTTTCTCCGAGACTGTTGTAAGTTTACTCCGCCCTGATTTTAGTTCCTCAAATTTGACGCCACCCACTCCACTATTGCAACTCCCTCCCACAGATCTGATGCAAGTGTTTGTCATGCACTCCAGAGCAGCTGGGGAGACTTGAAATGCTCACCTACCTACAGTATAATCTCAGAAAAGACAAGTATTTTTTTCCCACCCTGTGGAAACGTGTAATTTTAGTATTGACTGAAGCCGCTGTAAACCTGCATTCACAGGAGACTCCCTGAGTGGTGTTTCTGACTCCCCCCAGCATAACCTCTGTTTGTCCAAATGTGACTGTAAGACTAGCAAAGATTTTCTTTCCAACCTTATTTAGCACAAAAGTCATTGTATGCTCTTCCGAAATCCCATATGACACTGTGGTAATATCTGCTGTCTTCCTTGGCTGCAGTCTGCTCTGAGAAAGACAAAAAGAGTATGAGCGACCTAGTGAGGGAGGCCAGCTCTGTCCTGGACTGGCCCCTGAACACCATGGAGGAGCTTTAAGACTGAGCTGAGATAATGTTTATATCATGTGCTACACCCATGGTACAAGAAGGAATGCTAACGTGGGTCACTTGTCCCACCAGACTCCTCAACGCTATACACTGTATGTGACATCATGTGAATTCTCGTGGCTGTAAGTGACTAAACATGTCTATACGTGACCACCGGTGACTGTACCTGTCTTTACATGACTATACAGTACTAGTCTATACATGAGTAGCATCATTATGACTATTCCACAGTACTCTCAACTTTACTCTGTTTGGATTTCAGGTGTGCATGAGGAGCTGCCTCTCTTATCAGTGCCAACATGTCCACAGACAGATTGTAGTCTTATCCAGTTTCTCAACATATTCATTTCTGTATTCATCACTGTTTTTTATAGCACTTTGTGTTACTTTGTACTTTGTGTTACTTTGTACTTTGTAACAAACATATGTGTTGACATCCCCTGTGTGTGCGTTTCAAATAAATCATATGAAGGTGGACTATATTAGAGAGGTGCTGAATGCAATGGACAAACACAAAGCCGGAAGACTCGACCTTTTTCTTGACCACAATTACGTCACAGGGGGAAAAAAAAATCAAGTCTGGAATACAACAGCTAAATTGCTGAAGCATTTATGTCATTGCATTCATCCACCAGGGACTATTGTCCAGTTCTAAGTAATGGCCAGAGATGTGTTTGGTTTTGTGGTAATCTCTCTTTATGATTCTCCCATTTGCAGGAAATATGAAACAGACCTTGATGGCAATTATATAGAACTTGGTGTTATTATAATAATGGTTTAATTCGGTGATACTTGTCCCAGACAGTCATTATTCACAGTTAAAATGAGCTCTCATCGGGCAGTGAGCCAACACACTGCCTGTCAAAGACAGATGGCATCACGACTTTCTGATTGTCAATTGCTAATCATGCAAATATGAAGACAAAAGGTTATTCATCCCTCTCTTACGCAATCCCACTTAGTCTCATCACAGCTCTGAGTTTTGGAGCATGGGTACTGACCCGTTGTATCCAGCTATGATGACATGCTGTGTCCTCCCATTATGCTCGGTCCTACAGGACATTACATGTCTTGCAACAAATGGTGGGTAAACAAAATGCTGCAACCGCGTGAATCCAAAAAGTCTAACCACTCTATAAGCATCCAACTGAGTCCTCCTTTCTATCGCAGCTGGACGGTTGCTAAGGAGCATTCAGAGCCACCTGAGGACATGACAGAAATTGCATATAAAAGGTTCTGGCCCCCCTCGACCTTTTCTCTTTTCTTTGTGGCAACATGGTATTTCAGTGGAGTCCTTATTTCTTGGGGACAATAAATGGAGAGGACAGACAAAAACTGTCTCGACTGTTCATCACATTCCCTGTATGAAAACGTCTATTTGGTATTTCAAGCTCCCATTATGTTCATGCCCCTCTTCCTCGATGTCCAAATACCTCTCAGTAACTAGAATTATATTTTATGGTCCCGAATTGATGTGTTCTTTGAACAGAAAATGTTAAGAGTTAAATAAGCCGAACCTCTTTGATGCTGTCTTTTGTGCATTTTATGGTTTCTCACCATTTCAATTTTCATTTTGTTTTGCTTGCCTTAACCTGTGATGTTACATCTGTTTTAGAGCCATGCGATGTGTTAAAAGCCTGTATGGAAAGAATGACAAAGCGTTTAAGTCACTTATTATTTTTACTCCTCTACCATGAGAAATGACAACACAGCTTGCGGAGATGGCGAAACTCCCCCACCGAAGACACAGCTCTGTGAAGTGGTCGAAATTAGGAGGAAAAATAAAACAAGGGGACAGATTATACTAGTGATTACAGCCTTTGCTGTGGTAACAAACACAGCACTCAGTGACATGAAAGATAGATTATCGGTCGAGTGGAGCTTGCCTGGTTAGAATTCCAGTTTACAACAAAGATATGAGAGTAACCAATCTGTTGAGGGAGATGGGATTTCCCTCAAAGACTGTTTAAACATCTGTGCAAGAGGAGACATCAAGAAATCGATCGACTCCGAGGGAGCCACTGGGCCTCACGGCTACACTGGTTCACATCTGGACGCAGAGAATGCACAACTATTCAGATGGCTCTTCAGAGCTCAGCTTTTCGTACTGTTTTTCTTTTTTGTTTCATGTACACTTAATCCTATGCTTAATGTTAGACAAAACAGTGAAAATCCACAGTCTGCAAGGGGAACTCAAAGAAGTGATTTATTTTCCGACAGTACAACAACCCCAAACGTAAAAAGCTGAAGCTAGACAGGAATGTTCTGTTCTCAAAACAACAATGCTGCAGTCCAGTCCAAAAACCCAAACCTCAGTACAATCATAACCTGCGGCAAGACTTTAAAAGTACTATTCACTTGCAGTCTCTGTGCAGCTTGACAGAGCTGGGACAAAAGAGGAGAATGTATGAGTGCTAGGATGTAGAAAGCAGACAACAGGGCTGTGCAAAACTCAGGAATGAATAGAGAAAGACTCCAGACGTCAATCCAGTTCATGAATCTGAGTTTAATTTCAATTCGACTTTGAATTAGAGAACATAAAAAGTTCAAATTTCCCACTCTGTGTGCTGTATGTATGTCTGCATACATATATCATACATGCAATGAACTAACTTCCCAATGTTTTGCTTTAATGATAGCTAAATATGTGCATCTTAGATGTAGTACTTTCTGTAGTAACTGGGTGGAATTTCTTTGTATTGCAACGAATTTATCATCCTGTGCGGTAGAGCCAGTTGAATTCAGACTCCAGCTCTGTAAAATTGGAATCGTGCACAGCCCTGGCTGACACAGAGCGAGCCGCATTGACTCAAAGCTTCAAAGCTGTAATTGCTCTCAAAAAGGTGCCACTGCTACATATGGAGTGGAGGAGGTGAATACTTACGCAATCGTTTATATATTTGACTTCAATCTGGATCACTTGAGGACATTTTGATGTTTTCTCTACCCTTTACACCACGTTTATCACTGTAAAACTAAAACATGAACGCCACAGGGTAGCAAATACAAATTTCTTGGCAATGCAAAAAAAAAAAGATAGAAAAAAATCTGAGCTAATGCAACTGGTCGGCTTGACCGTTTTGTCTATTTAATGCTCCCATGCAGGGCTGATATAGCTTAGAATATCTTATCCAACCATCTGTGCATTCCTTAAAAAAAAAAAAAAATTAACATGCGTGTGCCAAGTCAGCTTTCCAGGCCTGAAAACAGCCTTGGCTCAGCAGCAGAATCTCACTTTGATATTGACAGAGAAAAGAACATGGTTATTTCAGACCACCAAAAGCCCTTCAAAATGTGTCACAAACAAAAGAGAAAATGAGCCCAATTCAGCAATTCAGTGATTTATTTGTCCAATAGGATTCCCACTGTACAAATATCCCCTCAGCTCAGATGCATTTTTTTTTCCTGATCCCTCAAACTTCCCTGTGAACTTAGACTGATGAAAACATACATATGCTAAGGAACAAATAAAATAAAGCTAAAAAAAATAAATTAAGCAGCTAAGTGCTGAACAAAGGTAACACTGACAGGGCCACAAGAGAACCTAAGAGCAAAAATGTACTGAAAGGACAGAAATTAAAATAAAAATAAAAATAAAAAAACAAGTTAAACTGTCCAACCTTAATAGCAATGGAGCAAGTATGGCCTCAGTTTCAACCGTATGTAAAAATAGAACTCACAGTAAACACAAAGAAAAGGCATATGGTGATATCTCTATCAAGCCCATGTGCCTATGCCACTTACACATTTATACACCATCCACAGACAATGTTGTGAGCTTTTACACACAAAACAGAGGACACTTTCAATGAGAAAATATGAAGAAAACGCAAAAAAAAAGAGAGAAAAGGTAGGTCCCTCGTTCCTGCATCTGCCCCAGGTAGAACAAGTTAAGACAGCATTGGAGGGACACGGTCCATTTCAAAACAAGAATCACTTCACATTCACTCAAATCTCCATTGGTAAACCATGTGTGTTACCATGGTAACTCAAAACATTGTATAAAAATATAACAAAGACTGAGAACTGATGCACTCAACAAAAATATATCTACACAGTCTTATAGTGGGGTGCAGAGGAGAGGAGCAAGGTAAGGTGGGGTGGGATGGGGTGGGGTGGGGCTGAGCGGCACAGCTATGAACAGCTGAAGCTTTCAAGCTTTCGTTTCATTGCTGGGATGGGGATATTTTTTTGGGGGGGTGGTGGTGGTGGGGGGGGGTGCATAAGGAGGCTCCACAGATCAAGTCTGCGTGCCCACGGTTTTGCCCCTCTCAATGACACAGTGAAAGCCCCGGGTGCCGTCGGGCCCCCGTGGCAGCCTGGTGACGCCCGGTGGGAGCCCGTCTGCGTTCTGGATCTTCCTGCCCAGCATGGGGCTGCCCACCGGGCTGCTCTCCTGAGACGCCACCTGCTTGCGGCGCTGCACCCAGGGGCTCCCAGACGGCGTCAGGCTGCTGTCGGAGGAGTAGTCCGCCCAGCGGCGGCCGGGCTCAGGACTCAGTCTGCCCTCGCTGGCCAGCGGCGACTTGTGGCTGTGGGGGGATTTGCGCTGGGGGTTGGGGCTGGCGCGCGGGCTGGACCAGGGGCTGTTGCGTGGGGACATGCCGGGGCTCAGGTGATTGTTCTGGAAGCTGATGCCGGCCGTGGTGGGGCTGAGCTTGTTGCAGGACTGGGACTTCCTGGCCAGCCGGGGCGACGTGGGCGTGCTCTCGGTGTCGGAGGAGCTGCAGGCGGAGTCGTCGCCGTGGTACTGCAGCTCCCGCACTCGGCTGTTGAGCGAGCGGCTTTTGCGCATCCCTCCCTCCTCGTGCTGCCGTTCTTTGGTGACCTTCTTCTTAGGCGGCTTGGTGCCGATCAGGACGACCTTCAACCCCAGCGGACTGGTGCCTCCGTCCTCTCTCCCCACGGCCTCGTTGGCTTTGACCGCGGCCTCCACCTCCTCGAACTCCACGATGGCGCACTCCTCTGTGCCCAGCTGGCTGTAGCGGCCGCTCAGCCTCTTCAGGTCGGTGGGCAGGTCCTTCCCGGGCTTCAACACTCTGACCGAGGCGATGGCGCCGTACGTCCCGAACGCCTTCAGCAGCAGCTTCATGAGCTGCTCCTGCTGGATGGCTCCTCCCTCGCCGTTGCCGTTGTCCTTGGTGAGAGCAGCCAGCTCCGGCCACTGCTGCAGGTCGCTCAGCAGCAGCATGCGGCTCGGCAGAGACTCACTGGCAAACACCGGCACCGCGGATTTACGTCGCACCTTGCGCCCCTCGTCGTTGAGCTCAAGTATCTTGGAGTGCCTCAGAGCGTAGGCGGTTGTTCTCCAGTCACGTGTCAAGTGCTTCACCTGCAAAGAGACGACATCTGTGTTATGATGCCGAGTGGTTAATGAGGGCCATCTCATAACCATTAGGATGAATTCCCTCTGTCCACCTTCACAGCTACTCATCGCCAATTATTATACCAATATTCAACCTTTAAAAGCAAATTAGATGGTTGGGCAATTGTTCATATTCTTCATTAATGTAGATGGTATCTTTTCACTAGCTATTTAAAAACCTTTTTAGATGTACGCCAATTAACTGTCTTGATCATGTGACTTTACATTTTGTCCTCAACAGCCTTTTTCCTTTTTCATGAGCTTAGAGACAACTGGAGTGATACAGCTCAGAATCAGGGGAAGAATCAGATATTGAGAAAGAACCAGGAGCATGTAAGTTGACATTTAACCAGACATTTACCTGCAGATGTGAAGGTAGAAACACTATCTTGGAGGGTGGGGGAGGTATAGTTTGTCTCACACTGATATCTTACATCAGATTCAGTTGCTGTACATATTCACTAGTTTCTGAGCTGCATTTCAACGTAGGAAATGTGTCCACAAATGAGGATGTGATGTTTTTGTACCTGCTATACAATACTGGCTGGATAGAAAATGCAGCTATTCAAGAAGAGCTGAGATAAAAATGCTTTTTCATCCTAGGGCTCCTTTAGAAGACAGTAACTCCTCACTCAGTCTGCAGCATCAGTCAGTGATGGATGCTGCCGTCCTTTCAGTCACACTTCCTGAATCAATACCTGTGGCCCACTGATGACATCAGCAATCTAACACAGCAAAACCTTGCGGCCTTTCTCAATTTCATAGCACATTTTGTCAAGCCTGCATTTAAATGTCTTGGTTTTTAATGAAAAAAAGAGAGTGTGCATGCAGATTACCTGTTGCATAAACAGACTGAAAACAAATCTGCATACATGAACCCAGAGAAGCAGCAGCTATTGTGAATGAGAGTGAGAATATCATTGATCCTCGAGCAGCTTGTCTTGTAGATGCTGGAAACAGCCTGTCATTGTTATTCAAGCCTCAATGTCACTGGGATTTTAAACCGTCTCAAAGCTCCATTCAGGTTTTCCCTAGATGAAAATTGCCCTTTTCTCAGCCTTGCTTCAACTTCATTTATACATTTTCATTCATGCTAGAATGTCACATCTCTAACTTAAGGAATATTAGCATATAACATTAAAAGAACATAATGCCCCATGATTACTGCTATACAAGGGAATGCCACTCTAGTGTAATCACCTTTTTGAATGAAGTGAGCAACTTGACGCTGACAAACCCGAGTTTGTTGCGTCTGACATGTTTGAGGAGGAAGGCGTCGTGCTCCAGGTTTTCGTCCGACAGGTAGAACTCAATCTGTGTGACCAGCTTCTGGATGAGGTCCGGATCTGGGGGCTGCCAGCTCTCCTCCTCCAGCTCTCCTCCACTGGTGCCGGCACCACTAAGAGTGGGAATGACAACATGGTCAGCACTGGACATCATCACTGAAACAGATCTCCATACCCTAAACTGACAATATTACAACATATCACTAGCACAATAGGACAGAAGCTTACAAGTTGTTGGCAGGGATACTTTGTCATCCTGCTATTTCCACTCCACAATTTGCCTTGCAAGCCATCGTCACCACGCCTCGGTGCCAGACCTCCACACCACAGTGTCACCCGTTCCGAAACTGCCAAGACTTCTCCATCTGAAGGGCGTGGAGTCACAGGCTCTCCCTCCCACACAGAATATGGTGGCTTACCAAATCCACTTCACACCACTTACAAAAAAGAAAAACACAGCGAGGCCAGAGCGGCATGTAGCCGAGGCCTTCTGGCACAATCGGATCTCAGTCCGACACCTGGCAGTAGAGCAGTCAGGTAGCCCTGCGGATTAGGGTGAGGGTCTGAATGAAATTTTGTGGATGACTCATCACCTCCTCCTCCTCTTCTTCCTCCTCTTCCCCTCCCTCGCACACCCTCAGTCAACAGCTCTCCAGCCTCCTGACCGCACAGCTGGCACCAGCCCACAGCTAACCCAGGACTCCAGATAAAAATGACAGGCGATCTGAGCTCTCAGTAAGAGAACAGTATCTGTGACAGAATGCACCCCAGGGAGGTTAAATACGTTCTCACCAAGCACATCTGGGGTGTTTGGAAAACGGTTGTAATGACTTTTGCCTTCATTACACTGCAAGTCTCAGCAGGCACAGGCAGCAGAATAATCTACATTTTTCCCTCCATTGCCACACTTCCTATCAGGTGATCTGAATGTACATCCTGTGTGAAACCGGGAACCACGAGGTTCGAGCCTGCAGGCACAGGTGTTGCAGACAGGCTGCATTCATGCCGGAGAGCCGCCAAGGTGTGACCTACAAACCCGAAACGCCTGCCGTGCCTATTTGTTTTCCCCCCCTTTAGCCTTTCTGTCACTGACTCACTCTTTGCGCACATAGTCCAAGCGGGGAACTTATAGGCCAGAGGATAAAAATAGCAGGGCATGACGCAGGGGAATTAGATTAAAGTGAAGGTGCCATCCTTTATCTTTCTCTCCATCTCTCTCTCTCACATACACACAGGTGTCTGTTGTATAGCAGTGAAGCTGCCCACAGGTGCTTTAAACTGTTGTCCCACCCGGGAGATAATAGTAATATCCCTAATCTTAGTCTGAGGCAGACACGCACAAACATTCAAATCAAGGATTATCTTCTTTGCACGTTGTGAGATGAGTTCCTGCTTTTGACGTGGATCTAACGCACCTTGGTGGTTATTGTCATACAAGACCCACGTTGCTCATAATACAATGTGGCTGTGAAATTCAATACAGAACTAATACTACATCAAATTCACATGAAGATGTGCGAGGGGAAAATAAAGGAGGACAAAACGCTGCTCAGACAGAACCCCACACTGCCCACAGGCTGAATCTGCAGGGCTAGTGCAGAAATAATACTACTACTTTCAAGAGACACTAGACACAAAATATTGCAAAACAAGACAAGGACAAAACAGCGGATGGCTGGCAATGAGGTTTTAAGGGCTTGCTTGAAGGATAGTGAGGAGTTTAGGAGGCTGACTGTTCGGGAGAGCGCTCCAAAGGGAGCGACGATGATCTAATGCACATTATTGGTTAATCCGAATGGGTACAGAGTCTTTCAGGGACACAACCGCAGCTCAGACAGCTGCTCACCAGCTGATCTTCCAGGCTCTACTACAATAACCTTGACACCAAGCGGGAAAGCGCTAATATTCTCCCACCAGACGACAGACTGAACCTGGTGTGTGAACTGGTGTGCCTAGGCATGTTTCTTAGAATAAATGTGAGCTCAGTTCCTGTTTTTTTTTTTTACGTCGATGTGTCGCAAGAGTCTTTCAGTGACACAAACGCAGCTCGGAGCTGAGCTTCGCTACTCATGTGCTGAGCTTATCGGCTCCAGGACAGTGTGGCTGTGAAAAGCAACACTGCTGTAATACCACATTGAACTTAAGGTCCCGTACAGTGTGGCTCCAATAACCTTGACACCTCGAGAGCGCGTTTACATTCACCCTCTAAACCGGATTGAACCTGGATGCCGCTCAGACTAAATCCTCACTGTAAACGACACTCATTCACAATAAAAGTGGGCGACGCTCTGACTGACTTACAATCGGAGCCTGACGTCACCGGCCAATTAAACTTAATTTAGGACACGTCAAACCTGGACTTGTCTTGTCTGCCCATCTCGTCCTCGCTGCAGCTGCCCCCCAGAAAGTCCATGTTGTTGTTGTTATTGTTGGCTGCCACATCGTCGGGCTCCTCGTCCTCCGCAGCCTGGATGGCTACGGTGATGGTCACGGTGCCCATCATCTCATGTGTGTGCTGCTGCTCCACGGTGATCACCTCGTCGGTGCCCGGGTCCGGAGCACACTCACTGCTCATGTTCTTCAGGGTGCGCCTCTCCTCCCCCTCCTCCTCCTCCTTTCTGGCTGTAGCAGCAGCAGAAGCAGCAGATCCTCCTCCTCCTCCTCCTCTGTGGTAGTAGCTCCAAATCTCGCCACAGACCGGGGAGCTGAGCGCCGACACCTCCTCCAGGTTCCAGGAGGCTCCGAGGATGCGCTCCACGGCTCTCCGCAGACCCCTGGTCCAGGTCCGGCCCTGAGGAGCCGGCGAGACACAGCCTGGAGCTGGAGTTGGAGCTGGAGACGGGGCCGAGCTGCAGCCTCCTCCTCCTCCTCCTGCTGCTGCTGCTGCTGCTGCTGCCGCCTGAGCCTCTTCTACTGCTGCTACTGCTGCTTGTACTGCCTCCACTTCCTGGTATGTAAGAGGCTTTCTGCCTGTGAGACGAGCTCTGGGATTGGTCTCCTCGCAGTCAGACCCAGCCCGCAGGCAGCAGCTGACACAGAGCCAGGAGGGAGGCAGCAGGAGACTCAGGCAGCGCAGGAACACGCTCACAAGAGCATGCATGGTCTTTGTTTGATCGAAACGCGTTCACTCTAGTAGTGAGTTTTACAGTCCAACACGCGGTGGGTGCACGGGACGGCCACGGCCAGGTGTTGCTCTCTGTGTAATTGGCGAATTTCTGCGGCCCGGACGACCCCTCCCTCCCTTTTTAACTCCACTAATTGGATGAAATGCCTTCAGCTGCCCGGTGCACACGTCAGCCAGGTGTAGCCCATACCGCAAGATACAAGAAAGAACACTCTGCGTAACGTAAAAATGCAAATGTTGGAAAATGTTCGACTCTCACATTTAGCTATTTTTTCTGTCAGTTCAGCCAGAAATAACCCGAAATAACCCCAGAAATAAATAAAAATGTGTTTACACAAAATAATATAAATATAGCTAAATGCTGAATAGAGATGTAATTCAAATGGCTCAGATAAATTAGCTAAATGTAAGAGAAGTGATTCTAGTGGGTCATAAGAGTTTAACTGGCTTTTGCACTCAGTTCTGCACTCTACCACTTTCACATAATGTGAGACTTTTCAGTTCATGTTTTTTTTTTATCTGCAGCGATAACTTGCCTTTATATCGATATTTTTTCCCTTTGCTCTGTAAATGTGCATTTTGCAAATTAATGTTTTTGCAACTTGGAAAAAAGGTGATATCTCTCTATCTATCTCAACCCTCAGAAATTGTATATGATAAACAGTATTTAATTAAATAATAAAACTCTCTCATTATGTTCTGTGCACTGAATGAAACTCCAGTAAAATGTGAAATTACACTGTCATTATTTTTTTTCCTTCTAAGGAACCACAGAGGCCTCATTTTTAGATCAGTCAGGTTCATTGATGTAGGTTTAAAGCATATGTAGGTGTTCCAGTAAGAATATCATTATTGGAGCATTCTGAATATTTATCCAAGTCATTTTTTGTAGCTCGTTGTTGGCCTCCATCCTAATAGCTCTGTAAATCACCCACACCAGTTTTGTTGGTTGCTGCCTACCCTGCGTGAAATATCTGCACTCCTTCCCGCTGGCGAGCCATGCTCACAGCTGGTGGGCAGACTGACTCATTCCCTGCACCACATGCCGTATACTGCTCCGGTTTGTGTACAATGCAACATGGGGGAGACAGAGGGACAATGGAGGGGAGAAAGTCGAAGGGGTGGATGCATGGGGAGATTAGCACGATATAATCTGAGGCATTTAGTTTCTCATTCATGGTCTCAGATCGAGAGCCAGAGTACGGCAGCAGGGTCACTACAACTGTGTACAGTGCAAATAAACTTGTTTCAAGAATTGGCTCACAATCACGCCTCACGTCTTTGTTTTGTTTATTTGATTTCACACTGATTAGTAGAAAATCCCAGAAACAAAAGAAGTCCAAAGTCCAATTGTTGGTGAAGGAAACCAAAAACGAGAGACTGTCTTTCCTTCTCTCTGTTTGACAACAGTAGTATATTTTCAGCCAAATATGTGCTGCTGGTACAAGTACATCATCACATCCTCCATGACAGTCTGAAGGACAAGGAATAAAGTGATATGAAATAGATGTGTGATGCAAACCGTATCTCCACCTCTTCCTTTTTAGGTCTGCAAGTAAATGTAAGTCAAAGAAACATGACTGTGAGCCAGGAGTTAGGTTAAGTTTCCACTGAAATGTCAGTGAAGGCGCTTCCGGTTCTTCCTCAGTATCTGATTCCTCCTCTGGTTCTGGCTCAACATAAAAAGCTGGATGTGAAGGCACTCCATGGCTGTATTGCTCCTATTACCATGTCGCTAGGAAAAAGGAACACGTAACATAAAATCATGTAATTATGTCAAATCATCAGAGTAAAGCCTATGTGTAGCTGCCAGCTAAGCATCAAATGGCCCAAGATCTGTGTTGAAACTGACTATAATATTCCCACATCTAAAAACAGGGTTGTAAATGGGCGTAGTGGCTTTTCTGATGAGACCAGTGTTTCCATAGCTTCTAGGTTACCACCAGAGATTACCACCAAGGATTAAGACTCCTCCTGAATACTGTGAGGCACACTGTCCAGGAGGTGAGGTCAGGGGGCTGCTGTCAACACCTGCTGGTGTTGTCACCTTCCACTTCCTCTTTTCAGGCATGGTTTGTCCTAGGCTGACACTCACAATCTGTAATCCTCTGTCAGCCATCTGTCCAGAATGCACACAAAGAAACCCACTGAATTGCATTATTATTTTGACTATATATAGGCCCTTTCAGCACAACGCATTGTGCAGCAACACCAGAACTACAGCTTATGTGAACACAGGTGACGCCTTCTGGATGCACACTAGCACATGCAGCTTCCCTTTGACGCAACAGTTCTCAATGAAAGACGTGGGATGCCACGTGAAAAACCTGCCTTGCTGCTAGCATAGCTGCGTAATTGTTGTTTTAAGCAGCAGTAGTTAACAATGGGGAATTTTTCTGAGGCGAGGTGTGACTATTATTAGCATTTTTGAATATGTGAGGTGATAATACACAATACGTGTTTTTTGTCCAATGATGGAAAAGAAAGGAGGCTCCTCTCTTTGTCAACAGAAGCTTGACGTGACGTGTACAATGTGACATGGCAGATGGACGGGTGGCTTGGCAACCAATCTGTTTCCCTTTCCTGTCAATTTCTTACTTCTCTGCTTGAGGAGTAGGCTGCTGCAAAACATGGGGGAGGGTTGTAACCCTGTGAGCAAACATTTACAACCCCCATCTCTCACAGCTATCATCACATTCAGAGTGTGGCTCAGGTATGTGAATTTGTAATGGCCATATATGTTATCAGGTTCAATCACAGAGTGAGCTTGTATTTAACATGACAACTATAATAAGCAGATGTTACCCGTAAGTTTATCACACGTCTTGCTGTTAAATCATAGTTGCTGGAGAAAAGTGAAAAGATATTTTAAGACCTACACCTCATTTTATCATTTTGGAAAAATACTCAATATACACTTAATTGAACTGAATCTTGAAATCACTCACCCTAGCTAGTTATTTATTTCTCTATCAGACTAAAAAAAATCTTTCAGCTCCTCTGAGAGAAAGAAAAAAAAAGACTCAGTGGAATAATTGGAAATCAAACTGACATACTCACACGCATATTCACAGACTCTTTGCCAGATGGTAGAAAGAAGCAGATCTTTGTGCATCATCTATTACATTTCATTTTTTGAATAAGAGAATATATTAACTAAGAAAGTCTATGTTTCTACATCTACATGTCCTCTGTCAGTCAAGCCGGGGGTCATGCTGTGCTGCAGCAAACAAACACTTCTGGTACAATTACACTGTGTTTATTTTTGGATTTGCTATGATTGCACCGAAGACTGCATCTTTGTTTTCAAAATGTCGGACCAAAACCCTGTTTAAGTAGCAGTGTGGAAGGCTAAAGTGTGCTATCCCTGTGAATAATTTATGACTTACAAATGAACCATTAATGTACCAAACACAACTGGAATTTACATTGCAGTTTTTCAATATGGCTTGTCATGCAAATGATCACCTTCCATCACATGTGTCAGCATGGGCTTCATGAATAGATTGTGACAGGCAGTGTGTGGGATGGGCCTTTGATGAATCTGGACTTGAATTCTGCTCTGAGCAACCGCTCATTACTGCCAGAGTGAAAAGGCTGAAAATATACAGCACAGCCTATTTTGTCATGTTTGGTGCAGCGACTGGCAGACACCAGCAGCAAAACTGTAAATACAGCAAAAAGGAGCACCAAATCTGGTTAGACACCACTCAAAATATTATTAATCCCCGAAAGCGACAAAGATTTTGTTTTCATCTACAATGCCTTCATCAACTGTGACCCACATCAGGAAATGTTCTACTCTTTGAAAAATAAAAAAGCTTAGGTAAAAAGTTGTCGAAAATAAATGTAGCTGGCAAATTTAGAATAATGCACACCATTGCGTTGCCATGAGCATAATTAGGAAGGAATTGATCTGTCAAGTAGGTCAACCTATTCAAATATGCAGCAAGCTTGGCCAGGGCTTATTAAGACACAATGGCTGGGACAAATTCAGCAGACAAGAAATCTGAGATATGAAAGTGACTTATTGCTATGGCTCCCTGACAGTCCTAATTGGCAGAGAATAATAATTTTATGGTATTAGCACCAGTGCCTATTTCTAAGTCACAATGTTAATTTGAAGACAAGTTTTAATAATTTTGCGGTCATTATCATAATGACCCTGCAGTATCTACAGCTGTGTATTTACATGTAGGACCTGGAAAATGGAAAGATTCAATATAAGATGTCAACAGATACAGGTAAGTACTAGATTTTCATCGTGATGACAATTGTGTCCTTGCATTGCAGACATCCAGTTTTACATCATCACTATTTGATCCTACCGACAAGTGAGTGATTGTAGCCAATTCAAAATGCTGCATCTTGTCTTATCTTTATTTGCCACTGAGGTGAAAACCTTTTTTAAATTATTTTTACATACTGTAGTGCCATGACTTCCACATCCTAAAAAAAACGATGACCTGACAAACTGATGACCTTGTACATAAATTACCGGCAATTATGGCACTTTTGCACAAATAATTTACTATCCCTCATGATCTTTTTTATTTTATGTTGATTATTAATTCAATGGTATCATAAAATATCTATTGAAAAGAAATATTTTATGTTCTATACAATGATATATATAACGTGCTATTGGATATTTAAGTTTGCGTGTCTGTGCTGTTTCCATTCAGCGCCTGGATAGCCTGCTGCTGCAACACAAATATTTGTCAATATGAGATCAATACAGAAAGCTTTAACTCTCAAAGGTCTTTGAGACATGCCACCACTGTTTACTTAACTGCTGTGCACATCAGACGTGTTTGTGCTCTGCAGGGGGTGTTTTCTCTGAGACCATGCGTGACTGGCTGATAGCCATCCCTTAATTGACTGCTTGTTCCTGGTGAGCCCTGGCCTGTGTGTTATGCATGCACACTGTCAAACCCCGACCCCCCCCCCCCATGCTCAACATGTTGCGGTAGCTGTGTCTCATATTATGGCCATTGAAGACACAGTCCTCTCCATATTTATATTTACCATAACTCTCAATAACTATAATTAGTTTTCTAGTCCAGCAGGAGGGAGGAGGAGGGGCGAGACGACCGTGTTTCCCTACGGAGTGCATTCGAGTAACACGGGAAGTGGGCGTAACTAAGCAACGCCGTCCGTCGTCGCAGCAACGGCGTTCGTTGCCACGGCAACGGACGTCGCCTCCCAGGGAGTCGCTATCGCCCTGAAAAAGCTGTAATTGCATCCGTAAATCCAAGCTCGGGGGATAGTTTCCCGCGGTGGACGAGTCCGAGACTTTATTACTTTAACATCCCCTGACCTTTATGCGCTGTCAGAAGAAGCATGCGGCCTCACAAACACAGCAGCAGCGACAGTGCCAGCGACAGATGGGTGTTCCTCGCCCCTGTGGTAAATATTACTTTTTATGCATACTTTCCATTGACCAGCAGTGCTATGCAACTATTAAAAGTTTCAGCCGTAGTTGAACTTGGTAGCCTCTGATGTTTGATGTTTGATGTTTTTGCATGCCGCTAAGAGGTGTCTTGCATTACATTAATATGTTGATTTTGGAAGGTAAACAGCTGCAAGTTGCACCTTACTACAGTCAAGTCTTTGGAAAATGAGGCAGCCCAGAGGATGGTGAGTCATTACAGCCATAGTAACAGGGATTTCTCATTTACAACAGATATTTACGAGTGTTTTACTATGTATTCATGGATTTTGCTTCTCACAGACTGGCTCTTCATATCCTGTTAAAGAGAAGTGTATAAACACTACCCCACCAATTACGCACTCTAACCAAGGTCAGACGCATTCTCACGCATTCATTCACTCAACAGCATCCCAAAAAGTGATAAATCTGAAGTTTGTTGCAAATCTCCCATGGACTATTTGCAATCTCTGCCCTCTATAGACAATAGGTTGCATGTCTGCATCCAGAGACGACTTGTCCAGACACCTCCAGTGCCATCATGTACCAGTGACTCTATACCTCACTCCGCACAGGATCTGGCACCGCTAACAGGTGGTGCTCATAGTGGCTGGAACGTAGCTTCACACATTGTTCATGAAGCTCAAGAGAAATATGGGAAGGAAACGCATAGTGCAGGGTCCATGTACTACCGTAATGCCTTGAACTTAACAAGACTTGCAGGTAAAACTGGTGTTATCTCTGGAATTGTATCTGGCTTCATAGCATTTTTATACCTTACAAGTATCCATGACAAATATTGTGATATTTTTGTGGATGTCTATCTGTGTGTGATTTCCATGTTAGGTGGCTCTGCAGAGTATAAATACAACACTGTGTCTCCCCTCACACGGCTGCCTTGGGACAGATTTGGGTCCAGTTTTCAGAGAATTGACATGGACAGGTATGGATGGTTTCTTCATCCTCTAAAGAGGTTTACCTTTGCAGATAACATTTGTAACTGGCACGTTGTGACCGAGCCCAGATCTCTTTGTCTTTTTTCTGTTTGTCTTTCCTATTCTTGTGCCACACAAACACAAGTTCTTCAAATATCCACCAGGGTGCAGCAACCTCCCTCAAATACCTACACCGTGTCTTCTAGTGAAGTGTAGTGAAGTGTGAATCTGTACTCTTGCGTACAACTAAATTGCCTTTTGATTATTTCCAGGCGATGTCTGGTGGAGTGCCCCCAGCTGGGCTTTCTGGATGGACTGCAGCTCCTCAACCTGCAGCACAATCAGATCACAATGATCCAGCATCTGTCACAGCTGCAGCAACTTGTTTTCCTCAACCTGAGTGACAATCACATCTCTGACATGACTGGTATCGAGGCGCTGAGCTCTCTCAGGATTCTGATGCTGGGGAAAAACAGGTTTGTTGTCGATTCACCATTTTGCTTGTAAAAATTCACAGTGATTGTATATCAGATGGGAAGTTATTAACTTCAACCACAACTAGAACTGGCCACATGGTGGATTTGTGGTTAGTGCTGCATCTCACTATAACTATCTAGGTTTGAATCCCAATCAGACCAAGAGCTTTCTATGTGGAGTTTTATATTCTGTCTATCACCTGGTTCTTTTTAGGTTAGCTGGAAATCCAAAATTTGCTAAGAGCTGAGTTTGAGAGTAAATAGTTTGTGTGTGGCCTTTGGACTGGAGACCCTCATGATAATTTAAGGTACAAAGGGGCAAGGAAAATCCATGGTTGGTTGATGTAGAATTAGGCACAATTTGTTCAGGTCATCCTGCTACGTACACAGAACATTTGCCATTCCAGCTGCCTCTGTTGCTTAGTTAGATTCCAGTCTAATGTAATTGGAAAAGCTGTGAATGTCGGCATCCACCATTTTTGCTTCAAAAGGTCAACGGGAAGAAAATTCCAGTCACAAATCATTTTGAATGACACAAAGGCCATGAAAACATTTGTTCTCACTTTTTGTGAATCCTGACATTTATCTACTAAAAGACCACGGATAACCAAGGTCGCAGATCCCTCTATTTGCATTTACTCATAATTTACTTGTTGGTCAGTTTGCTGTTCTTCAGGTGCATGTACAGAAGACCCCATATATCTGTACACTTCTACTGGATTTCGGACCAACACTGTCAAAAATATATTTCAGGATCCAGAGGGTCTGTTGCCTGGGAAGCCTGTCCAAACTGAACGTCCTGGATTTGCATGACAATCAGGTACAGTTTCCTCATTGTTCTCCTACCCACATGCAAGTGTGTGCGTGTTTAGTCTGGTCCGTTTAGTTGCTGATAGTGTAACGGGAGATGATGATTTTCAGCTGCGCAGTTCTGCAAAAGTGGATCGTCTCCTCCACCTCCTCCACAATGTGGCTAACTTGTGGTTTAACTTGTGTGAGATTCATCCCTCTTAATGTTAGAGTCAGACAGACACAGCAGCTGGAAACATAGCAGAATTCACACCTGTTTTCAACCTCTCATCTTGTTCCACTGTCCCAGAGAATAAAATCAAACTGTTACTCTCTGATATTGTTTATAAAGTGCGGTTCTGTTTTATAGATCTGCACCTTAAACTGCAACTTTTATGGACAAACACATTAATTTTTTTCTGGTATTTGATGTCTGATGTTATTGTCTCTTTCCAAGTCTGAAACCTGATAGAAGTACTAAACATCCTTTAATGTACTTGAGCTTTTAGAGACTTCGCCTCAGCATTTGTTTTGGTTCCCAGCAATATGAGAGAACAAAGGAGTGAAAATCATCAGAACCCACAAGCTGTTGTCAAGGGTCTCCTCCCACGTCCAACTCCTAAGTGACCCCAGGATGATTTATTCAACAGGCACCACTATTTTGTATATTCTCAGCCTTGGAAATGGTGATGAGCTCTAGCAGAGGATACTATTCCTCTATTAATTTTGGTCTTTATCTATTATTTGGAGCTGTTTCCTCAGACCCCTCGCTGGAGCATGGCTGACTGATCCAATGATGTCAGATGAGGATTTTAGCAACTTGTGGAATTGGAAAATAAAATAGGCTGGATTCCCTTGGTCAAATTAGGTTTTTGCCAGTTTGCCGCCCACGTTCCTCCTCAGAGAATTACTCCAGAGATGTGGTAAGGCTCTGGCACTGGCTGCTCTTTGCATGAGCAGACAACCCAATTATTACTGAAAGACTGTGACAGTGCTGTGTTATTTTCCCTGGAAGAGGACTTTCTATTGCCTCAGGCTCTGTCCTCTTGATTTGTATCTATACAGGTAATCTAAACAACTCTGATGATATGACAATTCAGTGCTGAGTGCCTGTGGAATAAATTGATAAACAGAACCTTTTGTCCTCTCCTAGCACCTTGTATTCAGGGCTCGCCTTTTGTTGGCAGGCGCCTATTCGGGAGCAGATGATGAATCTATTATTATGGCCAGAACAGGTTGCTTTCCACTCGCTCACTTCAAAACCACCTGTTGTGTGCTCGGAAATAGCACTTCACTCAGTGTTTTCCAAAGCTGCTACAGGCCTGACCGACCACACAAATTCAATGTGAACTGCTGCACAGTCGTAGCACAAAGCGATGCAGTGGGTTTAGTCAGCGAGGGAATCAGATGATTAAATTAAAGACATGTTTAAAATAAAGCTGCATGCCACAGGCTGTTGTTTAGTCAGCAGAACACCGGCTGTTTGTCTAATATCACCCTCCCATCCTTTTGTTGTATCTTTCCCGGCCTCTCCATTTACTCAGCAGGATGTTCAGGATGTGCTTCATTTCCAGTATGCTTGAGTGAGTCAAAATGAAATATTCGCATCAGGAATGTATACTCCCAATGTGACAGGACTGTTCGATTACCAATTCAGTTGGGCTAAACTTTAAAATCTGGAAATGTAGACATGTTCACTTGCTGTTCAAACCAATACTGATCAGTGTGATGAAAAGTAAAAATCTTTTCTTCCTTCTCCTTTTTTAATTGGGGAACATGATCATGTGACAATGGCACAATGAAATGAACTGAACATGAAGTAGTAGAAAAATTTAGTCGTAGTAGTAGTATAAAATAGAGTAGTATTTTACATATCTTAATTTGCTATTTTTGCTGCATTTTGCTGCATTGCACTTGTGGCATGTAGTGACAATTAAGTTGAATTTAATCTAATCTAATCTAAAGGTAAAGATGAATGAGTTTAGGTAAGTGTACAGCAGTATACACAGTGAGACTTGACATTGTTGGACAACCAATCTTCAGCGACATTTTCCACTCCAGTTGCAATTTGCCTTTGATAAACTCGCAGGACCTTGAGAACTACCCTGCAGGGGTTTTAAAACTAGACCATCATTAAGCGCATATCCATGCCCCTACAAATCAAATCAGCCCACTGTAGCCTACATGTTGAAGTATCCTTGGTCAAGATGCTGAACACCAAATTGCCCTTTATGCTGTGTCATTAGTGTGTGGGAATAGAAACAGCTACTGGTTAAGCAGACAGACCGTGTATAGAAGCCTCTGTCACCAGTGTATGGAGGCGAGAGAAGCAGTGAAACTGACTTGTGTATAATAAAAGTGCTTAGAGTGGTCATGAAGATTTGAAAAGCACAAATAAAGAAACAGGCTATTTTCCAAAATCATTTTGATTTAATCTGACAAAATCTGTAATGCACGGTAAGAGTTCAGCTGAAGGTAGGAGACTGGCTTTGCTGCTGTTAATCATCCTTCTAACAAAGATGTGTCCGGGTTCTGCAGACCACACAAACTAGTCTGAGAAGTGATGCACATGACCTAAGGAGGGAACGAGGCATGAACACTAACATGCACAGATCGTTTTGATAAATTAAAGGCAGGGAGTTGACTTTAGGACAAGAGTGGGGCGCTCCACTTTTTTATCGTTACATCAAAACTCAGAGGAGCTATTCTGGAAGAACGACCAATGTAAACATCTCCATAATTCCAGTCCATAGTTAAAAAAAAGTGATTGTTTCCATGATATGGCAAGACCTTAAGCAGCCACTGTCAGCATATCAACAATGGTTGTGCAATTGCTCTAATGGCCATGGGGAGGAGACAGAGGGTCTGCACTGCAGGTTTTAAGCCTCTTTGAGCATTAAACAAGTGTCATAAAATAATGGATGCCCCTACATTCTCATCCATGTCCTATTTCTGTACCTCAAGTGTCCAGCACAAGGGTAGCTAACACTGCAAGACAGACATTCACGATGTAAGCTCAACATCCTTGAGTCCTGACCTACATAACTAAAAATGTTTTATTCTCACTCTGTTTTGTGCTGGGAAGGGTGGTTACTTTCGCCTAATTTTACTGCTTCACACATTTTTCGACGTAATATTTGAACCAGAGGGCTGTCACAAGCTTTCTCTCTAACATTTTGGGTACTATTATCCTGTTAATGTGGAATGATTGCATGTTAACTGAGGACCTGTTGATGCAGTATAATGACCACATTGCAGACATCCTTCACCAAATGTGACTGCTTAATGGTGGTGTTTAGAATTGCTTTCTTTAGCAGTACTACTAGACGCACACCCACACCCTACCCTGCCTGGTTTTCTTAAAAACACTTTTTGTTATGACATTTAAGGGGCATAACCAGGAAATTTCTCTTCATGCTCATATTCCAGCAGATCAACCGCATGCTTTTTCTTGTAATGAGCTCCATTACGGACAAAACGATGATTGGTGAATAGTGCTGTTGCCTCACAGCAAGAGGGTACAGCGGTTTCCTTGTGTAGTCCAAAAGCATCAATGATCAGGTTGATTGGAGACTCTAAATTACCCTGACTGTAGGTGTGAGTGTGAGAGTGGGTGATGTAAGATGGACCGGTGACATGTCCAGGGTGTCTTGCCTGCCTTCGCCCCATGCTAGCTGGAGATTTACCCCAGCAGACTCTCTTTAAGATAATATTAGGGTGCAAGGCGGGTAAAATAATGGATGGATGGAGTTCCACGAAAGAACTCTGGAGTGCCGAGTCGGTCGAGATGCAAAGCTCATATTAATCCTCATATTACAACGGATTTCCCTGTGGGTTCGTGTGTGGACTGTAAATCTTGTTATTTTTTTTACACACATGAGCCTTCGAGTCATAGCAGACGCTCTGGGAGTGCCATATTCACTAGCCTGCGGACCAGAAGCCTTTGCACAGCCTGTCTTCCAAAAACAGTACAGATCAAAGGTGCAAGTTACAACAGTTATTATTTTAAGACACCGTCTAAACTAAAATTGTTCTCCAGTTGACTTATTTGACATTTCAACTGTAATGTTCCTTGGGATTTTGACAGAATCTCTGAACTCCTGTTGTCCTTTTAACATTAACCGCACACTCACAGTAAGCAATTCAGGAGGCATTTGCAGGGTAAAAGCCACTGGGAACATTTCTGAAGTATTTTAAGTGTCATTATGACAGGAACCTCCAAGTGCTTTCTCTCCCAGTGAAGAGGGGAGACAACCAGGTATCATTTAACAATTGACTGACCCTCAGCTGCTTGCTTGTTGTTGAGATTTTTGAGGTCAGGGAGGAGTCAGGGGGCTGAGTGCATGTCAGTCACTTACTGTGTGCTCAAGTGAAGATGATTGTTGCTGTGGGTCACACAGAGGTACGAGCAAAACGGAAAACTGGAGACGACATTTCAGTTTAAGTGGCTGTAAGCAGAAAATGAAGTCTGAAATATTGCAGAGAACATTTATATCACCTCTTTTTTAAGGCTTTTTTGCACCCCAACAACATTTCAATTTGAAAAACACATTTCCCTGAATTGTAAGTCGCTTTGGATGAAAGCATGAGTAAATGTAAAATGTAATGTAATGTAAATGTAAATGTTTCAGGTCACAATTCAAAGTACATAGATATCCCCCAACATAGGACTAAGAATATTAAAGATGTGGCTAATATGATCTTCAAATTCACCATCAGCATTTCTGTGTTATTGAGTGGCAACTCTGTCTGTCTTTGTGTGTAATATAATTAATCAGATTTTCCTCTTACAGAACTTAACATCTGAGCTGACGGCATTCAGCTTTGAGGCTGAGGTTGACTGTCTGTTCTTCCATCCTATTCTCTTGAACATGGTGTATCAGGAGCTCCTTGAGGGAACTTTTCACATATGTAATAAATGCTCACATGGGCTCCATGAATTAAGTGCTTTTTTGTGGTTAAAGGTTAGGTTCATGTCTTCTCAAAGCCACGGTGACCTCATATCTGTCCCATTCCCATGAATATGATCTGTCAGAGATTCCTTTAGGGTCTTTAAACAATGTTTGTTTGGACTCAAAGCAAAACTGATCAGAGTTTAGTGGTCAAAAGTCAAGAAGTAATTTTTGGCCATCATTCAACACCATAGTTCAAGAAAAGAAAGGGGTATAGCTATCTTGAGTTTCTGGATTTCAAGAGCATATACAGTTTCTATATTTGTAGCATCTTCTCAGAAACATCCATATTTAGATATTGTCAGTCAATGACAAATCTGTTGGTCTCGCTGATACTTAACTTAAAGTTTGTGTTAGAACTCCATTAATCAGGATGTTTTCCACTTATTCCCTCAAAACAGTAATAATACATACATTCTTTGTCTCACTGTCCTCTCATACAGATCTGCAGGATAGAAAACCTCTCGCACCTGAGCGAACTGCAGGTTCTGAACCTGTCAGGAAACGGCATCTCGAAAGTGGAAAATCTGCAGGGCCTGGACTGTCTAACTGAACTCCACCTACGACACAACTGCATCTCTGGGGTGGTGAGAGGCCTCTTTCCTAATTAGCAACAGCTCAGCGCTTTTTATTCAGTGCTTGGTTCACCTTTTCACTGTGAACACAAACTCACTGTCAACCAAGATGAATACGTTTCTGCCCTTTACCTTTGTGGGGCTTCAATTCTCCTCTTTGCAGGAAGGAGTTAGAAGTATTTGTGGCATGTGTTACAAGATATCTCAGTAAGTAATAGTAGTAATTAAAATAGTTTCAGGGCACAGTAGATGTAGACATGTTTTCCTCCCTGGACTTGAAAGATTTAAAAGATTTAACCATTTTTTTGCACTGTGAAGGTTCAGTCATGTGAGTTGAGGCAGCTGGGTACCTTAATGCATTAATGCACTGTATGCATGTTCATGCGGCTGCCAGTGGTACATTTTTTCCGTATTTTGATGAACAAATAAACAAAGTCATGCATGCTGACAACTGTTCAGCAGGAGAGTGCTCCTCTCGCTGATGAAAGTGCCAGTTTTGCCCCTCATCTTTCATCTTCATGTCATGCCTTTGACGCAGACCGTTTGATAGTTATCATTTCCACTGTTATGGGATCACATGTCGCAGTTTTCTCTGTCACAAAATAACAAACGCAGATATGACTTCAATCGTACCTCTGTGAGGAAGCCTGTGGTGAAATGCATCTCGGTGGTGTTACCTAGGGAGACGTAGCTCATTACCCACAACCTCCCACCAACTTTCTGGCACAGTGAAAGAGAAACTGGATATTCTAAACACGGACATTCACTCCCCTCAGTTTCTATACTTTTAATCTGATAAACAGAACGCTGCATGCCAAAACAGGCCCCTTCATTTCTATGCAAATCCCCTAAGTCCTTTCCTGCTTTTTGGGGTAGAAAATACAAATGGAATTCAACGTGGTGTTTGTATGAAACCTCTTCCCATGACTCACCCTGTCCTCTGCGTGCAAGTTCCGATCAAGAACCACTTCCAGTGCTAATTATCGGATGCAGAGTTTCACTTGATACACAGGAGAGAGGAAAATGCTACCCCTCAGCAGATTTTCCTGTCTCTGTCATTAAGTGGTGTTTGCTGCCAAGTGTCTGCGCAAAGTAAATAACCATCCTCCAGGTGTCCAGGTTTTCCCTCTCACAGTATATGTATGAAAAAAGGACCAGGAAAAAGTGCTGCAAGTGTTTTATTGATAAAACCTGTTGAAACACTCATTCATCTAAAACATGTTGTATAAAGACAGGAGAGGAGGTAAATACTGATTCTTATGTAGTACCTTTTCAGTATTAATGTCCTTCACTATTCATCTGCTCAGTCAGTAGCTTTAACCATGTACACACATTCACACAGGGGAGTTTGTGGTTCAAAATCTTACCTAATGATACTGTGACATGTAGGCTGCAGGTGTTGGGATCGAACCACAGACCTTTCAATGAGTGGATGACCAAGCTGCCCTGGAGCTACAGTCATCCAGTCAATGTGCATATATGGAAATTCATATATAGTATCTATCTTGTTATGCATCTAGATGGTTACCCATACACTCTAAATGCTGTAATCAGTCTTTTAGTTTAGTCATAGCTGTAATCATACATTTCCATTTAGATTAATTATGTTTTTCACATGTGATTTAGTGTATAATTCTTTCATAAACCAATCATTGCTGTTTAAACTTGCTCTCAGGTAGGTCTTCCCAATAAGCAATCCTGTGCCAGTCATTTATTCATGCATTTTACACATTTGGCAGGAGGAGCAGTGCTTTGTTTGGATGAGCCGGGTGGCCAACATGCTAAATTAGACAAAGCAGAGGATGATGTATCAGAGACAGCCTGGCTTTTCAGGGCAGCAGGAGTTGCTCCAACAGGCTTATCTTCTTGTGGGGCCAGTAATAGAAACACAAGAGACAGAATAGGCACTGTACAAGAACAAAAATACTACAGGTGCAAAAATGCTAAATACAAAATATACAAACAATTATGAGATTTGCATGGAAAATAACAATAAAGCTACAGATTATTGCAAGAGTCACCAAGACAATAGTAAACATATAGTGCAGAATGGAGACGTCAGACCTCTGTTGCACGTGAACTGTGTTACACAGTTCTTGCACATGTACATTGTCCTTGTTGTGTCCTTGTTGCTCAAGGGCAAGTGAAAATGTGAAAATGTGGCATAAATTGTATGTATGTGTGTGTATTTACATCTCCTGAATCTATTATTTCCTCTCGGGTAACTTGATATGCTGCCACACTACCTTCAGTAAAGGTCAGTTTTCTCAATGACGGGATTTAGTGTAACAGCAACAATGCATATTTAGGTGACAAAATGTGAGCTTCAGCAGCAAAGGTTGTTGACAAGCTGCTATCACACAGTAAGCCATCTTTTTGCCACTGAAAATCCAAGCTATTGATTCACAAATGGAGTGTGAAATGCAGTGCAAAAATAACACAGACAGGCAAACCTCACTCCAGATTGTAGTCTCAGCACAATGCATAATTCACCACATCTGCTATTCTAGTGTATTATACCTGGGGCCAGATGTGTGTCAGCTAAGCTTACAGCTCAAGTCTGTGCTATTCAAAGAGCAGCCACAAACTCTCTGACCCCTCCCCAACATCCACATGAACATGTACATTTATTTGAGCTGCCTCCGTCTTCGGTTGTGGTGTGTTTTTGCAGAGGTGGTGAGAGGAGTAATGCCTCTGTCAGTGTGAAAAATGAAGACACGCAAACTGTCAATCCAAAGAGGGTGGAGCTGCTCTAGAGAGGTGGAGGCACAGTCACAGAGACACATAAATACACACCCGCAGGCACATCAGCACATACAGCAACACAGCCGTACACAGCCTCACATCGGATTCTGTCAGCCCATTGGTCCTGATCAATCGTGTTTTCTGCAAAAAGGGACCACATTGGTGGGCGATTGTTATGCAGCACATCAGCTCAGCGATGACATCATTCTGTCTGAGACAGGGTTTCTATATTTAGTCTCAGACAGGGTGCACTGGCTGAGGCTTCACCAGCATCCTTACAGGCACAGGCACAGACTCAGGGGGTGCGATGGGGGGTCAGGTAGCGCTAGCACTGGATAGCATGACTTGCAGGATTTTAAAAAAAGGAAAGAGATCATCTGTGTGTATTGCTGAGATGCACAGGAAAGAATTGTGCAGACAATAAGAGAAATCTCCATTTCTTCTTAATGTTAATACAATTATAAGCAATTATCCTAGATTATTAAGTGCTCATAGCTAGCTTGTTTACCATCTTAGCTGATAATAAAACATAGTGAAATGATGCTTCCCCTCAACCTTATTTTATTTTTCTTTATTATGGATATTTTTATATTATTATTATATTGCTATTTTCGTATTATTACACTGTCTGGGTTGTCACAATCAATTTCACTGTCAGTGTACTTGTACAATTGCGCTTTACAAATCATATCAAACTATGTAACAATTTTACATGAGTTTCAGGGTATTCAACAAATGAACACTTAAATAATTAAACTAAGTCATGTATTTTTTGCAAGGAAGACCAGCAAAGACCAATTGTTGGTCTTTCAAGGAAGACCAACCAAAATGTCTGTCAGAAATGCTCAATAAGAGATGAAAGGTTTATAATTAGTTGTGTTGTGTAAATGTTAGACACTTTTAGATATCTGATAAAGATTGTAATCATCATAACCATAATCATAACTACAGCAATATTAACACCACCATCAATAATTGTATTAATGCTATTATTATTACTATTATTATTATTATTGTTCTTCTTCTGTCACTGGAGAAATACTAAAGGAATGTCCTAAGCACATCTTTTTAACAAAGCAGATCTATCAGGCATTCTGGATGATTGTAGGATGTTCTGTGTGTCCGTCTTTCTCAAGCTTTGTCGCTTGAAAAATACTGGGAGGTTGAATTTTATGGGTAAATCAGCCAAGGCATATGCACAAGATTCGTTTGATGGTTGTTATCTGTGACACTTTTGATGTGTCCTTTCATGTCGGCATCACTCGGCATATTTTGATGTGCTTTAAATTTGTGATGAAAGTGCACCGATGCCACTGATCTAGACCAGCAAATCTCACACTAGACACCTGTAAAACAGTTTGCATTAATCTCTTGTACCTGAGGCTTTCAGAGTTCACGGATGAGTCATAGTTGTCCTCCAGCAGGTCTTGAGATGAGACAGGATGGTATGCTTGCTGTAAACATAGCATTTAGTGAAGCGAGACTTGAAAACAGAGTATCAGCAGAGTGTCAAACCTATTGTTCAGGAGTAAGAAAAATGTTTCACTGTGTCCATAGAAATGTGGGAAACCAGGACGAGTTATTACGTAACATATCCGCATGGGTTGTGTGGATGGAGGTTGTGTGGTATGGATGGTAAATGATGAGACTTCAGTCTCGCGGTGGTGTATGCGGTGAGGCAGCACAGCGCCAACGCTATAGAAATGCGGGCTGCCAGCACCATCAGCTCTGGAGGAGGCTGCAAGGCGGTGGCTGCAACACTGGTGGACGCTGACGCAGCTCATTCACACTGCTGCTGGGAGTGTCCTCTTCCCTCCCATTTCCAGTATGTGCAACACTGGCCATCCCCTCACAGACACACACACACACACACACACACACACACACACACACACGAACACACACAGGACATGAAGCCCTCCTACTCTGCCATCTGATTAGCACTGTCATTATGACATTGCCTTTTTGTCCCTGTGAATCCTCGTGGCGCTGCCAGGTGGCCAGCTGCTGCTGCTCCCCACCCCACCCTCACACTCCCTACATTCATCCATTGATTTTGATGCTGAGGCTTCCTAATGAAGCGCCGACCCTCATCCCGTCCTGTTTCCACTGAATCTCACCCCGGCTTTTTGTTCTTGCATGATGAGGTGCAGCGGCTCGCTGCTCAGAGCGACTGCATGTGTATGTGTTCCACTGAGCATTTCGAGTTCGCCTTCTGCAGCAGGGGATCTCTGCAGTAGTGCAGCACACTCTCCTCTCTCTCCCCTCCCCCCTTCCTCCTCATGCTCTCTCGCCCCCTCTCGCTCTCTCTCTCTCTCTCCCTCTCTTTCTCCAGCCCCTCCTCTCCATGTGCAGACAAGACAGCGTGCTGTGTGTATGTGTGTGTGTGTGCATGCGCAGGGTGGATGGGGATGCTGTTTGCTGGAGCTGAGAGCTACAAGGTGACTGTGGGAATGGAAAGGGATACAGAGCTCTGACGACAGTGACGATGCAGTGTCCTCTTCCTGAGCACCTTCTCCTCTTCACATCCCTCCATCTCTCTCTCCTCCCTCTCCCTCTTTCTCTTTCTCTCTCTAGACTGAGGTGGACCGCCTGCCCTGCTTGCAGCGTCTCTTTCTCAGCTGCAACCACATCACCAGGTAAGAGCTTAACTCCCTCCTCCCCATAAGGTAGGGACTTGGATAGGGGACGCACAGTTCTGCATCCACTCCCTTAGCTCTTGGCAGGGCCTGGCCCACAAGCTGCAGGCACAACACAGGCACACACACTGGGACACACACACACAGACACATATAAACACATAGAGGTTTACTGTGGTAGGCAGATTCTCTAACCTAGAAAACCTGCATGGGTTCTTTATTGTAGTGATAAGCTCAGTGTCACCTAAAAAATGGGTGTGTCAATACTTAAAAGTTATTCAGATCATAGAGGAGGAGGGTGAGAAAAGGTAGCTTTCCCCCTCAGAAAAATAATGATTTGAAGGTTGAGTGAATTCAGGAGAACTAGGTAAAGGTGAACAGCATTTGCACATTTCTCCAGTAACTGTGCTTCCTTTTTGCCTCCTATCTGAGGCCTGCAGTCAAGATGTCATGGGGCTAACTTGTCAAAGTGGCTCAGCTTTCTCACTGAATAAGTGTGCTTTGAAAATGCTGTGTGTTTGCCTGGAGGAGGGGCCTGTGTGTGCGGTTCAGAGTGGAGGGGGACAGTGGTCACTGGCCTCCTTCTTCATAGTCACCTTGTGCCGTGATAGATCTGACCTGGCGTCTCAAGCCGACCCTGCTGTTCTATTGTCTGTGTGATTCTGTGTCTGACACACAGGCAGAGTCATGACAACCAGACAAAAAGCAGAACATTCACCAATGTGCTTTCTAAAACTCTGAATGACGTTGTAGATTTTCTCAGTGTGGGGTTAATCAACTAATCCCCACTGCATATTTTTTTTACATATTTTCTTCTCTATGATTATGTTTATGACCACGACAGTCAAAACTACTCATGTGAATCCATGCTCATAATGGCAATGCAGAATCCTGGTGCGTGTGCACTTTTTGAAAAGGTTCAGAGCTGATAGGAGCACATTTGTGCTCTGTTGCTAGGTAGAGGGCAAGATCACAGTCGTCTGTGATGTGTTGCTGTGAGCCGGCCCAGCAGCAGATGTTGGAGCAAAAATACATAATTAATCTTGAGGGTTGTTAGTTCAGTTATCATAATATTACATTTCCAGCCTGAAGTAAGTGGAAGATTCTATGAAATCAACACTGAAATGAGGTCAATAAACTCCAGCCTGAGGACAAGGACTGTGGTGGGTGAATTTGGGGACTAGCCACACCTCATCATGCACAGCATGCAATCATTTAGAATAGTCACTTTGTACTGGAGCTTTGATAGCTCCGTGGGACAGGTGCATGTTGACTTTCCCTGACTGCAACTCTTGCTGAGCTGTTTTATCATTATGATGATGATATGATTATGAACTCACTTGTTATGCAAAATGCATGAAATTCAGTCAAGTACCAAACTCTAGTCTGAATAATCACTCAGAAAACCACCCTCATGTCATTGCCAGAACACGATTTTCTCTGTTAGAAGTAATTGTGTGAAATGACAGAAAGCATTGTGCAGGTATGTGAGTTAATGTCAAGTAAAGACGCCCTAAGTTTTATGTGTCTGTATGAATTAGACTGAGACAGAGACTGCACCAACTGTTCTCGCTTTAGTAGTTCAGTGAAGATTTATTATCTGATGCATCTAAATAAACCTCTGGCATCATTAGGCAGGGTGCAGTGTAGAGGGTCCAAAAGTAGTTCCGGGCAAATGATTCATCAAGGTTATTATCATAAATTAGAAGCGATAGAATCTCCCCGGCCTGACATAGCATGACTGTGCTCTCTCATGTCTCCCTTTGCCACAGGGTGAAAAGGGCAACAGTGCACTGGATAATTTCTCTCTCTGCTGCCCCTTGAGTAAGGTTGCCAGTTTGTCTCCTTAATTGCCAGTTTTTCCCATCTTCAAGGCAGGCTCAAATTGAAGTTCAGCAGGGAAAACATAGATGGGGAATGTTGCTTTGTTTGACTTAGCAGGCCAGTGACTCATGGTTTCCAGTGCTGACTTTCATCCTCACATCTCTGCATTCAGTGTTTTGTTTCTGGATTGAAAACGTGTGTGTTTTAATGAGTTGTTCTTGTTTCTTTATGTTTAGTTTCGACCAGCTAGCCTGCCTTGGACAGTCACGCTCCCTTTCTGAGCTCACCCTGGATGGGAATCCCGTAGCCCTGGAGACATGGTACAAGCAGGCCGTCCTGCGCTGTGTGCTTCATCTGAGACAGCTGGACATGAAGCGCATCACAGTAAGACTGCACTGCTTAACTCTGTTTTCCCTGTCTTGAAATGAAATGAGAAATGAATGAGAAATGAGATGCTTATGTACATTTACATTTATCATAAGAATTTTCTATATTTCTTCATTTTTAAGACCTAACCCTAACCCTAAGTGAATCATATGATCATATGGGGAAAATGTCACATTTGCTTTGATCAGTATCATTTTTTGCCAGTTATATTTACATCATTAGACATAATAACTGTGGTTATATAGAGATATGGCAGCATAACAATTAAAAGTGCTGTATACCATAAATGTATAAGCCTGTGTTATAGGTCCCATTTTGATGAAATATTTATCCATATCTTATGACCCTATCCTTCGTGCCACTCTTAGTTCCCACACATCTTGAGTGGGACTCTGTTTTAACATTGTTGATTTAGCTGATTGATGAAACCCTCGATGATTTGACAATTCAAAACAAACTAGATGAAACCACACAGGTAGAGGTCCATTCACTGTCACTGGAGCATGGTCAAGCCTCTGTACATCTTCAACATCTTTGCTGTAGGTAGCACGTCACAAGCAAAAAAAAAAAAAAAAATCATCATGTTCTGGAAAATGCTGACTAATTACAACACACATAAGTGAAGTAGAGACTAAGAAAACAACGATTGTTGTCAATATGGACATGAAGTCATTGTGTGTATATGCAGCATGCCAACAAAGTGCTCCTGTGGAATATCAGCATACTCTTAGAAGCTGTCAAGCAGGGAGTACCCAGGTCTGAGCTTGCATTTTAAAGGAATCTGTAAGTACCACACCTTGCCCTCAGAACATACTGTCGGTACTTGAATTTTATGTTTCCAACCATATGGTTGGAAACAAGTTTAGCAGGTTACATGATTTCCTGGGCCCATTCTGTCTGTACTGTAGCTGTCTGACCCTGAAATCAGGGACAATGCTTCACTTTTACTTCTCAGAGATGTAACATTTTGATTCGACAACAACAACACCAGCCAAGAACGAGAGACTCCATTTTCAAATGGTGCCATGACATTGCTGTGGGCATGCTTCACAGTAGCCCCTGAAGACCCAGAGTTTCCTTCTCAACTGATATGGGAAAAATTTCCCGTGCACTATGCTGTCAGAGCACGTAAGATCAGACTCTCCAAGACATCTAAGACCTCTATACTCTATTACTAATTGGCTGATATTTATGAATGAAATGAGAGTTGGTGATGCAAATGATGAGATACATTTCTATTGTTTAACTTTGTATAGATAATAAAAAACTGCTCCTCTATATCCCATGGCAGTCAAACTGTTTGGATAATCATTGATTATTAATTCAAATGCTAAATAATGAAAGTTCAACTGAGGCACATACAGAATAGAAGAGAATCTTACTTGCTTTCGCAATGGTGTTCAAGGTTTCTGCTGGTGGTTATATCCAGCACACACAAGGTGAAGGCAGGGAATACACTATGGACAGGTCTCCAGTCCATCACAGGACACACACACACACACACACACACACACACACACACATACACTCACACGTACACGGGCACACACACCATTTACTCTCACACATACAATCAGGGGCAATTTAGATTTTCCAATTGAAAATGGGTCAGTTAATCCTTTGAATAATTGAGCCAGTCTGGTTTAAATGTGAAATTATTGTTTTTCCTAATACATACTTAATGACTTCTTCACGGACTTACCCATAGTAAATTAGCAAACTTTGAAAACCATATGACTTTATGCTTTTTTTAATTCAGATATCTTCACCAATCTTTTAAGAGGTAAATCTCCATAAAGGTTCTGCCTATGAAATAAGAGCTTTGATGGTCTGTGCGATAACACGGCCTGGGAGGCCAGTTAGGGTCTCTAATTGACCTTAATGCTTGTTTTTGGACTGTGGCAGGAAACTGGAGCACCTGCAGAAAACCCACACACCCCCGCAGTCATCTGAACCAATGACCTCTTGCTGTGAGGAAACAGTGCTATTCACCAAGCTTATATTGCTATTTTTCAAAAACTGACACAAATAAGCTCACTTTTATTTAAATATATTTTTCAGCACATGTGTTTTATTATTATCAAATTGTAACTTATATAATAGACTGAACCCTTAACAGCAGTATTTAAGAGGCAGCCTGAAGACATTGCCATTGACAAAAAACAGTTCTCTCATTTGCCAATCAATAAGCTATTGATCATATTTCATAGGGCAGGGTGTATGCCCTTATTGCTGCTCCCATCACATTGATTTCAATAGTGGCACAGTGGCATGGCATCTTCTTCCTCCAGCTCACACCACTGTCCTGTCTCCAGTGAGGCCAGCATTTTGCCCACATTGATCAGACTGAGTTATCTGTCTGTGCTAGCCGGTCACAGACAGCTCAATATCCCCTGGCTCTCGACTGGCACTCTCAGACCGGGCTGGCAGCGTTGCATTCTGGGAGTTTTGGCTTTCCCAAACAGCTGGGCTCAGTTGATCCGAGTCTGTAAATCAGACAGATAATCCTGTGATGCAGCCGGCTGGCAGGAGAATCTCTCCCCCATCCTCCACAGTGGTCCAGCTCTCGTGCAGAGAATAGTCTTCCTGACGTTGGCTTTTGCGGGTCCCTCTCTCTTGAATAATTCAGAACCCATGAATGGAGCGACACTCTGATTGCACGAGCTCTCTCTAACAGGACGAGGATCGGCGCATGGCTGGTGTACAGGCTCGAAAAGAGGAGGAGAAGAAAAAGGAGAGTCACAAGCAGACCATTCATAAGGTAGTACCACTCTGTCCTGATTTGTGTCTGTCATCTTTGTCTGCATGGATGTAGACTGAAATCATACAGCATTTGCACCCTACATTTAGCATAGATTTACAACTGCTATTGTTTAGTTATTGTTGAAGGGAAATGAGTTAGAAGTTCTCCATGCAGATCCTGTGTTTGTCACTGATGAAACATGATCAGCATTCTGATATTGATTAATATAATACTGCTGTAATACTGTAATCATGCTTGAATTTGGCTGAATGGTACCAAATAAACACATTGTCTTGACTCTCCCTTCAAACAAAGAGCTAAAATATTTGGGTCAACTGTTTTTTGCTAACAAATGTGACCACATATGTATTGTATGAGTATTAACTTGAAAAAAGGGTCAGCATGGTCAGTATTTTAATAAAAGGCGTGTGACTGCAGAGTAGGGCACATAGATGTGCTGCGTCTGTAAATGCAGTGGTGGTTGTAATTCATTCCTTTACTTGCCTTGAGATTTTCTGCTAGGCGCAGGCATCTGTTTTTGCAGTATGTGTTTTTCTAAGCATTCTGTATCTTTATGGTCTTCTCCTGAGTCTGCACTGCAGTGGTTTCTCTTGCTGATAGATGGTCTCGCACATTGCCTCTCAGTAACCCAACTCCTGCTAATCCTCAGTGTCCTCAGTGAAAATGTTTTATAGTGAATGCCACAGCTGAGAGTTTGTGAGGGCGAAAGATTCACTCTGACCTGATACTGACTCACCCCCACATCGGGGAGTGGCACATTCCATAAGTGAGTGTATCAAAGCTTCAGCTCGGCCAGAAAAGAGGAATTAAAAGAGCTGAAGTCTTGGAGGAAAGCACAGCCATAGGAGCCAGTGACGATTATACTGAATGGCGGCGATGATGAAGCAAATATATTGGCCCAACACATGCATATACAATTTCATGTAATGTGTGGTATTTGCCAGTCGGCCCCATATGCAGTTTTCAGACTCTCCTCCTGCATCTCAGAGACTAGGCAGAAGGCAGACATAATCATGTCAGGATAGACAGACAGGGTCCATCTCAGCATATGGCCTCTGAGTTCTGCCCCAGAGACTTGTCACTTGAAACCCTCTCTCTCTGTCCTCTGTGTGTGTGTGTGTGTGTGCGTGCGCTGTGCTCATCAAGGAGAAGCGACGTCTGGCCATCCGTAATGCAGCACAGCAATGGGAGGGTGTGAGGGCCTGTCTTGAGCTGCCACCAGCAAATGGTGCTAAAGAAGAAGTTAGTCCGGAGAACAGCCCCGCCCACAGCCCTGCCCAGACCAATGGCCTGGCACAGGAGCCCTCTCCAGACGAGCCCAGGTGAGCACCACTTCACTTTCAGTTTGAGTCAAACTTCCAGGACAGGACGATGAGTTAAAACTTAATGCGTGTGACCTCTATTCCTTGCATAGCTGACCTAACTGGTCTATTTATTAATTTTCTTCATCCAAACGGTGTTTTGGGGTCTGCAGGAGCCTACCTCAGATTAGAGAGGCAGGGATACAACCTTGACAGATCACGCACATACCATTCATTTGCATACTGACGCCCCAGGGGCAAGTCTCAAATTGGCCTAAATATTCATGATTTTGGACTTGAAACTGGGGTGAAACCGTGAAGACACAGAGCATGCAAATTCCACCCTTGTTCTGACCTTTGAGTTGATCCTAATTTTGTAAGGTTAGAGAGCAGCCCACTGAGCCCCAGAGCTGCTCCTTCATACACCAAGCTTTAGTAACAACGTAGCTATCACAAAGCACAGCCTCTGCAGTTATTTTCAATTCTGTAATGTGTGCTTGTAATTAAAGAACATCTAGGATTATAAAACCCCCTCGGCGTCCTTCTGCTTGCTCTGAGTGTAATAGTTTGCCCTGATGCTGAGATTTCTCCCCCTCAATTTTATTAACCAGACGGATAAGCCCAGGTTCAGGACCAGAGCGACCATCAGGGGGAACAGAGACCAGACTACGCACCAACAGCCGTCCAAACAGCCCACGAGATCCCAAGTAAGCCAAGAAAAAGGCACATATATATCAATGCTGTCATATAGTTTGTCTATATAACGTCTAAAATAAACACCCACAACAATGTTTTAAATGCCAAAAAGAGAGGGATCAGTCAGTGGATTTGTAAAGTTGAGGCACAAAACAACATCTGATTTAGAACTTATGTTAAGTTGCATGATTTGGTTATAAAGTTGGCTAACAGTTATGTAGAGATGAAAAATGTACCATGCAGATTGTTCTACTTGTATTTCCCAACGTTTTTACATACCTGCCATTGGGAAACCTCTGTGTTAAAGGAGCATAGAGTTAAGAAAACCTCCAGCATGTAGACAGACAATGAGCAAACATAAACACCATGAGAGTTAAAGGCACTGAATTCTGTTCACTAACCAGTTAGTTGTATAATAATCACAGCAGACCAAAAAGTCTAAACGAGGTTTGTAGCGTGAAGAGATTGTCCTGGTTACAGATCTGATCTCTGCAACAGCTGGCGCATCAGACCCATCTTGAAATATAACAACAAAGTGACCCTTTTACTGACTCTAGGGGTATGGGTCCTGGCTATAAAATCAGTCCATGCACGTCTTAGATGTCTGAAGACAGTTTTCCTCTTTCAGTGTTTATAACATGACATTGGGAGAGCTCTAAATCAACAGTCTGTGCTTGGTCCAGTGTGAGCGCAGGGCTCTGATACACTCTCCCACACAGATTGTGATCCAGGTCTGGATGAGTTATGAGGGGGAGGCTGAGATGAAAGTGTGTGCTGCGTCAAAGGCTATTATTACAAGTTTCAAAGACAGCTTTCCCTTCCTGCACCAGGATACGAGAATGCCCCTTCAGCACAACCTCCCACTGGCTGTGGCTTTGCTTTACAAGGTACAACTGCAGCCGTATGGCTTAACAGGTTATAGTGACACACAGGACTAGCGCCATTCAATCCACTGCACTCTTACGAGCTGGGAGTTGTATTACTTCAGCTGGTATTGAGTGACAAAACAACAAGAGCCTTTAGAAAATCTGGCAACTCCAGTGGCATGAAAGTGAAGGCAGCTCTGTGACAAAAAGGTCAAAGGGTAAAATCCTCCAAATGACTTGGTACATGTACAGTTACAGTGGGCGGCACATTTAAGAGGTTGTTATGTGGGTATGTCAGAAGGTTATATGCCTACACAGGGCAGCTCAGATAACCTCAGATAGCTGTTGAAGTAGGGAAATTAAAACCAACTAGAGGGGAGAGATGATGGATGAACCTTTTTACCTCACTGAAGTGCATTACAAGTGATCACGTATCAGATTGTGATATTCCCGGAAACACAAACAGGTGGGGGAGGTTTATTCTTTTGGAGCCCCAAGAGAGTAGTGTATGTTTTTTGTTACAGGCCTGCCCAAAATCTCCAAAAGATTCTTGTTTTCCATTTAGCTCAGGGTTTGGACACTCACTCACATCTGGATTTGCTCAGTGGCAGCCTGGGGAGCAGGGGCAACCAATTGGTGCATGTACATGTGTCTATGTCTTTAACTGACAGAATTGTAAATTCTGAAAAAAAACATGTTAATGGATAAATCAGTAGTAAAGAAGAGAAGATCCCTCCATCCATCCACTTGCCTGCTTTATACCTGACTGGTCACGCAGGGGAACAGCATGCTGGCGTCTACCTCCTGCACACTCCAGTCCATCGCTGGACATTTCTGGCACTTGGCATTAAGCCAGTCTATTTCTTTTTTATTTGTAACCTTCTGTTTTTGAAAACTCAAACTAAACAATATTTATATTCAACCCACACAAAGGAAGTTCAGTGAAAATTGAACCATTATTTATTGAAGGACCAAATTAGCCAAGAAGAAACTCACAATCAAAATCAGGTCACAGAAAGTCTTAAAGGTGGGGTGGAGGATTTCTCAAAAATGGTTCAAGCAGGCCACATTTTGAAAGGAAAAAACACAGTCCAGCCCCTTTTCACAGATTTCTCTCTGAAGCCACGCCTCCAGAGCGCAGGAACTCTTCGCCCACCTTTAAGTACAAGGGTCATTCATTCTGTGAGGCAGCAGTGCTAACCAGTGTCATGAAAAAAAGAGAGAAAAAATGTGAAAAAGAAGACAGAAAAAAAGCCAAAAGTTATTTGCGTCAATCACTGCACTCCATGAGAATGTGGCTGAATGTGATAACAATATTTGATAGCCGGGTTGAGCACACCAAGAGAGTAATTTGCGCCTGTACAATAAACTACAGGACGTCAGCCTGTGTCACGGACTGGGCTCTCGTTTATTTCCACATGAACTTTAGATTTATTTGATCTGTGGAGATGGAGGTTGGGCTGCATGGCAGGCGGAGAGTTATTGCTCAGAAATTCAATCGTGGGCTTCCACGTGGGAAGATGGAAAGCCCTTTGTGCTACTCATACATGCACTAAAAAGAGCTGTGCCAAGATCCTGAACAGGTGGTTTTTCAGGCATATAAATCAATGAGTTATCTTTACAATTCGAGCGGCCCCTTCGAATGAAACCTGAAATACAAAACCACCACATGCTGTAGCAGCAGATTTTACAGTCACCGTCTGCAGCTCTCAGCACCCAATAAGCCTTACATCTACACTGTAGCAATAAAGGTTACTGGAGATATTTATTTTTGCTTTTTAACAGAGTGTAATGATGAAATGCTCTTTTGAAATGACAGCTAAGAGAGTAATGTTTCATCCGTATCACTACTACACAGTATTTAGGGGATTGGAGACGTGAGTATGCTGGAAGCCATGACTTTCGAGGGGAGGGGGGATTAAGTAGTTGAGAGATGACAGATGTCCTTTTTAAAACTCCTGCTTTAGGATTAAGTGAAATAGCACTAATTGAATTAGATTATGAGTCTAATAGGCCAGAGCAGGATCCATGTGATTGTGTCATACTCTTCATCCGCTCTTCCTGGCCTCCTTCACTTCTTCTGTCAGCGCCAGTTTCTGGGTTCATGTCAAAGTGGGATCCGGGGCCACCTGGCAGCCTTTCAGCTGCGATTATAGCAGAACAATACACGACGCAGAGCAGAGTGTGTGGATGGCTCACTTCCAAGCACGCTGGAGTTACTCTCATTCTTTTCGTGACTTACTGTATGTACATGTTACTCTCCATCGCTCCTGTTCCATCTCCCTCTGATTTACTGCCCCCGGCAATTCAACATCTTGGCGGTGTTGTGTATCGAGATGAATAAACTGTCTGTGGCTGGAGCCGTCCTGTCTATTGATGGTCACGTCCCGTGTTTCAGAGTTAAATACCTAACCTCAGGTATAACACGAGAGCATTGTGTCAGGAAACAAATGGGTTGATTAGGTGGGTTATTCCCTCACTCAGATGCCGCTTAGTGGGAGGGATTCAGGCTGTAATACATGTTTAATCTTCTTGCTGGTTTTCTGACAAGTGTAATTTGTGGTTTATTTTGTTTGGCTATATTGCTCATATAATGTATGCTCATAATAACTTAACAAATTAATACTGTCTTGAATCCTGCACTGTTTCCAGTTCCCGCCATGTGAACACACATGCGTTCAGCCCACACACACACACACACACACACACACACACACACACACACACACACACACAAAAGCTTTAACAATCATGCCCTCAGGCATCTGACCATTCACCTGCTTTTCACACAAAACTATCTAAAATGAGGCCCAAATATCACCTCCCCTTAAACCGCCAGCAGCTCACACGTGTGATGCTAATTTCAGAGTGATTGTGGTAAACTTTTATTAGCTGTAATAAATAAACCATAACCCCAAAGCTTTAACGTGATATTTTTATGATCTGAGGCTTTATGCTTTAAGGCTTTGTGTTAACACTGAAGATCTCTGATACAGATCTCTGCCTTCCCTTCCATGTCTTGGCCAGGGTGCGTCTGCGGTATTTGAGGATGACTTTTAATAACTCAGTTTAATTATTTGCACAATGTCGAAAATCTCAGAGGCATGAGTTGCTGTTCAGTTTGGGAAAAACCAACGGTTCCTAATCTCTAGTGTAGAGAGGAGTCAACTCTAGGGGGGGATCAGTCTGACTGTGCCAGGAACAAAAGTGGCCTTTTTAAAGCAGCTTCAGTTACAGCTTCAATTTGTTTCCTTATGTACGTACCTTTCTGTCTACAGAGTGCCCACTGTCCTTTTCTCTTTTTTTTTTCTTTATCTCTAACTCTTTTCCCTGTCTCACTTTTGAGTCTCAAATACAGTCTTAAAATTGGTCTCAACAAGAATCTTGGATTTGAGTTCTATAATCAAAGGATTAGCCCTCTAACAACTGTGGCTTTCTGTAGCAGCGAGATTGGGAGGGTGTGAAATATGAATAGGGGTGATTAGCGTGTTGGCGGGCTGAACCCAAAAATGATCAGTGTGGAGTAGCGTGCAGCCGGTAGCCATCTGATGCCCTGCTATGCCGAGAAGTCCCCTGAGTGTCAGCAGACCCACAGGGCTGAGCACGTGGGCCCGGGCAGGGAGATTATGTCTCCTTGAGACTCGCTCAGATTCTCCACTCTCACGACTCTCTTATCAGGTCGCACAGGAGAACAGGGAGCAATTTGGCGAGACCATTGGGACACTGACAAGACCATTGTTTCTGCTGTTGCAATGCTGCCGTGCTTTAAAAGAGAAAAAAAAATGATATTCTGTCAGTTCCACAATGCACCTATTTTACAGAGAATGCTTTCTGTGTGTGTACTTTGCAGACTTGTGGAGGCAGGGAGTGGCAGCGTTCAGAGCCTGTCTCTGTCTGACAGTCACCTGGCCGAGCTGGATGGAGACACCCTGCGTTTGTTCGGACTCGGAGCACTGGAGGCCCTGGAGAGGGGCTGGGGGGTCCAGACCGCCGGTGCCGTCACTGTAATAACCTTCCGCTACATCAACTTTGACGCCATTGTTCCAACACTGCCGCGAATAAGGGTCAAGTTCCCCAATTTATCGGTGAGGGATCAAGCTACAGTTTGGAACCATAACACAAATCTCTGAAGACAAAAATAAAGTCAAAAGTGCATGCATCTAATAAACATACAAGACTAGATGATTTAACATCATATGACATATGACATATCTAGAGATGCAAGATGGTAATTCAGAATATTTTGCACTAATATTGATGATATGAAAGTAATGAAAGAGCTTACTCAGCACTCATCACTTGTACTACTGATGAGTATTAAAGCATTTTCTGAGCCATACATTATTTCACCTCCTGCTCTTGGCCATGTAATGACAAAGGTAATCATTAGATATGTGCATTTGTTGGCAGGGTGTTCCACCTACCTCTGCTAAAAACAAAACAAGAGAAAGAAATGTAATAAATGTCAAAAGAAATGTCAAAAGACCTGTCGTCATTTATATGAAATATTGTACAAACCATCTCAATGTTATGCTATGACTCACCTGAACTGACTAAACGTACTTCTATTACAGCATCTGATCTTCCTGGAAACCAACATCAGCCGTCTGCCCCAACTGGCCGCCCTGGCTCAGGTGAGGCGTCTGGACCAGCTGACCATCCACCCCGAGGGCAATCCGGTGGTCGGTCTGGCTCTGTGGCGCTCCTTCGTCATCTACCGCCTCCACCACTTCAACCTGCAGAGGATCAATGGCCAAGAGGTGAGCACCCATCAGGTTTTAAATGCACCCCCCCCCCACTAAATAAAGATAATTTTGTCCTGTTTTTTTTCATTAAATTATTGTGAATGAGCAATGTGTTAAAATCTAATATAGATGACGGGATGATGCGCTGAAGGTCTGCTGTAATACGCTACAGATTTGTACTTTTTTGCAGCACTTACAATGATAACATTGCATGTCGGCTCTGGTTTGTGTGTCTGCTGCAGGTGACCATGAATGACGTGATCGCTGCAGAGCGTGTGTTTGGGACCCTGGGCCATATAGCAGCCACCGAAACTCCACGTTGCAGACTCCTGCTGTTGTTAGAGGAGTCCAGGTGAGAGCATGACCCCCCCGACACTTTGAGTTAGCAACAGTTTAATGACAGGTGTTGGCTGTGCCCTGGAAACGGTGTCTGTTACTTATTTAGATATGTCAAGAATGCATGGCCTCTTTAATGTCTCCATATATGTGTGAGTTACAGCTTGAGCATGCTGGCCACTGTACATGCATGTGCGTGCCTGAACGCAGGGGTTTGTGTGTATACATTGGTGTGTGTGTGTGTGTGTGTGTGTGTGTGTGCGTGTGTTTGTACGAGACGCTGAGACAGAGCCTGGCACCGAGGAGCCAGGGGAATTAGACTATTTGTCTCAGGGTAAGGGTGGGTACTTGGCACCTGGACGCAAACATTCCTCTCCCTCCCCAGCCAAAAGTTCTTCAGGTCTGTCACTCCCGCTTGCTAAAAAACATCCCTGCAAAGCCAAAATCGCCTGAATTTGTCACGCACGGCACTTCACTTCAGTAGCCCGGCATTTTAAGAGAGCTTATACTTTGTTTGTTCTGTGAATAGCTTCCACAGAACAGGAAATGAGTTTTTCTTAAGATATTCCACAATATGTAGTATGTATGACAAAAAAAATGTTTTGCACCAAAAATAAAATCTCACTTAAATCTACACCAAGTTCACAGAAATCCAGGTGAGAAGTGCAGCAGTTAGTGAACCTACTAATGAGTGTTTTCAGTTACAGACACACGTTGAAAATGAACTAGTAAACCTTATGACATCTAGCTCTTGGCTGCAACTCAACCTGATTCATACACTGCTCTAGATAAATATTACACAAATGCCCTAGGGCTGAGATTATTTTTGTATCAGAGCTGAAATCATAATCAGTGTTATCTCCATGCAGCATCATCACCCCTGAAGTCAATGTATTCATTAGTTTCACTAAATACTATTAGATTTCACCCCGTATCATGAAAACTTCCTACTGGAGACTGTGTTTCATTTAACATGTATTGTGATGTATGTGCAAGAAAATGAATGATCACAATTTTCAGAAAATAACAAAAAAAGACAAGACATTGTAATTTATGGTTGTCAGAGCTGTTTAATTGCAACCTGAGTTGATCCCTTGACCTTCTCGTGTCGTTGTTACCTGGGGTGTTCCCTCCTTTCACTCAACACATTTCATCATTTTGTCTTGCCTGCGGGGAAACAGTTTTCACATGAAACCATCTGCACTGACTGAAAAGTTTTTGACCGCTATTGCATCACAAACTCGTGTTTTAAAGCCTTCGAGTTGATTTTATCGACTTTGCATTTGCAAAACTCAGAAACTCTGCAACTAAAGTCTCGTATTAACTTCTGGCTCGATCACAGATATAAAAAAATGAAGTCTCTGAGCAATGATGCAAGGTTGCCATCATTCTTTGCTGACTGAGTCGGACCTTGTTACAACCTGAACAGAGCTGCCGTGAAGCTGAAGGGATGTTTACACTCAATTACACTTGATGTGATGAATACACAACGCTTACTTTTTGTGCTGCCTTTGTGTGGCTGAAGTGAGCAACACTGCATGCAGACATACTCACACTTAACAGATAATGGTATCCTATGTGGAATGTTTGCCTCCAGCTTCCTCTGGAAAAGACTGCTCTGGCATCCTGGCACCGGGCTGTGGGACATGTTGGTGCAGTAGTGCATCACATGAGATTTTATAGGAGTAGACAGCAACTTTTGATACAGTTTACATCACTTTTGCAGAGCTCTGCCGCTTTTATACTGCCAACGTACAACTTCCTGCTGAGCCAGAGGAAGGAAACTGACAAACACTGACATCCACAAACACGCTGACTGCTATCGGCTCTGATGGATTTCTTTAGGGAATTTGTTTTGCGCTCCTTGAAGGACCTAGGATGGTTGAATGGGGTGTTTATCCTTGTTATCCTTGTTTTAATATGGAATTCTTTTCATTTATGCCCTTTTAAAATCCTGTTTTAGGTTTGGGAATATTACCGCTCTTTTCTGAACAGAAGTAGTGCCCTTTCATGCTTATCTGGCAACCACATGTAGCCTTCATGTGGCATTCATCATAGCATTCTTTTAATGAACTAAGGGATAACTGGAGCAATACAGCTATGGAGCATGCACACATCCAGCCTCATTTGTTTGAGTCAGAAGCAGAGGAGCAATCAGATATTGAAGAAGGAACAAGAGCACGTTCACTGACATTTCACTGGAAGCTTAACCAAACTGCTGCCTCACAGTTGTGTGCCTTCATATACCCAGGTACCTGAACAGACTCAAGTCAACTCAAGTTATATCCACAATATTTTGGAGATAGAATTTTGTTACACTTACATTTTATTTCGTTCCAGCTTTTTCTTCCCCCATTCACCACTTTTTAAAACCTACATTTTAATATCCAAAAATTATACTAGATAAGACAACAGATATACTAAACAGACAGACAGAAAGACAGACAAGTTCTTCACAGGACTGAGATGAGTGTGTGTTACTGGATGGACATGAGAACAGACTTCTATCTTACCTTGGTGCCACTGCTGCTGTTTCTCCCCAGATGCCTGTGCGTCTCTTACTCTGGTCTCTCTTCGCCCTGCAGAAAACGCCAGCTGCAGTTCCTGTTGGAGGGGCGTGGCCGACGGGCCGGCCTCAGTCCAGAGGAGCTGCGGGACAATGGGAAGTTGCTGGGAGAAGGCCTGAGCAGAGCGCTGTTCAACTACCCCAGCAGAGACTGCAGCGCAGAGAGCCCTGAGGTCAGCTCTGTATGCATTTTTTCTCCCATCATTTTAACAATGGATGAATGGGTTTTTGGAAAGTGCAACAAGTTTCTAAAGTTAGTAAAAGCTCCTTTCACCGCTGTGACTCAGGGGCAGGGCGGTCTTCACTTATTGGAAAGCAGGTAGTTTGATCCTGAGAATACTACAAGTCGAAGGATCCTTGGGCAAGATACTGAACCCCAAATCAGTGTGTCAAGAGTCTGTGATTGTGATTGTGTGTCTAGAGATCCAGGTTGAGCAGACAGATCATGTAGCCCCTGCTATGAAAAGGAGTGAATGGTGTGAATGTGTGTTGTGTCTGTAAAGTGGTGACAAAGACGGAGAACAGCTGTATATAAAAACCAGCTCAGTTACTATTGTTTGTTTACAGCCACGGTGGTTTCGTTGAGCTGTAGAGCAGAGACACTGAAGGCCATCTCTTGTTTTCCTCACAGGAGGGCACTGTGGAGTCGTCAGAGCGCGCCGCCATGATAGAGCAGTACCTGCAGGAGTTGGTCCAAAGGGCGTCGGACACCAACCTGAAGGGCGAGGCTCTGCACAAGCTCTGGCCCTCCATGTTTGCAGAGATGGTGAGGGACTGTGTGTTGGAGATGAGGGACCGAGCCGCCTTCCGCCAAGCCAGCCTTGCAAAGCTCTCGGAGCCCAAGTGAAGAGGACCAAAGGTTCATGGCTCGGAGAGACGCACGCGCACAAACGCACACAGACACAGAGCTATGTGGACATAGCTTGCCTGGGCACCTCCATGGCTTCGTCTCAAACTCCCCGTTCCTAATCCTAACACATCATCACTTAGTGACTTATCACTGACTGACTGATCAGGTATCACACTGCTTGGAAACAGAAGGGTGTATTTCCCGGGTGCGAGGGATTGGATGTGGGCTGTTTGAGAGATGAAGGAATAAAGTATCAAGACAGGAGCATCTTGACTGAATGTAGATTTTTCACTTTAACACTTTCATTTGTCAGTGGCTGGAGCTGTAACATACTTGAAGAAAGTTTAAGGGACTTCTTCGTCTGTGCTTTAGAAGCCTTCTGAATGACCCCCATCCTCCCCATTACTGTCATCAAATGTGCGCCGTCTCTTTTGTTGAGACTAGAATGAATACTCTGTGTCTTAAAATCCATGCATTGCTTTCACTTTCTCTTGCCTGACCTAAAAAGAAGGGGAACAAACAAGGACAAAGACTCTTCTTTGTTTACCACTAATTTTCTGTATTGTACTTAGTATTAAAAGATTCCGTAAACACTCCCTTTGCGCATATGGTTTGCATGACTGTTCTTTGCTTACAAAAGGTTACAGCTCATGGGAGTTTCACCCTGCTCTTTAAACATTGGTCCACCTCAAAGGTGCGTTCATTTTCCAGTTGATCTCCCGTGGTCTCTCTTTTAAGGCAGTTTGACACTTCATAAACCATTCATCTCCAATGAAGCAGACATTGTGTCTTTGCGTGGAAGTCCAGACACCGTGAACGGTCCTCGGCGTAGTATGAACTCACAGAGGAATGTCCCTAAAGGCATCACCAGCTTCTCACCACCTGCCCCTGCTCCCCTCACTCAAACCACTCTACCGAGGATTTCTCTTTAACCGACCTATTATAGTAACTACACACACACACATCTCCTGCTGAGCTGTCTATCTATGTTTTCTTTGTCTTACCTTCTTTCTTTTCTATTTCCCCTTGTTTGCTCCATCAGCCCCAATTTATCAATCTAAATGTCTGCGTACAGTATGAGTAGATCAATAAACTAAACTCATTAATAAAGCACATACAAAACACCTGGACATGTTGGAAATGAAATGTGACAGCACAAAGTGTTTTTTGGTCACTTTTGATTTGAGAATTGTGTATAGCCCGAAAAAATAAATTCAGTGTTTTTTTTTAAATGTTTTTTCCCTCTCACAAGAAACCACTATGCTCCAAACAAAAATGCTTTGTGCTGACACATTTCATCATGTTATGGGACCATACAGCTGTCAACACTGTAAGATAAATCTAGTCCCAAAGAGCGGACAGACTCCATGACTGCTGACAGCAGAGACACAGAGAGAGCGATATTGTCTCATCGCTGGAGCACAGTCTTAGATGTCAAGATAGTGCAGTGATTTCTGCAGCCCACACAGTCAAGAGGCCTTGACACATTAATATCAAGTCCATATGTCTTGTGAGTAATCATCCATAATTAATCTGTCGCTCAAATTAGAACTAGCATTGCCTTTTCTGACGGAGCATATTATTGGAATTAAACGTTCCCATTTTTGGCAGAGGTTGAAGGCAGAGCTCCAGCCCAGGGTGACTATAAGAGTATGAGAACCTCAGTATATTTAGCAAATTTCTGTTCTGTTCTGCCAGAGCTGTGGTTTAAGGATTATAATGGTTATGTCAGATGCCTCCAGCCATTGCTTCACCTAACATTTTAGTCCAAAGCAAAATATTTTAGGTATTTAGCTCGTCTTTTCAACCTTCAGGCCAAGCCTCTTCAACATTTTATGCAAGACACCCAACAATCCCAACAGTCCCGACAGTCACATTCTATGCCCATAGCTAAAAAAAGTAATAAAGCGTCCAGCATCTAGTGGCTGATTTACTGTCTCATTAGAGTTGCATTAATCTGTGTAAACTCCAGGATTTCCTGCTCCTTCTTTTTCATTTTGCCCGATTTAAAGCAGAGCAAGGGGTTTTAAGATGTTCAAGTAAACAAGTGTTGGTTGCACTGCTGGTCCCAATTATGTGTCCTCACTAACACTTCAGTGCACATTCAAATTCTTATTCATACTAAGGTAAGGCACTAAGGTACAGTGTGGTTGGTATCTCAAAATTATTAGCTACACTGGTTATACAATATCTGCAAATATAACCTTCAACAGAACAAGTGCAAAGAGCTGACAATACACAACAGTTTGCCGTTCACTTGACCTGAATCGTTTATACAGAAGCCTCATTATGATGCTGAACAGTATGCATGAACAGGAAGTGCTTCGGTAAGTGAACATTGTCATCAGTAAGTTGTTAACAGTTTGTTGTTGCCTTCATTCCAAAGAATACATTTTGATAACCTATAGAGAGCATGTCTGAACTTGTTTCCAGCAGCTGTTCTCTAGTTTCCTATGAATCTCTTTAGCACAGGGAGGTCGTAATTATTTTTCTCAAATGCACAGAAGCTAAAAGAGATTAGACAGATAGCCCAAATATGGCCTTCTTTCACTAGTTTGGACTCAATAAAATACTTCAGTCGGGCAATATTGTTGTTAAATCTGTGCTTGGGTGAATAAGGAACAAAAAAAAGCGCTTGTTTTGGAGGCTGTACATGTTCCACCTCACAAGACAAAATATTAGAGTCTCCTGGAGTGAAACAAGTGCTCTGTTTGTTGTTAACAACGCTCTGCAAAGAATAAGCTGTGAAGCTGTGATTTCACCTAAAGCATCATCAAATCTGATAACAAAGATTAACGTTTTTTAACCTGATCCAGATTAGATCTGTGCTGGTTCCCATGGTGATAATCTGCTTCATTCATGTGAGTGATTTAACTGATTTTGGAAGAGATCACCCTCAGAGCAAACAGTTTAAGTCATTTTAACCTATTTATGTATCACATGAATCCTGAACCATGTTGTGGTGTATGTTTTTTATGTCCTTGATGCAAATATTGAGTGTTAAATCAATACAGAATTCAGTCAAAAAAAAAGTGAGTCCTATCTTTAAGGCCTTCAACATGCTGAACGAATGCTAATCCTGGGTCAAGACGAGGACCAATTCCCCTCCATATACAGTACAGATAGAGAGACAAACATATAGACACCTTAGCATGGTGCATATTTACAGATAGTTGCAGATAGCAGACAGTTTCTGTGATGAGCTGCATATTGTCTCATAAGGAAGTGTGGTGTGAACCACTGAACCATGTGCTCCTCTCTTTTGTGCTGTCATATTAAACAAACAGGCTACAGACAGCAGCACGCCAGGCCTTTTCACTTTTTTGAAAATAGGGACAGTGGATCTCTGAGATTTTGCCCCAGAGACAGATTCTTACTGCTCTCTCTTTCTGCAGGCTGTAAAAGTGCACAAAACTTTCGGACCACCCTGGTAAATTAGGAAAACTCTGTACAAACCGGTTCCCATTTTTCCCCACATCTGATTGAGTTTAATTGCTTTTGGACAGAAAGCCTCCAGTGCAGGCTTCCCCCCTCAACGATGAATCGTCATGATGGGCACCATCATCTGTGGGAGTCTGTAAACTGGAACACGGTAGTTTCTCTACCTCTGAGAAAACAATACAGCTGCTCTAAGCTGTCTACCAGATGTCTATCCACCACAATTGTTTCCTCTGTGCTCTCAGGGTCCTGTTTTTGACCAGAGTGATCAATAACCACCCCCATCATCTACTAAAAAATGTCATCGACTGGAGAAATCACTTAAAATCACATAATCTATCCACAGGACATGTACAACAATATAAACCAATGATTTAAAACTTGATGAAAATAAAAATATTGTGAATGCTGAACAGAGGGGAGGTAAGTCTGTGCAGTGGTTTCATGGAGCTGCTTTGAGTTTTCATATCATTTACCTTTCCTTTACATGCGGCCTATGCACGGATATTTCACAATTAGCACAATGAAAATCCCTCTCACTGTCTCCCTCCCACCTAAACACATGAACCCAAGAGATGGGAATAGGAGGAGACGCACATACAGTACACCTACACGTTTACACCACACACGTACGTAAACACCGGTAGTAGAACAGTAGGGGGCGCAGCAGAGGTTGTTTTCACCCCGTCGTGTCAGTTCCCAACTTTCTCTCTCTCTGTCTCTCTGTCTCTCTGTCTCTCTCTCTCTCTCTCTCTTCCTCTCTTCCTCCGTGTGTAAAAGCGGACCCAGAGGAATCACCATGATGACCAGAGCCTGCAGTTCCCACCACGCCAGGACCTGATGCACATGCCCGGCTGAGAGTTTTCAGGAAAACACCGCACCTCCACCTGGATTAATGTTCCCACCATGAAGATACCTGTGGATACCTGGACAGGAACCTGAGAGCTCTGCACTCAGCCTGGGATCCAGCGGGTAGAAAGTTCAGAGAAGTAGTGATTACGTGCAGGAAGGTGAGGAACCTACTTCTTCTTTTACTACCACCAGTATCAGTAATCTGAAGCTACTTCACACTGAGCTCTGTATGTTTCTCTTCTAGTTTGGTGTTAGGTGTGTAGGTCTGTTTTTTTTCTTTTCTTTTTCTTTTGGTCCAGTGATCTTAATTTAGACAAGGCGTAAAGTGGGGGTGAGTTATAAGCTCTGGGGTGAAAGTCCTGCTCCAGTTGGACCTCAGACCTGCTGTCTGATGGGTGGGAGGTGGAGGGGGGTAGGAGTTTCCCAGCAGGGGGGCTCCCTCATTAGGAGCCAGAGGTCAGAGAGGTCAACACACATGGTCAAGTGGGTAAAAGTTACATCTCTTGAGTCAGTGTGTCCAGGCAGAGAGATGCCGTTGGAAACAGAAGTGTCTAGATGTTAAAAATAAAGCAGACAGCTTCTCTGAAAGTTATTTACATCTGAAGAGATGTGTACTCAGTATTTGTTGTTCTTGTAGTTCATGTCTTCAGACTACACGTGTAGTCATGTAGTCATGTCTTCAGACTTGTGTGTCTGTTTTGACTCCAGCCTTCCTCCTGCCTCTACACCATGACCACACATGCAGCATTTGTGCTGGAAACATCAGTTTAATTCAGATGTATGCTAATGTAAACCTCTCTGTTTTCACTGAAGAATCCAGCTTTAAAGAGCCAGCAGCGATGCAGGGAGGCTGTGTCTCGGTTCTCAGGTAATGCCAGTGCCATCGTTTAAGACATTTGATTCTATTCTCTGTATTATTTGCATTTTAATTTAATAGAGCTGCGACAAATAATTAATCTACCATTAATTGACAATATAGCGATGATAAGTAATAATTTTTTCATGAAAGGACAAAAATGGCATTTTTTTAAGTTTAGTTTTTCAGCTTCATGACTGAAAGGGTTTTCACAGTTTAGTTTCTTCTCAGCTTCTCACAGTCTCTAGTTTTAGATCCTGTTTACTGTTTTTATTTCCTTCCATGGTGGATAAATCAAAGGCGATAAAAAAAACTGTCAATTATGTAAATGATTCTGAGCATGAATACAAAACTAATCATTTGCTGCAGTCCTCCATTTAAAGGCTATAAAATAAGATGAAGGTCTGTTCTGATGTCCCTGACTTTCCATCTCTAATTGTAGAGCTCTGTGTTTTCTTGGTGTAACTCCCAGAATCCTCATGAGTCACCTCTGTCTGATTTCCGCAGAGTTTCTGTCCTCCTGCTGATGCTGTGGTCACACCCCCTACGCTGCCAACACACAACAGACCACAGGAAGGTGAGTCGCGCAGCAGGTGGCGTTTCCGGGAATAAAGAACGATCCCTGTCCGAACATGTAATAACATCTGACACCCTTGTGTGCATGGTGCTAGACCTCCCTGGAATATTATCAGATTAGCGGTGTGGTTGGCACAGGCTACCGGGACGCTGCTCTGGTGGAAGAGGGCGTGCATGGTCGTGTCTCGTTAGCACAGCCGAGTGCTGCCCCGCGTTGTAAACTCTCATTCCTGCTCTCTCTGCGTCCCAGTGTAAACAGTGAGAGTATTCCCAGAGGGAACATGACCCGGGTGCTGATCTGTTCCCTTGTAAGAGGAGCAGGAGTGAAAAGTTCTGTTGATCGCAGTGAAACAGAGAGGGCTCATGTCAGCTGTCGGCAAACCACCTCCTGACCTCCGGAGCTGCAGGAACCACGTGGTGGAGACCCGGTCATCCTGGCGATGACTGACACACATACTGTCCAATCGGGACAGAGAAGGTCGTAGCACGTTGACTCTGTGCGTTTGACCCACGGCTGACCCTGGAGATGACAGTGGCATTGAGTTACAAAGACTGGAGCGGGGTAGAAGAGGAGGTGGTGTTGGTGGTGTGGGTCTCTCTGAATAGCTGCGCAGACTGATTGACAGGAGGAGAACTTGCTGCCAAGTCTCCCCACAGCTTCTGTATTCTCATTCCAACTGCTAAAAGTCACAGACAGCTGAGCTTTTACTACGGCCATGTGTTTGCCCAGAGAGGTTGCTGTGAATGGAGACAAAGTGCTCCTTAAAGAGCAGGATTTCCACGCGGCTCCGTGGATAAAGCCGACTTGGCACAGAGTTTCTCCTGGCGGGTTTCACTGCTAATACGTCCCTGGCAATGTTGCACAGAGGGATAGAGTCAACAGTGAGAAATGCAGGTAGCCAATAGGGGATAGGCCACTAAAAGACACCCACTAATCAGCCAAATCAGGGCTTTATGGCCATGAATAGAGGTCTTTTTCATGGACAGTGGTGGGAGGCACAAGGGCTGGATAGTCATGTTGATGAGATGAGGTCACAGACGTAAGACTTTGCGATCTGGAGAAATTAAAGACCTGTTGATTGAGGCTTCAACTTTGCGTGGCACCATCCCTCGTTTTTCTTAACATAGTTGTATCGTCTTCATACAGGTAACTCAGAGGGAAGAGCCACAGCAGCAGCTCAGGTCAGAGCATGGAGAAGTCCAGGGCTCCTGGGGTACCTGGGGGGCCTGGTCAGCATGCTCCCGGACCTGTGGAACAGGGGTCCAGGAGCAGAGCAGGCCATGCCTGCCTGCTTACGCTGGGTCCCAGTACCCTGCCAGAAGACCTGGTGCTCACCCACAGCACCCAGGCCACGTCATCTCAGCCCTGCGTCCGTCGGTCCCCCTGCACAGAGACAGAGGCCGGTTCTCCAACAGCAGCGTCCGTGGAGAACTGAGAGAGGAGACGCAGCCATGGCCTGGAGGACGCAGGTACTGGATCATCCAGCTGGGAAATACAAAACAAAATGGCTGTGATCTATTTTTGTTGAGAGCAAGTATGTAAATGCAGACAGGTGGTAAAAGAAAGAAACAACAAATGACAAATGAATAGTAGTTACAGCAGATAGAGAATGGCTAAATAGTGTATTCAGAAATGCTTTAGATGCTATTCTACAACTCTTTTGGAATCCTAGTTTTAGGTGAGTGAATATTACTGTCAAATAAAATACACTTGATTGCCTGTCCTAAACATTGGAAGTTGTAAACTTCTGCCAAAACTAAACCAGCTAGGATGAGACAGCTATGGAGTTTCTACACATCCTTTCTTATATAGTTGAGCCAGAGTCATTGGAGAAACCAGGAAGATGAAGATGAACTGGGTGTGTGCACTTGCACATTTCACCTAAAACATCACCAAACGGCCACAGTCTGCATATCTGAATTGAAGCAGGTCTGCAGGAATAGATCATATTCTCTCTCTGCTGAGATTTACTCATTTTTTTAAAATGCCATTTCGATATCCAAAGTTTATACTAGAAATAAGGATGTGATGAAATTTTTGGAGCTGCTCTACATCTTTCAGCAGGAATAGACTGTCATTATTCAACAACATCAAGATGCAAGTGGGTTTTCATTCTAGGTCTCCATTTAATATATTGCACTGTTATATTCCATTTCTTTCAACAAACATGACCAGGAATCTCTTGGGATATTCTGGAGCTGTTTTCAGGCAGCAACCTTCATCAACATTAAATGAGGAAAAATCTTTTGGAGGACTGTTGATCATCATTCTTCTTGACTTCCAGAGAGTGTGTGTTTTTGCTGAAGCGCAATCTCAAGGTGAACTGCAAATACCATTTCAGACTTCAGAGAAGCTCTGTCAAAAATGTTGATTAGAAGCAATTTGCCAATCACGATGGCCAATGAACTTGTCCTTGTGGAGATCTGCATGTACTAAAAGAGGGTGTATGGTGGTGCTGCATGCTGAGCAGCCCAGTCTAAAAGTGACTCTTTGGAGCCATCACTGTGGGCCATCTGACTGCCCTTCGGGGGAAAACCAGTCTTTTATGGATGGAGTCAAAGGCTCGGCTTGTGCTCGGCAGCTCTGTGACCTCCTTCCTGTTGTGCCTGCCTTAAAACAAATAGCACTGACAGCTGAGTAATAGGGGGAGTGGGGGTGTTTGAATTAGAATCTAAGGAGCCAAATAATGACAAAAGCTCCAAGAATTCTGCTACTGGGATCTGGACATTTCTCAGAAGTGTAGTTTGGATCAAGGGACATAGCGGCTTTCACAGTAAAAGGAGAAATCTAGCTAAAGCCTCACTAATTAAGGTGGGAAGGAACTCTCGAAAAATTCCTTGTTGGTTTCAAGACAGAAGGCAGTTTAAGTTATATAGTTAGTTGTTATATATTGCATAGTTTGACAGTAAATGTAAGTAGATATCCCTGCTGACTACTAACTTTTTTTTGTGCAGGATCGAGCAATCGCCAGTATTTCACACATGCAGATAACCATACCCATGGAAAAGAAAATAAGAAAAAAAATTGTACACATTACTATTTAAATGTTTCATGGTCAATTATTTACATAGTGTGTGCACTGGTGCCTATCTGAAGTGCTCATATATCCTGGCAGGTCTCCAGTCCACAGAACACACACACCATTCACTCTCACACTTACAGGGCAATTTACAGTCTTCAAACGACCCAAACATGTATATTTTTGGAAACCAGGGTGAGAAAATCTACACAAACAGTGAGAGAACATAGCAAACTCCACACTGAAGTGAACCAGGGACCTTGTTGCTGTGATGTGACAGCATCATTCACCAGGTCACCCCCTCATTGTTTGGTTAATGTCTTATGTACAGTTTGCGTGAGATATGTGTATGAGACAAAAAATATTGTGAAAATGGATGTTACAGTAAACTACACTAAGCAGGTTAAAAAGAGTTTTTCACAAATGTTTATCTTTAATAAGTTTTTGGGCTGATTGAGTTGCCGCTGCAACGCGAGATGCGTTCAGGTACCATCGGAAACCTGCGGTGCGTTCAGGTACCGTCGGAAACGTGTTCATCTGGGCGACGATTATTTCTTATTTGTCACCTGCTAGTGTGGGAATTATCATATGTATTTCGTGTCCATTTGGACATGACTCTACAAACAAATAAGCATTACATTACCAGTAATACAGGATTACTCGTTATGTCAGCTGTACAACAGAAACTAAACAGGCTAAAATGAAGCTAGATGCTAAGATGTTTTGTATTGGCTGTAGTTTCTGTTTGAATGAAAACCCTTCATCATTTTCTGGTAATTCAAAGGTCTGCTTGGTTCTAATGTAGGAGTAACAAAGTGGACCAAGAAATGAGCAGTTGATTCAGGGACATTGTTTTAACAGTGGTTTTTCTTGTCTCCAGGAGGGTCACTCAGATCGTCCCGGGACGTTACGGCTACGGCAGAGCTCCGTACGTTACTCCTCTGCAGACGGACACAGGTCAGAGCTCTGGAACGTCTCGACCACACAGACAGAGACGCTCTGCTGCAGCTGACGGTCACCACCACGGAGGCCACAGGTCAAACAACCCGCACCGCTACGGCAGACCCTACCTGCAGCCCAGGCCGCAGCAGCCCCAGAACAGCCAAGTCTGGGCCCCACTTTACCAGCCCGGCTCTGAAAACCGAGTCCAGCAGGAGGCACTGCCGGGCAGTCACACAAACAGACCCCAGGAGCACCAGGAGAGACCCTACAACCCTCTGCCTACGTCCTTCTGCACTGGGGAACACGCACGCTACAAGATCTGCAATATTAATGTATGTATATATGCTCAGTCTTATATGCTCAGTCTTGTTAAGTAGGTGATATTCACCATGTACACAAATTTTTCTGATTGCTGTATTTTTGACCCCTGTCCCTCCACTTTCGCTGCCAGATCACAAAGTCAATGATTGTCCTCCTCTTAAATGACTTTCTGAGGTGTGAGGTGAAGATAATTATTATTGTTACTGCCTCAGGCCTCCAGGATCACAGACGCCTAAACTAAAGCAAAGTGCAGCTCGAGTAAAATGTGAATTGCTTCTGCACCATTCCTATCTTCATTAAAGCTCTATCATTAACCAAAACTTACAGAAAACGTGTACATCCACCAGATCATTGCAAAGGTGACTTACCTCTTCATTATCCCTTCATTGCAGAGCTGATAAATAAGATTTGATGCAATATTTGAGACTGGAACATTTTTGTAATGTTGTAAAGCTATTTAATACCTAAACTAAATACGGGTGATTCTGGCAGAGCAATATTAGTGAAGCTATCGGCTCAGGAAGTCTTGCTTGTTAAACCTGGCTGAATTGCAAGAGTGAGGATAGGCTTTGTCCTCCCTGATCCAGGGTTATGGGATCCATCCTGTGCATTGAAATGAATTTAAACAGTGTCTGGTTCTGTATATTGTCTCTGCCGCATGATGACAAAGCTATTCAAGCAAAGTAAAGCATAGCAGGGGCTTGTTTAGACAAAGGAGATACGGAGGGACGTCAGAGGGGTTGAGTTTCACTGCAGAGCCTTTGTAAATTCCAGAATCTAACGACTTTTGGCAAGAAAACCTGAGCTCCGCAGAGTGAGTTTTTACAGTTTAAGTTAGTCGAGGTTGAAATCAGAAGTCAGTCAAAGGCTATGGAGCATGACGCTGAGAAATGTGAGCTTGCTAAAGGATTTACCTGTTGGCCTCCATGTCTGTCTGTATATGTGTGTGTGTGTGTGTATGATCCATCCTCAGGCCTGTCCACCATCCAGCAGACACATCAGGGCTGTTCAGTGTTCATCGTACAACAACCAGCCTTTCATGGGCAGACTGTACGAGTGGGAACCTTTCAATGAGGGTATGTTGTATAGAGACCCAGGGGAACCAGTGGTTTTACTGATGCTTCAATGCTTAAACACTGGATGAATTACTGACCTGATGTTTATAAACATCAGAGATAGGTCGGCCTCCAGTTCACCTTGATTTGGATCAGATGCCAGTAATCACTTATGTAAATCTTGTAAAAATGCACTTGTTATTTCATGGCACTTTTCTAGTTTTCGTGACCACTCAAAGTGAGTCAAGTCCATCTGATCATACACTGGTGGCAGAGGCTGCTTAAACATTGGTTTTAACCAATAATGGTGTAGCGTCAGGGGCTTTCTTTGATTGATTCTTCTTTGATTGATACTTTGAATTAAAAGGAGCGACAGAGTTCAGGTTTGTGGATCCTGAAAGTCAGACAGTGTCAACATTTATGAATTCCATGAGAGAGAAGTCAAAACGACAGGAGGAGCTAGTACTGCACTCAGAGATAGCAGATGTATGCTCTGGTGCAACATAATTTACAACTAAATTCTGGATCCTCCAAACTCAGAGGCATCAGATCCAAAGTTGCGTTACACATTTTTGCCAAATTTCCTGGAAATCGGTTGAATCTTTTAGGCATAATCCCGCAAAGTAATTAAATGACGCGTAAGGCGCCAACAGAAACATAGCCTCCTTTCACAGTGAACTGAAGTTTCTTTAGAAAAATATGTTGAACAAGGGACAAAAGGGAGTCAGGATTCCACCTTCACATCATCTTAGCGCAGAGAATGACGCACACTCGTCATAATTAATCACATTTCCACTGTCGGGTACCTCTGCAGTGGTCCGACCTTTGACCCACGTGGACGGAGGTGCGCTGTGATGTCAGCGCCGCAGTATGTCACCTGTCGGCAGACGCCGCTGACAGGCGTTCGCTCTAGCAAACTCTCCGACCTCACTCACCTGACGTATCCCGGCAACAGTCAAAACACCTCCGGAGATGTGATTTCTGCGGCAACATTAATGGAAGCAGCAGGCTGCAGATTAATATCCTGTCAAACAGATGTGGATTCTGCAATCTGGTTTTGACTGGAGAATAATGCAGTTATAGAAATTAAATAAGGTGAATGTATGACCCAGCGTTTTAAACATACTCTTGTACATCTGTTTAAGAAATACATCGGTGCCGATATTATTAAACTCTGGAACTAATTGATAAAGCGTCTCGGTGAAATGTAAAGACCAGGGATCAGGATACTCTATGCTGATTCACTCAACTTTATTTGTTTTATTTGTTTTGATTTACTTTGTTTCACTGAGTCTTTTAACTAAAAAAAAAATCTTGAACTTATTCTAACAAAATTGATATCTTATCAGATGTTCCATAAGTTATGATTTTACCTGTCATGTAAAATCACTACCCACTGATATAATGCCGGTATATTTACGATGTCCCCAGTATTAATTCTGTAACTTGGTCAAAGTTTATCCAATTGACTTGAAATTCCAGTGAATGGTCCAAAGTCTGAAATATTGTGCTTTCCATAGACATATGATTAATAGACAGTAGTAATAGCCTTGTAAACAAAGCAGGGGAAGTGATGTGAGACGGGGTCGATTCTTTGTACCGTAGTTCCACAAATTTTTGCCCAAATGGGAAAGTCCCATCGCTGACAGAGCTGAGAAGCCGTGCTTTCCCTCAGTATATGATATGTGCTATGTGATTTATGTTGTCTGGTTTTTCACTTTTTCACCTTATTTATGTGGTCCACTTTTTCACCTCTGTGCAGAATTTACATTTGCACTGTTATTTTGCAAACCCAGAGCCCTGGTCTCACAAAAATGACTTGCAATAATTATGAACATGTAGGGGTTCACATCTCAGTCAAAAGTTCATGTGCAATAACAATTATTCTTCTTACTAAAACCCTGAGAAAATCAAGCTAAACTGCTTATACTCCCATGTCATGTAAAATAATTCATGACCAGAAGGGTCAGCATTGCCTGACCGTTCTAGTTGCTGTAACAAATAAGGAGTAGTTAAAGTTGGTACAGGGTTAGAGAATCAAATGCTTGTAATGGTCTCACAAATCCTCTTTTAGTTCCCCAGGATCAGCACTGTGAGCTGAACTGCCGGGCCATCGGGTTCAGGTTCTACGTGCGACAGTCTGAGAAAGTGATCGATGGGACGCCCTGCGGACAGAACGACTCCGCCCTCTGTGTGGCAGGACGGTGTACGGTAGGCCACCGCAGGCACCATGACTCTATATCTAAAAGAAAATAATCCTTGAGAGATCCATGTTGCCTGGGCTTCCTCTCCTCAAGCTTTCTTTTTGGTGTCAACTTGAATTGTTTTTGGATTCTTGCATCTTTTCTGTTTTCATATCCTTCCACCAAAGTGTTACAGATAATTGGTATTCGACAGCCTAAGTTATTTTGGCTGCTGGAAAGAGAACTGATGATGGGAAACCAGTAATGGATCACTTACCATACCAATGTTCTGGGTTAACCTCCAAGGTCTTTCTTTTTTGGTGTGGAGTTGTGTATCTGATCATTGTGGGAGCAGCTCTGATGCGGTGCAGTCTGTGAGCAGCAGGGGGCAGCATAACATCAGAGTGAGCGCACCGCGAGAAGTGAAGTGAAGGTCAGGAGGAAGTTTTAACCCCCTTGGGTAAAGGCAGGAGATCTGGGATCTCAATGTAGGACATATTTGTACTTCTGACCCTGTATTTAATACACGCCATGAAAACACACCTGCGAGCTCAGAGCTGCGGAGGCAGCAGTCGCTGTGTGGGCCTGTGCTCTGTGCTCACTGTGTGCTGGACTCACTTTGACGTTCTTTTGATCAGGGTTTAGTTCAGTGAAATATGTTGGGGAAAGTTGGTCACGCCGACTTTGTGCTGTTAATTCACTGTGTTTCCCATGTGCTACTGTAATCCAACATCTTTGCAATATTAAGATTTAATCAAGATAGAAAGGAATCCTCTGATCTCGCATTTTGACCTTGATCACTTTTCCACTGGTCACACACACATCCTTTACATCAGAGCGCTTAAGTCTTCATAAGTCACAGGTAAGAGTAAGTGATTTATGAATCTGAAAAGCAGGAAGTATCGATCTGCAAGTGGTTTCTTATTTCAGTGCATGAGTTTTTGGAGTTTTGCAAGCTTAGGATTCAGACTCATCACAGGTTTTTTGAGGGAGATTTTTTCTCATCACTCTCCCCACTGAGATTTTCTCAGCTGGTCCAGCCATTTCAACAGGAGATCCCCCTGCAGCTATGAGCCAGCAAATAATGTAGAAACATCTGGATAATTGAATTTAAATCAGAGCTGCTCTCGTCGTCACAATCAAATAATGTGGCATCTATGTAATTCTGCTCTTAGCAAAAATATACCATAACCAATAGAATACACACTGTACGTAATGCTCAGAGGAAGACTCGTCTTTGCAGGCATACTGATAAAAAACACAGGAGGAGGGAGTGAAGGAGCCATCAGCAGCAGAAACGGACGGAGGGTTTTGAAGTATCAGTCTTCACTGATGTTTATTTGGCTCGGGTGATGCTCAGCTGCTTGGCTGTGGTTAACCTGACCAAACATGACTCAAAAAACTGGAACAATTGGTAAATCAGACTAGAACTGATTTTTTTTTTTTTTTAAATGATAGACGGTTACATGAGATTATTTTAATATTTGACTATCCAAAAAAAAATGTGTAGCAGCTGGTCAGAATCGCAGGATATTTCGTTTTTTTCTGTGTGTTTTTCTTAAAATCCCAGGATATGTACTTCAGGCTCAGCTCTGCATTGTGTGAAACGTCCATCAGCATTTTGCTGTCGTTCCTCTGGCTGCTGCTGCTACTGAAGTGGTGGATTCCAGCTGGAATCCAGTTTGATCAGTATTTTGACATGCATGTTTAATTCATAAAGTGAACAACTGTGAAAGTCCAGCTGCGTGCAGGTTTTGAACGTGGGTGACTTAAAAAATGACACGCCAGGTTGTGTTTTACACACTACTGTCTCCTGTAAGGCTGCAGTTTTCTGTTGTTTCTCTGCTATGGTAGAAACTAAACTGTTTTAACTTTTCTGACCTGATGAACAGCAACCACACATTGGGATGGGTATCATACTTTGGGAGAAAGTTGCAGAGCTCTTGTTTTTAAGGATTTGGTGTTTTGAAATGAGGTTGTTGAAGTGATGTAAAACTAAAGCATGATGAATATATGTTCACACCCTTTGTAAATACTACCTGCAGTGCATACAGCAGAGAACTATTTTGATATTATTTTTCTATTTCTGGGGGATAGTGTGCTAAATTTTCACCTTACCAATTATTAGGATAGGATTAGATTACAGGTAAAAGCACCCCCCCTCGGGACACAGAGTAATGATACACTTACTGCACCAAGCTGTACAATCTCTTCTTTCTAATTATTCTGATGCAACGGGTTGGAGCCTGTCCTCGCATAGCGCAGAGATACTCACGTGCACATTTCTGGAAAACACTTGGCCGACATTGTCAAGAAACAGCCAGTTGTCCAATGTGGTGCATGCGTCTGGAGGAAAAATGTAGTTGTGTCTGCGCTGTCTCTGAAAGAGCTGTGCGTACTAAAAGCCGAAGTTGGGGGATATAAATCATTTTGAGTTAAATAACTATTGTTAATGTGGACAGAGTCTGCAATATCTAATAAGACCTGTTATATTTTTTATGTGGTTTCTACAGTAAAAGTGATTTTTGGAGAACGACAGAAGTCAATGAATGAATAAGGTGGAGAAGGAACAACATCATGAGCTGAGGTTAAACCTACATTAAACTCCCACAACACAGCAGCTCACAGTTTCCTCTGAGTTATTTTACTTTGCAGTAGTGCCTGGAGGTAATTTTAGTTCTTGGCTCCCGTATTGCTCCCAGTGCACTTCTTTGCTGCAGGTTGTGGCAGCGAACCTGTTTTTAGATACTTAATCATGATAATGAAATATTAATTCAAAACATTTGGACCGAGCTCTGGTTTTAGAAGGAAACGTGGCTCGGTTATGTGATTATTTTAACTTTCCGCACCGGCCAAACCATACAGGTTGTGTGCTTGTTGTGGCGAGGCCGCGCTGCTGAAAACACACAGAGCACATATTGTGTGGTCCCTGATACTTCCCCCCGACACCTCTCATGCTACATGAGTAACAACCCGGCTCTGTCCGTTTGACCTCTGACGGCTGGCACAGATCTTCCTCTCATATTTCTCAATGTGACCCACTAAAACTGGCCCGTCGGAGAGACTCGTGTCTGTCAGCTTTTACAACCAGAGCTAATTAGGCGAATCCAGGTCTTTTAAGGTCCGTACCCAGCAGCTCTCTCCTCCAGCACTTCATAGGCCACTGATGTCATTTCATCCTCATCCTCATCCATCTCCACGTTGGGTTCCTAGGCTTCACTTTATTTTTCTGCCGTGCGGTGCTTTTCTGCCGAGCGAGGCACAACAAAGGAATCGGCGCTGTTGTCTGTCCAAAGATCTGGAAGTAAAAGAACATGGACAGAGTTCGCCCACACAAATGTAAATGGCCTGTCAGTGTTTTTCACTGCGTTTTAGTGCCTGTGCTCGCTCGCAGTCAGTCTGCAGCCTGAATGCGAGCAAAGCCAAGCAGTTGTTCACTGTTGGGGGACGCTCCCGGCTGTCTTTTGTCTGTGCTGCTGGGACTTTGCTCTCGTGCAGGATTTGTCTGCGATGGCTCCAAGGAGCTGCTTGAAAACTGCTGAGTGGCTGTGCTCTCCTGATTGGGTGGATGACACAGATGGGTTTGGACAGGCAGTCAGTACAAATGGAAAGGAAGCCATTTTCGTCTTGTTCGTGCCGGATTGTTGAGTGTTTTGAGAAGAGCTCAAAGACAAAATACGTGCTTTTATTGTTAATTTATGCTAGATTTGAATCAGGCCAAGTGAATGATGGTGAAGTGAGGTGACTGATCCTGGTAAACTAGAAAAGCAGGACATCACTGTTTATCATTTATCATTTCCCCCATAACATCTTACACACAAACTTTACTCTTTACTCTGGAAAGAGTTTGATATTTGCCCACTTTGTGTGGTCCAATGTTAAATTCAGCCCAATTGGGCTACACATCTATCAGACTGACGTGCGATACTGGGAAAACACATCTTTGTGTCAGTTGAGAATTGTATCCTGTCATAATGAATATTGCCAGCAGGTTTGCTTGTCATGACAACCTAATTTTTTTTGCCTCTTGCCAATAGACAAAAATGTCACAGTTGGTTTAGTCATTTCTCTCTCTCAGAGTTGGCACCCTACACATGACCTTAGTTTGTTTTTGTGCCATATCTCACACAATATCTTCCCTTTTAAACTGTGTGCATGTTAACGTCTAGCACCCAACTCATATCTTTTTCCCTGACTAATCTGGTTCTGCTTGTGGATGTCCATACATGTTCAGCTCCAATCAGGCAGTGATTATAAAGTTCTGACTGCAGATGTTGTGAAATGCACCTTTAACACGCGTACTGTATAGCCTGGATATTCTGTATGATGAAGTGGTAGCTGGTCAACCAGGCATGGTGAATTTGATATATGGCTGATACTAACTTATTGTAGCTGTGAGTGTTTGAACCTTGTATCTTGCTGACATTACTCAACCCTCTAGCGCTGTCCCCTAAAGATGTAACAAGCTGATAGGATGAACCAAAAACTCTGCCCCCAAAAAATAGCTTAAATAGATATTCTGTTCTATGATCTCTTTAACTGTTATCCATTTGGACAGTGCTGAGTCCTAACTATAGAACGGTGAGACTGAAAAGGAAAGCGCTGTCATTTCACTGAAAATCTTTGAGGAGTGCATGAATGGCCCTGAGAGTTATGTGGAGTAGATTTGATTTCCTGCTCCCCTTTGATCATTTTCTTTAGGATCACCATTTGTCTTTTAAAAGTGGAAAAGCCGAACATTTCTTACGACTCTCGTGTGCATAGGAGAAGCCAGCTCTGAGGCACTGAAACCCCCTTTGAGTGTGGTTACTCATTTCAGATGAACAGTGAAAGAAAGATCCCTTTATGGTGGGAATTCCATTCAGCTGCGACTTCTCTCTCTCTTTATACCGGGGACGGGCATTTGAGAAGGGTGTGTGTATTTTTAAAGGGCGATCACTGACCACACACTTCTCTGCTGGCGGTGGTGGGCCCAGCTCAGGGTAAAAAAAAAAAAATCTATCTTGCTTGCATTTCTAGAGCCAGTAGTGAGTTTGCACAACTTCCTGCTGCGCTTCACAGTTAGGTGGAAGACAATAATAAAACAACAGGAGAAAGAAAAAGCAGCTCAGAAAGGCAAAGAAAAGGGGTTTGAGACATGTGGATGATAAAATGTGCCAGAAGTAAAATGAAGCCTGGATGTTTTGCTGATGAGCAGAGCAACATTGAGCTGACAGACTTGGGCATGGATCTTGACATGTGGTTCTCCTCATAAAGATGACAGATAGAATGAGGCTGCGTCCGACCGAGCGCAGTTTGGACGTCTGAGCCGCGGCCTCTTCCTCCCCGACTGGCGGTTTTCCCGGCACCCAGAGCGCGGCTCAGACCCAAACTCATCAGACAACATCCTGGGCCACTCCTCACCTCTCTGCTCTGACAGCTGCATCTGTTTTATGCATTCCCCCGCTGTGGTGGAGGCGCAGACCTGTTAAAAGGGGAGGTTGTGTGTGTGTGGGGGGGGTGAGTGCTCTGATATACAGCCTGCCTGGGGAGGACCGGTGGAGATGCCTCAATCCCACCTCTGTCACAACAGCGCTGAGTGTTGCCCCCCGCTGCCCGCCGCACATGGCTGTTGATTCATGTCAGGAGAGCCTGTCTTCACTTATCGGACTTATCGAGGTGGAATTGGAGATGATGCTGACCGTTGAGAAACCATTTGGTTCACTCCTGCTGCTGCTGACGTTTGTGTTTCATATTAGAGACCTGCATTCCTGTCTTGCACTGTTACCTCTATCTACTCTGTCTACTCTATCTGACTATCTATCTATCTGTCTGTCCAACTGTCCGTCTGTCTGTCTGTCTGTCTGTCTGTCTGTCTGTCTGTCTGTCTGTCTGTCTGTCTGTCTGTCTGTCTGTCTGTCTGTCTGTGTATCAACCAATCCATCTATCTTTATGTCTGCCTGCCTGCCTGCCTGTCTGTCTGTCTGTCTGTCTGTCTGTCTGTCTGTCTGTCTGTCTGTCTGTCTGTCTGTCTGTCTGTCTGTCTGTCTGTCTGCCTGCCTGCCTATCTATCTATCTATCTATCTATCTATCTATCTATCTATCTATCTATCTATCTATCTATCTATCTATCTATCTATCTATCTATCTATCTATCTATCTATCTATCTATCTATCTATCTATCTATCTATCTATCTATCTATCTATCTATCTATCTATCTATCTGTCTGTCTGTCTGTCTGTCTGTCTGTCTGTCTGTCTGTCTGTCTGTCTGTCTGTCTGTCTGTCTGTCTGAAGGAGAATGCCATCTCTAGAGTTAGTAATGGTGACTCCAGTCTGCTTTTCATTGCATTCCTTTGTGTGGTCACACAGATCTGTCACCACCTCAGGAATGAAATATCTCAATATCTGTCAAACGTATTGCTATCAGATTTAGTAGGGACATTCATGTCCCCGGCAGGACGGATTGAAGTCACTTTGGTGGTCCGCTGACTTCTGGCAACATCATCATGTCGGACCAAGAAATTTGTATCTGTAAAAATGGCGAAATTCCCACTGTGTCCGCATGCTAAACAAAGCTGGTGGTCCTGGTAAACACAACATCAACACTGAGAACCCGTATGCTCGCAGTCTGACTCAAAGCGAATTCAACACAGGCTTCACAGAGCTGCTGCAAAACTGCAGCACAATTGTTCCACGACTTGTTTAACAAAACTTTCTGAATCTCTCCCAAATACTTTTAAGCTATTTGACAATTTGTGTAAGGGTCGATTAACCCTGATACTATTAAAGCTCAACTCCACAGAAAGTTAGAGGTCAGGTTCGGATGTGGAGCGGCAGCCCTGGAGCAAGCAGAGATAACAGAATCCTGCTTAACGACTCCTCCTGGGGTGCTTATTGCTGTCCAGGGTGCTTTAATATGCAAATTCCACTAGCTGTGAAAGAGATGACAGATGCACGTTTCAGTTTGCCTGTTGCTTCCTGGTTCTTGATGGGCCTTGCTGCCCACCCCTGCTGCGTCTCTGTGGCCCACGTCGACCCGTGTTGGCTCTGTGGGGCTGGGGCAGCGTCAGTCCTGTGAGGCCTGTGGGCTCTTTGTTTAGGGGTCAGACACTTGTTCTGCTCCGCCACACCTCTGCTGAGCTCTGCAACAGCTCATAAAGTCTTCCTCCAGGAGACAGGGGAGTGTTTAAGCTCCTGAGTAGGGCCACTACCAAGCTGTGAAGAAGCAAAGTGTTTGCACTCGATGGGATCTCCATTTGATGTGTTTACAACACCCTGGTGGTGCCTGTCTTCATATCCCATCTTCTCATCTGATCTGCTATTTCCCTTTGAATACTTAATTTATTTCAATTGCAGTCAGTCTCGCTTAAATGCAAAATGTGTGAAATGTGTGAAAAGTTTAAAAGAGCTTTAGGATGAAAACCATTTTTACCTTGGTTTTGTTAAATGATGACAGTTTGAAAGGTTGAAACGTAGCAGGTTGAAACGTAGCTAAACAACTGCCAAATTAGACCATATGTCAGTGTACACACTCTTGGTTTGCCACAATATCTGATTCATCTTATGGCTTTGGCTGAAACTCAGACTTAAGACTGGTTTTGTAAACACTCCATGGCTGCACAGCTCCAGTTACTGCTGAGTTGCTGGTTTAGCAAGGAACGTAAAGTGAAGAGGCAAGCCAGCCAATCAAAGTTAAATGTGGTGTGGTGGCCAGATAAGCATGAAATGGATTTTCACTGCAATAGACCATAATATAAGACTGTAAATGGACTTGTAAAATGGCGACTGAAGCATTTCTGATGAAACCATTATTCCCTATAGTACAGCTTCAATATTAATACCAGATAATGAGGATAAATTCACCATTTGACCATTCTAGGTCACATTTGCATGAAAGTTTGCACCAGGAATTGTCCTTGGGGATACATTTCGTGGCACTGCAGTAAACAGGACATATAGGGGACGACAGGAAGAGCAGAAGACAGCCAGTGTGTTGAACTTCCCACTTCCTGATTGTGTTCTGGCAGTTCAACCCAACAGGAGCAGCTGGAGCTGCACCTTCCAATGTTGGTGTCAGCAGAAACAGTGTTTGCACAGACAGTCAGACACTTCACCTGGAACGCTGCAAATTGCCTGTGGTTTTTGGAATATGAATATTTGCAATAACAAGCATTTTGTCTGCTGTATCTGTTGCTATTTTACATGTGTTGTTCCATAGTTTTACGAGACAATGTGTCACTTTTAGCATACTTGAATACATAACTAGAGTATAGTTTTATGCCAATTTTGCCAGGGTTTTTTTTTTCGCCTTTTGTCTACCATGAGACAAAATGAAAATAACTTAATCTCATGCTTATCTTTGGTTCAAAAGGCAGCAGCTTGTCTCCTAACAGGAACATGCAGGCGAGAGCATCTCCCCTGTGCTGGCTTCCTCCTTCACTGACTCCCTGTTGTACATTTTGGGATTGACATTAAACTTTTAATCTGTGTTTTTTTAATCGTTTAATGGGCTCACCTCCCTCATACTTTCCTGATGTTTTAACAGCACATGAACCATCACAAACACTCAGGTCCAGTTGCTTTTAGCTGAGCTGAGATTAAGGCAGGATGGACCTGCAGGGCAGACCTGCTTTTTTTCAGTCGTGGCCCCTGAACTCTGCAACAAACGTCCTCGGCATATTAGACTGTCCCCATTATTGCCTGCAATCAAAATAAAAAAAAAGGGAGAGGAGATGAAAGATTAAGGGCAGTGTTAGGGAGATGAGAGTTAAGATATGAGATGCCTTTGGAAGAGTTTGACCTTCAAGAAGTTTGTGAAGATGGAACAGCTCTGGTAGTTTTTGGCAGTGCAGTCCGCCATCACAATCTTTGGTTTTTCATTCAGTTTGCGGTTTGAGCTTGTCTCTCACACCATTGTTTGCACTGTCAGTGTGCTGTTTTTATATCGTTCAGCTCTCAAGTCTTTCAGTTGAACACTCTGAACCCAGAAATCCAAGTTCATGTCTCGGAAGGACCTGATTTTAAGGGGAATGACGATCGTGTCCTTTGCCGACAAACAGAACAAAGTAAGGACGGTTGTTGAATCCCAAATTTCCCCCCAAAAAAAGATTAAACTGTTCATGTCTGGACTTGTCATTATCCTGTCAATAAAGTTCCTATCTATCCACCTACGGTCCATCTGCTGTTTAAGTATGCTTAATAAAGAATTTCCACTCATTGAGTTTGGTTTGACTCTGTGCCTCGTCCACCCTGTGCTGACTGGTGATGATGGTGGTAAGTGGGGCACAGGTTGAGCTCCTGCGCTGTCGTTTGTTTCCGGGACAGAGACAGGTTTACGAGGGTAAGCTATACAGCTACGAGGTTGTATTTTTAGCCCTCCATGGTCACACAGGTCTTCCTCAGACAGACGGCTGTTGACAGTGATTGGCTGCTAGCTGGGTGGCTGTCGATTGAAGGGACAGTTGAGCACACTTTCCGCCTCATCAGTTTGTTTGGAATGCCAGTGATCTGCAGCCCTCGATGTGCGGTCAGCGCTCGTTGGGCGCTGGGAATTCAGGGTCGTTTCTCAGTCAAGATAAGCAGCGAAGGTGTGCGTGTGTGCGCGTGTGTGAGCGGATGCTGCGTTCACGCGTGGGTTTGCAATCGCAAGTGCTTAAGAAAGTCACACGAGATGATATCCGTGTTTGTGTGCGCAGGACTTGATTGAGCGTAAAATGGCTATTTATAAGTGTGCGGTCAGCATGTGTGTGTGCTTGTAAATGTGTAAATCTGACACTGGGGGAGTGCGTCTGTGCTGTAGCCACCCTGTCGCTCAGGGTCAAAGCCCATTGTAAATCAGGCACTTATCTGATGGCGTCCAACAGCTTTATTGACAAAAGGCTTCCAGCAGGTGTATAAAGACATCGAAGCACAGGAATAAAGGAGTTAACGCAGAGCCCGATCTGGTCTCTTTGGTCATTGTCTCGTCTTGTACACGTTTGTTGTTCAAGCCTCTGTGAGTAACTCAGTCGTTGAATTGTTAAACCTTTATCCCACTCTGTTGAAACAGCATTTGGAGAGGAGTATTGGAAGAGTATTCAGCATTCAGTATTTAGACATTTCTATGTGCTTACATGAAAAAACAAACAAGTTTTGACTTGGTATATCTGTGTGTGTTTTCTCACAGTGAACCAAACCACTGGAGGACCTTGAATGTCAGACTGCTGAGTGCCTAAGATATATAAAGTATCTACTGACAAACTTGCTGCTATTTTGGGTTATTTTGAAAGGAGTGGCATTTTATTCCATTCCAGTGAATTTTTCCCTCTGCAAACTGTTTTTCCTTTCCACTACAATTCCTATATAATAAATATCTTATTCTTTTATTCACAATAGACAATGAATGACATCCATCAAGGACATTCATGTGGAATGGCAGCAATATAAAATACCATGTCTGGCATGTCTAAAGTGAGCCATCGTGGGTGGAAGAAGAGCAGGGCCAGCAGGTGGTGGTTGGTGTCCCTGGACTTCCTGGAGGTCATGGTGTTGATGGGGAGGTGGTGGTCTGACTGAGATAAGATTGAATGGCTGTAATATTTGGACATAGAGGAATCATCATATTAAGCAGAAATCACTTCAAATGGGATGTTTTGGACGAAAAGGGCTTGTTCAATTGCCACACAGGGCCATGGTAGTTTAGCAATCGCAGCTATTAAATTAAGTCGAAACACATTGAAAAACGTTTAAACGTTTAACAGGTGTTTTCTGTCTATCATAGACCTAATTTAAAATATAACAATGGACAGGAATGACTGCAGACTTTGTGTCCAGCTCACTCGATCAATGGATAGTGATGTCACTTGTAAAAATGTTGTACTGACTGTGGCACCCTCTTTACAGTCCAAACAACAGCTTCCTTAAATACTGACATTTAAGGCAACAGCTTTCCACATTATTTTTTTCAGAAAGTGGAAGCACGCTGACAGAAAAATCATCACACACTGTGAGGTACAGTAGAGACTGACGAGAGTTTAATCGTGTGGGAAATCAGCGGTGACGGATGATTTTTAAGATAATTCGAGAGAGGAAGACCTTCAAAGAGGCTCCATTAGACGCCACGGGCAGAGATGAGCGGCTCGGATCAGCTGCTGAAGTGTTTGGTTGAAATGAAAACCCACACAGTGCACCTGTGCACTTGACTCAGGATGTCAGATGGTGGGAGAGCTCTGATGTACAGTAACGGTTTTATATCTGTTCTGCAGACGGTGCCATCATCTGTCTGCTGCTTTCTCACTAGGAGCTGGGGACAAATAGACACAGCAGCTTCCCTCGGCCACACCTTGCCCCTCCCTGCCCAAATCCCCTCTCAACCTGCTTTATTCATCAGCCCGCCCCCCTCCACTCCGCTGCTGCCTTTTTTCAGTCAAATACATTGCTCAAAGGAAACAATCATGGGACCTACATGCCTGGCCTTGCTGACTAATATATATCCCAGATGCACAAAAAAAAAAATCATGTGTTTTCTCTTCCTACTTTCTCCTTTTTCTCAACTTTTACTGCTCTAGTTAACAGATTTAAAGTCTGGGCTGATGAGAAAGAATTCAGAATATGCTTAAAAAGCAACATAAAGGTCTTTGACACTGTAAAAGTGGCTGCCAACACATGAAAATGTGTTCTGTAGACCTTAAAGGGGACGTAGGCTGAAATTTTTTTTACCGTGGCTTTTCTTGAATATCAGCGGTCTGTTCCTGTCCAAAGACGTACAACAGGTCAAAAAACATCATGTCTTCATGAATTTTGGACATTGAAATGGCAGCTCATAACCAGGATGAATCTGAAAACAGACAGAATGTAATGTAAGATACTTGTCTGATGCAAAACATGCCTTCCCCTACATCTGAAATAGTTTGCAGGTATGTGAATAAATGATGGCAGACGGCTGTGAGGCAGCTCTCTGGTGAAGTTCCCAGTGAAACGTCAGTTTGTGTGTTCCTTGGTTCTTCCTCACTATCTGATTCCTCCTCTGACTCTGGCTCAAACGACTGGATGTTTGCACGGCCCACAGCTGTATCGCCCTAGTAACCATTAAGTCCAGGGAAAAGTTGCTGAGCTCTGTAGTTTAGCAAGGAATGAAAAGTCACATGATCATCTGTGCCAGAAATGGACTGTAATATTGCAATCCTTAAATACAGGATTGTAAAACGGCATCTGAGATGTTTCGCATAAAACCAGTGATCTATAGCTTCAGAGAGCAGATTAACACAACCGTCCACGATGACAGATGATGTCAGCTCATCGATGACAGAGGCGATCCAGCTGCCAGGTAGCGTGTTTCCCTATGAGGACACACCTGCTAAAAATGTCTGAAGTCGCAGTGCTGCTGATGAACTTCAGATCCAGACCTCCTCCAAACAGCAGGAAAAAAAAAAGCAAAGCAGGTTGGAGACGTGACAGAGCATGAGAGCGGGAGCTGAATCCAGCCATTGTTGCTGGATCCTGACAGCGTACAGTCATGTTGAGCCCACCTGCTGCAGAGCACGACTCTGACGTGTGTGGGTCGGAGCCTGGAGGAATCAGGCGCCCGGAGCCAAGGTTGCTCCAGGGCTGTGACCCACTTGTTGGAGGAAGTGAAGACCCCCAGGGTGCTAGCGGTGGAGAGTCTGTCTGGCCTCGCCCGACCTCTGGGCGCGATGCCTCCATAATGAGATCTGTGCAGATCAGAGGCAAATCAGAGGCAGAGCAGACAGTTTCTGTATGTTCCACTCCCTGCTGCACGTATGCAGCTGTGCCGTGTTGACTGAGAGCGGCCTACTGTGTGCACACTGTGTGTGTGTTAGTGTATGTGTGTGTGTGCGTGACGTGAGAGGTGTGGAGGCCAGATAGGTATTTGTTTCAGCTATAAAAACAAAGTTGATGAATGAGCCGTTCAAAATTCCTCTTTGCTACTGTTTCGCTTCGAGAAAGATACATGCTACTGACAGGATGAACCACGTCAGAAGAGTCTGTGTGTGTGTGTGTGTGTGTGTGTGTGTGTGTGTACTGACGCTATTCCAACATAAGCAAAGCCAATGGCAAGTTTCCAGCCCCCACTCAATTCTTCGACTTGCTCTGGGAAACACTTTAACTGAATACTCAGGAAGGTGAGAGCGATCAATTTAAGGTTAATCTAACATAGTTTATGAACTATGCCTTCATAGTTCATAGCTGTTTGATTGTTTCAGTGAACTGGTGCTTAAAACAAATGTACGTTTATTGGTATTGTTTACAATAAATGGTCCTATCCATGAGATTTTTATTCACAAATTTAGAGCAGAAGAATTAATCACACTGTAAAATTCCAAAATATCGTAAACGTATCGTAAACGTATCGTAAACGTATCGTACACCCTAATCAAAAAATAATCAAATCAGCATTAGACAAATGCAAATCATCATCAAATGTTTGAAAAAACATGTTGGATTGAAAAAAAGGGATTTGTGACAGAATTTTTCCAATTAAAAGAAACATTTTAACTTAAAGTAACTGCACTTCTGCACGAGGTTGTGCTCATGCTGGGTCCAGCGATATCTCCCACTATGTAGACCAGAAATACTTGCCTTGAGTTTCATCTGTAGAAAATTATTACGTTTGGAATAATAAGAAGAGCAATTTCATGTTGTTATCTCTGTAAAATCACTCAGCGTTGGTGGCTTTCATGTGGAAACCATCAAAACAAATGTCCGGGCTTATCGGTCACCCATTAAATCTAATTCCCATCCCACCCAATGTCAATATATGTACATTTTTCACTTTAAATACAGCCTTTTATTCACAGGGGTGAGTGACCTGGACTTTGCAGCCGCCTGTTGTGGTCTCAGTACACCACTTCAAAACATCCAGCTTTTCAATTACCTCATACTTAGTCCAGGCCTGCTCTTTGTGTAAGACACAGGTCCAGCCACAATATCCCCGATGTGCTCGCTTTGCCTATATAATGTTATGAATAAACCAAATGTCAGATAGCGGAGCTGAGCAGTGTACTCCTCACATCAGTACATCCCGCTGAATTAGGGTTTAATGTTGTGGAAACAATGGTGGTGCAATAGCAAAACCATATGATGATCTGGGTCTTTCTCAGCAGTTATATGCCTCCAGTTTTGCAACATGGCTTGTAATCAAGTATTTGTGCGGTTTAAAGGCAGCAAAGGTGTCTTCTTGTCTCCTAGTTGTTTTCTTTAGTGTGTTTGGAATCGGAAACAACCGAAATGTGTTTTTATCTGTTACGACTTCAGGGTCTTCGGGACGCAGAGGAACCCTGTTATTTTACTCCTTTCTATAGTTTGTGTTATTGTGGTATTAACGGTGTGTGATTCCGTAATTCCTACTTTTTGGCATCCCCCCCTGGGTTGCTATACCCACCTGCCAATTATTTCCACACAGTTTTAACCGTGGCGGTTTTGCTTACACATTCATTTCGGCCCCGCAAGAATTTCCTTCCTCTCTTACTTTTTCTGTCACATTGAAAATATTCCCCCAAACTTCCTCTCGAGGTTCCAATTTACTGTCAGCGGTAGCTGCCACACTCTCCTCTCTGCCTCCTTTCCCTCCCTCCCTCTCTCCCTCTCTCTCTCTATTCATTTTCTACCTCTCACTCTCCCTCCGCTAAAAAAGCCCCAGTCCCCTCTACCTCCCGAAGCTGCACCTCCCCCAGCTCAGTTTACAAGGGGAGCTCGTAGAGATCAGCTCTGTAGTGAGAGTGAGGGTGTGTTTTTTTTTTTTTTTTTTTGGCATTCTCAGAGCTACAGAGGCAGGAGACAGGCAGGAGACTGGTCGAACTCTGCCGTGGCCACATGAGAAATGCTGTCAGGACTTGCTCTTCTGCTGCTGGTCTGCCTCCACATGCGTGTGCAGGGGAAGCCACGGTCACAGGTAGGACCTCTTGTCACCTCTGCTGAGGAGCCTGAGAGGAGCCTGGGAGGGAGTGGGGGAAATGTCAGTGATGCAAACACTATGAGGGATGCGTTTCTCACTGCAGGTTGGTCGGTGTGCTGGAAAACGTGCGGCACGTGCGTGAGAGAAATTCTGCTCGTTACATGGACTCGGTGATTAATGTAGACCTGATCAAGGCATCCGAAACTCTCTGATGTGGATGCAAGTGAGCTCGGTAATTCTTTCCAACCAGTTTGTGGTGCTGGTGAGCAGCGCTGCACAGTCTCACTGCGTAACTTGGACTGACAGTGCAGCCCAATGATCCTGTGGTCCATCTACTGAGTGGAGGTATTTACAGTATGGCTGTTTTCACTGTGGCTCTGCTCGCTCTCCGAGCGGTTTATTTTTCCACAGCACATTCACGGGCTACTTGTGGGATTAGATTTCCCTCCTGGTGGAAGACTCAGCGAGTCTCGCCTGTCCGGGGACTATAAAGATGTACTTGGAACTCTATTGGGGATGGACCTCGGGCCTGAATTAGCCTGTCACTGCCTATGGCTCAGCCCAGCTGCTTTCAGCTCACCTGTGTTTGCTGATGATTAATGAGGCCGGCGAGCGCAGCCCGAGGTTGTTAATGTCGACTTGTGAAGTGCCAAGGTCTTGATGAGGATGTCTGCGCCGGATTTATGTGACTCTGAAGAACACCGCTATCCATTTTAAAGGCGACCTAGAATTAAAAAAAAAAAACAGAAAACATTTTTACCTTCTATCTTACCCTTGTTGAATAACAAATGTATGTTCCTGGCTTAAGATGTGCAACCAGTCCAAAAACATCATCACATCCTCATTCTGTTTGCGTTCCAGATTTTGATGGCAGAATGAATGCTTTGCCTCTAACCCAAATAATTGAGATATATACCCACCTGTGTTCAGGTATACAAGTAAATGCTGTTAAGCATCAGTTTGGTGAAGTTTCTGGTGAAATGTCATTGTGTGTGCTCCTGGTTCTCCCTCAGTGTCTGATTCTGGCTCAGTCATATTCTGGATGTGTACGCACTCCATAGATGTATTGCTGTAGTTGCCACTTAGTGTGGAGAAAAGTTGCTCAGCTCCAGTCTTTAGCATGAGATGTAAAGTTATGTGATGTGGCGTGACAACCACTCAGCATAAAGCCTACGTGTGGTTGCCAGATAAGCATGAAAATTTGCCAGGGATAAACTTAACTGGTCCCTTTAATTTAGGTTGTTAAAAAAATATTCCTGTTGAGTAAGTGTGGCTGTCTGATTTACTGGCATTACAGATTGCAGAATCTGAAACAGAAACACAAGTAGCATGACAGTAATTCCTGTGGATTTCTGAAAGATTTCAACATCATGTTTGGTGCAAAAGCCCTGACTGTACTCAGCCGGATGTTGCTGCTGTTTAGACTTTGCATCTGCTAAATGAAGAAATGTAATGTAAGGTAATGCAAACTGGGACTGGAATTAAACTGAACACAAAGGTTAAGGAAACAAGGTTTGGTCACAATCTCAGTCATAATAATTCCAGTTCAGTCATTTGACACTTTTATTGACTCTGCTAAGGTCCCCTTTTCATCAGTCTTTGTATCTTTTGGATGTTCCCGGTGGGAATGAAGCTCATTACCGTGCAGTTTTAACGTCCGGCAGGGACCTCTCTGTCTCCCAAGTTTCCCAAATCAGAGCAGTGATGTCAGGAGAAACCCTATGCGGCCTTTACGGCTGTAGATTCACCACAGTGCTATTTCTGAGTGTTTTACAAGCCCCGGAGCCTTTAACGAAGACACCCTGCCCTCCACTCTGGGCCGCGAGGGCAGTTTGTGGTGAGGACGAGGCCTCATTTTACTGGTGGGATCAAAGGTCCTGCCACTCACACAGACGTCTCTCTTCAACGCCGCAAATACCTGCAGCTTGTACAATACAAAACCTGATTTGTATGTTGTGTGTGGAGCTCTGCAAAGTACACACTGAAATGGATTTGGGGAACTTACTTTTTTGGGGGGGAGATTTAAAGAGACACAAACAGCTCTTTTAATTTGCAGAGCCACTTGTTTTGTCCTAAGCTCATCTTGTCCTACATTATAGCCCACGATCCCGACTTGTCTGCGTTCCCGTTTTTGGTTTGACACATGTTGCTATGATTTCATGAAAGGCTATGTTGTGGAGAGTGGAAAGCTGGGTGATTACTATCAAAAACACCAGAACTTGTTTTTGCATTTGTGGTTAAAAACCACGGTTGGTCTTCCACTTAGTGTTCCGCTTATACCAGAGCCAGAGGTAAACTCTGAGGGAAAGGAACGAATTAAGTAAATCAGCAAGTTTTGATCTATTGATGAAGTCACATCTTCCACTTTGAGCGGGCTGAGTCAGGCCAGAGACGGAGTCTGAAATGACAAAAGGTCTGTGTCCGCAGAAAGCTTTTGATAAAATGTCAAGAGGGCTATATGTTATGTCGTCACGGTACATTATTCAAAATGATGCCCATGCTGAGTTGAAATCCCTCACAATTTATGAAGCATTCAGTGCTTGATGTCAGACAAATCAAACTTGTCTTTTCCAGGTTTTTAATGCTGAAATTACATCGTTTTATTACAGATTTTATCAGCAAATAGTTGGTTTAGAGCAATATCTCTGTATTCTCTGTTTGACGTCTTTAAAATGTTTCCAGTTGAGTTGATTTAAAAGGAAAATCTCATGACAAGGATAATCTATGTAATACTGTGGTGAAAAAGGCTATATTAGACCGTCACCGTATTCTAGTATCACTGTGGACTTGCTTCCAGACAGATTTGAAATAGGGAACAGGGTGTGTTGCATTTCTGAGAAGGCTTTTCTCTTTCCCCGTAAATAAAAGTGTTCTATTTAATGAGAATGACCTTGAATTGGATTGCACCATTTGAGACATTTTTTGCAGATGTTGACTTATAGTTGTGATGTTGAAAAGACAAAAAAGTGGACCACCCTCATATCTCCTTAAATCCTGAGATTTGAGCAAATTGATGCCAACAAGTGATGTGTCTTAGATCACATGCAAATAAATCATCGATTAAAAAAAAAAATCACTGATATATGTTTGTCTCAGGATGTAGCAGTAAATCAGGGACTGTCTGGCGTTCGGTCGCCCCATTAGCGAGAATGTTGCACGTGAACTTGGAGCAGGCGATGTGGCCTCCGCAGATACAGATGTGTTTGAAGTGCTGACTGAAGTAAAAGCAGCGCCGACTCCTCCCTCGCTCATTAAAAGCGCTTAAAGATCCCCGGCATCCCAGCATGTGGGAGGCAGATGCCGGTAGCCGTGGCAACCGCAATATATCTTTTGAACCAAAGCCAAACGCTCTGTTGTCATAAAAAAATCATATTTCGGCATGAAATGATGGATCTAAACCTCAGTTTTAAAACCTTATTCGATCGCAGTTTCTTTCTACGTGTGTGTGTGTGTGTGTGTGTGTGTGTGTGTGTGTGTGTGTGATGTTTGGAGGAGCCGGGTAATGTCAATCCCAGGCGCGGCATTGCATCTTGAGGTCACTTCCACTATAAATTCTTTGTCATTGCGATGATGTTGCCTCCGTATTCTCAACTTGGAAGCCTCTGCTCGGGGCCCGCATCGCATTTCCAGATGAGCCGGTGAATCACAGCTGACAAAGTAATGATAATTTCATTGGCCGCCGGCCAGGGAACATTACAACCGTGCTACGTGTGAAGAGCTCGAGAAATCCCCGACGTGTTCACTAAACAGTCCCCTTTAACCCCACGCACATAAATACGTTTTAAAATACTGCACGGCCTCCATCCCGGGATGCATTTTTACAGTAGGAGTACGGGTCATAGCATGCCTCTATCCTCCGAGGTTTACAATGAGGAGCCGTGCCACTTCGCCTGGCGGGAAGAGCGCCGTCTGCAGACGGTGGACGAGGTCAAACCCCTCTCTTCTCCAATGGAGCGTATTTCATTCTTTCCTTTTTCTTCGTCAACGTTTCTATAGTTCATCTCAAGGTGCTGGAGGCATGTTTGTAGCGACTCCGCGTCTCACAGTGTTGTCAGAAGCGGCTGAGACAGAAAGTTCCGGCATGATCTGAATCCGAGTGGATTCATGAGAGTTCAGACTTCTGGTGTGAAGTGTCTCCACTGTAACATCTCCAGACTAAGGAAACAACTTGTTCTTCATCACCTCAATGGCATTAGCCTTTCCAGCCTTTTTATACCAGAGCAGCAGTTTGTCAGGCCCGAGGCTTCTCATTTAACTTGGACGGCACCTATATGTTTTTGCAATTCCTGCCACAAGCTGCTCAGTGCTAATTTTTACTGGCGAGGACAGAGCGAAGTCTGGCACGCCACGCTGCACAGGGCAGAGAGGGCACCGTCATCAGTTTTTAAAGAACGGTCTCCTTGGAGCAAAAATATAATTTCCCATATTTTTAGACTCTTTCTAAAAGTCAATTTAGAGCAAATTTAGTTAAGAGTAATTTGAACACTTAGCACATGCAGTTCACACATAGTTGTGTCCTGAGAACAGACCTTTTTTTTATTACGCTTTATTCACGGAGAATGGCTGCAGCCTGTTAACAGGGAAGGCTTGTTCCTTAATTTTGAGTGTTAGCATTTCTGCTGAGGCAGCGTAGAAGTGTAGTGAAGCCAGGAGCATCTGCTGGCGTCGGTCTGTCAGCGTTGGTCTCGATGTGTCTGTCGTTTGGAGATTATTCCGTCTGAGCTTCCTTAAACACTGCACGACTGCACATGGAAACTGGTGCCCTCACTTTCCCCTACTCTCCCTCGAACATGCAGGACGAGTCCCCGTCTAAGACTGCGGGCCGCTTATGTAATCTCAGCGTAAACACGTAAATCAGGCTCTATAAGTGTATCATGTCTCACTCCGCCTTGTGTAATTCAGAAGTGAAGACGCCTTTTCCGAGTATTATTTTGTACTGTTTATTTTCCAGGAGGATTTCTCTCTCGCAGGAATCCAACGCCAAAGCGGAGAAAGTCAAAATAAATGTCTCTTAGAAAAATAGTATCAAACCAAAACACACTCGGATAACACAAATAACTAATCCGATGCGGAATGCAACATGCAGATGTTGCTTCAACATAAGCAAAAACCAACCACATTTCTGTATTGTTAATTAATAAATACCTTATCTGCAACTGAACATTCATGTTCACATGAAACAAGAGCAAACAAGATGTGAAGTCATTTCCATCACACAGTGCAACTAATAACATCCAAAACCCTGATAGCATCAGAATTGAGTGCGTCACATATTTTGACTGGTGCTTTCAGCCATCTGACGAGAGAGTGCAGTCGCTTAAACAATTTTCCACGTCTCCCAGTAAAATACCACCAGTAATGTTGTCAGACAAAACCTCACAAAGGATTTTTTCCCACTGTAAAACCAACAGGGTTCATCTAAGGTACACAAACACGCTCACACACCAGTCTGACATTCCTGCACCGAGCCGAGGCCGTTTTTCACCACGTCTCAAACCAAATTTTCTGCAACAGATCTGAGTTAAAGGCCTGCACGTCGCCTCTGCCCCGTTGTTCATTTAGGAGTGGTATCGTTGAGAGCGTTAGCTTTTATTCGTAGTTGAATTCCGAGCGTGCTGCCACAAAGCAGGCCTCCTACGTGGATAAAAGCACTATTATTGCAAGGCAACTGTAACATTATGCCGGAGCTGTCGGGAAGGGATTTAGTGCCTGTGCAACTGTATCTCCTGACACCGTGCATGTTAAGTGTTGAGGAATGATCCCAATGTCTGATATTTGCTGCTCTTTCCTCTCACTCTCCGATATTGGTTTAGACGATTATGTGCCGCCTCTTAATGTTTATTGCACCAGCTGTACACACACACAATAAGACAACAAACTGGGATTTGTTTCTACAATTGCCCTCAGAGCGGCAGATCAAGGGGCCTGAGGAAATTTTTGAAAATTCCCAGGTTACAAAATTAAGCAATAAAAAAAAAGAAACTCTAGACCCACATGAGAAAGCAGGTTCTCAAAGTTGTCAGTGGTATTCATCTAAACCAGTATTTGGGAAATATGTATTTAATTTTACATATTTTCCCCTTTCTGGAGCATGTCAATGTCCTTCAGCTACGTTTGTTTGTTCCCCTCATCAAACTATTTTGCAGCCAGCATCAGTGCAGCTGTTCTCAGTGAATGGATTTACACAAACACACACGCACACACGCACACACACATGTGCACACACACATTGCACAGAAACATGTCAATTATAAGAATTAAAGACATGATGTTTGAGCTGCCCGTGATTATCCTGATATAGCTATGTCATAACTTTAACCAATCACAGCACTCATTGCCTTTACATTTAATATAAAAACAAATACCTTACTCCAAGGTTACTAAGACAACTTTTTTATTCCTGATATAAAACATAACTCTCGACTCACTGAACTGTAAATAGCCAACTGTTTGTTATTGTTGTGTTCAGAGCTTGTTTCTGCTGCCCCCAAGTGGCCAAAAACCACTTAATTCTGCCTTAGAGCATTATTGTTATGAGTTAAAAACAAAAAAATAATAATTCTTGAACTATTGAAGCAGCACTGAGATAGACTTTACTCGCAGTTTTAAACATTTACCTGAGTTCACATGCTGGTTCATCTTTCGTCTCATCTCAGGTAAAACTGGAGTTCAATAAGACAGCAACCAAAACTCACCTCTTAGGACGTCTGTGTCTAATTCTAGACGTCTCATTGTGTTTTCTGGGGGGAGAGACAATCCCCCCGTGACGAGCGCCTTTGGCAGTGTGTGAGTTGAGTTTGGTCGAAAAACTGCAATACGATGAGTTTAACCCAGCTGCATCTTGTGGGACGATACTGTCAGGATTTACTTTGCGATTATGTTGTTTTCTGCCTCCACGAGTGGACTGGGCGTCGACTCCACCGTCCAGACGCATCTAACCAGTTCCAGATGAAGGTGGGCTTCGGTGACATTGTAGAAACCCAGTGATAATTCCACTGAAAACACATCGATTTCCCTCACCAGATGGCACAAGCCACCCACTGAGACGAGGTGAGGAAAAAAAAAAACGGGACACCAGACGGACCAATTTCTGTTTGGGATCTGCTGCGAAGAGTTAATTTTCCCCCGGCTGCGGCTGCGCTCATGTGTCCTGACACCAGCAACACCTCGTTTTGATGGGTTCACAGCTGAGGTCACATTTGTCAAAGAGAGCCAGGAGGTCAGATGTGGCAATTTGGAGGGATTATTCCGGGACAGATTAGGATGTTTTGTGTCGCCTGCTACAAAAAGCCTGAAAAGTTTGTCTTGACAGTTTTGTGATTTTAATGGTGCAACTGTCCAAACTGCTAGATATCAAACTGTGCTGTAACCCCCTAATGCATCCTGCACTGTGGGCACATTTCGGGAGAACAAAAACCCTTTTCAAGTCTGCAGTCGCTTGATGTTCCGTAGAAATTTTCTGTAAATTTTGCATTTTAATCCGCCCACGTTTAGCCGTGTCAGCGTCTGTTTTACGAGAGGAACATTTTTCCCTTTTTCAGGCAAAGGCTCATTGCGTTGTTTTCCCAGCGAGGGGGTTTATGGTGAAAAAGAAGAAGACGCGGAGGAGATGTTCATTGGTATCCATGGCACCGATCGCGCTCTTTGACTAGGCTTTTTATTTGTTTTCCACTGGAGTGGACTTTGTGTAGCGTTTCAAAATGTCCCAAAAATCTGTTTTCACCAGGCATTATAAAGTCATTCATTCGCTGGCTCGTAGTATCCGGAGCTGCTTTATATTCACTGATCTCTAAAGCGAGGTCGTGATCCGCAGCTGAATGTTATCGCGTCCTGCTGTGTGATTTTTTTTTTTTTGATCCCGGCTTTATGCGGCCCCATGCTGCACTGCAACATAATTCGGCACTGACCACAGAAGTGTTTGGCAGTTTCAGTTTCTTCAGCACTCTGGGTTTGCTGTTCTTGTCTCTCATCACTTATTTCCTGTGTGGAAGGAGGCACTTTGTGTTTGTTTTGGCCCAGGTGGTGTTTTGGCCCAGAACGTATCGAGGTGTTATGGGTTGAGAGAGAGTCAGACTCTCCTCCTGACTTCACCCCGACTGCCCCCACCACCACCCACGCCCCGCACCCCCGCCCCGTCTCTCCATCCACACAGTACCTCCCTTCACCCCACCTTTACCTTTTCCACCTCCAGTCTTGGCTGCTCGTCTTTCCCTCCATCCACTTTTCCACTGACCTGCAGCTGACTCGCGGCTAAACCCCACTTTTTATTCACTTCCTGCCTGTTTGTTTATACCCCGCGTCTGTAGAGTTTGCTTTGGCACCTCTCGACCATGTCGGTCGCCGTCGTCGAGGGGAAGTTGCCCTATTAAAATTGCCATGTTTCTTTTATGAATGTCGGGACCCATTTCCTGCGTTAGCTCCGGGAGGAAATATGTTTGCATTAGAGAACGAAGCAGAACTACGTCAGCTTCCATCGTGGGTACGGCGTAGAGGCCGAATGAAAGCTGCAGTCCCACTGGAAGGAATGGAGGGCCTGCAGCTTGGCTGCTGTCCACTCCCAGAGAGAGACAAGGCGCTGCCCGCTCCGATGGTTTCCGTCTCGGTGGCTGTGGTGGCACTGCAGTGACCACAGCGTGGCCTGCGTACGGTAGCTCAGCGGGGCCCGTTTGGCCTCCTCCACCGCCACCTGTTTGCACAGCGAGTAGCTTTTACTGCTGGTTTGGGTGAATTTATGGACTGCCAATGTTAACTGTTCTGTTTTTACTGTGCCCAGGCTTCCTGTAAATCATTACAACTGGTGTGACACGGACAAAAAAGCTCGAGAGGTTTCAGAAAAGAAAAAAAAAATGGTGGGATTTAGTTCAAAGGCAGTCACAACAAAATTGTGTCTTCTGGGGAGAAACAAGATCCCCGCGAATGTTAATGATCTGTAGTTAATGATGTGAGTCTGATGTCACTTGGCGTTTCTTTATAAACATAGTTTTATGCCTAATTAGCTCTTTTTATTAGACTAACAATAGTTTATATACTTTGAGACAGTTGTCACTCTTTTTTCCTCCAGACATTTGTTGATTTAAACCTCTCTGCCTCTTCTCCTCTGCCTCACAGAGTCTGGGCTGCGATGAGTATCTGGGATCAGGTAAAGTGATGGACAAGTGTGGCGTGTGCGGAGGTGACAACACCTCCTGCCGACTGGTCTCCGGACTGTTCAAACACAGCTTAAACAAGATCGGCTACCACAAGATCGTGGAGATCCCGGAGGGAGCCACCAAGATCAACGTCACAGAAATGGTGAAGAGCAGAAATTACCTAGGTAGGAAAAAGCACTTTTCACAGTCATGGCTGGTCACACATGGTTGCAGTTTCACAGCAAAGATGTTTGAGCCAATTAAAGCCCCGCTTGCAGCGAATTGATTGTTAGTCGTGTTTTGCCTGAATTGAAAGCAACAGAACAAAAAATAAACACGTTTCACAGCTGTTTACCTGCAGTGTCAGTATTTTTGCAGTCATGTCGCTCATTTGAGGGTTGCATACTGTTTGCCTACTCTGGCTGCCTTTGCACCTCCACCCCAGCATCCACCTGTGGGCTCTGAGCCGTCGTCTGCAGGGGGCTGAGCTGAGCTTTGCTTTTTGAACTGATGAAATCGGAGCCAACATGCCAAATATCAATGCTGTTCATATTCAACATTCACACATAATCCATTCCATGTGAGTCGGCTGAGCGGACAACATCATGGGAAAAATCCAGCATTTCCAAATTCGACTTTTGAGTCAATACCAGAGCTCAGTCCTCGAAGCCGGAGGCCAGAAAACTCCTCAGCACAGAGGCAGTTTTATTGACTGCTGTGGAACAAGCTCACTTTTACATTTCATCTTATTTTGTACAGGCCTTGCTGTGTTTGCTGGAGGATTTTTTTTTTGGCGGCAGCTGATTTTGCTGCCTCTCTGCAAACAGGGAGTTCCAGTTTCCACCTGGGTTTACGGTTTCATCAGCTGCCATCTGCTGCAGAGCTCTGCCTTCGTTCCAACTCAGAACACACGCAAAAAAGAAGTGGAAATCTCCCTCCATTCATGTCACGACACAGATTCAAAGTGGAACACCGGTCATGGTGGAAATAATGAAATGATAAACGTAAGATGTGTTTGTTGCTGGTTCGGCTGACATTTGACAATTCTATTACTCCCAGCTGAGCCAGCGTCAGACACAGCAGCAGCTTGCAAAATTAATTAGATTTGCCAGAAATGGCAGATCAGCGAGAGGGCGGGCTCACCGTCCCAGGATGTGTCCAGCGTGCAGACCGTGTTGCGGCCTCTCGTTGGAGCCTCCGAGTGAAACGCGCAGATAATTGGCGTCTTTATAGAGGCGCAAACGCAGTAGCGGGTTATTTCCAGAAGTGACTATTGGAATGTCTGACATTGTTTAATGAGAGCCATGCCCCGACGCAGCAGTGGGTTTGGAGGAAGCGGGGAGCAACCTCGACCTTACCCCCCCTTCCGCTCCCCTCCCGTCTCTCTCTCTCCACAGCCGCCGCCTCACAAGAAAGTGCATAAACACGCTTTCATTAGAGGATCTTACCCCCAAAGCCTCACCATCCTTTTTAATTAAGCTGAGGAATTTCAGCACTGTGTACAAAAATAAAAGAAGAAGCAGGAACACTGACGACGGATTCAGCAACTACCTACTTGTGCGCTCTTTAATTTGAGCTGAGACACAAGCACACAGAGACCTGTAGAGCCAATCACACATTCACATACGCTTCTATTCACACCCACACACATACACGCTACATCGTCTCATTCATGGACAGTGGCTCCTTTTGCTTTTCACCATGTAAGAAGCTGTCTGCTGATAAGATAAACAGATAACTCGTTAAATAGCTATTTTTCAGTGGATCAGGAGGTCAAACGAAGCCCAGAAGCAATAACTTTTTTTTCCAAAATGGGATTTTAAAAGTTTTATTATACACACAAGAAAGTGAGACAAGGGAAGGAGCCACCTACTGAACGCACATGTCCTCGATTTTCCCTCAATAGGCCTCTGTTCCCAACTACGCATCTCTAATGCACTTTTAGTTGTCCAAACACTCTTTTACAAGCCTGTCTAATGTTACGCTTCTAATGCTTTTCTAAAGTCCTCTTGTACTTAATCCATGAAATCAGTGGAAAACATCTAGGGAGATTTTGTTACAGGATTTGCATGAGGGATTTGCCAGCACAAACAGATTGTCACGTTTATAAAAGACGTTGCTTTGAAAGTGCACGTGAGGACATTTATTCCATTAGCTGTATTTACTTTCTTGGGGGTGGAGGAAATCAGTGTCACAGTCCTACACTTCTCATTAGGCATAAATGGTTTTACATTGAGCAGTAATTACGTGGAAGAGGTTGCAGCAGTGTTTTCCCTCTCGATTGAGCTGGAGGCTGTCAATGGTGATTGTGTGGTCAATCTCCCCGTCTCTCCCAGCTCTGCGAAGCCGATCAGGGAGATCCATCATCAATGGAAACTGGGCTATTGACCGGCCGGGAAAGTATGAGGGAGGAGGGACCATGTTCACCTACCGGCGACCCAATGAGATCAGCAGCACAGCCGGGGAGTCCTTCCTGGCTGAAGGACCCACCAATGAGATCCTGGACGTTTATGTAAGTAATAAATCAGCTCGGACCTCCAGGTACTTACAACTCGATTTTACGATCGCGTTTCAGAGCCGATACAACATTTTAGAGGGACCCTCTTCTAATGTTTGGAGGTGAGGAGTTTTATTTTTTGACTTGGTGCCATCTACACTGCTTCAGATGATCTTCCAGCAGCCGAATCCCGGGATTCACTACGAGTACATTATCCCCTCTGAGAAACCAGTCGACCCTCAGCAAGAAGGCAAGTGGCATCGTCATTCCTATCAGCGAATGTAATACCAGTGAAAAATCTAGGGTTTCATGTGTGTGTCTCATTCCTCCACTGTAACTGTGTTGCTGCTGTATTGGCCAAGTCTCCCTTGTAAAAGAGATTTTCCATCTCAGTGGGGCTGACCTGGTAAAATAAAGGCTAAATAAATAAATGAAACCGTCCGATTGGGTTTTTGCAATTCTCTGAACTCCCATGTCTGTGCTTTAGGAAACACTGTGAATGGAAACGCTGGGTTCGACCACGGCGGCAGCACTCACCAGGACAACTTCACTCCGGCAGGTGGCGGGAGGGAGCCTCCTCGTCTCCCCGGCAACCAGGTTCCCGCCGTACAGCCGCCGAGACGCACCAGGGAGTACAACTGGAAACTGGCCGGTTCTACAGAGTGCAGCGCCTCCTGTGGAAAAGGTCTGTAAACCTGTCCAGAGGTCTCCCACACTCCTGCTATCGTCTTTTCAGTGACAGATCAAGTGGCCCGTGGCTACGACAACAGGCAAAGTGAGCTCTTATAACTTTATGTTTACGACTTGAAGACTTCTTTTGATCGAGCAGTTGTTTGAAAACTAAGCCAGTTGTTTTCATGAGGTACGATTAAAAGCTGAAACTTAACACAGTGTTATTTGTGTGCTTCAGGTTTTAGATACTCTGTCTTTCACTGCGTCTCCCGGCTGAACCAGGCCCAGGTGTCGGATTCGTTGTGTGACAGCAGCAGCCGACCGTCTCCACAGGAAGAGGCTTGCAACCTGCAGCCCTGCCCGGCTTTGTGAGAGACCACGCAAAGATCACACACCGCAGAACAGTGGTAGAATAGAACAGAAGGAGATAGAAAGGTTTTAGAAGGAGCAAATCTCTATTCTAGATATTTACAGTGCATTTATATACAAAGACTTTCTGCGTGGAAAGAGAGTTGATTTAAAGTGGAACATGATACTGTACCAGTTCATTCCTACATAGATGAATTAACACTTATCGTATGATATTAATACTACTAATGCATATAACACACACTGCCCAGGATATCCCCCTAACGCCGAGCTGTTGTGGTTTTCCCCTGGGCAGCTGGGACATCGGAGAGTGGTCAGAGTGCAGTAAGACCTGCGGCCTGGGAATGCAGCACCGTCAGGTTCTGTGTCGCCAGATTTATGCCAACCGGACCCTCAACGTCCACACGAGTCGCTGTCGAGACCTGGAACGGCCCGAAACAGCCAGCACCTGCCAGCTGAAGATCTGCAGCGAGTGGCAGATCCGCTCTGAGTGGACCGCAGTGAGTGGCAGCTGTCAGTCTGAATCTGGCTGACCTGTGAACAGCTTCTTCTGATCTTATGAATGATCTTAGAGCTTAGCAACAACTAAATATTAACGGGAGTGATACAGCGATGGAGGGCATGCCCATTCAGTTTTATACGTTTGAGGCAGAATCAGAAGAGGAATCAGACACAGAGGAAGAACCAGGAACACAGACTGTGACATTTCACTGGAAGCCAAAACAAACTGCTGCCCCAAAAGTGTGTGTCATCGTCATATGTCTTTATTTTTGCTTTGATCATTGGTGGGGAGCATTTGCATTTCTTTTGGAGCACATTCACCACCAAATTTGAAATTTATACATGAATGAGGACGTAATGATGTTTTTGGACCTGTTGCACATCTTTGGCTGGGAATAGACATAGTCATTATTCAGCAAAACCGACCAAAAGTTTTTCATCATACGCCTCCTTTATTGAAAGTTTCTCCTCTAATATATCTTAATTAGAATGCTGTAGCCTGGGGATGGTTAACCACATTTTTGCAGTAAAACATTCTGTTTATACAAGATGTTATAAGACAAACTATGCCTGGACTGGCGAAGTGAATGGGAGTTTTCTTTAAAGCCTCACTGTGATGACAAGACGGGAAGTCACTGCACTGGGTCAAGAAATGTGTGTTTGCATGTGTTTACGCAGATTAAAGCGGCTCTAATCCATGTTTTTACAATCACAGTGTATCAAATGACAGTGTTGTGAAAGCTTCATAGATCTCAGCTCATTGTTTAGCCGTCAGGCCTCTGACTTTACTTTTTTAGTTTACTGACAAAGCTCTAAAAACAAATACCACCACCTACTCTGCACCAAATGGCAGAGTTAGCAACGTGCTGATTCACAAAGTGGAGTATTGAGCTGCCAAAGCCAATAATATCTCCACCAGATCTGGCACGGACAAGAAATGCCCAAAAAGCCTTAAATCAAGTTAAAAAGCGTGCTCATTAAAGTCATAACCCAGCCGGTCAGCCTCTCCCGCTGTGCCCCACTCCCTCAGAGCAGCATTAACCACGTGGCCCGTGTCTCCACAGTGCTCCGTGCCATGTGGTCTGGGTCAGAGGTCGCGAGAGGTGCGCTGTGTCAGCAACGTGGGCGACTTTGTTCCTGACGAGGAGTGCAACATGAATCTGCGACCCATCGATGTGGAGAACTGCGACATGGGAGCCTGTGCCAAGAGCTGGTTCTTCACGGCCTGGGGCGACAGGGTAGGTGTTCCTGTCCCCGGGATCCAGAGTGACTCTCATTCATGTCTGGGAACAGTGAAAGTCATTGTACAGGTCCATCTGCGGACGTCCAGCTGCTGGTTCTGAAAACCACAAGTCACATAGACCTCTTCTTGTAGATTCTGACAGACTGAAGGACAACTTGAAGAAAAGGTTAATTCTCAGCCACTAGGAACAAGATTCAGTGTAAACAAAGAAATGTAACACTGTGTGCACTCCACACAAAAGCACCATATAAACACTATATAAAGAAATATACTGAAATTTTTATCCCAAATATACAAGGGCTGTAAACTTGAATATGCTATGGGCAAGATGGAGAAAATGAGGAAAGAACCAAGAAGATTGAGAGCTACTTATAGAAGAAGACATGTCAGACTTTTACCTGGAGTTGAATGACCAGCAGGTAGCGCATGGCTAAGCTAACGTTAAACTTCAAAACACTTCTTATGTTTTAAATCTCAGATCTGCAGTCACAGGATAGTATAGCAACAGTATAGAGGGACACAAATTTCACACAAATTCATGAGAAACAGATATGAATCGAGTTAGAGTGTTGAGTTTCAGGGACATGTTATTATTATTCTTAGAGGGCTGTTTACTTCACAGTGCTCAGCTGAATGCGGGATGGGTGTGCGGACCCGTGGAGTCCTCTGCCTGACCAATCACATCAGCAGCCTCCCTCTGGAGGGCTGCGGCAGCGAGAGACCCCCGGACTCCCAGGTCTGCAACAACGGCGCCTGTGAGAACCGCATCGAGTGGTTCACCGGCCCCTGGAGCCAGGTACAGTACCAGGACCACAGCAGAACTCACATTCAATGAATAAAACTGTATTTCAGTGTGTGGATGAAAAATTCTGAATGGTAATTATGTTTTATCAACAGCAAATGTTGAATTAAATCAATTACATTTGATTTAATATAACTTTAAGTTTGTGGAACATGAAGGAAGAACCCTTCCCAGAATCTTTTGCTTTAACCAAAAGTCTTCAAAATGGCTGGCAAACAATATGAGGGGAATTTCGGTCTTTTTTTTTCATGGTCAGAGCTGGAATTTGTGTGTTTTCCCAGTATTGGAAAGGAACTGTAAGTTCTCCGATTGAAAATTGCTTTGTACCACGACTGTCCTGTCCTTGATTGACTACTATGGTTGAAGCAAAAATGACTCGTTATGGTACATGTTGGGAACATTTGGAATCATTTTTAGGAATTTCATGACATACTGTAATTAACTGTTTTCTAAGCAAAACATATGTGGTGTGAAGACGTGGAATTACTTTGAAGTGCACTGAATTCAATTCATGATTTAACTGAGACTGGACAGTCGTAATGTTTTTCATTCTGTACAGCCGTGATCTGGAAGGGTTAAATATCTGGGATTTTACACTGAATTTATTGCTATCGTTGCAACATGTAACTGAGCCCATCTGTTCTGTGTTTCTGCTGCTCGTGACCCAGTGCTCTGCAGAGTGCGGCCCGGGCAGCCAGCAGCGCTCGGTGGTGTGTCTGATGAAGTCGGAGGAAGGTTTCTCCGTCATGCCTCTGTACGAGTGCTCCTCGCTGGAGCGGCCGCTCGGCCAGCAGAGCTGCAACCTCAAGGCCTGTGGAGCAAAGTGGTATCACACGGACTGGAGCGCCGTGAGTCAAATCCTCCTCGTTTGCTGTTTCGGTGCCTTTAGGCAAAGCTGCTGCTCTCACTCAGTGGAACAGAATCAATCAGTCATGAAGCCGACAGGCCGAAAGTGGCCTTGATTAGAAATACTGAAGCCATATCTGTTAAATCTACCTGTTGATTTTACTTCATATTGCATGTCTGAAATCGTCAAGTTCACACAAGAGGTATTTCTGTCTCATTAAAACAGGCAAACTTGTTATTTATACTTCTACGTATAAGTATTCTCTCCTCATGAAATCCTCAGTAAATGAGGATATAGTTAAAAAAAATTAAAAGTGCTTCCACTGCTTCATTAAGCACTTTGTTTGTTTTGATACAACACGATCAAACAACCCTCCAGCTTTTCTCTGTTTCCACTCAAATGGTCTGAAACTTCCTTACATATTCAGACCAGTGAGCACACTCTCACATACTCTCCCTCCAGTGCTCCAAGACGTGCGAGGGAGGCTTCCGTGTGCGGGAGGTCCGCTGCCTGTCTGACAACATGCTGTCCAGTGAGGACTGCGATGTCCAGATGAAACCAATAGAGAAGGAGAACTGCAACCCGGAGCCCTGCATCCCGCAAATAGGTCAGTTTCACCCTCACATGTTGGTTGCAGTCTCTTTAGGAACACAAATGGCCTTGTTCTGGCTGTAAAAACTCAAATATGAGTAATGTTGTGTTCTCCTCAAAAGGTGACCTAGGATGGTTGAGTACTTATCTCTGTTCTCTGATGCTGACATAGAAACTGTGGAACATTTCTCAGAAACGCCACAGATGCTGTTTTACAAGCATGCCACTCAAATGACTCTATGTTCCATTTAAAACTATGGAGCTCAGCAACTTTTTCACAAACTGAGGGGTAACTGTAGCTATGGACTGCATCCAGCCTTTTATGTTTGAGCCAGAATCAGAGGAGGAGTCAGATACTGAGGAAGAACCAGGAGTCCATACACTGACATTTCCCTGGAAACTTCACCAAACTGCTGCCTTCATAAACATATGCACCTGGATGGAGGCGGATACATAAAAACTATTTTGGAGATGTATAATTTCATTCACATTCTTATTCAACATCACATTTTGAAACAGATTGAAACATATACTGTATTATTTACTTGCTTATCTTATTTACTTGCTTATCAGGTTTATGCACAGGTTTACACCACACCCCTTTTTTACATCACATATTGCTTCTGTCAAGATTTGCCTATTTTTTTCAGCTCCATTTCAAAATTCTAAAAAATATGCATGAATAAGGACATGATAATGTTTCTGGACTTGCCGTGCATCTTTGGCCAGGAATAGGCTGTTGTCATTCAACAAACCCAGGGTGAAAGTGATTTTTCAGTGTAGGATCCCTTTAAAAAAGTTGTCTCAGGTTGAAGAGCTGCTGGAGTGATGCTCTACATGGCTGCAGCACTTGTTCCCTGTTTGTCCTGTTCAACCACTGCAGCTCTGCTTTCCTTTACGTTTCAGACGAAAACTGCCGAGACAAATACTTCAACTGCAACGTGGTGGTCCAGGCTCGCCTGTGTGTGTATGATTACTACAAGACGACGTGCTGCGCCTCGTGTTCCAGAGTGGCCAGCAGACAGTCGACGCATAGGGGCCGCAGCTAACGCAGCAGCTCTCCATCGGGGTCCGACTCGAAACCCGCCTCAGGCACTGTTCCTGGAGCAGCCAAGGGAGTGAACCGGCAGGACCTTGGCTCAAACAGACATTTGCTTTGATTGCCAAGAAGGGAAACTGAAGACGGAGACAGTTCTGTTGGCTCATTTAAGGACAGCTGTTTGGAGAAAGGAATACTTAAGGATACAGGAGGACAGGAATCCACTCACTGGATGAACAGAGCGCTGGTGGGGAGGAGGGAGGAAGCTGAGGAACCTGCAAGAAACGTTATGGGTTTTAACCACAACGTTTGATACAAAGAATACATCCTGTTTTGTTTTATTTGTTTGTTTCACAGCAAGCAGTCTCCGACAACCTTGTGGATGACACGATATGAAGAGGAGAGCTGCTGAACGGTTTAAGATGGACTGTATAAAGTGTATGTTTTGATGTAGTTCTCTGTTACAAGGCTTCAGATCTGCGGCATATGAAGTTGATGCTGTCTCAACTATAATCGGCTATTAAACACCCACTTTGTTGACCAAAGATATGAAACCTCTTCAAACTGAAGACAGTGACAGATTAACACTCCTCTCCTCTAAGAATTTGGATATGTGCGGCACAGATGGGCGATTATGGTGAACACACAGCTATGAGGTGTAAATGCAGCCTGTGAAATATGTTTGTACATAAAATGTATGTAGAACAGAGTGAATGATAAAAAGTCTCTTTTATAGGGTTCTCACATGCCCCCCCCCCCCCCCCCCCCCCACACACACACATCTGAACAAAACAAAGCAGAACAAATCTCTCTCTTTATTTATTTGCGTGGCTCCCCGAGGAGGTCGTCGTTTTATCTGTGGCCCCATTTTTAGCTGTGGGGATAAAACCGTTGTCGTCTCTCCACCAATCACAGCCTCTGGGATGAATGTAGGCATTCCACAGGCGGCTGGATGGTAGAAGCAGATGGACAAAATCCCTCAAGTATCCCGGTCAAGAGGAATTAACTGCATATGTATAGATATATAGATATATATTTTTTTCTTTGTGTGGGAGATGATCATTCCACAATTGTAAAATTCATGATAAATCATAAACAAAATTTGGGCAAAATTTCATTGTAAAGATTGTAAAGATAAATCATGACAGTATTTTGGAACTTTTAATTTGGTATTGTGTATATTTCTCTCACACACATGCACACACAAACACATGCACACACACACACACACACACACTAGCATGCACACACAGATTTACATCAGTAGATGGCCTTATTTAAGAACCCAACAGTTTTTTTTACCGCCTTTTATTAATGTTTCATACTAATTCTGCACACTGTACCTCTCAAGTGTTTTTATTGTATGTTATCAAATCCCTCTATGATGCAAGATAAACTTACCTCTGATCCATAAGTACTGTACTGTTCAGGATGACTCAAGTTGCATTTATTTCAGTCACTGAATTTAAGGAATAGACATTAAACATTCTGCTTTTGCCAATATTATGAAGTGATACTTGATTCATCTCAAGGAAATCGAGGAGAGTCTCTGAGTTTCACTTTCAGCATGACTGCAAACAATAAAACGCCGGGATTTGCCTTATTTTACATCTCAGTTGTTCAATGGTTGATTTTCATATGGAGTGTTGTTGACATTTTATGAAATAAACAAAATTACTGATTATTTGTACACTCAAAGGTACATTTTCTATGTGTCTTTTCTCAACTTCTCACCACGTGCAGGGAGAGAGATAGCACTGTCGTTGGGTCATTACACACGTTGAGAGACATGAAAACATATGGTAAACCTTCTACTTTAAGTGCCATCCCTCACGCATCCACCCAGAAGAGGAAATGTAATGTTAATATATCTATTCTGCCTTTTATAGCCAGTCTGCTTAACAAACTGGCATGCACAGGCAGTGTGCTGTGCTGTTCCATTTACATCAGACATTGACTAAGAGCTGTAAGGAAAAGCTTTCAATTTACCAGTCCAGCTTTGTTCCAACTCCTGCTCATGGTCACGAGTTGTGGGTAATGACCAAAGGAACAGTATCACAAGTGCAAATCTAAAATCCCCAAATCCAGAATCTAAAATCTAACAATACTAAAATCAGTTTTTCATGCAGTGTGGCTGAGCTCGGCCTTAAAGATCATCCAGGAGAGGCTCAAAATAAAGCTGTTGCTCCTGACATGGTTTTAGGTATCTGACCCGAAAAGATGTTCCAGACATGCTGTGAAGTAGATCCTGGGGTACAATGTTTCCCAGCTGGCTTGGGAACGCCTCACAATTATTACAGCTCTATCATTAATGCTGTTTTAATTCTATTATTTACATTGTACGAGTTACAAGGACATATCTTAGAAAGCACTACAAAGAGAGTTTAGTGCTTACTCAATTTCGTGAGTGAGTGCTGCCACCTGCTGGTGATGGGAGTTTGCTAGTCCTGCAACTCCATGTCAGCAGTTGCATATGAAATGTGTTGGTAATTTGGATCCCTTTTGTAAATTTCACAATATAAAAATACAATATTTGTAAATATCACATATTCAAACTCTAGTTAAGAACACCTTTTTTTGTTTTATTTCTGTGCAGTTTTACCAAAGATAATTCAGTTTTCATGTATATTACATCTTATGTAATTCACGTTAAAGTAGTTTAGTTTTTACAGATATCTTTTATCTTGGGTTTTCTGCATTTTTAGTGTAAAAGTGTAGTATTTATTGTATTGTAATGTCTTCATTGATCTTCTGTTGTCTTACAGCTGCTACAGCAGTAATGCAGATGTTGTATGATAAAGGTGTATCTGATCTTCTTCTCACAAACATTACAGTGCCCTTGACACATTACTCTGAATAAATATAACCGGATACAGTGACTGCAAGACTGGTAAGTGACTGAGAGTTTAATCTTTCAAATAATGAAAACAGCATGACCATATCTGTAGACTGTGAACTGTTCCAAATGGTTAAGATCACAGTTACTCCAAAGTTACGCCTACTTGCATGTCTGTTACCACAAAACATAAAAAATAAAACAAACAAACAAACAAAAAAAACAAATGACTGAAAGCAGCTTTCTGTGTTCAACAGAGGCCTCCAGTGGCTATAGCTTAATACTACAACACGTACAGGGTCCAACGATCAATGCTATTTGGGAGTATTTTTTCCATATACAGTGATTGTACATGAGTACATGAGGTGAACTTAAAAAGAAATTTCAAGAGGACGAGTTTTTCTTTAAAATGCTTTTGGGAAGAAAACAATTTAATCTATGCTCTTTCAACATCTTATTGAAAGATTCAGCTGTGCCTAGTTACACATTTTGAATTGTATCTTAATTTCAAAGCATATTCATTTATCAATCATTGCACACAGAAAGTTTATTTATACCATGGCACTAAACTGAGCAATGTAGCTGGAGTGTGTCTCTTTGTACAGGTACTGTACAAAAGATTTCAGGTTTTTGGTCATGCAACAATCCAAATGGTTCTGTCACCAAGGACCCAGGTACAAACCCAAGGTTGGCTGGAGGGTCTGCAGTATGCATTTTCCCCAACTCTATTTGAGTGAGAATACTCCAGTTCCCTTTTTTTCTTTCTTTTTTATAGTCCACCCACCATTGTCATGTTGAGGCCAATTAAAAGAAAAAAACTCTAAACTGCCCCTAGTTGTGTGTGTGTGTGTGTGTGTGTGTGATGGACTGGTCCAGAGTGTATCCTCTACCTCTTACGCCTTCTGAGTGCTCTGCAAGGCTCCAGCAGACCCCGGACACACCGTGTGAGCATAGAGCAAGTCAGGAAGATGGACGGCTGGTTGCAGTAATTGATGACATCCCAGTGCACGGCTCAGGCTTCTCTGTGAGACAGCATTCATTTCTCAGCACTGACGACGGGGCTGAAGGGTTTTGCAGGTTCTGCCATGAAAGCCTCGATCTCCTCCACGGTGCGAGGGACGCAGGTCAGCAGCTCCATCCCATCAGCCGTCACCGCGATGTTTTCTTCTACGCGGACCTGCCACACAGTCACACAGCAGTCAGTCAAACAGGGCAAAAAGTGGTCCAAAGTTATAATTGATCATTTCTCTGACACTTTCCTATCTTTGATTAACTTTAAGATCATAACTTTTACATAAAGTTGCTATGAAAGGGTTAAATTTTCTACTCTCTACTGTGATAATAAAGCTGAGAAGCTTGTTTCCACCTTTGCATGTAAAGAATGTAGCAGATCTATGACTGTTGCTTAAGTATTAAATTTCCCATATCTATACTTTATCCACTATAGATTTGTCTTGTTTGCGTAAAGTCAAGTTTTTCCTGCTGTATTAACATAATGACGCCAGTTATGCGGTAGTCTAGATGTGTTGTGTCCTGTGAGCTCTGCAGAATTCATTTCAGTATTAATGGCTTTGTAGGAATAATCCTGTACACAACTGGATTATTATACTGGATTACGTTATATTATCTCTCCTCATGAATCCATCAAACCCAAATAAGACTTTGCAAACAGGCCGACCCCTCCAAAGCCACGGAAGCGAGCCAGCGCTGGGTTGTTGATGAAGCAGCTCTGGGTGGGGTTGGCGAGGGCCTGGTCCAGCAGGTGGTTGATGAAGTAAATCCCAGGCTCCACAGTGAGGACCATCCTCTCCTGCACCAGGCGGCCCATCAGAAGGTTCACCAGTCCTGGCTCATTAACGCGCTCCACGCCCTTAAAAACAGCAGAGTTTGTTCAACCTACAGCCTCAGTTACAGCAAAACGGTAAAATAAACTGTGTGAGACTGTTAGACAGCACGTCCAGTGCCTCTGCTCTCAGAGAGGTGCTTTACTATTCATGGCTACTGGAGAAACAGGACTGCATTTTCTTCTTCTACTGTCAACGGTCTGCAGCTTTTTGAAACTTGAAGACCAAAGAAAAATCTTGGATGAAAGATAAGTCCAGCTGCCATGACCTCTCGGATAACGATGACCTGGACTTCGAATCTCTACAGACATCTGCGACCATTAAAATCTTGCTGTGCTGAACTCACCTCGGGGTATCCTCCCACGTCGTGGACGTCGATGCCCAGCAGGTGGCCCAGGCCGTGGGGCATGAAGACAGAGCCCATGTGGACCCTCAGCATGTCCTCCACGCTGCCAGTCAGGATACCGATCTTCACCAGCTCCTCCAGGTGAACCCGGTCAGCCAGGCGGTGCATGTCAGTCCACTTCACACCTTCAGCACAAACACCAAGATTTATAAAAAAAACAAAACAAAAAAAAAAAACAAGAAGGGTTCTCTAAGTTTAAGTTTCTTATATATGACAGAGTGATTTTAATTGTAATGCCTATACAAGCAGGAAGTGCTTCTTTGATCCATGAATGAAAGTTATTTTCTTTCACTTTACAAAACACTGCAATAGTTAAATGTCCTTATAGAAGGTCACCTGGTCTGATTGCAGCCATGACAGCTCTGGAGGACTTGAGGACAGCCTCGTAGATGGCCCTCTGGTCTGGAGTGAACTTGCCGTTGGCTGGGAAGGAACAGGTGATGTCTGACGTGTAGCAGTAGTACTCTCCACCCATGTCGAACAGACTGCAGGGGACAAAGCATCACATCTGATGGAGTCTAGTTTATTTTCACATTCTTCAGGGTCTGTGTACAAAATGCCTTGGAGCCTGAAGTTACAAACAAACGTGAAGGCTCCTCACCACATGTCTCCATCTCTAATTGTTGTGTCATTTGGAGCCCCAGGATGACCGTAGTAAATAATGGAGGAGTTATTTCCACTGTAAACAAACAACAAACTGAGAATTGAAAGAGACATACCCTAACCGGAACGCACTCAGAGAGCTGAAACTCAGTTTGAACAGGAAAGCCTGCAACCACAGACAGCTCAAACCCAGACAGCATTCATTCCACGTAGCCTTTGATGCAAAAGGCCAAAGCATGATCAGCAAAAAGGTCTTGAAATTCTTTGTCCATAATAATGCTGTTAGCTGACCCTTATTTTGAGTCTGTACTCCGTCTGTGTTACATCTGAACTGTTGTGCTGTTCTTATTCATGCTGGTTATATATAGTTGTATAACTGCCTGGAAATAAACAGAATTCTGATTCTTCTGTTCTGGGTTTCTATAAAAAGCATAAAATTCAGGGCGAGTAGGAAAAAGTAGGAGTATGCAAACAGGAATCAACAAAGCCTTACGCTGCACATATACAGCTGTATGAGGTTTGGCGCATCCCTCCTTTTGTGTAGCAGTAGTGCTGGAACAGACTGTGAAGAAGAAAAAAACACCTTTTCAGCATAGAAAAGATCACAAACGACAGCTTCAGTTGATAAATATGAATATATGCCATTGCATATAACCATAGAGGGACATTGTACATACACAGCTACATTAATCTCTTGCATGATGAATCTATTAGCATCTATACCTCTCCATCTCATATTCTTTCTGTCCAGGCTTCACATGCTTCATGACCTGTATAAAAATAATGAAAACCACTGCAAGAAATTATACAAACAAGACACTTTACCCTCAATATCATTTCTTGGGTGTACCAGAGAGCATGTATTTCAATCGTAGCAGTGTGGATGCTTTTGGAGATGCAGATCTACACCTGGAGGACCTCACCATTTTATGGGCCTCACTGGAAATCCTGTTGGTGTAGCGCAGGACTTCCAGCTCCATATCGGTCTTAGTCAGACGGCTGCAGACACACACAGAAAGAGATGTGTTGATGCACGGTACAACAACAGTACAGCCAAGCAGTGAATTCATTTCAGGATCATGATGACTGTTGTGATGGTTGCGTAAACACACTGTAAAGATGATACAAATAAATGTTCCACTATGAAACCTTAAAAATAAATAAGTGGTAACTGTAAATAGACAAAATAGCCCATTAAAGGGCAGACAAAGAATCTCAGAGTGGTTCAATCAAGTCTTTTTCCAGACAAGGTGTGTCTGAAAGGTATTCCTCCTTATTTCACCAAATGTCAATTCATCTGTTGAGAGCAAACTCTAATGCCAGGGACAAACAAGTGAGCACGGAGTCCATTACATTTATGTGGACTGGTTTGTGATTGTAAGAGGGAAAAAAACAAGCTGAAGAAAATCTTCTGTTTGTGATTGCAGACACACTATTACCTGCCTGGGCAGCTGTCATTGAGAAGTTTGTGAGAAAAATCACTGAATAGTGAAGTCAGTATTCACCTTATCCACCTCATCTTGAGTGTACTTTGTGAATAATATTCAATAATAATTTTTCATTACATACCATTCAACGATTACAGGGTGTAAAAGAGTGTTGTTCACTTGGAAGCTGGTTAAGAACAAGACAGAAAAAGCCACATTATTACTAAAGCCTTCGAGATACATGTACTTTGTTCCTCTGTGGGTGGATCTCTGCTATGTTAATACTCCACCAACACTGGTTTGTGTTCACAAAACCACCCGTCAAGTTTACGGTTCACAAACAATTAAGAGCTAAAGACACCAGATTAAACTAGATTCAGAGTGGCGTTAATCTTCAAAAATAATTGGTATGGAATTGAGGCACAAAATATCTTCCAAACAAAAGATAATTATGTTAATGCAAACTGAGGCCAATTAAACATACCTGCTAATTCCATCAAAGGAGGCCTCGCGGCAGATTTTACCACTATCTGTATTTAGTCCTCGCTTGAGAAAATGAGACAAGACAAAAGACACCATGATTCAAATGTTAATTCAGCACATTAACTTATTTTATAATAAACCAACTCTCTGTTCTTAAGTGATACGTGGAGGTGCATAGATGTCAGCATACCAATGTCAAGAGGGTTGCTGGCTTCATTTTGGACAGGACATCGACAATCTGCAGGAAACAGACAGGGAGTCATTAGAGGACTGAGATACAGAGTCTTCATCTCAGTTTACAGAGTGAAGGTCAGTCTGGACAGACGCTGTAGAGGCATCTCTAGTCCTTAACAGCACGCTGAGTGACAAACCTCCAGTGACGTTATTACTCCTCCACTGTCGTGACTATCTAAATGTCATAAACGGGTACGGACACAGTGGTCACAGGCACTCAATTTAACCATGGTTATAATTAATACAGCCAGCTAAAGCTAAAACATCAATCAATCAGTCAATCAATCAGCCAATCAGCTACAGTGAAAACATTAACTCTATTGTCTCTGCAAGGCAGAAATATTCTTTCCTATCACTAAAAGCTTCAGCTATGAAGCTATGGAACAAGTGCTGTCATGACAGTGATGTGGAAATACTCTTATTTCAACAGTTATTTATGAAAAATATAGTCTAAGAATATTGAAGCTCCTGGCTGAAACAAATCCTTCAATAAGTAAGAAAAACAAGTAAGAAAGAAAAAAGAGAAAGCGAAAAAAGTAAGAAAAACATTTCCTCAACCACACAATCAGCTGCAAATCTGTTTTTTTTTCTCCCCCATCTTCTTTAATGAAACCATCCAATAGCAGACATTTGAATTTGCAATGTATTTTATGCCTCAGTGTTTTACTCTGTCTACGGTAGTTGCAAACCACTGGAGCAAAACGCAATCAGCAGTCAAATGACATAATATGACACTTTCCGCTGTAGGTGGTCCAAGTGGATAGACAGTTATCTTTGCCAGGAGGTTCAAATGAAAGAATGATGATTTTCACTTTTAAAACAGTCTCCGCAGGCACTAAAACCCTTCACTGTAGCTTCAAAGTTCAGTGACTTGTAGTTACTGCACAAAAGAAAGTCTCACACACACAGACACACACACACAGAAGCAGGAGAGGCCAGTGCCAACACACACACACACACACAGCACTTACGTCAAAGATGTACTGGACCTCATCAACAGCATACTTCTGCTTGAAGTGCTCTTTGGGAAAGATCCTGTTGACGCATGCAGAAACATACTGTAAAAACAGAAAAGTGTTGACAGCCACTGCCCATTCTGCGCCTATCCAGTAATAAACACATTTTTCTTTTTTTTTCACGCACACACAACAGCTCACACATGGTTTCTGAACCTCTCACCATAAAGCAAGCCAGAAGTAGAGTCAAAATATGTCAGATGTAGTTTTTGTGTTTGTAAAATTATCAGGAGACATGCAGAATAAATAAACTTGCACGAAGGCTTAAAAAAGCATACATTTAGAGAAAATAAATAGCAGCTGGTGACAACTGTTATCCATGTACACAGCTCTTTGAAGATTAGCGTGACTCACTCTCCCATCCAAGTAGCATAGCTTTCAGGCAATTTGGGAACAAAGAGGATGGATTTCCCAGAGTCCACATCGATGGCTCCATAACAGTCAGGCTCAGTTACTCCAAACGTCCAGTGGAAGAAAGACTCCTGCAGAATGCAAAGAAGCAGCCACAGCATTAGTGAGATTATGGTGCCAGGAGAGAACCTTTGCCAACTCTGGCCTGAATGTTTCATAAGAAAAAGATCCAAGTTCACTGCGCTTGACAGGAAGGACCTAAATACAAAGTCACAGTTTGGACAGAAATGGACTTAAGAAGAGGCTAAATGAGTGCTAATGTAGCACCTGGAAAGAACTGGACGAATTCACCAAGTTAGAAAATAAATGTTTTGATCAAATCTAGAGTGAATGGTCGGAGTAAGAACTCAAGGTATTGGACAAAACCAAATGGGGCTGACCCTGGAGTGATCATTGACTAGAGTATCGTTAGATACTGAGTCCATGTTAGACTGCCTACCTGTCTGAAAAGGACGTCTGTGTCCGTGCAGTACCTCTGCTCCTGCTCTCCTCCCTGCAGCACCACCACTGACTGTGGAACCACGCAATCTTTGGCTTTTAGCCTTTGGCACAGTCGCTGACGGTTCTCTGCAAACAGGGCAGCAGACACCCTCAGGGTGTCTTTACCGAGCCAGAAAACAGGTCTGAAAGAGCAATGACAGAAATAAAGATTTGTCCACAATTAAATCCCCACCATCATTCAGCTCTAAGTTTATGTATAAAAACTGCACTGAGAAAACTGTTGTGCACTAATACACACACACAGCTTGCAGTAGTCGTATACATACATTGTTTTCCCAGTTCTTAGAAAAAAGTCTTGTCTCACAATAGGTTTACTGATAGGGTAAAGATATCAGGGTGACCCTGGACTGACCCAAAGGTTAACTTATAACCCAGTGATTTCTGTTCATGGGTTTCTTTACAGTTCACTATTGACTGAGCAGACAGGTGTAGTTGTATTTGTGACATATCATTCCAAGTGAGAATGTAAACCCCGTTTGACAATGGAAAACACTATTTGCAGCCATAAAAAGGAGGGAATCAAACAGAAAGCCTTTATTGTCATCATCCACAAACAGAAAACTGGCCAAAGCAAAGAATTGTTCGCTGTGGATTTTGAGAATAGCACATACTAAAATTAACATTTAACACATGCCATGGAAAACCAGAGATTATCTTAATGCTAACTTAACATTAAAAACACTGTACAAACTAAGACATTGGTATCGTTTCCATTTTTATGTTTCCAGCTGTTGCAGGATAAATAATTTTAACATAAATGGTACATTTTACTTGGACACATACACCCTTCATAGATCTGCAGAGAAAGAAAAACAAATTATTTCAAAAAACAACAACTTTGCTTCCTTCAGTTGGCAGGAAAACCATGGCAACACTACGTGGACATTCAACAGAGGGACAAAGTGCTCAGCACCTCGATAGGGACCATGACGGCTGACAAAGCCAGAAAACAGTGCTGGACCTCTGACCCTAAGGCCAAGGAGGGGCCTGAAAAACCACATCTGGTCGACAACTGGGTCGGAGTGAAAACACAAAGTCAAAGCTCCTCTGGTAAACAGACGTCTGCCCCCAACAGGAACAGCGGCTCCCTCTTGAGCCAGGTGCGTGATGGTCAGGCCATACAATGGCTTCGGAAAATGCTGAGTGTTCAGATGCTGGTGGAGAGGTACCAGGAGGACAGAGAGAAGAAACAGCAAAAGAGCAGAGTCAAAGCTCAGGAGCAGTACAAGAGATGGAGCACCATCAAGGAGAGCCACACTCACTACTTAGTGGGATGCCATAATACGATATACACAGATGGACTGAGGATGAGCAGGAACAAACTGCTTTTAAAGACCTTCACTGGTGCCTTATAAGACAAAAAAACAAAGAAATGGGAAAATCAAAAAGTGTGATGGTAAGTACAATATCCATATTATTTTCCTTCATTCTGCTAAACTAAGCTAATCAGCTGCAGACACAGCTGATTAGCTTAGCTTAGTGTAGACTGACAAGAGGTATAAACCACTAGCATAAGCATTCTCTGATGATTACATTACACACTAACTGAAGGGATAGCTGTGGATTTTGGGGAATGCACAAATTGAAATTAACATTGCTTAACTACCATCAAAAACTACTATCTAGCTTAATGCTAACTAAACATTTAAAACACTATATAGGCTAACACATTGGTATCGCTTCCATTTTCATGTTTTCAACTGTTTCAAAAGACCATCACATGTACTTTTACCACAAACCGTTAGTTTTACCCAGATACATACGGCTCTTTATGACTGAGCAGAAAAGAAAAACAAATGAGTTCAAAACATAACAACTTTGCAACATCAGTCAAAGATTCTTTTTCTTTTAAACTTGTGATAAAATTAACGTATTGAAGTCATTGTAAACACAGCTAAATAACTGAAACATTGTTCTTGTCTTGTCTTTAGATCGATCAGGGAAATCTGACTCTAGCGAATGGAAGAAATGACTTTGTGGTGCTGATAAGGGAGAGACCAAGAACTTCCTATTGGGAGATCCTTGGGCAGTACTGTCGCTTCACTTCATCTTCCATTTGATGGATAAACATTTTTCTACTTTGTCTCTAGGTTTGCCAACTAAAGCTGAGGTCCATCTTCTGATTATGTTTTAACTGCCCATGTGAACTGACTGACTAACACAAATAAAAGTGAGACTGAACTCTCTGGTTTAATGGTGTACATCTCTAAATATTACTTTTGTACTGACAAAGTATGTTTTTTTTTCTTGTCTTGTCTTCAGGTGACCCAAGATCACCTGAGAGTTAATTCCAGGAACAGAGTCAAAGAACCATCGAGAACAACCTTGATGACAAAATGGCTTTAATGCCACAAAAAAAGCTATAAAACAGAAAAAATACAATGCCTGGGATTTTGTCACAGACCGGAGTTTGATTACACCCCTCTAAGTCCCATTCTCAGTGGTTCTACTTTTACATACAACAACAATGGAGGAAATCAAGGGGATAATAAGTTTGATCCTGTATATGTTGCTGTTTGCCACAGCAAGGAGTTGTTCCAGAAGAGGGTGGAGGCAGCGAAACGAAATACAGTGGAAAAACAAAGGGTAATTTATTTGTTTATTAATTCTACAGAGATCAGACGACGGAATAAGTCGGTTTGCACGGCGACGCGAGGTATGTACTTTACTGTATCTAGTTCAACTTCACTGTGGGAAGAAGGTTTTCTTGTTTGTTTGTTTTTCATCTCTCACGCTGATACGCTGGTGTTTCCGATGATGCCCAGCCCTCCCTACTCTCACATCGCATTTTGGAATTTTCTATTGACCTAAATCTGATTGTCTTCAGACTGTAAGCCAATTTATGGATGGGATGGATGTTCAGTAAGCATATTAACTATAAACTAAAGATTCCTGGGAACAGGAACATCTGTAATTATGATTATTTTTATTTAAGTTAACTTAGTTTTAGCTAGTTGTTTATAGCCGTTGATATGATTTGCATCTGTACACACAAATGATAATTTAACCAAGTGAATGTGCATGATGTAACACACTGACTATAAATAAATACATAAAACACGAGAATGGCAAAGCAATTTTTTTGGCTTTGAGGGAAGGAACCTAAATTGAGGAGGGTTTACATCATCAGACAACTCTTTTGTGTTTCTGAATCCTATGAGCAAGTTTTGTGAAGTTTTCAGTAATTTTTAAATGCTAATTAATGTATATTGAACATGCCTTCATATGTCCATAATGCACAGTGCAAAGTGCACTACATCTTTACCCAAGTTTTAGTAACAAAGCAGATCTGCCTGGTAACACCTGAACTATAAAACATTTATACAGTGATGAAACCAAAACGTCTCCTTTAATCACATTAAGTCACCAAATCTAACGTTGAAGTTAACAGACATTTTACCAGGCAACCTACCGTATTTTTCGGACTATAAGGCGCATCTAAATGTTCTAACCTCGAACCAATTTCATGTTATATGTTGGCTGATAATGTATTACTCGCGGAGTTGTGTAAAGAAAGCAGCTTTTGAGTGACAGCAGCTTCCAGACAATCAGAGGCTTCACCAACTCATCGCAGAATAGCAAGTGTGAATAACAGGCAGGCATTTGTGACGGAATTGATGCAACTGTGGCGGACAAGGGTCCGAAAGGAGGACAAAATGTAAAAAGTGTGGACGCGTGACAGACGTCCGGACTGACGGCTCTACTAACCGGACTGTCCGGACGAAATCCGGACGAATGGTCACCCTAACTGCACAACATATCGGTCATTTTGCAGCTATTAACGTATTACTCCGCGAGTCCGGATCCTAGCGGAGTAATACGGTGGCCGACAGATAGGTCTACTATGCAACATATCGGAATCAGATGCGCTTTATAATCCGATGCGCCTCACGTGTGGACAGCAATTCACATGCTAATTGATACTGTGCCGTATACGGTACTCACTCTGGAGCTGCAGCCATGTTGACGCTCTGGGCCAAAGTCACACATGTTGAGTGGAAATGCTTCCCTGTTGAACGATGTTGTGTAATCGTGTGTGTGTGTGTGTGTGTGTGTGTGTGTGTGTGTGTGTGTGTGTGTGTGTGTGTGTGTGTGTGTGTGTGTGTGTGTGTGTGTAACTTACATAATCGTTTATTTTTTTACACACACTTGTCTGTGTATATATTTACTTCTTATATATATATATATTTCAGTGTACCTGCACTGTAATAACCTGTACCTGTGTAAATGGCACATAACACTAATTCTAGTTTATTCTAGTTCATATTTCTCTATTTTATTGAGTTTCTCCTTCTGCGTCTGGTACAGCTGGCATATATATTTATTATCTCTTAACCACTTTGTTCCATCAGTGTCATGGAGGGCTGTCTAGTGCACATACGGTGAAGGCAGGGAGGACAGCTCACCCGTTAAGTATCCCTTAATGCATGTTATGTAGACAGAACATTCGAAAACTTTGCGCCCAAAGACCTTTGTCCAACCGGGATTCGACCTTCTTACTGTGAGGCAGCTATTCATTGAGTCACTGTCGCAATTGAACCCCATGAGTCATACAAGTCTCAATCAATCTTGCTATGAAAGGTAAAATTGTTCTACTGGGACCGTGTGTGCACCCCTCCAAGGTCACTGTACTTTCAGTGAACCCACACAGACTATTCACTCATGTATAGCATTTTCAGAGCGGTTTAAATGTTTTCTATACAAGTCTATAAGATGTCACATTCACATGCCACAGCCATTCATTTAGAGGGTGCTGTGTTCTTCACTCCACTATAAACATCCCATCCGTCAGATCCTGACAGTTGCTACATTTGGATACTCAGGTGCACAGTGTTGGTTGCACAAGCGTGATGTGTCAATTCCTTTCCATCTGCCAAGATGCCAGGGGGAGAGATGAATGCTCTGGTGGAGTCAGCTCTGGTTACGTCCCTCTTATTAATATGCCACTTTGAGTCCCACTGTACACGTCAGGCTGACCTCCAGAGAGCTGAACAAGATAAACACGACTACAGGAGCCACTGGAGACCTTCAGTGCAGCATTGATAACTCACTGTTTTCGCTCTTTTGCCTTTTTGGAGTCTTTGTGCCAGGCTCTTGTGATTTACTTGGACACAAATATTTGCCAACTAAAGGATCCACCAGGAAAGGAGGAACAGCATGTGAGTCCTGTCTCTGGCGATCTGACCAAGCTTTGAATCTTTCTTGTGTGTTGTTGATCCGGGCCTGGTATGTTCTCGTACTGGTAGTACTGTATGAACCAACATTTTGGTTGTACAGTACTAAGAGAAAGAGCTGAAAGCCACTGGGCTGGATACTGGTGTTGTGCCTCTACGTTGAAATAATGGCCTCACATTAACTGTAATCATGTCTGTACGTTGTGATTTGTACTTTTCAGTTCTTGCCTTGGCATGGACAGTTCTGTTTAACAGAGCCCCCTGCTGACCAGTAACCTAACTGCATAGTTAGGTAACTGCAAACTTTATCGTTTCCCGTTGGTGAATTTGGTTGGTTGGAATTGACCGGAACAGCCCAGTAAGAACTCAGATGTACAGATCCATGCACATCTTGGAGCTCAAAAAAAACAAAAAAATACGGTCAACTTGTCCAGTCCTTCAGAGCATAAGAATAGAAACAAGAAAGACAGGAAAGATGCATGTGTAAGTGTGTGTGAGCCTGGGTTTTTGTCAGTTTTTTAATTTTTTTGTTTGTTTTGTATTTTTCTTTCACAATTCTTCAAATACTAACTGTCAATTTTTTCCTTAGAATGGCTATTTATTTGCACTCTGGTAGATTTGGTAAGATTGTAAGATTGTATATACATATACAATTTATACATATATTGTATATATATATATATATATATATATATATATATATATATATATATATATATATGTGTGTGTGTGTGTGTGTGTGTGTGTATATACACACACACACACACACACACACACATATATATATATATAATGATAATTCATAAACATTAATTTTATGTTCCATTTGTAGAAGTGGTCCTATGGTATCAAACCAAACAATACTACAAAATAACACAATGGATGTTTTTGGAATTAACATTCACAAAGACTTTGAATGTATTTATCTAGACTTTGCCTCTTATCTCAGACTCCTCTGTGAGGTATTCAGGACGTCTCAGTGCTGATGACGGGGCTGAAGGGTTTTGCACAATCTGCCAAGAAAGCTTTGATGCGAGAGACACAGGTTAGCAGCTCCAGCCCATCAGCTGTCACTGCGATGTCATCTCCAATGTGACCTTGCACGCGGTGACACAGCAGTCAGTCAAACATGGTAAAATCAAACCAGGAGGCGTTCAAACTCTGTGAAAGCAAGAAGCCTCCCCAAGCAGCTCTGAGTGAGGCAGTTGTGGGCCTTGTTCAGCAGGTGTTTCATAAAGTAATAGTACATTACAACATGGGTTTATGCAGAACTCAGTTGTTGTTATCAGTGATCATCTCCACATGGATGGAATAACATAATAATTCCCCATATACTGCACTTTGAGAGTGTGAAACCATCTGTTCTACAGAGTTCAGATGACCTTTCAGCTTCCCTCCTCTTCTGCCCTCGCCCTGAACTTATCCCTGCAGCTTGACCTCTTTTCGTTCTGCTCTCCCTGCTGCACAGAGGTTCTGTATTATTGATGGTACATCAATATTGGAGGAGCAGGACTGTGTTTGCTACATACACCGTCCGCAGTCTATGACTGATAAAAACTGAAATATTTTATTTCTAAGATCTCAGAGTGGTAAAAGTCTTCTTTTCTGGCCTCAGGGTATCCTCCCACATCTTCTACGTCATTGCCCAGCCAACAGCCCATGGAGACAAAGCTCAGATGGACCTTCAGCATGTCCTCCACGCTGCCAGTCAGGACACCGATCTTCACCAGCTCCTCTAGGTGAACCTGGTCAGCCAGGCGCTGCATGTCAGTCCACCTCACACCTTCAACTAAAACACCATGAATTATATACAAAAAAGGGGTAAAATTCTGTCCAATATGCATCAAAACAAATTTAGGTATGAGGGAGATATTTAAGTGTATTATAGTATAAGTATAACATCAGAAAAGAAAAGTCATTATTAAAATACATTAATAGAAGATCACATAGTTCGATGGCACAGATGAGTGTTGGAGGTTCTCAGGAAGCCCTTCTGGCCTGAAGTGAACTGGCTCTAGCTCTCACTCATAGTCTCCATCCAGAAAATCCAAAATTTGGGACTGACTGAGACAAGTTTATTTCTTTATTCATCATATCATATCTGTATTTATAACCAAAGTGTTTTGGAGCCCAACCTTAAAATCTAGTACAAGCGTCCAAACATTGTCTCCATCTCTAATTGTCTCATCATTCAGAGGCCCAGGATGAAAGTGGGAGATAATAACACAATACATGGATTTAAAATAAATATAACTAACTATGAATAACTGCTACACTACAAGATAGTAACTGTATTGAATGTAACTTGTATCAAAAAATTAATATATTCTACACGAGATGAAAACCCAGACACAGCACATCATTTAGTAATCACAGTGATGCTGACTGGGGTGGACTAAATAATGCTTCTCATTTCTCAACCTCTTAATTCAAACAGCAAAGCTTGCTTCCACAGACCACTAATTCATCAGACATGGCCTTTGATACAAAAGGCCAAAGCATGATTAGCAAAAAGGTCTCAAAATTCCACATCCATAATAATGCTGTTAGCTGTGGAAATTGCGGCTCGTTTTGTCGGTGAGACGATTGAGATGCTGCAGTATAACGTCCTCTATGTCCTACACTCAGCCTTGTGTTCATTCATACTGTATGTGCCACCAATGCTTAAAGGACGCTCTGCATTATAAAATCAAGTTCTTCCAGGAGTGCTCTGCTGATCATGTGAAGACTGCAATGTGTGGTGTGTGGTCTAAATAGGTTACTTCTTCAACCTCCAAGCTATATTTATTCCATTATTGACAACATACTCATTATACACAGTGCATAATTAATCAGGGAAGTCTTTATGGGAAGCAACCTAGAGAGTCTGTAATCATGTCTCTGCAGGCAGCATGTAGGCGAACTGGCCCAGATGTCACTCATATACGTTTGTATGCCTTTATGTTGTTTATGTTTTTGTCTGAAACCTGGTTCAACCAATTAGCTTGCTTGACAACAACCCAGCGGTTCAGCTACAAGCCTGAATATTTCTTTGGCTTGCTTTTATTGTTACAGAGGGATCAGTTCATTGAGAAATATAAATGTGAATTTTATGGCAAAGCTGCACACTGTGTTGACAGGTATGAGGTACAGGTATCTGGAGGATCCCTCGTCTGCTACTGGCACACAGTAGTGCTGGATCAGACAGAGAGGCACAGATAGAAGAGATCACAGAAAACAGTTGTTAGATGATGGTCTTTCACTGCCTCCTTCCTGGATCCAGACTTTAAGAAGTTATCTTTAACAATTGACGGGATACTGAAGACCTCAAAATAGCAACATTGTATGCTGTGGACATAAGCATGAAATAAAGAGCAGATAGACACTTATTTATTTATTTCAATGTCTTGACATCAAAGATATGCACGTACATCTCTGGTAAGGTGAAAGGAGATCCACTGACAAGATGAATCACTTCCCACCCTTCTATCTCTTGTTGTCTGATTAATAATCTTTAGAGCTGCAGGACTAAATGATTTTGAGACACATCTCAATTTTCACCTCCCATCAAAGCAGAGAGAAACACCCTGTGCGCACCTCTTATTCCTTTTTGCGTTTTTGTTATCCGCTGCTTTACAGTAGCACAGAAACTTAGTCCACAATGCTTTCGTTTCATTTGCTATATTATGTGATGTAAAACTGTACTACTGCTGTCTTCAACACAGTTGCAGATATTGTTGTAAGTTCTGAAACTTGGCTGAGCAAATCTATTACCAATGAAGATATTAACATGATTTGATATGAAGTTTAATGTACAGACAGGCCAGAGAAAGGTGGTGGTGTCGCTATTTAAGTCAAATCACACCTTTTTAATCTCACGGTAGAGAAGAATGAAATTCCCTCTGTATGGAAATCAGCTTTTGTTCTCCCTTCATTTAAATTACCTGACCCAGTGATTTTAACTAATTATCGACCAATATCTAATTTATCATCTTAATTCTTGAATCTTTTATGAGTGAGCAAGTAAAAGTATTTTCACTGTCCAACTCCACCTTCTTTAAATATAAATCAGACTTCAGGAAAGAGCACAGTACCATCACTGAGCAATGAAGTCGGTAAATGACATTTCCGACGCGCTTTATGAGAAGCATCATTGTGCATCGCTTTTTATTGATTTGTCAAAAGCATTTGGCACGATTGACCATGATATTTTAAAACTTTGTCGTTTGATTCACTAACTAACTTAGTAATAGGACATTAGTATGATGGTCCATGTTCTGACATTGTTACTGTCCACAGGGGGGTGCTTCAGAGTTCTGTATTAGGTCCCCTCTTATTCATTATTTATTTCAATGATCTGGGCATAAATGTGACAAATACCAATTTGCATTTCTATGCTGATGACAATCATGTGGATCGACTCTTACTCAGGCCATAGCATCTCTGCAGAAAGCCTTTGTGACTTTTCAGCACTTACTGTATAACTTAGTTTATGTTGTTCTCTAAATCCAGGAAGAAGTCAGAAATCATCTCCCCAGGGACCACTCTTGAGAGAAATGCGATAAAGGTTGTTCACGAGTATAAATACCTGGGTGTCTGGACTGATCACTCTGTCACCTTCAAGAGTCATGTGGAGAAAGTTGTGAACAAGGGGGCAATATGATAACGTATTAAGGGACCTCTACAATAATAGAAATTAATAGATAACCAAAGGGATTACTGATATTAACAGTAAAGCAAGTAGAAAGATAGCCCATTTAAGAACAGACACGTGAGTTCAGTATAGTGGAGGGGGCAGGGAGGTTCAATCAAGTCCTTCTCTCCACGAGGTGTGCCTGAAAAGCAGAGCTCCTTATTTCAACAAAATGTCAATTCATCTGGAGGGAACAAAACCTAATGCCAAGAACAATCAAGCAAGCACGCAGTCCATTACTTCCATGTGGACTGGTTTTGTGATTCTAAGAGGCAAAAAACAAGGCGAAGAAAATCTCCTGTTTGTGATTGTAGACACACTGGGTAGCTGTCATTGAGAAAGACACAGCTGAAGGAGAACTGTATTTAATTTGGGTTTTTAAGAGAATATACTGTGCCAATCAGCAAAGCATAGCACCTTGGGATATCAATTTCCCTGCAGATTTGGTCCAAGCAGACAAAATAAAATAAAACACTCTTCTTCCACCGTTTTTATTCCTCTCATGAAATTATCATACGACAATTCTCCGACAGTTGTCTATGTACATGAACAAAAGATTAAGAAAACTGGTGGCTGTGACTTGAATTTTGTTCAAAACCCATAAACAATGAAATGTTAAAATCAGTTCAAATCACATGCAATTTTAAGTAATTAACAACATTATTGTTAATAATCATTCGTAATCACACCAAACAAACAAAGTTTGCTATGTAGAAAGTTTATCTAAATCAATTACATAGAATTTCTAACTTCATGTAGAAGTAGGTTTTGTGCTATATGAAATAGTATTAAGCATGCTGTTCCCAAACAGAGACTGGCTGGCTACGTATCATTGCTATCAATTAGAAACAAACACACAAAATCAGGATTATTTGCTTAATCAAATTACATTCAGTATCAGTTTAATCAACAACAATCAGTATGCAGGAGATTGTTGCATTGTTGGCAAGAGAAGGGAAATAAACAATTAGCTCCCTAACAAAGAATAATTATGTTAATGCAAAGTGATGCCAATTAAACATACCTACTAATTTCATCAAAGGAAGCTTCATGGCAGATGCTCCCACTGTCTGTGTTCTGTCCTCACTTCAGGGGGAAAGAAACAAACACGAGTGGAGTGAGAAAATACCACCATTCAAATGTTAATTCACAACATTAAATTGGTTCACACTAAACTGGTAATTTGTTCTTTGAGGACACATGGAGGCATTTGACAGCTGGATAATTAACGCATTATTATTATCACTGTTATGTGATGTCAAATTAAACTATAAATCACTGGCTGTTGTAGGAATGAATGATGCATTGTAACCACCAGCTACAAAACACAGGCACCGTCGGTGTGTCGGGTGTCAGGAGAGTTGCTGGTCTCAGGTTTGACAGGATATATCGGTAATCTGCAGGAAACAGGCAGCGAGTAATTAGAGGAGTGAGACACTTTTTTTCCCCCCCTCTCAGTTTACAGAATAAAGGTCACTCTGGGCAGACGCTGTTGTGGCTATGTGGCATCTCTGGTCCTGAGTGACGAACCTCAAGCGACTTCATTTTTCCATTACCAACTGCTTAAATGTCATTTTACAAATCCAGACTCACAGTCTCACAGACGATGTGATATTTAAACATAGTTTTTAACACAGCTAAAGTTTTCTAAAGCTATTCGCCCTATATGAAAACTCCCTGACAATTAAATCTACATCTTCATCTTAGGATAGACGCAAGTTAAATAAAAAGCACTCTCAATGATATAATTGTGCCAAACGTTGTGCTGCTTCTTGCTTCACAGCAAGAGGGTTGCTAGTCCGATCTCAGCTATGCTGGCACGGCCCAAAGACATGCACCAAAGTCGATTCGAGACTCTGTCCCTAGATATGAATAAGTGAATGTGTCTCCATGATAGGATGGAGGCCTGTCCAGAGTGCCTTTCGCCCTATGTGAGCTGGAGATAGGCACCAGCAGACCTTTGTGACACTGGGGGGTTTAAAGCGGGTAACAAGATATATCAATCAACCACATAATTGAAAAAAAGAAAAAAAAAACTGCAGTAAGAGCTGCTCAGCAGTGTAGTACTTCATAGGATATTATCGTCCGCAGGATGACTCATTGAAAAGTCACAGTGTAAACCTAGAGATAGACGTACAGTCACGACTCAATATCTCTGACGCAAACCTCTGGTGATTTGTAGTCCACTGAAAGTTCCTGATATTTTTAAGATTACTCTTGGGCCGTCAGCCCTCCAATTTAGATCTCCTACGAATTTGTTGTCAGCACTGATTTACTGCTCTCCCAAAACTTTTTTACACGGATGTATTTTTAGACTAGACTGATAAAAGTTTACAAATATAGTTCAAGGTAATAATCTACCAAAGAATTTAGCTCTTGTGAGGTATGCACATTTGTTTGTTTCTCTTTTTATCTAATTCTACATTTATGTAATTCACATATTGGCAAATTTAAAATTTCATGTTTGAGCAGATGCAACTGATGCAGGTGCAAACTGAAATAGGACCAACTATCTAGCACAAGAGCGTTTCTTTTTTCATGCGAGGAGGTTGAAATGAAAGATCGATGACTTTCACCTTTAAAGCAGTCTGTGGATGCGCTAATGTCCTTTGCTGTGGCTTCATAGCTCAGTGACTAAATACCAAGGTTCAGTTACTACACAGAAGAAAGGTCACACACACACACACACACACACACACACACACACACACACACACACACACAAATACACACAGATGCTGTAAAGACCAGCAGCAACACAGACATACCTACATCACAGGTGTGCTAGACCTCATCATGGCATACTTCTCCTTGAAGTGCTCTCTGGGAGTATCTGTGATGTGAAAAATGCATAACAAAGAAAGTGGATGTGCATTCCACTAGATGTGATTGTCCACCGAAGAACATGACTTGCAGGTCCAAATTTCCAGCTCCGCTACTGAGAAGTGTTGAAGAAAATCAAGAGAGGGAATAAATGTTAAGAAATCTCTTACATGCACCAATTATACACCCTTCTTTGATCAAACCTTGATTTTTAATGCAAGCAGCCAAATGTGTAGAATTGGATAAATTGGATGAGGGAGGATTACAATTGTGCATCTTAGATTTTATATATTTACTCCTCTTACATATGTGGAGTGTTTAGATATACAATACTGCTGCATCCATTTTTTATGAACTAAATTCAAAAGCTCAAACAAGGACCAATTTACACTGGATAAAAATGAACCAACTGTGCATCACATGACTTTTCAACCCTTTGTTCAAGTTGCCGCTCACGGCTATAGACCAGCTGGTGACGACTGCTGTCCATGTACACAGCTCTTTGAAGATTAGCGTGACTCACTCTCCCATCCAAGTAGCATAGCTTTCAGGCAGTTTGGGAACAAAAAGGATGGATTTTCCAAAGTCCACATTGATGGCTCCGTATCAGTCAGGCTTGGTTACTCAAAAAGTCCAGTGGAAGAAAGACTCCTGCAGAATGCAAAGAAGAAGCCACAGCATTAGTGAGATTATGAGAACTGGCCAGGAGAGAACTTGAGCCAGCCCTGGTCTAAGTGTTTTCCCCAAGTTGGGTTAAGAGATGAATGCAGAGCTCAGTGACAAAGCAAAACTTTAAATGTTCCGACAGGTTTGTGTAAAAAGTTTGTGCTTTGTAAAAAAAAAAGTTAGACAGAAGTGATTTCTCTGCAGTGCAGTTGGTCAACATTTTCTTTATTGTGTTGGAGTTTAAACTTAAACAGGGATATATTTATTTTTCCATTGCATTGGGCAGAAATGGACAGTTTTGCCAAGGGGGACAAGCAATATTCTGGTCATTCCTGGTGCCACAGACACAGTGAGGAACACAGTGTTTATATCCAGGTTCAGGAATCAGATCAGAATAGATCAGAGTAAAGTGAATGATAGGAGGTAGAACTTAGGTACTAGACACAGGACATACTGGAGATACTTTATTGATAAATACAGGGCCTCAGCTTTAAAACCCCACACTACCCACCTGTCTGAAAAGGACGTCTGTGTCCGTGCAGTACCTCTGCTTCTGCTCTGCTCCCTGCAGCACCACCACTGACTGTGGAACCACGCCGTCTTTGGCTTTTAGCCCTTGGCACAGTCGCCGACGGTTCTCTGCAAACAGGGCAGCAGACACCCTCAGGGTGTCTCTACCCAGCCAGTAGACGGGCCTGAAAGAACAATGAGACAGGAGAAAAGAAAGACAAGGTTGGAGGGACTGGCTCTCAGCTGAGGGACATTGTGTCTGAACTGGGAGCTACCTGGAAAATAACGTAATTGTGTCTACATTGTTCCCTACATTGTTAACCCATAGCCGGGTTAACCTGGACTGGAACAAAGGTTTATCCATAAACGTCAAATTTTATTTATGACTCAAGCATGTCTGTACCTTCCCTCTTCACAGAGTTTACCATTTTAAATGTCTATTATACTGAGATAGTATGCAAAATATCACCTGAATCACATTGAAATGTACTCCACACAAAGAGAGAAATACAGAGAATGAAAATGACAGATAGAAATCATGAATGGAAGGAAAAAAAATAGGAAAAGGAGAAAGAACAAAGAGTAAAAACTTTGTGTTAGTTCGACTCCCTTGGGCACCAGTTGAAAACAAGAAGCTACAACTCAAGGGGCAATCTAAAAAATTGAAAAATTTACACTGATGCTTCGAGTGCAGGTTTAATGGCAAATGCAGCATCCCTTCACACGCCAGTGATAGAGAATGTACTTATATTCAGGAAATCAATTACACAGCTTGTAGTCACGGTTAAGCTGCCTGGCAAAAGCTTGAAAATCATGGTAGATACTTCGATACTTCAACGGATTGAAAGTGAGAAGCAATTTACCACATTTCATGGACTATAAATCATGCTTTTTTTTAATAGTTTGACTGGGCATGGGACCTTTATACAGTATCAAAGCAACACATGCACATACCCAAAAGGATGTGCTGTGTCATCTATGGCCACAAGAGGGCACCATCCACACTCAGTGACAGCCAGTGTTCGTCATCACCCCCGCCCCACCCCGCCGCCATTTTGGATGGTTAAATAAACAAACCGTGGGCAGACAAGCAGACACTTAAAGATTTTAAGTAACAAAAAAATAAAGTGGGTACCATACACAGAAAGACTGAGCAGAGATGCCAGGGGGAGGCACATTACCAGGTTGGTCACTATATATGATCGATTCATACGACCTCAGTGCAAACAGCTGAAGCTCTGCTTCCAACTGCTTCCATGGACTTAACAAACTACCTGGTTTATGGGGGGTAAGTGGTCATAGATTTGTGGAATTTACAATTAATGCTCATTGAGTGAGTTTCAATTCCCATAGTGGCATCAGGCTGTTCATTTTTGGATTCTTCTGAAATGAATGTTTAAACCTTTTTTCTGACATATTTTTGACATATGTGACTAATACTCCTCTGTACATATAGTCCCGAAAATGCAGTATAATTCACATTAACCAGTCTGGGCTGTAAGGGAGCAGAAAGCTCCTCTCACTGTGCATCCCCTCTCCCTCAAGGGGAAATTAAGGCAGCAGTAGCAGCAGTTGTGAGGAAATGATCAGCGCAAGACTAAAAATACAGATGATCTATGACTCAGTGCAAGAGTGGAGATGATCTATGTACAAATATAGCAGGAGTTCTGTCATCAGTTGTGTTGCAAAAGTTATTCAAGCAGGTAATTAAGAGATGAAATGATGAATTTTGCAGTTGTGTTGTGTATCAACCTTTACATATAATCCATGTACAAATATATAATAGAAATACCATACATACCATACATATAAATCAAAATGAGCGCAAAAGGAGCCATAATTATCAGCAAACATTTGGTTAGAGTAAAACAAAAAAATATGCTATATATTTTGTAATACCCTGCAGGAAAAAGAGGTCGTAGCCATGCAGTTTAATATTTAACTTACCTTATGTTTTCAGTTTATGACCACAGTAATAGCTCTCTCAGGAGCTACAAGCCAAATTATGGAGACAAGAGTCAAGTCCATTGAGGGCTAAGGAGCCTTAACATGTACAACATTTCCGCTTCGAGCTGTTCATTAGATAAATGCTGTTTAGAAAGTATGATTTTGATGTTGTCTCAATTTTCATTACAATTAAGATGTGTTTACAGTTACACAACACAGAGGGATGACAGAGGGAGTAATATCAATCCCTTAATTTGTAGATTACGTGAAATTATCCACAGCCATAGAATGCATATGCATACATATTCAGAGGAAATCTAATATACTATATTATATCTCCCTTTGTTCCTTTGTAGGGAGAAATCTTTACCCAGGCAGACCAGGCAGTGCAGTCCTGTTTGATAAGATTGAGCAGTGGTGCTTTTACATTAAAATCAGTAGGGGGAGATGCAACTCTCTTTTGTAACAATGCAGGCAGAACAGGAGAAATAATTAATTATTATGAGTGACTGCAGATACATGATGCAGGTAACTCTGAACAATGTGTCATGAAAGGCAGCATCCAGGCATGGATGACGAACTGTCAAGAGGGCAGGCACACTGACAATGAAACATGAGCAGCTTTCATGACGGTGACAGGTAGATGTATACTGTGGCAAGCCATTCTGACACATATCAGTTCATGTGCAGAAATAAAGTTTTTTGTTATCACAGACCCTCCAGTCTGGGTAGATATAAATGGTTAGAAGAAGTTGTCTCTGATGTTTATTTTAAATCGGGGGTATTTGCCATGAAACTCCAGACTAGAAAACAGTCAGTATGAATCTTTTGCAAATGTCATTTGTCTGTGTCAAAGCCGGTTTGAGGTATGCACTCATTATTCAGGCTTAAAATTTTGTGGAAAACGGAGCGTTTAAGTCTTATTTAGATTCCCAGATATTGTTAATAAGGCTCCTAACCTTTCCAACACCCTCTCTGGCAGTGTAGTCTTAGTTAAATGAGGCCATTGCCCGAAGGAAGTTTTGCCTGATTTGAACTAGATGTAGTTTTATTCATTGTATTCATGAGAATATATTGTCCACTTTTACAAGGATGAAGGCATGAGCCAATTATAGTCGTCCTTGTTTTCGCAGCAAAATACAATAAACTTACCAACGAGTCCAATTATTTCTCGGACAACTCAATAGCTTGATCTGCACTCTTTCCAGACATGCCATGAGAATATATCCAAGCATTACACACTCATAATTTTGTTCCCTCAGTGGCCTTCTGGCGAAGAGCGTTTCCACTGGAAGTACAAAGGAAAATGCTGGGATACCAGGCGTCAAGCCACTAGCTGTAGACTGGGCGCCAATTCCCCTGCATCCTGAATTTTATCTCTCATGCCAGCTGTAAGTTGTCCTGATACAGTTGAACTGCTCAGCTTTGAACCCTTGACTTTACCCTTGCAGGCATTGGACATTTGCAATACAGGGAGGAGTGTCTTCAAAGACGCTAGGACTTTCAAGACAAAAAAGGCAGAACATAAATACATGAACACTATGATTAGTCTGAACCAGAATTTTTTTCATTTATCCGCAGCAGCATCTGGACAGAGAACAAAGGATTATAGGTCAGAAATAACGTGACAAGGTTTTGTGAACGTTTCTACTTTTGATTAATATCAAGAGCCTTGTCTCACCCAGAATCAATTTTAATCATCCTAAATCCAGGCTGAACCTATACAGACCTTTAACGGCGTATTTTTAAGTTGGAAGAGGCTTAGAAATTCACACTTAAAACATACTGCAGAAGACTTATAGCTTCAGTAATAGCTGTCCTCCAGGAATCAATCCAAGCCAAAAATGCTTGTCCATCGGTCAGTGAAGTACCAGGGAATGTAGGGTGCTGCACAACTGACTTACTTAATTATTTACTCCTTCCAAATAACTGGAAGAAGATTTAATTAAAACATCACATCTGCCTGCAGGCATGTGTGTGCTTCCTTCAATACCCTCCTGATGATTGTGTTACAGGTTTGTAAATAGAATAAGACCTGTGTAATTACATCACTTGTTTATTCACAATTCTGATTCAATATATATTTTCTTCATTATATTTTGCTTGTGGTTTAACTGACAAATTTAACCAAATCAGCCCTCAAAGTTTAATCAGGATCCTGGATGTTTGGAAAAATCAAGTAGTGTTTTTGGCTGAGTTGATTTGGGATTACCATGACATGATTAAAGTAGAATTATTAGAATGAGCAATAGTGGATACTGTATGGCTGGGTACAGTTCACAGTTTTAGTTTCACCTCACAATCTCTTGGCTTGTGTTTAGATTATTTTGTGTGTAAGTGTGCGACAGTCTGTGTTGCAGCACACAATGCTGGCTGACTGAGTTAAGCTTCACTTGTACCGGAGAGCTCAGGTGTGTAGGCACGAATATGAATGTGAATGAGGGTAGAGCTGAAGAAAAAGCGTCTATACAGAAATCTCCCTGAAATTTAAATAGCTTCTGGGTGCAACTGCACCCCTCTGATGTTAAGTAGATACACATATATAAACGTTTTGATAATTACATTAAACCATGACTTAATTTGATGTGAAAGTACCTGAGGTAAACTTTGCAGACAAATCATGAGAGAAATATTTTATTTTGAATGAGAAGCAGAGGGCATCTGTAACTGTGTTGTTGATGACAGCAAAGATCGAAGGAATCCAGATCACCTTGTGTCCTCTATGTCCTCGTCATGTGAAAGACTCTCTGTTGTCCTCAGAGCACTTTTTCCTGGTTTGCAGCATGTCTGAATGAATAATATGCTCTGCTCAGTCTTTGTGTAACCTTGGGATCTCAACAGTTCACTTCATTCAGTTTACTCCATTATCCACCACAAATTCAACATGAAAATCCAATGTCAGTGGCATTTTCCACACGACATTAGAGTTATAAGCTTAACGGTCATGTGACACAAAAAGATATGGATATTGGTATACAACATGCGTTAAATGGGACTGTAGGGCATGGGTAATTATTAAGATTAATTATTCAGATAAGCAAGCAGTGTCATTGTTCACTGATTTCCAGAACTTGGCCTTACACCATAAGAAGAAGACAGACACCAGTCTGGAAGTACATAGTGAGGCAACAAAATGTATCAGCATAGAAATACTGATCACTATCTAAGCAATAGAAAAACATGTCTGAATAAACAAAAGAGTAGGAGATTGCTGTTCGAACTCTCACAGCTGGGGATGTTTTGTTTGAGGTAGACTTACACTGTTAAGTTGCTCCTGAAGCAAATGAATAATGGGCTAATTACTGCAACATTCCCCCCACTCAGTGAGAAATCAAGCCAGGGTTGTTTTGTCAGACAGTTACTGTATAAGAACATGGAGGGAAAAAAAACAATAAGCAAAACACTTTTTTTCTGACTCACTGGCCTAATTGTGTGCTTTTTATGTTGCAAATCCCTGGCCTCCTGATCTAGGAGGATCATGGTCTTTGTCATTTGTCATTTCTGTCCTATTCTCCCTCTGTGAATGACATTGATGTTTGAGCTCATCTTGAGAACTTTTGCCAGTCTCATTCCTGCATTATATGTTATTGTATGTGGTGGTATCCCACAGACAACACCACCAACACCAGACCACTTTTGCTCTTAGCATGCATCACTAAACCTAAACTAATCACTCTCCTCCAACAAAATATACCGCATTTTTTTAGTGCCATTCATTACTTAATAACATTTCCGGAACTTATGATTGATTCTTCTACAGAGATGAACATGTCTGTTGGAGAAACATTATTTCCAGCCACATGATTGATAGTCCAAATCAATCTTGCAATGGCAGGTGAAATTGATCTGTTCAGGGCCCCAAGTGCTCTCCCCCAAGGTCAGTGTGTTTCTACAGAATAGGCCCACATGTACTGTACGCTGTGTCTGGATAGTACAACAAAGCCCTAAAGGAACTCTGGGGATCAATTTTATTTGTTCCTAGTTTTATTAAAGTTGTTTTAAACATTTCTTTTCATCATATTTCTTATCATGTCATTCAACTTGTCACAACCATTCATTTAGAGAGTGCTGTAGTCTTCACTTCAGTATAAGCGCTCCATCCTTCAGAGTTTGACAGTTGCTACGTTTGGGTCCCTGTGGGGGCAGTGTTGGTGGCCCACGTATGATGTGCCAATTCCTTTCCATCTGCGGAGACTGCAAAGCAGGAGATGAATGGCCCGGTAGAGTCCGCTCTGCTTGTTTCCATCTTGTTAATATGCCTCTGAGAGTCTCGCTGTAGTCAGGAGACTCACTAGAGGCTGATCTCCAGAGAGCTGAACAAGATAAACATGGCTATAGGATCCAGTGGAGACCTTCAGTGCAGCGTAAATAACCTCATCCGGAGGAGAGCGAGACCAAGTTGTTATTCTCTGCTATTTAGACCTGTATTAAGATACAAGCCAGCAAGGAGTCAAATATGAACTAATCAAGCCCTTCTGACTGTTGCAGGCACCAACCAGTTAAAAAGCAACATTGTATGAGGCTTGTCTCTGACAGTCTGTCTGGCAAAATTTTCATTTCTATTATCTGATGCCATTTGAGTACTGTTTTGGCATATACTGGTAGCATGAACCAGTAAATCAGCTGTATTGGACTAAGATAAGAGGGAAAAAGTTACTGAAAACTAGGTTTCATTCTGGATTTGTGCCTCTCATTCTGATCGCTGGCCTCTTTTTAGCTATGATTCAATTCATTGTTAGAAGAAATATTGCTCAATAAAATGTTGCCTCAGTCTGATTAAACATGTATGATATAACGTGATGGAAAACGAATTGTGCTGGGACGCACAATTCACACCTGGGAGGTGACTGGAATCAAAGGCTTGTATAGGCAAATGGGACTGACGAGTCTCAGCTCGGGGCCATTTTCTGTGGCACGATGTGTTCAAGTGTTACTTTACTGGTCTTAAACATGATCTCTTACATCGTTCTCTCATTCCTTTTTTTATATATAAAACTGCTCTCTGGAACAACTTCTTTTAGCTCTTAACACAGCATCTCATTAGAGGGTGTCATTTTGTGCGCGCTAAAGTAACAGATATTAATGCGCCCAGTTGTTTAATTCATCTTATTCTCAACTTTCGTGAGACTTTGACTTAATATCGTGTTCTTAATTGACATGTCTAAATAACAGAACTCATGCAGACTGCCCCTTATTAACATGAATAGTCAGAGCTGATCTGTGCCAGTAACACTTAACACACACTGACTGTTTTCATCATCTCACAGATCAATTAAGTTTTATTAGATTCTGATTTCTTTCTCTGTAGGTGATCTTCTGCTCTTCGCTAGCAGTGGAAACAAACTTCAGCAACTCAAAAGTTGTGTTATTGCAGTACATATCACCTTACTCATTATATATCTCACATATTTTGTACAAACTATCTTCATTTATGGCATAATCATCAATGTAATCCCCACAGATTATTGAGACACTGGATTTATGCTTCTGGGTCATCTGGTTTCCTCTCATGAGGTGAAGTTCCAGTACAGTCCTTTGGTGTTTACAGGTGCTTCCATTAAAGGGTGTTTTGCGCGTGACCTGTCAAAAAGTTTATTCTTGTGACATCTCATGATTTTTGCAAAGCCTCAACTTCACTTTTCAAGACTCCACTTTAAGGAAGATGCACACAAAAAACATTGTTTTATCAGGTATTTTATGTGAAGGGCCTCTGCCCTATAGGCAGTGGTTATGTTTTTCCATTGCATTTTTGGTATAAACTTCAATATTGACACATCAGAGTATGAATGATGTGCTCTCTATCAATGTGAATCTCCTATGACAAACTGATACGGTGTGTACCGCTAACTCTCTTCAATAGTGTGGGAAGGGGTACATGAAAGCATTGAACTCTTGTGTATCTTATTCTTATTCAGACATATGTATTACAATGAGGTTACATCTGTATGGCATTTATGAAAATTATTAACTTTTTTTGTACGAATCATTTTCTCGAGAGGCTGTTGATAGGTCACGAGGTGCAAACCTACCAGACCTGAATACAGCTTCTTGTATTCATGAGCACTGTCAAATAGGCACACGAGGCAATATGGCAACACAAAAGGTAGTCCTTTGGGAAAATTGCATAGTTCCAGTGAGAAGCTTTTAGTTTAATAGCATGATTATTTGAACTGAATGTAAAATGGTGGAATCTGAGAGGTGAATCTATTATGAGACCTTTGTTGGAACTGAAAGGGGAATATATACGTGTGGACCGTGCTAACACTCTTCACATTGTCATCATCAAAATCCAAAGGGTGAGGGTTCGCACAGGTAAACACTCTATCTGGTCAGTGTAATTAGCTCAAAGAGCAAAACCGTTCCTCTGCGGCTTTCAGATTGTTATAAAAGGAGGTCGTCACACACAGCAGGACCTGTATGACAGGGGGGGGGGGCAATACTGTTACATCCAAGACACTGGTGTGTGTGTGTGTCTGTGTGTGTGTGTGTGTGTGTGTGTGTGTGTTTGTGTGTGCACACTCAGCAATCAATGCTCAAAGCAAAGCTTAAAAAAACAAATGAAGGTGAGTAAAGGAGAATGACCTCTTTTTGATGCTGCTTATCTCTCCAAATGTACTTCTGAAAAACAGGAGTGATAAAAAGTATGGCAGATGGTGGGGAAAAGGGATCAGGTTAGTGTAGGCAGAGCCAAAACCAGATCAAAGGCTGCTCTCTCGGCAGGTTAAGCAACACTCACATCCATAACCCAGGACAGCTGTTTATGATTGAAGAGGATTAGGGACAGCGCACATATTTCATCAGGATTTATCCTTGTCAAATTCTAAAACTGGATTCCTCTAAAGCCTCTCATTTTAGCTGCTAAATAATTTCATTTATTATGCAACCTCTTTCCAGCGGAAGTCATGCCAGTCGTGCTGGTCAGTTATGCCAGTGTCTCGGGCGTTTGGCAGATCAGTCATACCGGATGACCCTCAAACGTCCTTCAGGTTTCACAGTGCAGGAGCGGAGAGAATGGGCACCATCTGTTTTCATTTCGACAATGACACAAACGCTCCTCTTAGACGAATAGTCAATCAAAATCAACAAACGAGGACTTAACTGTGGCCCTGAGTCTGCTGTGGCCCTGCGACCATGTTGACAGTCTTTTCTTACCCGCACTTTAATTTTCTGTGAGAGAAATTGAATTTCAGAGATAGGTGTAGTACAGAGGTGTGTTACGGAAACATATTCAACACATGCAGTGTCACCTCCCGCTCTTCATCTCACGTTACCTACGTTGGAGCCTTTCCTGACTCTCCCTCCTGTGCTGTGCTTAATGGCAGCATCCATTCTTCTTTTAATAAATCACTTCACTCTCACACAGTGCATGAGTCATTCGTTTTGATCAGTGTGTTAGGTGCTAATTTAACACTTCAGTGTATGTCATATATTCCTGCATCTGTTTAACAATTAAAGCACTGCACCTCACACATACGCGCCTCACACCAGCTGTCACAGTCCCATTGTTCTCGCTGCCTGCAGTTGATTTAGTTTGCAGTAAAAGTTGCAGGTGGTTTTGGACTGTCTATAAATGCCTAAAAATATGCATCTACCACTGCATCTGCAGGTAATCTTGCCTACCGTTGCTGATAAAGTATCCATAAACCACAGCTGGAGATGTTCCCAACCTCAGTTTAGTTATTAGTCGTCACCATTTATTTATTTCTTATTTTCTTTTTTTAACAAAGGTACACTCTTTCATTCTGCTTAGACAGGAAAGAGGAACATACTGAACAATGTGCACAAAAATTCACTAGGACACAATGTTCAGAAAAGGGTTGAATAACATTCTTCTACGTCACCGGCAGCTTTGGGAGGCATTGACAATCATATTTGTTGATTATTAGAAAGACTTTGTGTGTGTCACCTTCAGAGGACAGTGACAATGACACTTTGTACCACAGCTAGGAAGTAAGTAAGCTGTACAAGATGTGAATTAAAAACATGATGCACCCACCTCTACAAGGCTGTAGTAAAAACCATTACACAATCATGTTTTTCACAAAGTGATGACGCTCAAACCATCCTTGCTTCAAGGCGCTTTGTCTGAATTAACAACGCGGGGAAACAGCTCGTTGAGTCCTTGAGCAGCGTATGAGCGTATGCACACTGTGAGTCTCAAAGCTCATCTCCCTGCCCCACATACGTTATTTGCAAATATGCATAGCCTTCACAACCAGTGTGAAGGACGGTTCTGTCTTCATGGATTAAAAAAAACAAAACAAAAAAAAAGACTGCACAGGACATTAAAAGAACAAGTGTTTTCTTAATCTTACATCTCAGTTGGGTCAGTGGAGAAGTCGATCGGAGGTGAGAGTTCACAAGAGCACAGGTGTAGTTGTAGGACAGTGTAGAGAAAAGTAGAGCATGGTGCAGAAACTGAATTGGAGTGAGAAAAGCCAGAAAGAGTTGCTTTCTGCTGCTCGCTTCATTTAGTGGGATGTGATATAGATTTAGGATCCCACATCGTTGTTTTGGACACCAATTGTGCCAAGAGTTGCAAGGTCACACACTGTCACACACTGTCTTTACGATATAACAAGCGTTGTTTGCGTAATTTCTTAAATTATACCTGGGTCATAAATACAGCAATAAGCATTGGGGAAGAGTGGCAGATTAATGAGAATAAAGGAGCTTGTTTGTGTCAGTGTAATGAGTTGATAATGCCCTTAAGTCTACGGAGGAAGCTCAAATGATGGAAAATGTGGAACATAAATGTTATTTACGCTTTGGAGGGGAATAGAGGGTAGAAGTTAATTGTGGATAAATTAGACTTTATATTCACACAGCGATACCCCCTGTCCTCAGCGGTGTGCTGTGACAACTGGTTATTCATTTAGTCGAGACACTCCATCATTGCGAAATAATTGCCTCTCCTGCTAGAGATAGTATGAGATTAAAATATTAATATAATTTAGCTGGATAATGCATGCAAAAGTTTTTTTTCTTCCTGATGAAATGTCCGAGACGAAATATTTTTAGCTGCGTACAGAACTTACCCCACTACCAGGAACAGTATATGGGGAAACAGTAACAGGAACAGTAACATTAATGGAATTTAACTGGTATTTCAGTGACACCGCCTGTCACCTGTACACTTGTAGATCCTGACTGTGGAAAGCTGTAATTCATATGTATTGCGGATTTTCAACTTGGAAATATAGATAAACTCAGTAGGTCCTCATAATTGACCTGTTCCTAGAGTAAATAGGTCAATATCAATATCCAGTTTAAAATTTCAACATAAATCACCACCTTTTGGTTTTGACCACAAAATACAATTTTAGCTTTATCACTTCAAATGACTCATATATGTTTGGCAGATTGTAAGCAAGTGCTTATGCGGTATTACTGCAGTAACAACTTTCTTTTTATTCCATTGGCAGAGTGATGGTGGGTCCATCTTTTGTTCAAGTACCTCTTATTGTTCATCTTGAAACAGCCCAAACACTGTTGTGTAGATGAGCCTGTATTTCACCTGAAGGTCTTTGTGGGTGACACATCTTGCATCTTGGCAGCTGTGGTTGAATCCTTTGTTGGTCTACCTGTTCACGTTTTGGCATCAACAGAACTAATTTAGGTTTTATTCATCAGAGTTTGAAAAACAGCAATCTGCATCTGGATAGCTTTTTATATTCTTGTCATCACTCGACTGTCTTTTTTTTTCGGCTCTTTCGGCAGCTCATCAAATTGCACTGTAAGCAGTCTCAGATATTAGCAGCCTCAGTCTGTGATGTTGAGGAGACATTTAAGTAAAAGTTTAACTCATTGATCAGCAGAATCTCAAATGCAAGGAAGCATTTAGTGATTCTGATATTCTTGGCTAAAATGATTGCAGCACTTGAAAGAAATGTATCAGCACCCACAAAGAAGAGCCCGGCACACACAGACACACACATAATCAGTGAAGTACTGCTCATGAATGCATTTGACATCACACTACTACTTTATATGAGTAGTGGTCGTTTGATGTAGTTTAAGATTAAAACAGCTGAGAACTGAAGGTGGCGTCCATGATCCTCAAAAGGGTCTCGAACTTGAAAAAAAGAAGATTCCTCAAGACCTGCTTTAAGATAACTGAGGGAGAAGAAGAAAGCCTCTCTCAGCTTTTCATTCTTTTAACTTAATCATGTTGGATATAGTGTAATTCTGCTTTTGAAGATATAGTGTATTTCCCCACTAGACTTTTCACCTTCAAAGTTTTTTGAAACCTCAAGTGGTCTTTCAGCGGTGACAGGGACAATCTGGCGGGAACCAGTGGGGTAGATAATGACAGTGCTACTGAACAGTTTTGAACACCATGAAATAGAGAAGAAATCTGCTGTAATTTGCTTTCTCGTTCCTCACTTGAGATTATGACACACATCTGTAATCAGATCTTGAGATTTATTATTTGGGAAGAAAGACGCCTGATCCCTTAAATCCGGCTTCAAAATTCTTTTAAGTCTCTGTGCATGCAAGTGTGCCTTACACAGCCTATGGAAAGATGTTATATAAGAGTTTAAAAAGGGAATTGTGGAACAGCTAAATGCAAGTTGAGGGCATCTCAAAGTGGGAAAGAAAGTATCTTATCAGGGGCATAAAGTTGGAGGAGTACACTGTAGTTAGTATGAAATGAATAGGGGGTTGGACACCCTTCAGCAGTGGAGTTGAGGATATTATCTGCTTCATTAATCTTCTCAGACCAGCCACAACACCATGTACGGCATGATTAACATAGCACTTAACCAACAGTTATCTACCTTACAAGCAAACAGTATTAGGCTACAGCCTGACAACTGACATTAATATTCATTCATACGTAGCAAATGCCATTTAACTTTTCCGCAGGGACTGCGGTCTGTGTGTGTGTATAAGTGTGTGTGTGTGTGTGTGTGTGTGTGTGTGTGTGTGTGTGTGTGTGTGTTCATAGGTTTGCAGCAGTCTAAGAGAGTTGAAAATGACTTTGAAACACATCCTCCTCCCTCTAAGCCTTTTTGGTTGATCACAAAACTCCTCCAGAGTTTGTTTCTGGGAGGCAGTGAATTCCAAATGATGGGGAGTGATCCTGGTAGTTACTGACTGGGAATCAGCGGGGGGAGGAAATTCTCACAGCTTATCTTATCTTGCCACCCACTCGCATCATTACTGGGCTCTATTGCTGTTGACGCTCATCGCCCAGTAGCGCAATGCCACACTGATCAACCATTTGCATGCCCTCGCTGGCTGCAAACCTATATAGTAAGTGCCCTAGCATGCCACATATCAAAAGAAAGCCATGACTTGTTATCTCGTCGCAGCTTTTCCCCGGCCTTTGCTGAGGAGCCATATCTCCAGCTTTGAAGTCGGAGCCACTGGCAATGTCTCAAGCGCTGCTGCCATCAAGTGAGCGCCTCTTCATTAAATCCTTGAGCTGCTTCTAATTACGGGCTGTATCAGGGGGCTCTCGGTGCCGGGCACTGGGTCAGAGAACAATGTGCATGACACAAATGCCAAAAATCACGGGGGAGGCTGGGGAGACTAACAGACGAAGACTAATGCCCAATGTCTGCTCCTCGGTTTCGAGAGTGAACTTTAAAAGTGCAAAGTCATAGCAGTCGTCGACGCAGTTGCTGACATAGATATCAGTCAGCAACGTGACAAACACGGGCGAAACAGCACTCAGGTGAGCTCATTTGCATACCTAATTTAATGCAGCAGAACTTTCTTTCTGGTGGCGGATGTTTCCGTCTGAGTCTGCCTGCGTGGATCTTTCCCTTTAAGCGAGCAGATCTGCAGCATGGGATTGCGGGGTGAATTTCATCTGCGTCTTTCATCCTGAAACTCTCTGTTCCCCTGTCACTTACACTCCTAGCTGCTCTATTTATAACTTGTAACCATAACAACTGGTCTTTCTCTTTGCCAAACGGAAAGAATTCCTATCACACGGTGTCTTTGTGCCGCAGATAAAAAGGCCGCCATAGCACACCTTACCCTTTCATCATGTCGACGTTACTCCCCCTTAACACCTTGGCGGTGATAAGTGCCGCTATTAGCCGGGATTTACATTATTATCTTATAGGAGAAAGATCCCAGAGAAATCGCTGCCTTCTGTATCCCAGGAACAAATCTGGAGCACTTTGTTCCAGCATGATGAATAAATTGTCAGCGCTGAAGGGTGGCTGACAGAGATGAATGAGACTTTGAAGACACGCACAAGGCATTGTTTTCAGAAAAAAGTTTCATCTGCTTTTCATTAGGTTTTAAGAAGGAGACGAGGCGGTGATAGTTTCCACGCTCAGATCTGACGGCTCCTCGTATGTGGTTGGTTTTGACGGAAAGAAGAAACAGCAAAACAAATCCGATGCATGTTTGAGAGTTTGATCAACAAACAGGCACCTTGAGGTTTGTGAGTTGATATTAACAGTTTTATCTTTATCACTTGTGGATGTGGACGCATGTGACATCGCACAGTAAAGCGGGTTATGTTGAACAGGGTCTGAAATCGCTCTGCATGTGCATCTGGGGAGAAGTCACACACAAACACAAAACGCAGACAGTTCACCCTCTCAGGAGCCGAGGCTAACAGGCGTTTAGCTGACGAGGGGAGAAGCCATTGTTTGACATCTCGCTGCTCCCACCATCCCAGATCTTTTAGTGAAAGCTAATTGCTCCCACAGGGACCAATCCCGTGGTCACACCGAAATGAACCTGACCCAAGAGCATTGTGGGGTAAAGGTGAGATTGTCTCCCCTGTCTAACGTGTGGCAATCTCTGAAGCAGACAGATCAACTCGACAACACAGGCTTTCGGGGGGAGGTGGAGGGGAGGGTGTGGGATGAGGGTGGTGCATTAATTCCCTGCAACGAGAGAGGAAACCAAATCTGTTTATTTGCAACAGCAGTGATGGAAAATAAATAAACATCGCAATTTGTCTCGTGGTGTAACAGCGGGAGTGGGGATTAAAAATGATTATCAAAATCTTATTATTTCAGAATGTGCTCTGACCTTGTTTGTAATGTAATTTGGAGCGCCTTAAAAGATTATGAGATGAGATGAGTCACATTCTAGTTGTGAAATTAAAGAACGGAGTGGTCTGCTGAGGGACACGAGTGACTGTTATGCTAAAGTAATGAGTCAATCCATTTCAATGCCAGCACAAGGTCAAACAGTTGAAGGGCTGGTCACAGATTCCTAGGAGAGGAAAAACACATTATTAAAAGTTTATGAGTGTAAGAGACTTAGAAAACATTTGTGACAAAATATAGTAGAGTGACTTCCATATTTTAGTTGCGTAGGAGATTGTGCCAGTGGATAAAATGATCTTCAAACTTCTATGCAGTTTGCTTTTTTTATTTTTCAGTCTTCCAATTCAAGGCTCAAATTCTCAAGATTTGACTTAAAACAGACCTTTTTACCATTTTATCAGTACCTATTACAGAAAGTTTTTATTTTAGCAATGCTGCTGCTACTGCTGATGATCCACTTACCAAATAATAATGTTATTATTCCCCTCGCATCTAATCACATTCCCAATCTAAGGGCAATTTAGCATCTGCAATCGACCTTAAAATGTATGTTTTTGGATGTGTTTTGGGAGAATGAATGGTTTTAGAAAGCGCTGGAATGATGTCCTACTGATAGGGACATCATATAATTTGAATTTCACTGCAAAATTTTTAAGACTTCTTTTTATCACCTTTTAAACTTTTTAAGTTTTGTTTTTTTTAGATTACTTATGTGACTAATCCTGTTCAGCTCTTAATGGGGAAATAAAAAGAAAAAAGAGATAAATGTGTGCAGACCTCTGCATTGTTTGTGTTTGATGCCAGCCGTATGCGCCACACATGGTAAATAAGAGCGTGTGGTGATAACTCCTTTGTGTTACATCTGGAGGCTACAAAAGGTGGCATTAAAACAGACATGCTCTCAGCAGGTCTTGTATAGTCTAGCAAGAACACATTTTTTTTTTTACTTAATTAGGCTTTTCAGGCACACATTATGCATTTCTGGAGAAGCTGAACTGGGGGAGCAGAGCTGAGGAGCTGTGGCATCTGCTCTCTCCCGTTATCTCAGAGCTCTTTGTGAGCTTGCTGCAGGTTAATAATCTTCACTTTATATTGTATCATCTTGGAATGGAGCAGCATCCAAAAAGTCTCCCTTCGCCTCTTCCCTCTCGCTTGGTTTCATCTTGGTGCATTCCTCTGAATTCTCAAAGATGCAGCACAGCAATAAGCACAGGAGCATACACAAACAGGATTACTTAGTGTGGGCATGGAGAAATTCAATTCAAGACTCTTTCTGTTGTAGCAGCCAGGAAACGTGATTTATTTTCCCTGAGAGCCATGCATACTGTATGTAAGCCTCCAAAAAAGGACTGAGCCCATTGTAAAACTGAAATGCCCTCCGATGAACAAAAGGTAATTGTATCAACTTGTGTTAAGCACATGTAAGCCGTAATATGTGTGTCTACAAATCTATGGACCCTTATTTAATTCTGATAGCAATTATTTGTCTCTTCCTTCAGGCTTATGAACAATGAGCATAACTGAAATTCATTGGAATACTAAATGTATCTCGGATATTCTGCCCATGAATAGTCAGATATTTACAATTTATGGGAAAAGCTCATATCCATGCAATGAAAACTCTAATAACACACCTGGGATCTGGCAATATTAACTGGGTTACTGAGGCATGTACCACCTTATACAAGGGGTTTTGCAAATAGGGCGAGTGCAGTTTCCATAGTAATACCCTCATCAAATCAATGCTCTTCATTCATTTTGAATGAACCCTTGAAATGCTCTGTTTTACTCCCTTCCCAGTACCAAAAGGACACACCTGAAATAGATGTCATTCTCACAATGATTAAATTTCCCCTGCTTTTTATTGACTGAGTTGAAATACAAGGACGTAAAACAAGCTCACGGCTTCCTCTGTTTTTAAGGTCATTATTTTTCCCAGATGCACGGTTGCATAGTTTTATTGTGGTTTACTATATCTAAGCCAGCCAGGGACAAATAGCTGTGCTTGCATCAAAGCAGGAGAGTAAAACTACAGTCTTTTTTTTTTTTTGCAATTAGCCCATTTTTCACCTGCCAAAAAGTTTGTTGCTAAACAAAAAAAATCTCAGTGTACTGTCCAACAATTCTCTGCCAAGATTGTCTAAACACAGATGTGCAGGTGATTGCTCTCCATCATATATGTTAAAGTCAATGCGAGTGTTTATGATTTATGGGCTGGAGACAAAAGACTTCTGACACCATGTCAATTGTCATCCGTCTCCATAGACATGGGTTACCAATCCTTGCCTGTCATTGTCTTTAATCCTTTTAATAAAGTTCATTGGGTCTCTTTGATCATTTAGTGAGTTAAAGAGTGAATTGTTCCTTATGGAAAATTCATTTTCACACGTTCTGTACTTCTGAAATACCTTACAATAGGGCACATTTCATAATACATATCATAATACATATCACACAAACATATCACATATCTTACAACATTAATGTCACTGCATATCAGCTTTTTGCCATCAGTTTGTATGTGTTTTTGTGTACTTTTGCTATATTTAGGTGAACGTCAAAATGAATGTCCCTAATTCTGTATAATTGCTATATTTTATCATCCTATTTCAATTCTTCACTCTTATTGTTTGGAATTTCAGCACCTCCTTCTTTGGCATAAGCTAGTGAATTAATTTATAATTTGACTATTTACATTTGTAATACACAAACACAGGCAAACTGTGTCACACTTAGAGAGCTGTGATACACAAACTGAAGCACTGTCACTAGAAACATGTCACGGAGGTAGACACTTGACTTCTTGCTAATTCTGTCCAGTGTTCTCACAGACAGAGTCTCAGAGTTTTGCCTCGCCTGCTACATGCTCACTCTGTCACTTTTTCTTTCTCTAACTGTCTTTTTCCCCCACAATCCTGCGTCCACACTCTGTTAGCTGTCTGTATTACAAGCTCCATATGTCTGCCTCGCTCTCAGGGAGGGGAGCATTGACGCAGCAGTTCCCTGTCGCACACGACCAGTCAAAGAAATCAAACACAGACATTTCCAAAAACTTCCAGAAATGATGAGAAAAGTAGCTTATATAATGTACCAACCCACACAGGCTGTAGTCCCACGCTGAATGCAAAACCAGAATGCCAGAGTGTTATCAGTGCCACTGACCGCATCTCACCTCAGGTGAGACCGGCTGTGACTGATCCATATTAAACTAGTCTCCTCATTAGTGTTATTATGACATTCAGCATCTCTGCCAACAGTTCCACTCATTTAGATGCATGGCAGCACCACAGCATCACTGACACAAAGACAATCCCCATGAGTTGAATGCAGTTCACTGAACTTGGGCACAAACTGAGGGAAAACTGGTGCCTTTGTCTGCACAAAAAGGAGTTACCTTTCAGATGAAATGCTGGTCTCAAAGAGCTAATTTAAACACCACTGTGCGTTACAGTATTGTCAAGTTGAAATTGACTCTATTTGATTCGTTTAATTAGTTTGCACAATTAGTTCTCATATTCCATTACAATTGAAATTTCCACGTTAAAACCCTCCTTTGGCATGTTGACAAGTTAACTCTGGTCGTTCCATGTTTTGGTCATTAGAGGGCACTGCCAACATTGTGTAGACCCCACTGTGTTCCAGAAGTGTGGGAGTGTGTGTCCAGACCACTTTGTCATCCTACCTGATGCGCCAGCAGCCGTGTTTCTGCAGCAGATAAGCTTATGAGATCTCACCTGACTTACACTCTCCCTGGGAAGCACAGCAGAAACACAACACACACTCGCAACACACATCAGGGAAGACACGCCTAAACTCACCTAAAGGAGCAATGTCAAATCTTAAGTGTTTGTTGATCTTTTGATCATAGCTCCAACTCAGTTGCAGCAGAGAACTGTCTGCAGGGGTGGAACTGAATCTTCCAGGAGTGCCAAACCGCCTTTTCAAGGAAGTTTGTGCCGAGATCTGTGAGGAAGATTTAAATGCGAGGCAAGCAATGTTAAAAAGGTATTTGCGTGGTAGAAAAACGTGGGACAGGTCAGTGACAGGCAGGCAATCAACAGAGGCAAACAAAACCAAATGGGCGAGGCAGGCAGGCAGGCAGGCAGGCGAAGCCATGAAACGCTTTAAGGCAGTGGAGCAAAAGATGATATATACGGAGTAGCTGATGAGGGAATAAGATGCGTGTCTGCAGATGGGTGGAGGTTACGAGACTAGAGTGCAGTTGCAGTGCAACAAATTTGCAGAGGCACAAGCTTTAATGACGTGAGTAGTCTCACTGTGGCATGAGAGTACCAAAATATCTTGTAATTGTGCTAAATCCCAAATCATCATCCGTTTTAAGTTAATTATATTGTACATAATGATGCCGGCTGTGAGACTGTGATTGTATGACATTTCAAAGCAAATCTCAGTGATAAAACATAGTGAGGACAAGAAACTGATTTCTCCACAGCATTTATGTCGTTTGTGAGGCAAAGTCCCAAAAGTTAGACGAAAAAAAAAAATTAGCACATCAAGCAACATCAAATAAAACAAACATCCACAATAAAACCCCTTCAGCATCTAGCAAGAGTCTATCAGTGCAGGCTGAATGCAGAGATAATCAGCAATGTAAATTCATTCATTACACCTAGTATGGAGGTTGCTCCAAATATCACCATGCTAAGGCAAAATGATTCCACCTCATGATAGGCTGCAAACATTACTGTAACACAACCAGTCTAGATGCAAATTACAAATACAGTTCATGAGATATTTTAAAATCATGTAACAGCGCCAAAGTAAATCCTTGGATCCCAGTCTGAGGCTCCAGTCCACGTCTCCACATGCCCAGCTGGTAATCCTTACATGAACGCAGCAGTAGAGGCACACAGGAAAGAAGGAGGGCAGGATCCTGGCACTGAGAGGCTGCGATGAGCGGATGACAAGGACATTTAGTGCCGAATGTATGACGCTAATCAGACACCGACACAACAAGTAGCATGATGCATGGTGAGGAGGTAAGACAAACCAAGGACTTAAGCGGAGCTGACGTGCAGGGACCTGGTGTTCCCTTACCATCCTGCAAGGAAACCACCAACTGAGGAGCCGGCATGAGCCTGTAGCAATGGTCCAAACACTGAATCTGAATCTGTCCTGCTTCAGTACACTGGTGGCGTCACACCCACAGGGTGGAAGCATCTTAATTCACCAAAGTGACAGAAAACTAGAAGACTAGAAGAGGGTTTTTTTTCTGTTTTTTGCTGCGCTTAAATTGTTCATTTGTAAAAAATAAAAGAAAAAAGGGGTGGGTGGGTAATCTGTGGTCAGCAGGAGCAGGATAAAACAAATTCTCAGTGTCCCACTGTCACTCCACTTGCTTTTCTTCCTTTCTTCCTTTCTCACAGTCAGTTGACAACTTTACACTCTTTACACCCTATGGCGGTTGTGTGTTGGCCACCACTTTGGACAGGCCCTGGAACGCACACTGCAGCTTTCAGGAGCTTGACTGCTCTTTTTTGCTGCAGTGCACGAAGCAGAGCCTGATCTACAGTACACACAGGTATACAGAGAAGAATGGGTGCCCCAAATCTCTATTCTAACATCCACCTAAATTCTACATGTTTACAATACCTTCATGTGGAGTAACACAAAGGACTGAGATACACGCAGCCCTCTTTCAGACACTCCACTGAATCACAGTCATCTCTGTCCCTCCAGCCATGAGGAAGCCTCTCTCAGAGCCCTGACACCGAGGCTGTGTGTGCTCTGACATTTTTCTTCTTTGAAAATGAAAAATAAAAAATAAAATAAATAAATGGGAAGCTTTACGGAATGGATAAATAAAATAAAAGTAAGATCATAGCTCTTTGCAGATGTTGTGGGAGGAAAGTGAGAGGAAATTAAATTTCACTCTTGCTATCATTTTTATCATCCTGCCAGAAATGTTGCCAAACCTTAGAAACATATGCAATAAATTCATTCTGAATGGAAGCAGTTGTTTGCTCAGTGAGCCACACTAAACTGCACTTTTGCACCAGCCCCCAAGAGGAATTTCTGTTGAAATCAATTTTTGCTTCTCCCTCAGTCAGGAGGCAATAAACCCTGGCCAGCAAAACTGTCCGGTCAAAATATACCAGGTGCACAATGTAACTCACAAAAACAGTGATGCCATGAAGTAATGGCTGAGTAACGAGTAATGGCTGGTGAACTGTAGACATCCACAATGGTAAACAAGATCTGTGGGAGATCCTATCCAACACTTGACACCAATGTCAAAACTCAGGGCAAAGGCAGGGACCACCGCCAGGCAACAGCCATCGTTTCAAAGTCATCCTTTTAAGCAAAGCACAAATGAATAATTACTTCCACAGTAATTACATTTTCCACCATTGTTGACTGTGGAGACCCTCTGACTGTGATCACTCAATGCAACAAAACTCATTAATGAAATCTCCAAATGCTTTCTAATCTTGACAGATTGAATTCCCACAGATAATAAGCATCCAACCCATGTCCCTTCCCCATCCCCACTACAGAATCATCAAACAACATTTTGCACAGCTCAGTAGGTGCACTTCCACATTTACTGGTCTGATTATACCAGTGAGCTAATCAGTGTTCAAATGCATGTAATTGAGGAACTGTTAGTTGCACTTACATAAGGAAATGTACTTTTCATTGCATGTAATGTTTAGCTTTCATTATTTCAATTTCTAAGTGTTTTCCAAGTGTTTTAATGAAAAATATTGGAGACTAATCAACTCAAATCACAAATTGCAGCACTGAAGAACCTACTGTGCCCACCAGGGGAGAGCCTCTAGTTTACTTCATATGAGCTTCTCTGCTGAGGAATGCTGTGTGGACTTTAATCACATTGTGCTGGTTTGTGAAGTTATTATCATAAATGCTTTGTTTTCTTGAGTGGTGAATGAAAGGTAATGAAGGGGGGAGCTAATCATGGTGACAGGGAGAATAAGCAGCCTTACTCAAAGTTTGTGGTCACTCATCTTGCTATGTTGCTGAGATGAAAGCAGGTCAGAAACCAGGTGTGTCATATGAAAGGTATGCCAAGCCGAGCGTGGTGTGTCAGGACACTGTGATAGTGTTGGGTCACTGGATCTGTCCTCGTGTCATATGCTATTCTTCACAGTGGGCACACAGCTGCCTCGCATGACCTTTTCTACAGAGCCTCGCAGTCCCCCTGTGTCCACAGTACTTCTCCTTCACCTGTACTTGCACTGCCACATCCTGTCTGCTTTGTAATTAGCACATGGAGCTTAGGCCTCTCGGATGCCTGGTACAATCTCTCAACGGCCGAATGGAACTGATGAGAGATTAGGGGACCCCCCCCCCCCACACACACACACACACACACAGACACACACTACCGATACTGCCTTTCTTTTATTATCATCAGTCCTCAGGTCAAATGCTGCATTCACAGGCGCATCACTACAATAAGATCACAGGTACAATCCCATTGTATCATGCTCCAATACACAAACAGGTCAAGCTGTGCACATACTGAGGTATCTGACAATGATATCAGAGGAAATCGGTCTGATCATGAGATGAGCTGTGGAGCGCAGTGTCTGAGGCAGGAGATGGCTCTAGAAACAGCCCTGCTAAAGATAGGCTAAAATAATTGCACAAGCTTCCCTGTAGCATTTTGTTTTGGACCATCCACTCCTTGGAGAGAAAATCAGCACGCAATCTTATCGTGGCTTGGTTTGAAATGTGAAATAAATTCACGATAGCTGCAAGAAAGCGGCCGTTTATACGCCGTCTGTGTGAATACACCACAGAACAAATAATAAAAGTGATAAGGAACATAATGTTCCCCCCAATGAGAACTGGTACTACACACTTAACTGAATTGGGATATAACACCATCTCCTCTTTCTCCTAACAGTCACCTGCTAGACAATCTGTGCTCCAGGACCCTACACACACAGACACATCCTCATCCAGATAACAACCTCTCTCTGACAGCAGTGACATCAGTGCTCCCACTTCAACACACTTCAGTTGTGCAAGAGATAGCTCTCAAGCTACAGAATGTAAAAATACCAATTCATTTATTTCAGCAACAAAAAGGGCATGTGTGGCTCATTCCACAGCTAAATACATCACAGTTAACTGCTGATCATGATGCGTGTATGTGAGAAGATTAATAGGGTGGGATATCATTTCTCTGTAAAATAAAAAGCAGCTATGTGTGGAAAAAGCAAGGCAGCTTTATTTATATCATGCATTTCATATCCTAAGGCCACTCTTGGGTGCTTTATGTAAATAAAGAAGCACTTAAGAGTAATAATTGGAACCAAAATGTGCAAACTAGAAATATTAAAACATAAAATTAATTAAAAAAAACAGTCTAGGATATTTTTTCAAAACATCTTTTCCTGTTGACACCTCTGTATGATCACACAGTCAGCATACCAGCAGTCCAAAATGTCTCAAGACAACACAGCTCTTTGAAAACAGCCAGACAGCAGGAACGCATGTGATTTTGAACCGTATTGTTATACTGTCCGTCCAGGCAAACAGTGTACATCTGTCATTTTGTTTGCAAATAGTCGTATTCTGTATTCATAATGACAGCTTTTATGGAGTCAAGGATCATCTTGGATAAACAATACCACTGCTTCACAGTCATCACTGTTTCTTAAGAACAATATTCCTTTTGAAAGCATTATTCCACATAATCTTTTTAGGCATGTAGCTGACAGCTAAATGTCTCCTCACTTAGCTTTAATAAAAGCACATTATGACTCCAAAAGTAAAGGAGAATGGACAAACCTTGAAACCATAACAAATGCTTTTGTACTTCTGCTGAAGTCAAGCTTCAGATCACATAAAGAACAAAAGGCTGGGATGAAAAGGTAGACAGTCCACTTAGTGCTTTTGGGAAAAGGCAAAAGGACAAGTCAGCCTCCTTCTTGTAATTGAACTGGAGAACAATCCTTTTCAACCAACGCCACTTTTTGACTCTTGGAGCACTCACTGTAAAGTGCACAGAAAAAAAAAAACATCAAATGCACTTTCCTTTGCACTGTTCTCCCTTAGCTCTGAACCAGTGGCAATGGCCATGCATACTGTATGACTGACAGCTGCACTGATGCTTTTCTTCTTCTCAATTGGCTGGAAAAACCAAGACAAAAATCTACTTAGTTAGTTGCAGATACTTCCAAATAATTTTTTTTCTTTGTCTAGTGTGATAACTTTTCCCAATAACATTTCCAAACATCCAAAAAGCGACATCCACTGAGGTCTGCTGCCTCCTGGTGAAGGTGGCAGTAGGTCAGAGTTTTATTTGAAGGTTGAAAATAAGAGGCCACAAATTGCAGGGTTCTGAAACTGTGTGCATCAAGAGCGACGTCTTCTGCTCAATTGTCCTTAGCAAAGTTGCCGTGATAACAGCAGCGGCTAAATGTTTCTCATCAGGTCAAGGTCAACGAGCCTGACAATGTTGTTGGAGAACAAAAGACGGCACAAGGCAGTGCTGAGTCATCATGTCTGCATCACATCTAATCGATTTATCCAGCTGCCTGATCGATGTGTGTACGCTACCGTCCAGGGAGTCGACAGCTGCGATAGGTGTGCCTGTCAGAAGCAAACTCGATGACGTTGCACTTCCAACTAAAAAAAACTATTCAATTGTACAACACAATAAACTGTCACTCTTCAACATCCCGACAAATACAATAGTGTGGTCTCCTGCCAAGAGTTAGATAAGCAGATCGACAGCACAGATCAAAGGTATCCGCCAGGTCCCTGGGGGCAATTTCATGTGAAAACAGCCATGTCCAATCAAGATCAGATGACAATGGAAAAAAAAAAAACACACACACACACACTATCGATGAAAAAATACATTCTGTGGAGATAAATGGCTAAATAAAAAAAGCAACATCAAGACAAAATCTGCAGTCTAGAAATCATATTGAGCTGTGGTGACTGTGACTAGTTAATACTTCATTCTGTATGTCCCACATTTTCACATTTTGTTCCCACGGCCACACAAATGTTATGTGAACTGTTGAACTTGAACAGCGGAGGCAAGGATCAGGTAGTAATGACTGGGCACTCATCAATATGCAAACCTTCTACAAATGAGTGAAGTGATTCATTGTCGTGTCTGATATTTTACCACATACTGACAAAACTTATTGCACTGCTTCCATTGTTGAGATTAACTGCACAAGAAACAAAGACTAAATGTGTTGAGAGTCAATGTGACCAAAGCAAAATGTTTTCATGTAAAAACAATAAAGCTTCACAATCACAGAGGTGCTTAACCACAAACAACATCCACATTACAGTCATCAATTACAGTGTCCAGCTTGACCTCTACTAGAGAAAGGATGATTGGAGCACAATGCTGGACTGCTATTGGCTGGCTACATGTGACAGAAATAGGTGCATCGGTGAGAAGCTGCATTGGTTTTGTTCTGATTGAGAGTTGTTTCTTTTTCTTTTCCTTCTTGTCTGTCTTCACCTCTTTATATATTATGGTGTCCACCCAGGGACAGATCTCATTTTCACAGCCCCCTTTTACAAACAAAATATTTCACACAACTGCATTGTCCCAATCAACCCTACCAAGGCTACAAAACTCCCCACTCTTAAAAAGTGTCCAGCAGGCGTTAAATAATAGATATCAGCACATTTTCTTGAATTAAACTCAGAAAAAACTGAGATCCTTATCATTGGTGCTGACACTCTGCATCTTGAATATCCTGTCTTCTGCTGGTCCCTTATCAATTACTGTCAAACTGAATGTTAGGAAACTAGAAGGGCTCTTTGATGCTGACCTAACAAGGGTTTTCCAGGCAGGCTACAACCATCTGGGAATCTTTGTTAAGATACCATCGATGCCGTGCTTCATTGACACTCAAACTTTGATCCACTCTAACTTTCTCATGACTGATGTGTTGTAACTATGCTTTGATGAGGGGATGCACCGACAGCTATTCACCTGTCACCTGTTGCAGATTCCAGGTTTTCTCATAAGATTTTTGAGTTTGCATCCATAAATCTACTTTTCAAATCGTCCCAAACTGAACTGAGCTACAGGATAGTCTCTTTTAAACAACTCTCAAAATAAAATGCTCTGATCCTGAAATGAGCTCCAAATGAGCTGCAAGGCAAGTTCTCCTTAGTAATGGTGTTTTAGACAGATATTGTGGTTAATATGTCCTATTATTTTTATTTATTTTCTGTGCATCCTTCTGCAGCTGCCGTCTGCGTGTGCCGTTATGAAAATTTTGACTTTATTCTGCCTGCTCATTTGTTTGATTTGACCACCTAGTTTAAAAGTTGAACTGTTGTCCCCACATCCCCCCAGACACAGACCCTCAGGCAGGAGCTGCTGACTTGTTCCCCCTCTGTACACTCACAGACCAAAGGCGATGAGCATTTGCTGTTAATGCTCTGGAACGACCTACCTGAGAAACACGCATCCTCCCTCATATTATTCCTGAGAATCACAATTCTAAGACTTATTCGTATATGAAGGCTTTCATGCCATTTGCAAGGCCATTTTACTATAATTGACAACCACACTGTATTACAGTGAGCTTTGCACCCTTTATAATCTGTGCTGCTTAATTTCTAATGCATTCCTGTTTATAATGTGTTTGCTGTCTCTGAGAAATACTTTACTTTTTTATTTTTACAGCAGCAAGTGTTAGAATTAGGAATATCAAGTTAATTTTGGTATTAGTTGTAGTGCAGCTGTTGTTGATTTGGAGCTACAATTTCCATTTAAATGAATGCTAGACTCTACTATTGACCTTGAGCAATAATACACAATGGATTCTTTTTATTATTAATTTATTTCCTTGGCTGTCCGGCTTTTGTAGAGCAGACCGTTTTATCATGACAGTTTATAATGCAGCTGTCCATATGTAGCACAATCTAGGCCAAGCACTGCGACGATGTTGAAAAGGTGTGCTCAGTCGGTCTTCCAACAGACCCTGAGTTCTGTCGATGGCTGAATAAAAAGTGACCAGTCTTGGGAGAAACTTTATGTTTTAAAAATTGAGCCAGGGCATGGAAAGAGGACATCACATTATAGCTCAGGGAGATAGGGAGAGACGTGATCAGATGCCTAAAAGAGGTTCAGGTGCTGGAAACAGAAATTTAATGATGTCCCAAGAGAAGACAAAGCCAAAGAAGGCTGACCCTGTCAAGTCGAAGCCAAGGAGAGCTACCTTGCCAGGGCATGGGACATGTAAATGGGTATGTGCCTCTTCATCCTTTGACATTTCAACAAAACAATAGCTAAAGAAATAAATAAAAGATACAACAATAACAGTAATTGAGCTCATTAAAGTGCTGCGTCTGTGTCATGGATGGGATGGTTATTGTGTTGCTATTTGGCATTAAAATAAGGGTTTGTCACAAAAAATGTTTTTCCAACAGCACCTCAGTAAAATGAAGCGGAGTAAAGCTGATGCAGACACACTGGTGACATGCAACAGAGTTTCTGTTATTGAGCTGCACAAACTCTGTCATACAGTGACAGATGGTCCGGTCAGCTTGAAAACAATGGTGAAGGACACAACAGCCAAGATGTCACAGAACGTCCCCGCCTCCATCTATATTGACTTAGTGTGAGCGCAAGTGAGACGACCTCACATTTGGCTTCTCTTATAACACACTACATCAACTTTACACGGTGCATGTCTCTATTCCCCAGCACAAACCCTGCACAGCACCCTCTCATCAAGCGGGTCCAGGGGTCAAATGGCTGTGTAGTTCGCCTCTTGTCAGATTTACTACATATGTGAGGCCTTGAGACACATCCTTACATTTTCTCGACACAGTGCATGACAGTGTAGGGTGCCTCTCCTGGGAGATACAATCTCCATCACCCTCACTGGCCTTGAGGCTGAGCCTCGTGTCACTGTGTCAGTTTAACTCAAGAACAATTTATGTCGACCTCAAATAGCGGACGGACGAAACCCTGTGCATCCACCTTCAGCATTGTATGTTTCATTTGCAATGCAGTGCTTTTGAATGCCCTAGCCTGTAATATTAGTCGTGGGGGGGTTGAAGTGGAACATCCTGTTGTTGTTATTGTACTGACAATGCTTTGTCTGTGCTGGGGTCATGGTTCAAGGTCCCCTAAGAGAAATCCTGTTGGTCACAGACAAGGACATTCAACACGGTCAGATTGCTCAATTAAAAGAGACACAAAAGAGGTACTGTTTGGTGAGCCGGCCCAGTGGATCACCATGGTAACCTGAACAGGTAGAGAGCTCACCTGTTCTGGAAAGTATCACATCAAATCAGCCCATGAGCTGAGTGGTACTCATAGAGGATCCCGAGGTAAATGTAAGCTCAGACAATGATAAAGTAGTGTGAAATAAGGCAGAGCAGTTCATATTTTTGTAGGTCAGGGGGAAAAAAAAAATCACGTCGTTATCCAGGCAGCACATCTCTACTCTGGTTTCAAAACAGAGCCTCAAACAAAGGGAGGAATAATTAACCACACTAATTTATAACGACAGCTATCGCCGCACTTTCAGTGCAAAAAGATTCAAAAGGATTCCTGTTACTGGCAACACATTAATACTCTGATTCTATCACTGCAGCTCAGAACAACATCAAATAGAAGCTGTAGCCTCTGTTGTCTTTTATTAGAAAATAATCCACATACACTGTTTATAGCTACATTGCTCATAAATGCTACATTTCGACTAAGATAGACCCTATTATTCTATTTTCCTCTCCCTTTTCTTAGTTAAAAAGTTTGGCTGCACGAGTAACTTCATGAAGTCCATCACGTATGTTGATGATGCTTCTTAGCATGCTATTGGGATCAGTTTTCAGGTGTGTGTATGAAGTAAATTCCAGATATGAGCTTCTACCTTTTTTATGGCAAAGCAGCAGAGTGAAAACAAATGCAGAAATTCGGGGGAACAACGTTCGACAAAGATGTGCCTGTTAAGCCACCCCGGGGCTTTTGTCACTTTTTGTGTGGCCATCTGAATGCCTCCCAGGGAAGAGTGTCCAAACCACTGTCCACCAACCTTCCCATAATGGATTCATTACAGTTTCTTAAATAACCTAAGACGTCACACTTCTGACCTTTAAGTGTGGCTGTTTCAAAGTCTTTTGAACTCCTTTGCCCTCGGATGCAGTCAGACAACACGTTGTAAGAACTTGTTTGTTTTGAGCAAAACACAACCTTGACCCCACCTCGGGACTGGCATCAGCTCGCGCTGTGTGCCAAAAGCAGCACAGGGGACATTTGCCTTTTTTTTTTCTTATCCATTGAACCGACGCACACGTTCAGGGGCACTTCACTGGACAATGGCTTTTTGGATGCACAACGTGATTCTGACACAGTGCTCCTTTGGCTCATTCATAGAAAGAGACCCAAACAGCTTCGAATATGTGGGCATCTTTAGTGACTAACTGAATGCATGTAACCAAATGACATATTTAGAACTCCAAATGGGTAACTTTATTCTTTTCTATTCTAAACTTGCAATTTACAGTAAATGTATTGTGAAAATACATGATAAGTGGATCTCAAGAGGGGGTTTATGTTTGTTAATACTGCACTAATCAAGGTCTTGACTTCTTCAGTTGTTTTCTGGTGTGGTTTGTTGTTACAGCCATGCTAGTGAATAAAGTATGTAGAATATTTAACAATTAAAAAAAACAAAAAAACATATCAATCAACGTATTACCTTACAAATTACATTTTAGGGCAGGGACTTTATAATCTGTAGTGAAATGCATTCTAAAAATAACCCTCCTAACACGGTATGTGGCATATTGTTCCACTGAAATTAAAAACTAATGAGAGAGAGCTTTGCCCTTTGGCATCTATTTAATCTACCTAACACCAGGAGTCAGATCTGACAGTATTCAAGGACTCTGACTTGATGATACGAGGAACAATGATCTGTGTCCTGATAATATATTGAAATTATAACATTTCATGTCAATATATATTTATATTGACAATAAATCATTTGGAAAACACATCAGAAAATACAATAAAATGCACCAATAGTAATTGAATTTGAACCACAATGGAGACGTTTTACTCCATTTCTACAATACATTACAAGAGGTCAAGAAGAGGATTGCATCCAGGTATCTGTAGTCAACCATTGACTACTGTACAGAAATCCATTTAGAAATGCTCTTAGAGGCACATTGTTGAAGCGCTGATAATCACAGCATACCTATTTTGTTCTGTACCAACAACTGCATGGTCATTTTTACAAAGAACACCATTAAGGCATCCAAGTATCCATGGGAAAATCTCTACGCATCTGCTGGTTGCTATGGTAATTCCAAGAAGAATTTTCCAAACAGATAATATTCAGTCGAGATAAAACCACATAGGCCAGCCTGTATGCACTTGCCTTGACCTCATATACTTACAAAGACAGCAGAGTCATTTTTTCTCCCCCACATGTGGGATCTATTGGCTTTTACTCCACCGATGCCCCCAGAGCCCTGCACTTCACAGAGTATCCCTGCAGTGATAAAGGGGAAAGCCACAGCTGGTGAAAAGAGTGCAGATATTAGTCTTCATCAGACCATTGAGACAATGACACTTATGAAGACCTATGTCATTTAATATACATCACCAGCTTTATCGCTGAAAATAGGAGCAGAAAGCACGAGTGAGTGCCTGCGGCCCAAGGCTGAGCTAACCAGGAGGAGAACTCAGCCTTGTCTCTCAAGGCCACCTCTGCAGCAGCTGAGATGTAGAAATGCATTATTCTGCTCCAAAAAGCAATAATTTATGAAGGGATCTTCACCCTATTCCCTTTTGCACATTGCATGTTTCTGTTTCATCTGTTTCAGACTATCAGGTTCCTCCTCTTATTCCTCATTACCAATTCTTGAACCGAGCAGCTTGTGTAATAATCAAGTGTTTTTGTCATTGTTTTCTGTTCAATCAGAGAATTTCAGCTCTGTAATTCAGAGATGTCTTTATTTTCTTTTCTTGCTTAAGTCCAATTAAAGAGTACAGAAACTTTTCAACAACAAAGCTAACCTAACAGAGCACCAAGAGCTTCCAATGTCCACAGCTTTTGAAAGCTAAAAAGCACTGCTAACTACACTGGCTGAGAGGAGAATAACCAATCCTTACATTTCAGATGGGCAACCATGCAGTAGGTATGTGGGTCTGTTTTCCCTCTAGTTCTCTATTTTATTATCAATGACATTATTTCTACCTGGTTCAGATTCCAGACACACTAAAGGACTTCCTCTGTAGAGTTTCCATGGTTTTGCTGTGTAGGTTTCCTCCAGGTACTTCCTCTTGCTATCCAAAAGAAACATGCCAGTTTAGGCTGATTGGAGTTCCAAGGTGTGAGTGAGAGTGAATGCTGTGTGTGTGTGTGTGTGTGTGTGTGTGTGTGTGTGTGTGTGTGTGTGTGTGTGTGTATTTATGTCTGTGTGTGTGTGTCCTGTGATGGACTGGAGAATTGACCAGGATGTATTCCCTGCTGTCATTCCATGTGAGCTGGAGGTAGACACCATCAGACCCCTCCTGACACCACTGGGTACAAATTGAGTAAGATAATGAATGGATTCTCATAATTTGTGATGCCAGGCTGTGCACATAATGACATGACTGGAACAAACTCCAGGTGCTATTATTTTGAGCGTGTGCTGTACGTGAGTGAGCGTGATGTGTGATTGTGATGAACATGTTTGCAGTGGAAACGTCTTTGTGAGATGTGTGTTACAGTAAATTGAGTCTTACTTTAACTTGCTTATTGCCTTCACCAGCCGCAATAACCAAAGGCATTAGAGACATATTGGAGAAAGCACAGGCGCTCTGAGCTGATCAATCACAGTTTGTGCTGTGTGCACCCAGCTGGTGAACCATACAGGGGCGCCTTCAACAGCCAATCAGACTGAGCAGAGTTCTCATTGTAAACACTCCCCCAACATTTCCTGGGCACGGGAAGATTGATAGTTATGCACAAAGACACAAGTTTACCTCACAGAGTTCAGATATGACCTTTAACAGTTATCAAATCTGTCTGCACTGCTGCAGGCCCCACTCCCTATTCTCTGCATTTGCAGCATCGTTCTCAAACAGGCTCGACACGGCACCACAGAGGATGCCAACCTCCTATCTCCAAAATGCTCAGATCATGGGTTTTTGAAAAATGTGATGAGTTTGAGCAAGGAGCTCCCCTCCCCTGTGGAGGCTCTCTCCAGCCTCGCAGAGTTTTACAATTTAGCAGGCTTGACTCGAAATCCTGTTAGTGTGGACGCGGGACCTCGAGCTCCTTATCTGTCTTAATCAGCGGCTGCGAGAACAGACAGCAACAAGCATGTGTGAGATGTGCTCTCTCTGATCATTACATCAGCCGGCCTGCATGGCCTGCTGGCTGAATATTTATCAAGTGTCGGTTTCGCCATGCATGACTAGAGCCTGGGAACATTACTGCTGGATGTTGAATTTCAATTGCATTATATTAAGTTTATCTTTTGAACAAAAACTTCAGTACTCATCATGGTTGTATCAGTTATCTTTCATCTCCTTGAACAAGAAGTTAAAATTAAAAATGAATAAAAAAATCTGTAGAAAAAGTGACAAGATTCATTATATCCCCCGTTTGTTGGCTCCTCATATATTACCTGCTTTTTTGTGAAAAAAATGAATCGCTGGGATATAAAAGTACTCCATGTAGTTCACCACAATATCCCTGTATTGTGTTATAGTATCAGTTTCCCTTCTGGAGCTCTCTTCCGTCTCGCTGCCAGGCGGCCTTTGAATGCTTCAAAATGTCAGGGAAATCAGTTGTTATCTTGTTAGAGAGATGTTCCTAATGGTCTATCTTTAGTCACTCTCTTATGATTCCTTCTTGGTGATTCTTCAACAGTGACACCGCCTCCGATGACTCACTGAGCAACAGACACCGGAGATTATTAATGTTTTTACAAAAATAGTTACACAGAAATAACAGCAGCAGCAGTAACCCATGGTTACAGCGATGACGTCTCCCTGTGTCATTGATCTCCTCCACACCTCTTTCCCAAGCGCCAATTAATCTGAGGCGGCAACCCTGCTGCTTGAAGACGTATAGATGTCAAAGTAATTTATAAAGCAACAAAATAATGCATTTTAAATTCATCCGCTGCCACCCGGCCCTGGAAACACGAGTCAGTGTTTTGTCTCCAGCGGGAGATGTGTCTGACTGGCGTCCCGGCTCATTTGAGAGATGTTACATCACGAAATGGGTTCAGCCCCTGAACTCTCTTTGGTAATCTTTGATAATAAGTGACGGGAGAAAAGAAATACAAAGTTTGCTGAGGAGAGAAGCATGGTCGTAATGAACCGGCTTCCTGCAGGGTAATAAAGGTCTGCGTCTAATGCCAAGGGCAGCCAGGCAAGCACGAAGACCATTACAGCTGAGCGGCCTGGCTTACAGCTCTGTCGGAGAGGCCAAAACAGCTCGGAGAGAGACGCCCGCCCCCCACCTGTTTTTGACGGCAGACACAATTATCTTGTGAGGTTGCAGCCAATATTTCCTTCTGGTGCCAAAGGTGAAGCCATGTTAGAATTGTTAGGGTTGTTTTTTTGTTGTTTTTTTATTTTTTATGTCTCCAAAAAGAGCGGCCGCTGAGTGCACTCTCCCGGAGCATTTCTGCAGGACAGTGGGACGGAGCGGAGAGGCAGAGCAGGGCAGACAGGCAGGAACTGTGCTCGAAGAAATGCACTCGCCTCCTTCTCAGGTTGCTCTTTGCAATGTTAAAAGAGAAGGGCTGCAGCAACCTCACGTTCAAGATAACCACTCTCTCACTGCTCTTAATTGCAACCTGAGACACTTATGTTAACTCTGTTGCAGTGCAACTGATACAGTAGAATTTGGTGAAAATAAATCCTGGAGAAGGGGAACTTTCTAAGATGACGAAACCTAAGACATGAAAAGCCTTTAATTGCTGGAACTGTTTTTTTTTTTCTCTTATTATTATGATCATTATTTTTTGTAGCTGTTCAAGGGAGGAGACACGCCAGAGAGTCACGCTGAGATCTCCCAGTGCACAGCAAAAATAATTTCCCCAAAATAAGATGCGAGAAGTCATTTGAAATGGAGCTGAGGCTTGAAAAGGAAAATTGTACACAGTGATTTGTTCAGAACTTCCATTAACTATGCATTTAATGTGGCTGGACTTGGACAGTGCACACTTCCTGTACTGTCTCTTATGGTTTTCAAAGGCACTGACAAATGGTTGCCTGCCAAACTACAAAGGTACCAACTAGCATGGGGAAATAAAGCTCTAAATTTAAGTCAGCTGACACCGGACTGCTCCTTTGGCGCTTAAGGTTACACACAGAAGCAAATGTCACATAATGCTGGGAAATTCTACTCGTGTGTGAAGCCACTGAATTCCCAAATTAAACTCTCCAACAGCTTCACAGTAGCACTACTCATAAAAGTCTGAGCTGAATGAAATGGCCCAGGCTGCTTTTTTGTGTTTATGACAAAACAGTTTCTGCACTTGTGCTCCCAGAGAACACTACACCGACTGTAAACCTGTTACTATGCCACATATATTATCATTACCATGCTGTTTATTATGGTACTTTTGACTATTTTACTGCAGCTGCAGAGTCCTGCACACAACTGTGCAGTTTTACGGCCTTTGGAATATTATTTCATGTTCCACCCCTTTCATATCATGCTGAAACTTTTTATTGCAGTCACTGTGAGCTCCCTCTCAGTGCCCCGTCTCTGCACAGTCAACCACTCAGTGCACTTACCCCGATACGATGTTCTGTGTGGTATGATATGGAATGAATATAAATACTGACTCCGTGGAGGAAAACAGCCTTGTACTCTCTCTTATATCAAGCAAGACATGGACGTGCAGTGATTGATCGCTGAGCATTTTTTTGCACATGTATTATTCATGTGTCATGTTTTATTGAATGTCCTCTGTGCTCTTAAGTCCTGTCATCCACAGACAGTACGTGTGTACTGATGTACACAAGGAGGTTTTGAGTTGGTCTGTATTCGCCAAATACTCCTCCACCAAAGTTGCAGTGCAAACTATAGATAAAATAAGATAAGAGCACATGCATTAATAGCAATAGTATCAGAAATATAGCGAAAGGCGTAGACCTAAAAGTTGTATATAAACTGATAAGAGACTCTGATTCCACAGTGTGTGTAGTGGAGAATCTCCCTCTTTGCCAAGATACAGAACAGGCTTAAAAGAGATTATTTTCTCACGTCTCTGCTAGTTAGAAAGAGTAATGTGATGTTTAATCTTTTATCAAACACTTCCCCTACTTTACAAGGGCACCTCTTTTGGCTTTAAATTCTACCCACCAATATTTGTAGCGTGTGACTGTTGATGATTTAAACCATATGTTGGCATAGATATGAAGTGAAGTGTCACTGGGAAACAACTACTTATTTTCTCATTCGCACTTAAGTAACTTTACATTGATATCAGGCTCAGCGAAACTTTGATTCAGTGTAATTAAATTAGTGGCTTGAGAAGATTGAGTCCTTTCCAAGAGTTATAACATCAAAGCTCGCACACAATTAGGCTTCCCTCCAAATATCAGCTATTCATCTATTGCTGTGCCAACACCATTTGCTGATGTTTCACGGTTTCGATTTATTTATTTATTTATTTTTTTGAGTCGCAGCGCACAAGATGTCAGACGGAGATTTTTGACGGCGATGTTTGTGTTTTGTCACGGGTCAGGGAGGATGAGGTGCGCTGAGGGGAACATCACAAGAGCGACACACAATACGAAGTGATGTGCCCATGAAATGGTGACTCATACTGTAAGAGCGCAACCCTTTGTTTGATTGTTTTGCGTTCTTAAATTCAGTTATTCTAGGCTACACCAGTAGCTATGTCAACGGCATGGAAGAAGATTTGTTTGACAGATGTACCCTGGGGGGACATTTTTATATGCATTCACACAACAACTTTAGATGTCTCCATTAGCAACTGGTGACTAAAACTAATGTAATGTTACTTATTCCCACTTGCAAAAGGCTTAGAAAATGGGGTATTCAGCAGAGAGGCATTTGCTGATTCTGTGAAGAGAGAGAGGACTAAGTCTTCATGTATTTAAGCATATCTTGGATTATGTTTGCTGATTTAAAATAGCTGAGATGAAGAATGGAAAGATCTAAAGAAATTTAACGCTCAGACAATAGGAGCTTGCTGTGCTGCATTTAAATGCTGTTTTTACCAACAATAACCTTCAATCCCTGTGTGCATCATAAACCCTAAGTAGGCGAGTTCTTCTTTTGTTTATATCTAACAAAAATGCAGCAAAATAATGACTAAGAAAATAAACTAAAGTGGTAAATGGCAGTAGTGGTGAACGAAGGCAAAATAATAGGCCAGCAATATGAGACTTCTTTTCGCACTTGGGAACCGAGTATCCCAGATCAAAACCTCTGCTTGATCCACTCATCCAAGGACAGATATGTCTGCGGTGCCTGCAAGAGGTACATGAACAGGAAGCACTCTTGGTTTGAAAAACTCAAGGTTTGAAAAATCAAGCCCAAAACTGCAGTTCTCTAATAAAGTACGTCATAAGTAATGATAATAGCAATACGTAAAAGTAAAGACCGACTGGAGGCTTCAGTAGAAACTGAGCTTAAAGTGAATAAAACATTCATCATCTTCGAGACATATTTTTGTGGACCTACAGAGACCTAGAAAATAGTTCTCAGTCTGCACATATCCTCTTTTTCTTTGATTCTTCTTATACGTGTGTGTGTGTGCGTGTGTGTGTCTGTGTGTGTGTGCACATACAAGAGCAATCTCCCTGTGGCATACTGATACTGAACACTAGTGCAGTGATCTGCTGCTCCTTCATATGCAGGATAGCATAGCTGCTGAGTCAGACTGGCACTACATTAAACAAATTATGTAAATTCAGTGTCTTGAATTAAACACTGACTCATCAGAGGCTCATTCAAATATACAGAGCCAACAGATTTAACACAATCATTATCATTCATTTTCCCTCTGTGAAAAATGTGATGCTGCCATGTAGACTGTGTAGCCAAGGTGAGTGGGTTAGATAAGTGAGTGCAAATAAGGTTGCATGTTATACACTCAAAGACACTGTGCTAAGGCCTCTAGCCATCATTTGCCTTATCTGAGTGTAATGTGTGTAGTTTAAAGCAAGTTTTCAGTGATAAGCTGCTAGGTTTAGCAGTCCTGATTTCACATAAAGACTTAATGAAAAAACTTCTTTCTTTGTAAGTGATCAGTGGTGAAAAGCAGAAAAAGTCCCTTGGACCTAGATACTCATTTTCCCTCAGTCACATTATCAGTGACATACAAAGAAGATTTAATGGAAACTAGTTTTATTATTTTTGGCTATCTAGGTCATTGTATAGTGTATGTGGACTTCTTAGACATTCAAAGTGAACAATCTCCTCAGCAAGGAATGAAACAAACTACAGTGCTTTGCCTCAATGCCCCCTTTCAGGATGAATGATATTCCAGCTTCTTTCAACGCTGTAATTTGCACGTGTGGCATTACAGCAAAGCAAGGAGAAGACGGAAATGTCTTCCACAGTTCACCTGAAGACAGCACCAGGCTTCAGAGGGATGAGGTAGGGTTCCTCCAAAGTTCTCAAGTCTGAAAGTCAAAGTCTATTTTCTTGCCTAATTTAGGCTGTTGAACCCTCAAATTTACTTGAGATAAAAAGTGGAAATTTTTTCCGCACGTAATGAGGACTGCGGATTTTGTCCCCCATCACTTACGCAGAAATAGTGAGGGAGTCTCTTAATGGCTCGTATGAGCAGGACGAATCATTACTGCAGCCCAAAGGGTTTCATAGTACATATGGGTACCTGACTGTTGTTTCAAGACAGATGTTGAAAGATCGTGACCTCTTCCTTTAATTAGCTGAAGTGGCTGTGATGGATATTTTCATAATAACAACTCGTTAAATGACATTGTGAATCTGCCGGTCCGTCCACCCGTCCATTCATCCAACCATCATCTGTAGTGCATGCTCTGATATATCTCGCCGCCGTGCAGGGACAAACTAATCTGATGGAAAAGGCAGAGCAGTGATTTCTGGCTCCAACAAGAACGTGTCTCACATGAGCAGTGATGCGATTTTAAAGCTCCCCTGGCGCAGAGCGGAACATTTAAAAGGCACGGCTCAAATGAGCTTAGCACACTTTATTACCCATCTGCAAACAGCTTAAGAATCAAGCAGCGCATCCTTGAGTTGGTAATGTTCACAGGCATGCTGAAAGATGGGGACAATTAGCACTGAGCAGCACACAACCAAACACAAGTACATAACCAAACAATGCAAAGCTCCTGTTAGAGATAAAGGCTAAAACGGCACTGCACTGTCCTCAGCTGTAAACTGCACCTGCAATATGAGGCTTAATACCTGTGCATATAGTGCCTGAACTGAGATAATGGGAATTAAATTATATCTGTCAGGTAAATGGAGAAAGTCTAGAATTATCTACTCGGCTGCAGCACTTTTCTTATTCTCTTCACGCAAATGGTTTGTAATTGCCAAATGGTAATTGCAGCCTAATGTCCCGATACTGTACCCACAACGTATTAATTAGAGTGTTATCTGAGTATAATGTTCCTGTGACAAAGAGTTGAGGCAAAATAGAACAATAATAGTGATGGATCTCACTCCCTTGCTCTCATTGCTTCCTACATGCTCAAATGTGCATGGACATGCGTTAAACTTGTGTCGCAGTATACAGGTCACGATAAGGTCGCGTGGAACTGAGTTTCTTCAGGAGAGATAAATGATACAAATACGAATGTGAGGTTGACAAACGCTCTGGGAAATAAAAATAGACAGTTGTGACAGGTGTGTTATGACAGGTGTGTAATATTACATGTGTCATGGGTGTCTTGCCGTCAATCATCCATCCTGGTGATGCTGTTTGAGTGATTAGGGAGCGTCCAAGTTGCCTCCGGGCGATAAAAATACCAAAGCAATGAGAGCCATGGGAGTGTCCGTGTGGTGTGTTTTGTTTCTAACAAGCAGTAGTGGTCCTGTCTTCCCTCCATGCTGTCAGTCCAACCCTCTTCAAAGTATTAATTTGCAGGTGATAAGAATTGCTGTCTACGGTCTCACTTCGCTCCAGGGTCTGAAGGTCACGAGAACGTCTCTCAAACTCAAATGATCTTTTGTTTTTTTTAAATGTACATATTTTCATGAAGGGCATGTTTCCCCTTGAGCAGCAAGGGCCGAGCCTCGGTGAGGTGAAGTTTTTTTTGTCAAAGTGAATTGAGTTTCATCTAAAAGCAGAACCACCACTGTTTTTTTTTTTTTTTTTTTGACGAGTATACAAGGAGTGATTTCTTTTTTATTAACTTAATAGCATGGAGTCAGTGTGTTTATTTGAGTCTTTATTAGTTTAGGGAAATAGTTAAAGCCCCCACACTGTCCAGTCCCAATATTGCCCCAGTAGGCCAACATGAAGAACCCTCAAACTTTAATTAACAACAAGCGTATGCTCAGCAAAAACATGGCAAGGCAGATAGGATGTAAGGCCTCAATGTTTCATAGAGGAAGAGCAGCACTTTGTGACATCGCGCTATCCCTCTATCTAGACATGAATAGTAAAATAAGGGGTATTTACATGATTGTCTCTGACATGTTTTGGACCAGATAGTTTTGAAATTGCAGTCATAGGAATCACTTGTAGTCCCTAGGAAGTAAACCATCTGTTCCCACCTCTGACATCAATGATGTTTGTTTGCCGATAGTTAAATGTCACATTACCTCAACATCAAACGCAGTACAAGACTTTCTTAGTTGTATCCAAGTATGTTGCTATATATATATATTAGTCATGTTCGTTCCCATTGTTATTATGATTATTATGTGGTGTCTCCAGCTTAATGCAGTAGGTTGAGTAGATGTATTGGCAACTGGCACTACACCGAAGTTCTCTTATTCCATTTAGAAATGAGTCCCTTGAAAAATTGCTCCACTAGGGACCTGATAAACTGTATGAATATCCAAAAATATGGGAAACTTCCACCAACGGTTCTTCAAAATTAGCCCGTGAATTTTCTGAGATATTCATCAAAGCTAATTGAACATTGGTTTACACAAATTACTACAATGTAGACTGCAGCATCTATTGTTGATAAGTTTTAGGTCGAGTTTTGTTTCAGATTGAATACAAATGAGGACGGTAAAGCCACAAATGACACAATGAAACAGTATGTGTATGCTGTATCTTCTGTTCAGAGGTGAAATATAAAAGAGTTCTTCTATTCTATTCTTCTATTCCCTCAACAAATAGCAATCAATAAGCAAAGCAATTATTGGATCAATAAGAATTATTGATAATATAATTAAAATTGCTCAATTCTGATCAATTCCCATTCCTATATACAGTAAATGTGAAACAACCAGAAAACACTTGCTACTGTGGCTTTGTTCATAGGCATTGTTCCCTAAAATTGAGGTGAAGACCAGTCAATCCTTTCTTCTGTGTTTACTTTTGCTACAATTGCTTTCTGGGAAGTAGAAAATAACGTCAATATTGAGCCATCGTTATTTGCTGGGAAAATGATTCCCCAACCATCTGACTAATGGCCCTGGCGAGAGCTGAAAAAGCAGAGAAGCCATGAAGACCTTCGTCTTCCTGTTTTGGGGGCTCTTAAGGCTCATCTCCAGGTTGGAGGTATTGTACTAGAGTCCTATTTATCAACATACTTAAAACTCACAGGGAGGTTAAGTGCAGGAGAAAATCCCTGCTATTAAGCTGATGTACGAGGGCAGAGACGGTCATTTAATTCTGCTTAAATGACCCAGAGGGATCCGAGAGCAGGCCATCATCTTGTTATGTCCACTTTCATCCTCTGTCTAAAAATGTGCCGCTGTGAGTGGGGATGAAATCTCCCGCTTTGTGTTACTCTTTCGGGATGACCCGTGATTATGGGGCCACTCAATATTGTGACACCCATGTGATTTCCTTCGCTTTGACTTAATTTGTAAAAGTGGTTAAAGGTTGTTTACATCTTCTAGTGAGATTCTTGTTTCCACAGCTTGAGATTTACCCTGTGATTTCATCACATGTCCTCACACGCTGTCTGTGTTTACTTTATGTTTGTTTGGTGCAGATGCAAAATCTGGTGAGACCTAAAATCTACAGTTTTCCTTTTTTTTAATGGATGAAAAACATCTGAAAAGCCGATTACCAGTTAAGTGGAAAATGATGATCATTACAAGCAATCAAGATGGGCTTGTTTGCATATTTCAGATAAGTTAAGCATCTGTAATTACAGCATTGGGCACAGGGGCTTTTCTGAAAGAGATTACATGCAATAGAGGAGGATGATTCAAACAAGGTTTAATGCTAGAGCTGTCAGGGGCCCAGTTCCCTTTCAGTTTTCTCTCATGTAATGTACACAAGTTTAAAAGAACACCAACTGTGGAGGGTTTTTATGTCACCGTATTATCTTACTTTTTTATAATCATAACTTTTAAGCATGCCTCATCACACATCAATGTCAGTGAGTTCGACACTGGAGACAGGCATCATCCTGACACAATCACATCATCCTCCTTTTAGCATTGCTGTAAAAAGACACCTTCAAACCCTATTGCACTGATGGCTGTGGGGCGTTATTCCAAACAATAAACAATATTTCTCTCCTTGAGTTGAATTTGTTCATCAAACCGACAGGATTGCCCTAGACTCTGAAACAATAACTGACGTGTTGCCCCCGAAAAGCAGCAAAGAGGGAGGTTATAACCCAAGTTAGTGTCTCTGTGACAGGCGCTCAGAGTCGACCAGTTGGAGGGGGATTCTGCGTGTGCCGCTGAATGCTGTCAGAATAGATTGGAAGTCAGTGTTTTCTGTTTGCTTTCATCATGGTTTTGACTGTACATGATTTATTTGATCAAATCACCACTGGAATGACATGCATGTGCTGCTCAAATCCTGGGATGAAGCCAGGTGACCTCGACCTCAATATTAGAGAGTATTTCTTTGTGCCCAATCTGAAGCCGAAGGGCCTACTTTTATGACATGTGCGAGCCGTATAAATAATCTATTGTTCTGTTGTACCTGCACATCTGTAGCTCGCATCTTCCACCTGGAGTGGATTCTTACTTGATTCTAAATCTGGGACAGAAGCAGAAATATATATATTTTTGCTCTTTGAATACATTTGTAATAGTTTTTTTTTTGGTGGTGTCTGGTGGGCTTGTACAGTAATACACAACACTGATGTACTGTAGCAGTAGTACCGCTGGTTCTATTACTTAAGTCATATAATATTATAAATATATATATATATACTATATTACTTACCTTTAGGTATTGGTACAACATTTCTACTCAGTAATTCACTAATTCTGGAGCAGAACTTCGAAGATTTGCACAGCTCCGCTGCCTTTGATTGTGACCCATCCATCCATTATATACCTCGACCTTTAAGCACACATAGAACACAGCCCTGGGACACACACACACACCTAGGGGCAATTAAGAGCCTCCATCTGACCTTAGCATGTATATTTTTTTTGGACTGTGGGAGTAAAGTGAAGAACATGGAGTGAAGCCACGCACTCGGGATTTGAAACACGGCCCGTTATGCTGTGGGGTGACAGTACTGTCCACCAAGCTATCGTGTCGCCCTTGATTGTGACCATGAAGTTCATTTTGCTTTCTCACTGCAAATGACTTTGCTCCAGATGTTTTTAGCCTTGTCTCTGTCTGGTTGTTTTTGTGTGACAGCTTTACTCTGGCAACTCTCTGGTGAAGCCCATCTCGGTTAAAGTGCCTCCTCACCGTACTTCTTGAAAAAGTCAGCGGCAGTTTCCAGTGGAATTTTTCTTTGCATCTCACCTTGGTTTGGATCTTTTAATACCCACTTTCTGATTTAGTAAGTTCAGGCACCTATTCTCACACACTTTTGAACAGTCCTGTTGCTCCTCCTGTGGCTCAGTATGTAACAGATTGACCGTAATGTACATGGCTCTCTCAGGAGCATAGAAACTCTGTGACTATTTATACAAGGACACTGATTCCATTTATGATCACGCTAAACATTCATGGGAGATATTAATTTTTAATCATGGCCATTTGGCCAGCTTCAGTCATCATTATGATTTAAAAAGGGACACACAACACAACATTGTGATAATGATCGTTCTAAATAAAACAAGTGTTTTCTGCAGGGTCGGGCAGACTTTTTAAACACCGCATAATTTTACAGTGTCTTCCACAACTCTGTAATTTAAAAAAAATACACATCTACAGTATGTCCAAATTGCAATGATAGGATATTGTGGAATGAAAATAACATTTCAACTGTTTTAACCTCCATGTTAAATTTATGCAGTTGCTAAATGTTTCCACGTTCTCCCTGGGTGTATTCCCTGTTTTCGCAGTATGTGTGCTGGTGATACCTGACCTGTGACACGTGTACAAAGCGGATGAGAAAATGGATGGTGGATACACTTCTGCCACAACAGGAGAAAACTGCCACAACAGGAGAGTTTTTTGCCTGTGTCTGCGTGGGTTTTTTTCAGGTACTCTCATTTCCCCCCCACAGTCTAAAAACAGGCGTGTTGAGGTCAATTGCAGTGAGTCATCAGGAATGTAGCAAAACTCAACAAAAATGACAATTTCCATAGTTGCCTTTTTATCATCAACGATCAGTCATTATGTTGAAGTATGTATGAAGGGTGAATATGAGTCTTAATATTCATGAAATATTCATTCAATATTTATGTTTTAGAGAGAGATGTATTATTAGTTAGTTCACCAGCTTGCATAATGCCACTTCAGCACGGCTATGATTTGAACTCATACTGCTGCATCAGCAGATGTCTGTCTGGAAAAATAACAAGTATGTAATTTCCTGCAATGATGTAAGGGTGTGAAAATTGCATTAAAACAAGACATGACTGTTAAGAATAAGACTAAATAAGTTCTGCAGCTTGCTTACAGCCCTCGAAGATGCACAGCATACAAAGCAGCCCTTCTAAAACGTGAATAATCACAGAGTAATTATCAAAAACTTAGTTGTTTAGCAAACACCAGCACTCTGTGTTTTCATATTCACAGCAGGGCCCTTCCTCCTCACGTTGCACTGCTTACATAGCAGGATCAAAAGCTGCAGAGAGGAGATATCAAACCGTGCCTGGATCTGTGTGGTGACAGAAGTTCTCACCCTGGGGGCAGAGTAGACAACACCTCCACTTTCATCACCTGCACACGGTTCTCTTGAAGCACAGGAAGTCGAACAATGCACATAAGAAACCAGCCAGCGCTCTATCTCTTGTGGATCCACCTGAGTGTTTGTGTCGTGCTGCGGCTGAAAACTTGCATAGTTGTAATAGTTGTGCTGTCGTCTTAACAAACCAAACAAATCCCTTAACTAACTCATAGTTAGTTAGTACAATATGCTGCTTAAATATTTCCAGCATTACTGAGCACCTTGTTGCAGTTTTGTTGAAATATTGATGAGCTAATGCAGTTATTCATATAAGCTTTGATGTAAAAGAAAAAGAGGAAATTGAGACATTTTTAAAGTGAGCAAGAGATTTAAATCAACAGCACAGCCGAAAGTGAGTCTAATCACATAGGCATGCAAATGAAAAGGGTGATCTTTATATCCTCTAGTATGATAATAATAACGTGATAATCAACACTTGTTAGAGTGCACACCTTTCATCTGATCTTTCATGCAAAATTAACACATCTGCCCTACATATGGTCACAGCTGGTGTAAATGGAAAACGTGTCATACATGCAAAAAAATTCAGATGTGATCATATATCAACATATCATCAAAAAATACATAAAAATACCACATGGTCTGCAAAAGCAGTCTAATAAAAGCACCGGAGTGTTTCACTCAAATAGCGCCTCCACAGTCGAGTCGACTCTGTGGTGACCAAAGTCCTGAGCAGCATCAAATAAGTCTGTTACACGTTTAATGATGCACAGCCACAGGAGGAAATGGAAGTCTCTCTCAGCCCCAGCTCTCCCTCTCCAATTCTGAAACATTTGTGTGAGTGAAAGGTATGAAACAGCAGCGATCAACCTGCATGTGATAAACAGCCAGATTACAGAGATCATAAAAAAAAAAATGTCATACTCCATCTCTGCAGTTGTATAGAGACGTACTTTGGTGCATTATTTCCATTATTTTAAATCATTTTAATCAGAAGCTCTATTGACTATACCAGAAATTGAACTCGATGAGGCTCATCTGGATTTCTAAAAAGCAGCACCATCAAAGACGTTGTTAGGCATTCATCCATCTCTTTTGAGGACAGTTTTTCTCTCCCTGTTTTCCCCCCTCTCAACAGCCTAAATACCCATAGACCATTGCTAGGAACATCATAGTCAGCCAGCTGTTGGTACAGGAGCCCTTTCATTCCTGTCTGATACTGTTCTTGTGCTATGAAATCATAATCCTCCGTTCCCTTTTTTGTCTTTGCCTTATAGCCAACTCCCCAAGGACATTTTAAAAGACAACATGTATGGTCCCATATGTGAGTCCCTCTTTTTTTTTCTTTTTTTTTTTCCTGAGCGGGTATATATACAAAATGCTCCCTTTGATCACCACATTACAATTCACATGGTCTGAACAAGGATTTTCTGGGGAAGGAGAGCTGGAAACAAAGTGTAAGTGTGACAAAGAGCTCAGTCCTTCAATTACCTTGTTGCTTAGAAGCGAAACGTGATGGCTGTCAAACTTTCATTCAGCAACGTGTCGGTTTATTTTTTCTCTCTGCCAACACTGTAAACGCCTGAGAAACATATTACTGTATGTGGTGGACAAAAGGTGGGCCAGTGTTTAATAGGAGGAGGGTGAGGTGTTAAAGTGCTATTTTCGTCTTTTTCATAAGCCTCCGAAGTACATGCAATTAAAATTCTTTGGTTATAGTTATCTTCTTGGAGATGAACTCGTAGGTCATAAGCCAGTCTTTCAAATTTTTCCTCTTTTCATTTCTCTACTTAACAGTTGGCTATAGAGTTGGGTTTTCTTCTCCCTGAGAGGATCATAGCTCCAGTAATGCAAGCTCAGTTATTTTTAAACATCGTTTCGTGATATACAGACTGTGGTTTTTCCTTTCTCATATCCGGAAAGGCACAGATTCTCCAGTAATTTCTACTGAAAATAGAGGTTGCTTTATATCTCTTAGATGCTTCTAGCCCCTCTCGCATTAATAGTTTGCAGAACAAAAATAAGGCCTGTTAGGAAGACCTTGGTCCACATCTCTGCCACTTCTCCTTCACTTCACCTCCACAACTTTCCTCAAAAGAAGTCAGCATAGTTAAGACAGAAAAGGCCACACACATATTCCTCAACATGACAGTGCATTTGCCAAGATAGCAGTCTCTTAGGTTTAACTGCATAATAGATGAACTTGTCGTATATGGAGGGAGAAAAATCAACCCTGAGGATGCATGAGGAATCCATACCCAGAGAGCTTTGTTATGCAATGTTCAAAGCAAGAATTTGTGAGAGGAAAGAAAAGAAGAGTTGGGGACAGTTTTGGTTGATGTAATACAATGTTAATTGTGTGCACATGTTAAATCACCTCTTACATTGGTTGACAGGAACATGATTATACTGTCATCATGTGGTCTGCAGTGGCAAATCAAATGAATCTCCAAACTATACTTTCTCATAGGTTTAATCTCTCTGCCAGACATTGCTTTGTCACTTTGTCCAGGCTCCTCCATTTAGTAATTTCCTCCAAACAAGCAGGTGTTTCATCTTAAGAGACACTGGGTAAGTGTCAAAGCAAAGCATGCATATTTAATCTTAATGCACCATATGCTGGGGAAGACAGCTAACAAGAAGCTAATTACCATGCAGGTCTGCATTGATACAAACTGTTTCCATGGACATATCACCCTCAGGGCTTTGTTCTCTCGTAGCAGAAAAATGAAGGCAAAGTTGTTTGATAGCTATGACGTTATCAGAACAGGCGAAACAATCGGGCAGATTGAATACAATATTTTTGTCTGACCAAACTTTTAATCTTATCTCACGAAAGCATTCTGCCCCTAATTCAATTTGCAACTGACGACACATGTTTTTGTGAGCTGATAATTAGATCAGGAGGCTGCACAGAAAACAAGGGAATAATTGTCACAATGCACAGACACAAAAGAGAAGCCTCCGCTCATTTATACACCTGACGGCGGCTTTTCTTTGTTGAATTAAACCCCGCTCGCGAGCCGCAGACCCCGTCAACAAGCGCAAACACAACCTCTTCTAATGAGCAGGCCGTGGGGAGGCTGCTCCGAGTGGATTGGTGAGTGCAGTAGTTAGGCTGTCTCCCGGGGGTGCTTACATCCACACTGTCAGAGTCACTGTGACTTTGTTGTCAAGGTCAAGCAAATGAGTCAGGTGGGATGGCTCACTGCGGGGAGAAGGAGTGCGACTGTCCTCCATCCGTCACGGTGTGATACAGCCTGACTGCGATGGCACAAAGCCACCGAGCCACTGTGGCTCAGCGGTTAGCGCCGCCGTGTCACAGCAAGTAGGACACAGGTTTCATTTAGCTTCTTTGTGGCATTCGTGCGATCTCGCATTGTTGGCACCGGCTTCACCCAGGTACTCAAGTTCCCTCCCATGCACCAAAGGCAAACGAGTCAAACTGACCCGCTGCTCACATAGAGAAACTGAATAAGTGGCAGAACACTAAGGGCATTCAGAGCAGAGGGGGGAGGGGGGTGTGGTGGTCAGGTTCAAAGCATGCTACCGAGTATCACTCAGCCCCCCCCCCCCCCCCCCCCCCCCCCCCCGGCCCTTTTATTGCTCTGGAAATGGGGATAAAATAAATGCTGTGGATGTAAATTACGGTCGCCATGACATACTTTGTTTTATTTTCGTAGCCTCTTTCACAGCGTGCCACTGGGCAAGATGCCTCACAAGCTGTTTGCAGGCAATTAAGAATCTAACAGCTAATACTTTACTGTTGCTCCCATTACAGCTATATCAGCAGCGATATCTAAGGAAAATAAGATGCTTACTGTGTGAGAAATGGTGTGTCCCAGTAGGCAAGCTTCCATAACCACCACAATAGTCAGAAAGATAAGCCAGCGCAGCTCTAATTAGTCCAACAGAGGAACTTTTAAGGCTTGCATCAGAGCTGGGAGCTGAATAAATACATATGAATCCACAAAAGAGAAAAGTAAATGCCTTTCATTGTGATCAGCTCTAAGCTGAGGCACTCCTCTACAACACCTCTACAGTGTGAGAGCCATTTTTCTGATAAGCTGGATACACCTATTCAATTTTGCTGATTAAAGTAAATCAGGCAGCGCTCCTGACAGCTGTGCCTCTGTGAAAAGATAAAAGTGTATGAGTCTAAGGACTCAGTTTCAAAACACCGCCATTCTTCCACACTCCAAAGAGGATGAATGCTACACACACAGAGGCATCAAGAAAAAAGATCCCGTATTCCTCCTGAAATGTTTTCATTTACAAATGAGGCCACTCCTCTCTCTGCCGTGATAAAAACCAAGGCGTCTTGAATGATTTACACCAACGAGAAGAGGCCGCTCCATCACTGCCTCCATCACTCTAAAGGCCCATGGGAAGACCTTCATGAAAGCACCCATTACCCCGAGTTACTGTCTCTGTCCAGATATGAAGTCACGTTCAGCCACAACTGAGCGCCAAAAGTCATTTGCCAGAGTGAAGGACCCTTGTGTGCATAACTTAAGTGACACATGATAAATGCCGTGCCTTCCTCCTCAAGTCACGGTTCAGCAGTAAAGCAGCAGCAGAGTCGTTGTAAACAGTCACCGTGTTTTCAGAACGGTAATTTCCATCAGCAGAGCCAGTCTGCTTAACATATCAACTGTTTAAATCGATATATTGATTAATTACACATAATATATATGAATTCAGTGTAGAATTCATTATAGACAGAATGTATGTGACGTAACATCCTAACAGCAGCTTGCTAATTGAAAATGATCCCCAAAGTCTGTTACATAATTCATAATAAAAAAAATCTGTTCTATTAATATGCATTAACAAGCATGTTTTAGAAATACAGGGTTTAAAGCTTCCACATGCTGTAGCTCAGTTGCCGCGAAGGATGATGGTGTTTGATGGGTTTGTCCCATTGTTCGGCTTTTATTGATGTTTGCAAAGGAAGATCCAGCACACAATAGAATAAACTCATTGTGGCCTTGTTTGTAGATGGGGGAGGGTGTGGGAGAATAAATAGAATATACTGAGCATTGTCCTCTGAGTGGTGGGCATGTCTTATACTTAGTGCCAGAAGCTTTAACAGCGTTTACTTTACAGGCATGTACTTTTAAATATAGTGGAATAAGAAGTCAATTCAGTCAAATTCATTTGCATAAAACCAACAACATGATCTACAAAGTTTGAAAGGAAAGTGGCTCCTGGACATAATCGACTGCTCTTTGACTAGGGTGCAAGTGTTTACCACACTATTGCAATTTTCTTGCAGGTTCTTTGTTCTTCCCTGGATATTTTTTTTTTCATATCTGAAAGGGTGAAATTATTTTGCAAGTGTTTATTTTCAGTTAATTAAGGATTTTTACGATGCACCTCTTCAGTTAATGAAATGTGTTCTTATTTGTTCCTGTCAGTTCTCATCTGACCACAATATTGTTACTCTATTCAGGGAATATAGATCCCAAATGAAGATACAACGGTGGGCTCTGTGCAGTGATTATTAATTCCAGCTTCAAAGTGTGTTGTCAAAGCAAGCCCGAGCCATATTGAAAATGTCACGGCTCTGAACAGACAGCTTGAAGACGTTGTGCTTCACGATGCCTCGGGTGAACATTTGAACCCAATAGAGACGTGACAAAGCTGCAGCGTTATCACAATGTGATGCAAACAACATAGTGAGAAATCACGCTTTAATGCAAAGAGGAGATGTTATGAAAAGAAAAAACGAGTTAAGGTGAAAGGTCAACTTAAGCGAAGCAGAGAAAAGTGTTCCTGTAACATCATCATGGCACCTGTGACAGAGTTGTGGATCGTTCTGCATCAATAAAACAAACGAAGCAAAACTTTCGCAGATTATGCTGAATGGCGGTGGGAGCGTTTTTGTAGAACCTGTTGTTACGGACTTAATTCATTACTAAGTTGAACCCTGCCTCGCAGCCCACTGGAGGCTGATGGATAGGATTGCTGCTCATTGCTCTTTTCCTGCGCCCACACCCAGAGGACACTGTGATGGATGACTAATAGAACAGGGGCAAGTGGGCCGGTGCAGATAGTACGGAGCTGTACGGAGCCTCAAGTTCTACAAAGAACTTACTTCCTGTCCAGACGCAACAGAAACTGCCAGACCTGAGTGTTTCCTGTCATTTCCTCATTCATCCGTTAATATTTCATGTAGATTATGAGATGAGGTGATGGCGCCTCAGGGGGCACGCTTCATAAAAGTGCCATGTGTTTAATTTCCTCCTATGGACCCACATAGAGCTGGTGCCCATGAGCAAAAAAGATATGATCCCTGATTGTCAAGTTGCTTCTCATCTGTAGCTTTGTGATTCCCAAGATAATAGCTGTAGCATGCATATTTAATAAGCATCACCTGCTCTGAATTAAATATGCCGTGAAACACACAGCAAACGCCCCCTTGTGCTATGCTTTGCTTTGCTTTACCCACTGAGCTTGATGAACAATCATTGCAAAACATCACAGTGGAGGCTTCTTTTGCCGTTGTTACGCAGCTGTGTAAAATTAAGGCCGCGGGATGCTAAAATACATTATATGTAGCTTAATGCAGCGTGCATATGAAGATGCACAACAACAGATGTTTCAGCCTGCTTCTCTTGTGCTCAGCCTGGGTCAATAGTACAGTTTCACATTTCCAACAAAACTTTTCTGGCTTACATCACTCTCCCTCCAACAAAATACTTTCTCATCATTACAAAAGGAACAGCAAACAAGCAACCCCCAAGGAAAATAACGGTTATCAAAACACGTGAAAGAAATACGGGAATAAAGGAGACAACAGCCAGTCACGTCAACACATCATTTTAACAGCTGGCCAAACATTCAGCTGTAATTTGAGGCAGTGTAGAGCAAGAGTGGCCAGATCAATGCCTGCTGGCAGCAACTGGAGTAGGGTCATGGGTGAACAGAAGCGAGGGTCGATGGAGGAGGTGAGACCTGGGACGCAGGATTGGAGGGGGGGCCTGGGAGGCGTCACGAGATGCTCTGCTGGCTTGTTGATTGTCTTATGAGGAAAAAGGCAGAAGACAACAGGGGAGGCAGGAACCACATCAAGGGTGCAGAGCTAAACTGCAGAGCCCTCTTTTAATGGGCAACACAGTCTTTGTGCTCCAGTTGTGATGTGTCCAACCACGCTCGAAAACGCACTCACCCGGCAGCTCGTTTTGTGCGTTTTAGTGAAACCTGTGGAATCACCCGGGGATGCTTTGAGTGCAGACAGACGGGGTGTAGGAACTCTAACAGAAACGCTCCTGGAATTGGAAAAAGAAGTTCAACTCCGGACATCATTTTTCTCCCCCATTGTTCAACGTTGTGCTTTGAGAGAGACATGGTCAAAAAAGTAGCCCCTGGACCAGCTTTGTGACCATCAAATCAGCTGTGTCACCATCCCCACAGCTAATTTAATTCTCACTCAACAAGTGGAAAGAAACACTTTAGTGTGTGAAAAACCAAGTGAAGGTGAAAACCCTCCAGCCCCAGATGCAGCTAAATACTACAAAATACATGCCATCCATACAACCATCCATGGTTCAGATGGGGAAATACATAGGAAAAATAGATGGTAGATGGTAGTAGAGGCATGGCAGGGAAAACATTACCATTTACTAGCCAAGTCAATAGTCAATAGCAGAGCACATCACTCACACTCACACCTTGGAGCAGTTTTAGAGTCTCTGATTGTGACTGAATATTTGAGCCACAGTTTTGCATTCTCCATTAAAAAAAAAAGTCTAATTACTCATCGTTTATTGTGTTCCCATGTATATCTGTATCTTCTTAATGGGTATATGAAGGTTGACTTCAACAAACCTTGAGAACCCTGTATATTTATATATTTTGTCATTAGGCATCAACAGATACAGCACGATCTGCTTACAAAATAAGAACTCTAATGGTCTGTTTGATAAGGTGGCATGCGAAAGTGTCAGATTTCCAGCCTTTGTTATTGTCCTCCACTGATGCCACAGGTTGTCCTGGTAAAATAATTGGTTGCCAGGTCTTGGGCATGCAATAACAAAATTCTCCCTCACTGCAGATAGAGAAGTAGAGGCATGCCAGTGGCCAACAACAACAAAAATATCCTCCTCTACCTGAACCCAGGTCAGCCGCAGTTCTGAGTGTAAACTTCAGACTCACGTATTTGACATCTGGCAATGGCTCAAGAGAGCAGATGACAGCCTGTGATTGTGATAATAGGATGCTCCAGCGTAACGGTGGCTCTACATATAAAATGAAGACACGGTTCTGACAGTTGTGTGCTTGAGAACATTGGTGGAGCTCGATCACACACACACTCATGCACACACACACACACACACATACACACACACACACACACACACACAGACGCACACACACACTGGCACACACTGCTCTCAGGGTGCAACTCACCCACAGTGAAACCCTTGGCAACAGAGGTTGTATCATAGCAATGACAACACGTACGCTAACACCCTTCGCTGCCAGGCTATTTTTAACAGTGAGTTGTTGCTATTGAAGTCTGTCTGTGTCTCTTCCTATAGGATTCAAGACTCCCATAATATGTTGATAAATACATATATTTCAGTGTGTGCCTTGCCCTCCATTTGTGCGTACTTAATCGATTCACTGCACAGGTGACAGTTGCTTTGTAAATCTCATGCATACTGCAGGCAGTGCTGCCTAATCTACCATGTATCCACATCCCCATGAGGATGTACAGTAGAAATAATGACACCACACACTTCACTTAGTGTGGCTTGCTGCATCACGCACGCAATAGGAGCATTGCTTCTGTAAGTAGCTTCTGCACCAAAGAGGGCAAGTTGTTGAAACTACATCGACCAAACTCCAGTGACAGAGAAGCAAAACCAATATTGCGGTAGGGAACATAAATACCTGCATTGCCTGCAGCGTCGGTGATTTCATAAGACTTGGAAGCCGTGACTTTCTGGGGTGGATTTGTTGTTGCTTCTCCATGGGGAGACTTGAAAGGATAGAAAGGCTTCATTTGGGTCAGGTCAGTTGTGCAGTTCGAGCCCCAGAGTACATTAGAAAGAGCTGAAATAATGCTCTCAGACTGAGCAAAGGAGCTGACATGAGTGCCATAGCAGCCCTGTAGTGCTTTTAACATGCCCCGTGGATCCTTTGGGTTCATTAAGTGTTTGTGTCAGAAGTCTCAACGCAACCTGCTGTGACATGAGTGGAATGTCCTTGACCTGAAAATACATTAAAAAAAACAAAAAAAAATCGTAATGCCAATAGCAAACACTCAAGGGCATTTAAAGTCAACCTAGCCCTGGGCCTTGACTGTATAGGCCTAGACTGTATAGATGAATATAATTCACTTTTTTTTTTTTACCATGCATTCAGAATATTATACAGAAAAGAAGAAAACATTTCATAAAGAAAAAAGTTTCTGTCACTCTAAAAGCTTTTGTTAGAAGTTATTTTCTTTAGTCAAGTAAACAAACAAAAAAAAACCTTCCAGGCTGTTGCTTCGCAGGCTCGTGTGTCGCAGTGATCTTAGAGGAAGTGATTTAAGGTGATGATATGCAGAGGCGTCGTTGTCGCCTGGCAGACGCTGCTGCAGTGGTATGAAAGTGCTCCCTTCGGCAGCGAGCACGTGTTGCTCCGTTACGGCTTCCAACTTAGAATTCACCAGAGATAGAAAAGGTCCGCTGGCTCTTACGCCAGAGCCTCTCCGCCTTAGAAATTTATGCTCAATATCCAGCTGCAATATGGTGAGAATTAATGAATCCATTCCTGACGTTTTGAAAAGACCAAGGCTGTAAATGACTTGAAAGTATACTGAATGTGAACTTCCTCCCAGGGAGAGCTTATTCTTTGTGTTTTGTATGAGAAATGTTATTGGACTGCATGAAAATGAAAAATATACATAGTAATGGAAAAAACACAGGCGTCCAGCCTGAGTCTGGAATCTGGTGTCTGAGTCTAGAATGAATCAAAAAACAAACATTTTTACTTCAGTTCTTTTGAATAACAATAGTCTATACCAGTGGTGTAAAGAGGTTATAAAACATCATGTCCTCATTCACATAAAATTTTGGATAGCAGCTAAAAAATGGCAATATCAACAGACACCTCTGCAATAGCTGTGTCCATTCAGACACGTCTTTGGCCAGCTGATCAACGAAGCCAAGGTAAAAATGTATTCTTTCATTCTAGGTCTCCTTTTAATTACAGATGATAAATGAATAGTAATATCAGCTGGCAATGGATTAATAAAGGAGGCAAGTTATTAACACACCTGCGAGTGTCTGGCATCGAGCTGAACTCATTATGTGTGATCCAGGGGAGAGGGTGAGTCAGACAGAGAGCGTGTTGGGCTCAGACTGGGTGGGATAACTGCACCCTGCAGCGGCTCCAGCATTGCGCCCTAACTAGGACAAAGCAGCTCCTCCAATCTGATTATGAGTGAACATACCTGTGCCTTGCTGAGTGTCTTCACGGGCTTACTTTTGGTCACTTTGATGTCACATGAATGTAACATGAATGCCGAGTACTGGAAACTCTCCTGGTTGCTGTGACCAAGGACAGGAAAAAGAGTGAGGCGCACCATTGTCTGTTCTGTCAGCACCATTGTTGGTGCCAGGACAAATATCCAAAGGGAGCACGAGCCTTGCAGCAGCGGGGCACAAAATGACTGCTGTGCACAGAGTGATTGCATTCTGGGGTGTGTTCTCCGCAAACACATTTCACTAAAACAGTGCAGTTGTACGGTTTTCTTAATAATCCAACTTGGAAGATCAGAACACGTCATCGGCAGCTCACAAAGAACACATTATCTGACAGTTTAACTCCAGGGAAAAATCTTGATGATTAAAATTGTAACAATGCTGTTGTTGTCCTCTCTCTATTTGCGGCAGGTTTAAGTGTCAGGAAGACTTGACATATTGACAGCCCATGAAAACTGGTTTTAAAAGAATGGAGCGTCTAAAAATATCAGCTCCAAGGAGATTGAGCAAGTGATTGGCAGGTACCCAAAGACGGACTTGATGCAAATGTATGTTGTTCAGAGGCCTTGTGGGTTCCTACAACAAATAAACAGGCGGTGTGGATTTGTTGGATTCATTTCCCATGAATTGCATCGCTGGTACATTTACTTCCTCTGGCTCACAATTATCCTTGCTCTTGTCAAGCACTCAATATTCTCAGAAAGAGATGCCGAACCCAAGACTAGTGTTTTCTTTCATCTGGGTAACAATTAGCTTCTGCCATTTACCATGTTTTGAATTTCACAGGTTTTACAGTTTTTAATGCATGTTTGACATCGTAATTAATCCTCCCCTGAAAGTGTAATTATTGTATTTCGTCTTGCCTTAGGAGTGCTGGGCCGGGCTCTAAAGTGGATCAAGAAAATGAATCAATGAATGTTTGCTGTTATATACAGTTACAGTGCTTTGTAAGGAATCCAAACTGCAAACAAACCCTTGGTTGTTCTGTATATTTGATCTGCCAGTGTATGAAAATACAGAGACTCTTTTCCCAACTGTGCCCAATGTGCCAAAAGTTCTATACAAACTAACTAAGACATAGGAGAATACCAATACAGTACAAAAACAAACAACGTCTCTGCTTTCTTAAGCTGCATATGGGTTTTACCAGGTTAATTGTATTTGCAAAGGTAATCAGTAGAATTGGCGCTGTCCTCTGGTGCCCCATCTTGCTGCAATTCAGCAGTTCTCTCCAACCAAGTCCATTTAGTGCACATTGGTTACTATACTGCTATATTGGTGGTGTGGTACAAAATATTCCATGCGTGGCGAGCAGTAAAGATTTAGTAAAGGCTTTGCTGTGAAAACATTCAGGGCTTAGTCCCCATAAGCCCAGCTACAGCGCCACCCAAGCCTGAAATCAATATTTAATGTTCGTTTTCAGCCTGTCTCCTCCTGAACTATAGCAAATTGGTAGCTGGATGCCAAGCAGAGGCTGGCAGATACTGGAGTCAAATATATGACTGCCGGACAAGTGAAGTCACAAGTCATTATTTTACACTACTCTGGAAGAGACAGGTCATCCCGTGGTCCTGACACAAACATGAATCCTCCAAACCCAAATAAAGCCATCCCAGGGCACGTCACCCGGTCTGCAGGCAGGTGCCTCCAAACTGATACCCATGCTTAGCGCCACTAAGGCCGTTTATTTTCCAGCCCGCCAGGAGGCCAGAGGAAATATCTGAAGTTAAAAGGAAACAAGGCTGTGCAACAACAGAAAAGAAAAGATAACACAACATAAAAACAAAAGGAAGGAGACAAACAGCGAAAACCTTAACCTTGGCTTTATTTGGCTGTACGACAGGTCTAAAATCATCACGTCCTCCTTTGTGGATAAAATTCCGATAATGAAAATGGCAATCAGATCCATTAATTAATTCCATTAATTAGAAAGGGACGTGAAGTCATGTGATTGTTCACGACAGGACAGCCAGCAATAAAACCTTTGTGTGGCTGCCAGATAAGCATAAAAGGGCATCAAATCTGTGCATAAAGTAATATCCCAATTTCTAAGAACAGAATTCTGAAAAGAGCTCGGAAAACAGCATCTGAGAGGTTTTTAATGGAACCTCTGATCCATAGCTTCAATGTTACCCCAGAAAACAAGGATAAATACTCCAGTCATTCTCTGTCTCCTTTGAACATCACCTTGTACTGAGTTGAAGATAGCTGTCATACAGGCAGTAAAATCTACATATCCTACACATCTTGGCCGAATGCTTCCTGTCCACAACCTGATATGGAGGCCCTCAGTCTGGGGATCGGCTGCCCACGGCTCTCTGTGCTCGTCGATTGATCAGGGTCTGACTCCAGCTTGGTGCACCCGCAGTGGAAACCTCAAATGAGGCGCAGCGCAAATGCATTCATCTTCATCAGAGGAGCACAGTATCAGGCAGTTTTATGTGCAGCTGAGATGGTTGGAGGGAAAGCACTGAAAGCTGAGTGATTTTTTTTTTTTTGCCTCTATTTGCAGTCCTATCGCCATCACATTACATCTGAAGCCCTATTGCAGGCCCTCGTCTCACACTCAATCACCAATTCTAATCCAATTACGTGGTGTTTGTTGGCTTTTCATAGTGAGTTGTGCCAAAATAATATAGACTTTTGTGGTTTATTCATTTGCATTTTTTCATTCTGAGTAAATTGAAAAGCTTTGAAATCGTGATTTTATTTTTCTCTCGGCAAGTCAGGTTTTTGTGATAAATCACCACTTTACCAGAACTCCCACTGACTGCTCTGAAAACACAATGAACCTGTATGGCTTTGACCTGTGTTGAAATTGGAGAAGTTTGTGTGCTGTGTACTAGTCAATACCAAAAAAATAAAATAGCCAATTCAGACAGAGGATCCTTCTAGCCGGTGCAATTTATTAAACTGTTGCTCATGTCCATTTATCATAATCAATCAAAGGGCAGCTGGGCCAAAAGAGCAATTTAGAGCACTGCAGAGTTATGCCATTGCTGAGTGAGTCTGTAATAAGTTTGAGGAAGATTATATAAGGCAATATTGCACCTCGGGGTACAGTTTGTGTCAGCATGTAATGAATCATTCATTACTTGAGATCCATAGCTTACAAATTCATCCACAGGATGACGCAGAGTATAGACAGTAAAATATGAAAATGAATTGATGCAAATACATGAGTTCATTTTAACAAACTCAAGGCCAGATGTTAAGAACATGGGCCTGCGTATTGATCAGCAAGAATGCTGTTTTCTTTAAACAGCCTGAACTGCTCAGCTGCACAACCTCAGACATTCTGTTTTTCCTTTGCATCCATGATATAAAACTTTCAGTGAGAAAGACAAAAAAGACATACTTTTTTTCTCTCCATGACAGTCACAATATTCCATGGGTGCCATATAATTGGCAACTCCTCGCTCTGGGCAGACTTTGGATCCCAACACTATTGATTATGAGTAACACCAGATGCCAGAGTTGGATGAGCGATGAGCAGTGAGCGGATGGAACTGATGAGGGTGCCATGAGGGGGTTGTTTGTCTTTCGGCCAGGGAATTGTGTCAAGACTCACAACCCTCAAAATCCATCAGAAACTGGCTGTCCAACAGGCTACGTGTTCATTAGAGCACGTTAGGCATGTGGATACTCCAAAGCTCATGAATTAACCTCTCATTTCAGCAGCACTTAACGTTAATAACAAGGGCTAACGTAATGCATTTATTACAGAAATAACATACATAATGTACAGTGTATTTGAAAGTGCGTAATATAATTCCAGACCCTGAGTCATTTGTGCAAATGATGCCTCTTAAAATCTCATTCAGAAATACATGCCCAGATTTTCCACCATCGTTGCAAAACACTGATCATTTCCAGCCTGTTTCCTACTCAGGTTTGCTGTTACCACACGCAGCGAGCGGCCCACAGTCCCAGTAGACACTTGCCGCAGCTGCTGCCGCCTCTTAGATCTTCAGGACTTGGGCGATGTTTTGCCCCACTTACATGCAGCGGCTTTGTGCATTAAGAAGGCTGCACAATGAAGCCCGCTTGTGCTGCAGTGGATAGCAAAGCCTTCCTGTGGGTCTGAATTAGTGTTCTTGGACTTGTACCCAGCGTCCCTGCAGCCAAACAAAGCAGAGGCAGGAAATCTTCCCTTTGCTGCCTCACACCAGCAGAGGGGGGTGTGCTCAAGTCAGGAGGAGCTGTGAGTGTGTCTGCTGTGCCAGCTGAAGCCTCGGATGTTGCTGAGCAGCCACACCCTGAAACAACACAGCTTCACAGACAGCATCACAGTGACACACTGCAATGATATCCATCACTAATTTAGACACCGAGACTGTAAATTTCCCCGTTTTACATATTTGTTCGATGATACAATGAGTTTCAAACCAACGATTATATCTGTTGTTTCCACATGAAGCAACTGTTACATGGGAGTTCCATATTGTAAAAGTCAATTATTGGGGACACACACTGTGATAGAGTTTCCCAAGGGTCTTGAACTGAGGTTATTGCATTTCATGGCTATTGCTCGAAAAAACAAAACAGAAACACAAGCTGTCCCAGCAGATCCAAGTTAAAAGTTGCCCCCCCTGCAAAGTGCAGACAGCTAATATTTGATTTTTTTTTTTCAAATGAAAAAACTGGTTAAATAATACCCTTGTGCAGGGCTTTATGAAACAGTCTGAGATAAATTATGCACATCCACTGGCTTTTGATATCCATCCCACAGGGCCTTTTCTCTTTTCATTAAAGTTCTATTTTCCCAAATGATGCATTGTTTTTTTTTAAGTAAAGGAAAAGAGTAAAATGACTGGGCAAAATCCTTGAGTTCAAATCAGCGGCAGAATAAATAGCTTATTGTATGTACCCTCTCTTACTAGTGGCTTTTCACTGACGAGGGAGGGGCATAAAAATTCACACTAGCCTAATCAGGTGAAGTTGCACTTTGATCTCAGCACACTGAAAAAGACTGACATGTCGTCCAATCAATACGGTCGCAGAAGCACTGAAATTAATTGTGCACCATGCCGACCCAGAGTATTTGAATTAGTGAAACATCTTGTCTGGTAAGAAAAAAAAAAACAAAAAAACTTGCAGCAGGTGGACTCTCACATCTGTGCGTGTGCTGTGTCTCTGTCTATCTTCTTCACAAATCCACACTGGTTGCTGGAACATCTGGGAAGGCAGGGAAGTCTGCCAAATGTAATCTGACATCAGACTGAATATTAAATAGAATGGAAAACAAGTGGCTTGGAAAATACTTTTTGGGGGGAGGCATTCAAGTCTGTGGAGTCAGCCAGCGACCCTTTAGCCCCAATGAAGTCAGAAATTTCGGACTCTTCAGAGAGCGTGTCTTGTCCAAACACATACCTTTCTCCGTAGCCTTCTACGACTGTTATACCTCATCTTAATGAGGAAGATATACAGAGATATGAGACATATGTGGCTCAGGGGCAAAACGGTCATCCGCGGATCAGAGGGTCCCATCCCCCTCCAGCCTACATATCATAGTATCACTAGGAAACATACTGAACCCCAAATGTATATATCACTTTGGTTAAGAAGAAGACTGCTAAAATTACTAAAACAACAAAACTGAAACTAGTGCTTAAACTCAATACTTGCACTAGTACTTTTACTACTGAACTCATCTCTGGGTCATCTGAAGAATGCAGATCAGTATTCATTGCTGCACTATGGTCTCTTGTGAGGTTCTATCAATATTCTTCCTTGCTTTGGATAAAAGTGTCATCCCACAGTAAATACTAAATGTAAATTATGGATGCAATTGTGGTGGAAACACAACATCAACAACAAACTTAGATGCTCTAGGACGAGATAACCACATCAAACAATGCAAAGAAAAGGCAGTTTTTGGTCCCAATAATAATAACAACAATAACTGATACGCAATTGACGGCCGATTCATCGAGTTGCACTTCAGGGGATGTCCACATCTCTGCATGTGTGCAGCTCTGATATCAGATCTGGCTGAAACTCTACGCCGCCTGTGCTGAAGCTCAGTTTCTCTCAGCTCGGCGTGCAGCGCACCATGACTCCGCCATTCGGTAAGAGAAACAGCCTTATAATAACCATGAGACGTGGACTTCATCCATATTAAAGGAGTCTCTCATCAACTCGGACTCGGTCGAGGACACTCCTTTCCTTTCCTCTCCTCTCGTCTCTTTTCTCTTCTCTCCGATCGACGCGCAGGACAGAAATCTGCCGCTCCCATCGTCTTCATCATCATCTCGTTCGGCATCACCTCCCTGGAAGACAAAGAGAGCAGGACGGAGATGTAGCAGCAGAAAGAAAGCACTGTTAAAGAAGTCAGCGTGTAGTGCAGCCCTCCGCCCTGCAGGAAGGAAGGGAGGACGGGGCTCCGCTCCTTGGAGACTCCTGCGGGATGCGCAAAGATGTGAGAGTAAAAAGCCAAGAGGCGTCGTGATTGGTCCCAGTCTGACTCCGAGGCGCGGAGAGGCATGTTCCCTGCAGCCTCAGCATCACCCGGGCGACACCAAACTTGAAGGCTCCCCCCCCCTAGATATATACACATGCATGTGTGTGTTTGAATGGTCCCTTGTTGCACAGCGTGCACAGTGCGTGCTGCGTTCACTGCGTAAACTTGCACCGTGTGCTCCGGGAGGAAGAGGAGGAGGAGGAGGAGGCGGAGGAGTAGGAGGACGCGCTTTCCGCGGTGCTGAAGCACACACAGACTTGGCTGATCAACTAGTGAGGAGGAAGAGTAAGGCTCTGTCACTTTCGCCACCTGTTTCTGAGCTCCGTGCCATCGGAAAGCTCCCGTGAGGTAGGTCCATCCCTGCTTTATCCTCCGGGAAACTGTAAGCGGGCTGTTTCATTGCAGTGCAGCAACTGAAGCCGCTATGTGTGCTCTGGCTCCTAGTCTGTTGTGTCAAGTGTGTACGTGTGTGTGTGTATGTGGGTGTGTGTGTGTGTGTGTGTGTGTATAAGTGAGTGTGTTTTATTCTAAAGTTTGAACCAGTTCACTGACTGCAGCAGCTGGTGGGATTTTCAGGGCTCAGTTTGTTTATTTTTGTCTGATAAAGAGTTTGGTGCAGACCGGCTCTGGTGTGTAGTGATATGACAGTGTTGTGAATCGTCATTTTACATAAAGCTGAACTTGGGTGAATTACAGGGGGGAGATTATGGTGTGAGTCGCTGTTTAAATTGGCCTGGTGCACAGGCTACAGTGGAGGAGTGTCCCTGTCAGATTGCCTGTTGATCGCTCTGCTTGTCTATCATTAAATTTTATGTGGCAAAGTCTCAAACAATGATGTTTTTCTTCCCGCTGTGGCTCATTAACTTGTGATCACCAAACTTCCACCCTTCCATCCATTTTCTTGCTCACTTTGTACTTTACGGTGTCTGCTGGAGCCCACCTCAGGCAGGGAATACGCCCTGGACAGAACTAAACTTTATGGATTAAGGCTCCTTAAGTTCTCCTGGTCTTCATTTTTATTTCTGTTTGTAGGTCTGTGGGGTTTTCCCAAACATTGTTTACCAATTTAGAAATGATAGGGGTCATTGCAGCCTGGGGCACATTATTGTTGTGTTGGCTCTAATAGCGTTTCGTTTTCTCTACTGTCTTCAGATCGTTCTCTGCCAAGGGGAGACAATGCAAGGGATGTGTCTTTGTTGTTTTCTGCTGCATATGAATAAAGAATGGAGTATAGCTCCTGAATGTGGCACATGCTTTTACAGTTTGTGTTGGGAGCATTATGTGTACTGAGGACTCTTTGTATTGGAGCAGTGACTGAGGCAGCCAGCAGTTTGTGTTGGTCTCTCACTTTGCTGCCTGCTGTAACCTGATAACTCCATGCAGCACACATCCATATGCTAGACTGTTTTTTTCTTTCTCCCTTTGCTTTTATTGTATGCTGCCTGCAGTTTACAGACTGCCAAAATCAATTTATGCTCAGTGTCTTTACACAGAAGTCTTCTAAATGATGATGAGGGTCAGTGATCCATCCCACAGTTTTTAACTGGCTTTAATTCTCCTCGCAGCCCGGCAAACCTGTGGCCGAGCACGGGCTGGAAATGGAAACAATCAGGACGGACTTTATGTGCTGTTGATCGGGTGTCACACAGGATTGGTGTGTTCACTGGACTATAGAAATAGCTTCTGTGTGGCAACTAGCCTCGGGCATGTATTCAGAGTTATGCCACTTATTCTGCAAGTGATTGTGCTCCATCAAAACCCAGAGTGTTGGCGAGTTTAAGAGTCTGGGTGCTTCCAGTATGGGAGCTGCCAGAGCCACATCAAACCAATGAAACGTAGCGGGCTAATTAGTGGGTTTGGAGTGCTGCGATGTGCCACTGACACGTTTCACTGGCTATTTGCGTCGGCGGTCAGTTAAAAAATATTATTTCAAAAGTTTATCGAGAAGATCTTAAACTGTGTTGTAATTGCAAATACTGTTACTTACTTGCTTTAATTAATTGCCATGTTGAGCTCAGAGCAAGCGTGGGTGTCATCAAAGCAGAACAAGGCCCCTTTGAGGTGGGAAACTTATGGCTGCATGACTCAAGTTCCCATTAATTTCAAAGGCACTTCTTCTACTCTGGTACTGAAAGGTAAGTCAGTTAGCTCTGAACTCTTGACTTTAGGACTTTGCACAAAGCTCAAAGACAAATTTACACCTTGTGTTAGATGGAGTCAGGAGATCTAGCGTTATTGAAGACAGATTTCCTTTTTCATCTCCTGCTGTGGAGAGGGAAGTATTTTTGCTGTGATGTGTAGAGGGCCCAAGGCCTTTCTGTGTTGAGTTTGCATGCTCTCCCCATGTGTGAGTCGGTTCTCCCCGGGTAATTTGGTTTCTCCCATGGTCCAAAAACACGCATGTTTAGGCAGATTGAAGATTTTAAAGTGCCCCAAGGTGTGAGAGTGAATGCTGTGTGCCCTGTAATGAACTGGAGACTGGTGCAGGACTATGTTCACTGGCTCCATCAGACCCCTGCGACACCATTAAGGGCTGAAGCAGGTGAGGTAATGGATGGATGTGTAAATGCAACACTTCTCATGGACACTTCGTATAAGTCTTGCATGCCTGCACTAGATGAGGTTGTCTTCCAATCCAACCTCGGCTTTTCGATCCGAACAGGAGACAGGTGCATTTCTCACCTGAAAATAGCTTCTTCTGCGACTTGACCCCCGGGTGCCAGATTTCGATGTGCACTCTTCCTGCAAAGACAAGCCCTCCACAAGATCATAAACAGAGCTGTAATTGCTAGTAAGGTTGCCGAGCGGCTTTAATCAATTACGGCGCCGTCTTCCATCCAGAGAGACGAGGAGAGCGCAGGTGTCATCAAAGCAGAATGAGGCTCCTTTGAGGTGGGAAATGCGAGACTCAATGACTTCACTCAGCTGGGTCACTGGACACACAGCAGAGCTTTGACGCGTACAAATTGTGCTTGAAGATGCTGTGCTCATCCTGGGAGGCTCAGCGGCTGGCAGGGGACCAGCAGAGGGGGGACATCGCACTCCAGATGGCCCAGAGAGGCCAGAGGAAGAGAGCTGTCCAAGCCCAGCTGGGAGTCAGGGAAGCTGGACTGCCGCTATTGAATGTGTGTGTGTGTGTGTGTGTGTGTGTGTGTGTGTGTGTGTGTGTGTGTGTGTGTGTGTGTGTGTGTGTGTGTGTGGACGAGAGAAACAGTAGAAGACAGAAAGGAAGAGCCATCTTTGCATGTATGAGGGTGTGTGTGTGTGTGCAGGGAGTGATTGGGAGAGAAGGGCTGGGTGGGAGAGGGAGAAAATGAGAGCGAATGAAACGCGTGTGTTGGTGTGTGTGTGTGTGTGCGTGCATGAAAGTAGTGATAGGAAAAGTGTGGGAGGGAGAAGAAATTAAAGAGGAGATGAAGGAGCTTGTGTGTCTGCGCGCTTGTGTGTGTGTCTCTCTGCAATTGTGTACTTTTGTGTATGTGTGTGTGTGCATTGAAGGAGTGACAGGGAAGATGAAAGAAAGCACAGAAAATGAAAGAGAGAAAAAGAAACGGGCGCATGAGTGTGTCTGTGTGTGGGAGGGAGAGAAAATGAAACTGGAAGAAGCAAGCGCGCGCGTGTGTGTGTGTGTCTGTCTGTGCATGGCTGTGTGTGTCTGTGCATGGCTGTGTGTGGTTGTGTGTGTGTCTGTGTGTGGTTGTGCATGCGTGCTCCTGTGTGTTTGTGTGCCTGCAGAGGGACTGGGAGAGAAAAAAGCAGGAGGGACAGTCAACAAAAAAAGAGGAAAAGGAACCGTGTGTGTCCTTGGGAAAGCAAGTGTTCAGGGGATGAGAGGGAAATGAAAAACAAGAAAAGCTAGAAGCTCGAGTTTGTGTGTTTGCGGAAAGGGGGCGCACGCGTGTGTGGTCTCATTATTGACAGCAGCCCTCACTGATGACATTAAGCAGTGACTCAAAGCTGCGTGGAAAATTACACAGAGGAAACAAGGAAAAATGGAGGTATATGTTAAATAGAAACCACATTCCTGAGGTCGCTTCACGCAGTCTGCTCTGACTCTGTGATCTACTTTATTCACATGCTCGTACGGAGCCTGCATGCATCATACAGTGGTCGTTGAGGATGTGCTTTATGCATGACTTCAGTCACATGACGTCCCGCTGTGAGCTCTGAATCTGACATTCACTCACTCCTTGCTCTGATTGAGAAGACGTGTTGCATGTGGGACACTTTTTTTTTTTCTTGCTTTGGAGCATGTTACATCTTGGAGGCGTTGCACTCTCTCTAAAGTTAAGCCACCTGAGAACGCGCACAGAGAGCAAATAGACACACACACACATATGCACACACGCAGAGCGGCTTCACAGAGATAACTTTGCCTCTGTTTCCATTTGGGACGCCGCTAGAGAGCAGACAGAGAGAAAGTGTGCTCTTTCATTCTGCCACATCTGCTCTGTGATGGAATGGTGCATGATCTGCACTTTGATCACAATGAATTATTCCTATCCCTGGCTATAAATATGGTCTGTCTTCAGCACCCAATCTCTCGCTCTCTACTTTAACTAGGAATCTGTGCTCGCCTCAGAGTGGCGTTCTCCTGAGTGTGTCACTGCCGGCGTGTTGCAGCTCTGAAGACTCATCTCAGACTTACCTCAGAGCGTTTTCGGCACAAGACTCACGTGTCTCCTCAGGAAATTGTTTGGATGGAAATGGAGACAAATGAGCTTTGTGTGTCTTACAGGATGAGACTGGTGTTAGTGAACATGTTTTATAGTTTACAGCAAAACAAAGACACCAAATAGCAATATGTTTTCCTCGGTTGCTCAGCATATTCTTTTTTTAATCTAATTTGTGAGACCAACAATATCGCAGCCGGCTTTGTAACAACCATTATGTAACTCAGATGTTTTCTCTGTAAATCGATTTCAAACCCATCTACACTGAGGGCCATTTCTGTGCAGAGGATGCATATTCTTTTAGTACATACATACATACATGCATACATACATACATACATACAACATATATACTACAAGTTTGGATTAATTAGACCCTCAAATTGCCCCCAAGTGTAAAGGGATGAATGGGATGAATGACTGTGATGAACTGGAGACCGATCAAGGATGAGGATGAGGATGAGGTACCGGCCTCACACTCACTCATTTGCAATCTTCACCAATGAAATCATATGGAATTGTTTGGACTGGTTAGATTTGTATCTAAAGACAAAGTACTGATTTTGCTTGTATTTCAACTATGAATTAGGTCATTTTCAACTATGTCTGACAGGATAGTGCAGTATATGACTGTTCTGAAATTCAAAGTCTGCTGAAGTTGTGTAGTATAATATCACTATTCGATATTTCAGTTCTCGCATAAGCGTTTTAAGTTATTGATGGCTAAAATGTAAAATGTACCTGAAAAATTTACTTTTTTGAGAAACTTTTTGAGGGGTATCCAATACACAATCCATAATACACATAGTTTTTGGACTATATTATATTTGGAATATTACTCTACTATATGAGGTGTTAGTTCTCATTATCCAAAGTGGAATCCGCCAATCAAACTGGACCAAGCACACGCAGCATGCAGTCCAGACAACAGTGTATTGTGAGTGTGTCACATATCTGTTACTCATATCACCTGCACCAAGCTTGAAGACATTTCAGTAAAACTAACGGTGCAAGATTGAAATCATTGACCTGGTTGTGGACTACCTACTACAATCCAGTGGGTCACACAAGGCCGATCTCATATGAGAGGAATATCCTCAGTAAGCTGTCTGTCCACCTTGTCAAGCATTTCTTGGTGTAAGCTTCCTCTCAAAAGCAAATTGAATGAGTGAAGTGGTGAAAGAGTTCTCACAACCTTTTACTGGAAACACTAAATCCAATGATATGAGCACTAAACTGTCTACACAGGAGATAGCATCATGTTTCACAGAGTGCCTGTTTTGGCAGCCGCCACTGGAAAAGGTGCATTTCTGTCCATGAGATGAGCCAAACTGGCAAACTATCCCTGAGCACTTGCATGGGTTGATCCACTCTGAGGTCACCTGAAATTTTGCTCCTTAACTCTCCAAGATAGACGTTGGGAGGCGTGATTCTAACAGATACTGTGGTGGTGAAAATGGCATCCTATGTTGTTGGAGTGATGCAGAGTTGTAGTGGTACGATGGTACAGTATGGTGGCATGGTAGTGAGATGGCTGGACTCGTCTCTGCTGCAGTTGCTTAGTAATAACATTAAAGCTAATTCCTGTTTCATTACTGGAATCTACGGAACTGCTGGCGGTGGCAGTTTCTTGTAGTGTGGCTGCACCTGCTGAGTGCATATCCTTATTACATGAGCTTTCCTAGTTGGCACACCGCTTGTTAGTGTCCATTACAACTGAGGAATGTGATTACTACGACTTAAACCTAGCTAGCCAAAGAACTGGTAGAAGTGCTGGTATAGCATCATGTCATCTTGAAAAGCAAATGCAGCGCATTATCAAGAATCAATTTTGATTATTTTAAATGTATTTAAACTTTCTGGTGTATACACACACACACACATATATATATATATATATAAATATGTGTATATAAACTACATTTATGTAACTGAATGTACTTGTGCTTCTCTGCAGATTTCACATCCCTGCCCACACCTCATTCCCTACATCCGCTTTGACCCTGCCCCGCTCGTCACCTGTCGCTCGTTCCTCCATTTATCAGTCAGTATTTACACCACTTTAGCTTTAGATTTATCTAGAGTCACACGCGTGCAGCCAGACTGCTGAGCGCATTCTGCCAAGCTTTGGGGCAATCTCTCACCACAAAGGAATCAACAAGTCAGCAGACTACATAAATCGGCAAAGAGATTTTGTGGATTTTTTTTCCACAAAAAAAAAAAAGATGAAGAAATGAAATGAATTAGATATGTGGGATGCCTGACCTTCAGATCTGGCAAACCTTGGGCGCTGCAGCTCTGGCTGAAACAGCAGAGAAGAATGAAATTAGAAATAATGTCTTTGCTATAAACAAGCTATAAAAAAAAACAGGTGACTGATGTCATGTCTGAATTTTTTTGTCAGTGTTGAAGTGTTTATCATTCTGTTATTTTGCCATCTACCAATGTTGTCATTAACTTAACGGCAGAACCCCAACAGTAACAGATGGAAGCCATCAGATCTCTTTTAAAGGACACAAGTGGAGCTAGATGAATGATAATGCTCATTCTGTTGTTGTCTTTTTGATCTTCTTTATATGTAATTTATAATTTTCTTTTTTTCTGTTTTGGGGGCTGTTGGAGCCAATATCTCATTGAAATAGAAAAACGGCAAATATGTAATAAACCATAATTGACTTGAACCCCCTGGAAACTGGGTGGAGCCAGCTGGGCTGAGATTTGTGCTAATACATTATTTCAGATTCACAGGGCTGTCGACAAGCTCCTGACTGGCATCATCAAAATGGCTCTGATGTGTCAGGAACAAACCAGAGTACAATTCTTATGAGGACATGGAAGTAGTGACAAAAATGGCTTCAGGCTGTGCTTTAGGAACAAACAACAGAGGCCGCATCTACATCTTTGTATATCAATGCATCCCACGGGGACGTGGCGTGTTTCTTTTCTTAGACTCGCTGCTGATGCCTGCGAGTTTGGCTAATCTTTCAGAAAGATTCTCTCACTTCTCAAACACGCGGCACTTTCACATCGTCGCGCAGCCTCGCCCACAAAGCACGGCGCTATCAACCTCTCACCTCTAATGGGAACAAAAGGTCGGTGCTTAATTATTCATTCCGAATGTCAAACAATGCTTTGCCGGCTGTTATTTAGGGTGGGGGAGACCCATTGAATAATTCAGGGGAGAGGATTCTCTTTCCTTGAAAAGCAGCGCAGTGGTTCAGATGTTTGCGCGAGTCTTATCGGGATGCAGGAGCCCTCTGTCACTCCTGAGCCGACCTTGGCTGTCACTGCAGCAGCGGTATGGGTGGCACGGAGGGGTGGCAGGGACTCGTGTTCCTCCTGTATCTGCAGGCCTTCTCTACGCTGTGGGAGGGAGTAGGAGGGGACAGGGGGGGATACAGGGGAGCTGGCTACTCCTTGTTCAAGTTCCCCCAGTGTCTGTTTACATTGCACCTTGGCCGCACGGTGCCAAATAGATGCAAATATATACACAAAAGAGCAGATTACTCCCTGATAATGAGTTATTTTGCTTTTTCACCGAGTGCATGCTTCTGTGTTGGTGCACTTGCCATGTCAATTGCTTTTAAGCGGCTTTCTTAAGATGTAAGAGGTGTTTATTGCAGCTGAGGAGGCAAAAGCAGATATTAATGCTATTAAAGTGCATTAAAGTGAAGAATGCTGTAATGTGAGTCACTTCCATGGAGGGATTAGAAGGAGGGAGGGAGGCAGCACGGGTCGGATTCTGAGCAAGGAGAGAAGCGAAAATGTTCATCTGGTTATGTGAGAGGCGGGAGGGAGAAAAGGTGTGTGTGTGTGTGTGTGTGTATAAGAGAGAGAAAGAGAGAGACCACAACTCTACCATGTCTGAACAATTGCCAAGGTCCATACACAGCTCCAGCACAAGTTTATCAAGCAAGCCCAGAGGAAATCAAATGAGAGGCATGTCTGTCATTGTAAATGCAATTAACAGAATGACACCATCTTCCCATGGCGACTGTCCTCCCGCTGTCTGTACTTTTACACCCGGTTAGGGCAGAGGGGATCATGATTTCATCCGTCACTGCTCTGCACTTTCACATTAAATTCTACTGATCAATAGTTCTGGTAGTAGTGCAACTACTCAGTGTCTCACATACAGCTCTATTATACATGCACAGTGGTATAGTTATGTGACTGAATATCAGTGATATTACAGGTCAGGTACATGGACATAGACTGAAAAACTTCCATACTCATAATTTTTGGTGTAATGGTAATATGTTAAATAGAAGAAAAAGATTTAGGATTCAGGATTAACCCAGCAATACATAGTTAGTATAAGCTATCAAAGTATCTTTAAATTGAGTATGCTGCAGGAGGAGGTAAAGATGCTCACTACCTGTGCTGGACTGGTTAAACCTCACAACGCACACCCAGGTGTCAGAGTGTCACTGCCCAAGTTAATTACTTGATTCTGTCTGCCTTGCTGAGTCTGGTCTTAGATTGTAATGTAATTGACCCCAAATGGCTCCATCACTTCCTCCTTGGGTAATCAGGCAAAATGCCAAAAAAGGGAACCAACACCAATATGAAGTGAACTTGAAATAACACCAGTATAGAAACTAAATGGGATGCTAATCAGTAGAAGTCTCCTGATGGTTTAGTGTTGCACATATGCATAAAAATACATTTAGTTTGAAAGATGTTGTGATTAAATGTGATTAAATGAATCAAATCCTTTCTTCAACATTATTTAGTCGACACGATTCCATTGAGTTCCAATCAGCACCTAACTCTGCCCTTTATAAATGTAATCAAGACTTCCTATTAAATAACAATGGCAATAAATATATTAAAATGGATATACTGTATGTCTCAAGCATAATCATTTCACTGGCCCAGTTTGACGTAATGCACAGGTCCTGATCTCACCAAAAAACATGGATCCAAAGTTGCTTTTGTATATCCATGCATGTACATGTTTTTACTACATACTATTAATACTATAGCACAGTGATAATTTATCGTTTGTAAAACGGATTTTTAATAGCGTAATACTGATGTCACTGTGACTGAGAACTGCAAGGTACCTACTGTATGTACTTTGCCAGACACCCTCATCCATATATACAATCTTGATCAATTACAGAGCAGGTTAATGCGTCAAGCCAGATGTGATTCACAGTTTGATTGTAGATATTGCCAATACAGGGTCAAGTTTACGCATGGAGTAATATTCACTGTGTGGCACATGTTATATTCACCACCATGATTTACTCATTCATTACTCAATCAGATGTCGATTTGATCACTTTAGGTACGGCATAATTTACCTTTAAACTGTTGATCATACAATCGCAGTTACCTTTTTAACCAACAAGAACAATTGTCCAAAAGTGATTGTTATTTATTGTTTATTGTTAAGTGATCAATTTGTGCACCAACATAATTGCATCACCCACCCTACAAAAGACAATGAATCCTCTTTTTTTTTTCGTTGCTCTCTGTACGATTAAACCAAAAGCAGAGGCGGTAGGTCGCTCATTCAATTAGTGTTTCATTTACCACATTTAATTACCCACAATCTCTGCCCTCTTTGACCCTGCAGGAAGCCTCATATGACTAATGAGTGCACTTACCTGATTTCCTCGGCTGGGAAATTGCATCAGTGTCTATTTCCTGTAGTGTGCTCACAGGAGGGTAGTATATATACGGGTCCTGAAGATTAAAGGAGTTTTGGGGTGGAGATGAGTGCGTATTTACGAGGCCAGAGGTTTGGAGCCTGAGCTGAAAGCACCTGTGGCACTCATAGCCGGGCACCTTTCTGCAGCCAGACACTTTGATCTTCCCTAAGCCAACATGTCCCTCCAAGTGGCTGCAGTTCTCTCTGTGTACCTGTTGAATATTAAGTGCTCTTCAGCAGTTGGAAAAAGTGCTACGATCCTTCATTTTTCACCATGCAGCTCACAATTGTCTAGTGTTTCGACTTGTTCCTGTTCCTGTTCCTCATCTTCAGCTCACTTGGCAAGGAAGCTCAGGTGTGGACACTCCCTTAATGAGCCCCTCAGAACGTCCTTAAAACAACCCTGCCACAAGCTTCTCAACTGATGGATACAATTTTACAGGCTCATGGTGTGGCGTATTTGCTTTTTGCTTCTGCTTAGCTGGCAAATAGCTGTTAGATGAACAGCAAGCTTCTCAATTCTGCTTCACTGGGCTTTCGTCACACTCACAGCTGGTGTTCGCAAAGAGAAGAGAAAACATTTCTGATTACACAGCTGTGCACAAGAAATACCCCAAACAACTTTCTACTGTGTGACACAGACCTGACGTACTTTCCTCACGATACTCACACACTCCCAAAATCATGGACACGGAGACATTATGAAAGCAGCGGCTGCCACAGGGCAGCGTGTGCTTTAAATCACACCTGGCAGGTTCAATCACTCTGAATTTTCACCTTTACACACTCTTATTGTTCAGGTGTGTGAGACACAGCCCCTTCACTGGGCAGCACTGTTTTACTGGAGCTAAATGTCATCTGAAAAAGAAATGAGGAACTTTAAAGTTTAAGCACTTTAACAGAAGAGCTTGTCATTTATAATCGCAGGAGAAATATGGGCTTCATTACTCAGTAGCTGCAGGTGTGATTGTCAGCGCTGTCTGATGTCAGTGCTTGTTCATGTGGGATCGGTGGGTTTTTAGGACACAAAAGTTTTTCTCAGACCTGCTCTATATGAAAACTTTATGTCAAGTAAAATTAGATCATATTAAATTGAGCAGTTTAAGTTTAATGACTGTTTAAGAGGTTCATGAAGTGGTTCAAATACGGTCTATAACCCAACAAAAAATACAATGGTTTGATGGATGGATGGATGGATGGATGGATGGATGGATGGATGGATGGATGGATGGATGGATGGATGGATGGATGGATGGATGGATAGATAGATAGATAGATAGATAGATAGATAGATAGATAGATAGATAGATAGATAGATAGATAGATAGATAGATAGATAGATAGATAGATAGATAGATAGATAGATCGATAGTAGGGGTGCAATGATACACAAAAATCTTGGTTCGATACGTATCTTGGTTCTGAGGGTCAACCTTGGTTCATTTTCGACACGGTATGGAAACAAAATGCAAAAGCTAGATTTCCCTCTTGTTCATTTGCATATTCATTATTTGTAAACCAACAAATTACTGTAACAACTTCCTGTTTTACACAAACAGGAAAATGAAATAGTACTACCTGGTAATAAGTTAAATAAAATATATCCCGATCTGAATTGCGACTGAGAGGCTGCTTGAATGTCGAGGTCAGCTGCATTTGCACTAAGCCGGTCTGTTCTTGTAGCGGTGATATTCAGTTGTTGCGTTGAATGTGAGTTATGAGCATGTTTGTCATGTACCTGGAGACGAGCCAGATCTCAGCTGAACAGTTTAAACGCCTTTCTCTGTTGCAATATTAAACCAGGAAGCCAAAGTTTTCCCAAACAGGAGACTTTGTTGACAATGGTGAGTCTTCAACTCAGGTTTACTGCTAGCAGTAGCCATGATGTGCACGGGCTGCATCCAATAGATGGATAGAAATGAACACTTGGTATGAGCAGTTCGCCTTCAGCCATGTTGTTTCTGAGAAGGCTTAGTCATTGGAATGAATGTTTCCTGTGTGCTGCTATGATATACACCTGCTGTTTAGCACATTAAATGAAGTAATATTGTGCTATCAACATAAGTGCTTTGCATTCAATTTTAATGAAGGGTGGCTATTAATATTTAAGATTGAGCACTCCAGCAAAGGCGCCCAATTGTATAAGTGTAGATGTGTAACATTTCATGCATCTGTTGCAACTGGGCACCTTTTACTAACATCTGTTAAAGGGGAGACAGAGGCGTTGTATAATGTGCATGCCATGGTGTGTGTGTGTGTCTGGGTGTGGCTGTGACATCACACACAGGTGCAGCTGATCGGAAGTGAGGGAGAGTGGTGCACAGCTGCAGCCAACGACCAGTGAGGGCGAGAGCAGTGCGCCTGGTGAGAGTAATATAAAGGCCTCGGACAGCAGCCATAGCAGAGGAGCTTCTGCAGTAGAGAGGATGGACGCGCTCTGTGTTACCGGACGCAAGCAGGCCTGAGACAGTGGGTGACACGACTGGGTTGAACACGACAAAGAGAGGAAGTCGAACTCTAAAGCCGAGGAGGAAGACAGAGGCTTATGAAGCAGCTGGGGTGCGCCGCAGACCAAGGGTGTGCACAGAGTACACAGGGTGACCGCATGAGACGCGACCAGACGCCGGCTACAGCTGGAGATGCAACTCTGCCTGTTGCAACTGTGCGTGCTCTGCCTGGAGGCCAGCCGCATGTACAGTAGATGCCCACTAGTTCTGCTTTTTAAAAAAGGGGTTTAGGCTGGTGCTACATCTCTTTCCTAAGCATGGTGTGTATTTGCATGCTGGTTGGGTTTCCAGCGCAGGAGCTGGCTTGTTTTTTTTTATCTTTCGAGTGTGCCATTTATGTTGTTGTGGCTATGGGAAGTTGCGTGCCCTGTTGTGTAGTGCTGTGTAAAGTAGCTTCATAGTGTGCGCTTTTAGCCTGACCCCAAATGCAGTGCAGTGGACAATCACTGCTTGTAGCTTAGCACTGCCCCTGCTGGACCGGCCTTGCAGAGGACAACAATTGTTTTTTTTTCCTTTATTAAACCATTAAACTTTACCAAACCATAAAGAAACATAGTGCCTCAGTGCCATGTGTGCCTCAGGGAGCTGTGACTCAACCTGCACCGTTACGTAAGTTTGGTGTTGGTGTCTTCAAAACCACTGTGTTAAGCGAAGTCATGTTTTTTCTTCCTAATGCAAATAATGACCCACTGATAAATGTCCAAATTAGTTTACTTATTGTTGATCGGCCCCAAAATCAAGTTTGTCCGTCACTGGCTTGTGTTAAAAATGTATATTACAAAGCACTGGACCACAGCTGTCGACCCCTACTCAAGTAAATGTTAGATTATTTTTCTTTCTAACTTAATCTGAGTATGATACATAAACATATAAAGCTTTATCACGCTTTAGTTGAGTAGATATGGTCGGAAAACAAAGGGAAAACACGGTCAGGGAGCAATTTGCAGCCACGCTCCGTATCAGCATTTTGTGACTCGCTAGATATTGTGTTCAAAGTTGACATTTGTTCATTATGTTGACAGAAAACAGAATCCAGGTACAGTCTCTCCTCACAAGGAGAAGAACAACAGAATCAGTCTTTTCAGCCACAGTGAGGTTTGCTCACATTCAGGTGACAAACAATATGACTACAATGAAAACTTCACACTGTTTGCTTGCCATAATTGTGACTTCAATCTCAATTTTATTCTTCGCTGTCATGATGATGAAGCTCACCAGTCATAACAAAATGTCGATTTTCACCCAAACTGCATTTTTTTTTTTTTTAATGAGAACACACACCTGCAACAGTTTCCAGTGGAATGTGAGTGTATGGTGTGTTGGTTCTTCCTCAGTATCCTCCTCTCATTCTGGCCTAAACATACAGTTGAAGTCTGGAAGTATTGCTGCAGTTACAGGAAAAGAAATGCCAAGTTAGCCAAGAAATTCATATAATGCTTCACGAGAGTAGTACGCGAGACAGCCAATCAGGATAAAGCCTACAGTATGTCGGAAAGGGCACCAGATCTGTGCAGAAAAAAATACCATAGTGTACAGGATTGTAAAAAAAAAGCTTGCAAAATGGATTTTGGGCCGTCTATGCCGTCATATGTCGATGTTAACAAATAAGGATTTATACCCCATCCTAGGTCCTCTTTAGCTAAGGTCCCTATTTAAGACAAAAGGATGAACCTCAGCCATGTGGACATTTTGTCAGATCTATAATACATAGAAAATACTTTGACATTGGCTTTCTAAAACAACATATTAACTTTGTAATACTGAGGAGCTGTTTTCTTGGCAGCATTAAATTATTCTGCCAAAAGTATATTTCTAGTATAATTTGTGGGTTTGAGTTGGTAGATTGAGAGCGGAGCACAGTCTGCCTCATTGTTCATTCAGGTGCACTGTGCAGGAGATCCTCACACCTGGGAGCTGCCCGGCACTGACGCTGTTGGCGTGTGAACAGTTACTGGGGGTTTGAAGAGCATTACTCATTCCCTTTCCTGAGCCAAACTTTCCCAGCTGCTCTGGGATATCAAACCTGTATGATTTTGATCAAAAAACTTGCTTTTGTTACAGTACCTGCCCGTTTGTTTCAAATGCTCTATGATCTTGCTCATGTTTCAGCCCCTGACTTCATAAAAAAACAGGCTGTGGGATTAGGACTCGTCCGCATGTCACACATGAACACCTACAACATGGCAGTATGAGATCCAGTGCAGAACCAAGCTAAGCTTTCTTTTACAGTGGAGTGATAGCACTTTTTGTGGTAATTTTTTGGTTTTATGGCAAAGGTTTTGGGAATCAAATCCTTTTCGACATCATGCATAATTTCATGCTGCCTTCCAAAGCCTTTGAGCATCAAGGCTTTCCTCATAATACCTGAAAAACTGAAAAGCAGTAAAGCGGCATCAGGACTAAACTAAGATTCAGCATCTCTAAATTAAAATGAATATAATACTATTAATGCTTTCTTAAACTGACCTCCAAAATGAAAAGAATATATCGAAATTACAAAGCAATCAACATTTCAAAGCTAAGTATCGAGCATTTAGTAACCCTGAGTAAATGACACTGAAGTCCTCTAAAATGAGATTAGGTCACACTCTACCCGAAACCTCCTGTCTGATGCTAAGTCTCTTGAAATGTAAAGGAGATGCTCTGTATGCAGAGTACACAAAAGAAGTATACAAAGTGTGAAGAAATAAATTAGCTCTGGAGCAGGACAGGCAGGTAGCTTTTTAGGTTCTAAATAACCCTCAGTAAGGTAAAGGGTGCATGTATTAGTTTTCTATTGAAGTAAACATTATATACATTTGAAAATTGGAAAGTCAAATGGACTCGGTTGGCTCACGTGTCTACTAGAAAAACTGAAAAAATGAACATAAACGAGTAAATACTGGTGAAACCAAAAGTGTGAGAGCTTAACGGAGCGCCCCAACATAGATGACCACATGCATTTTAATATTTTTTTGTTACCAAAGCACTTTGTCTGTAACCAAAGGGACAAGTCATAGCCAAATGGACTATAATATAATATGCCTTTTTTTGAAACATTCATAGCAATACATTATCATGGTCAAAACCATATATATTTTTATCAGTCTCTGTATGTAATGTATCAGTGATGTTTCCTCCCAAGCACACAATCGGTTTGTTTAATCCATACAATTATGTAATGTATGTAATGTAACTTGAACATGCTGAAAATGTGTCTTCCCTGACTCCAGCAGACGACTGGATGATGATAATGGATGAATGGATGGAAGTACATTGTATAAACTTGGACTGTATTGAACATACATGACTGCAATATTGTCACTTTAGATCATGTCATCTTCTACAGCTCTATGCTGTGTTTCATGCATTTGCACTTTGCACTATAAACACCTCTCCTGTGCATAACAAATTAGGTTGAAGCTAATCTAATTTAAAAGCAAATAGATTTAATAACATCCTACTTTTTGCCAGTGTGGCTTCTGACCTCCAGAATTCACATTTCCCAAGCTATTATACACATATTAAAAATATCCCACAGCACTGCAGAATCAACTTGAGTATGTAAAGAAAAGAAGAAAAAAACACCATGTAAAGGATGCTTCTGCTCCACCTGCACCACCTGCATCCATAATTCATGACTTGATGCAGCTCAGTTGTTGTTATGAAACCTTTTTCGCATCCAAGTAACACATGATGCAATTCAGAGAAGCGGCACTCCATACACTGGAACTGTGAGATCACGCAGCTGTGTGTTTATACCTGCAGTTGCTCCCAAAGAGCCGCGGTTTCTTGTGAAGTCTCTCTTTGTAATCGTGTCTCCCACTTCAATATCTTTGCTCCCACACTCATAAATACATACTTCTTGCTTATTTAAAAAAAAATAAAAACATCTGACTTTGATCCCTGGCTCATCCATTCTTTGCAGATCTGTCGTACGTGGATATTTCCATGACTTTGTCAGAATTATTTGAGAAAAGAGAGCTGGCGCTGTCATCCCAGCTGCCCCTTTGGTCCAGAATGAAATATCACAGCAACCACTGGGTGGATTCAGATGAAATGATGTACAGTACATCTCCATACAGAACGTATCCTGCTGACTTTTCCTCTTGCCCCACCATGACTTTGACATTTGGGAATTTTCAGTGAAATACCTCAAACACAATTGGATGGATTAATGTGACATTACAAGTCACTGCTCATTCTGTTCCTGGTCATACAACGTCCTCTTGGATAAAAATGAACAGCCAGCATACACCATACAAAAAATACACCCTGAGGTTCAGCATGGCGCCCTGCAGCAAGCCCTCTGACCAGAGGGAAAGCTCAGTGCCACACAAACACAACTTTTGCACGTTTTGTCCATGCCAGACTGGCTTCAAAAGTCTTCCTGTTGTTCTCATTTTGCTCCTCAGCAAAGTCCAGCAGGCCTCAGGCAGACAGGGACACCACAGAGACGGATTCACCTCATATTCAAGCATCAATACCACTTAAATATATAATGCCACCCTCTGTCAAAGGCATAGGTATCGCTGAAGATACCACATTATCTTTATCAATATATATGAGAACCGGAGCTGCACAAGGCAATGTGTCACGCCTCACTGCAGTACATCAATACACAATATGGAAATGCAACCTGACATCGGTGAACCTTACACAGGCCTCAGGAGGAAAACCATGTCTTTGTACATCAGAAGACGGCACAAGCACAAGATAGTCACGAGGTTTAACACCTGTGAGCCTTTTCTCACCAAAGCAGGAGCATTTTGCGCCACAGTAACGACAGTCATTTATGTTCCAGGCGTCCTATGACAGAATACAGACGACTCCCTCTTCTTCTTCTTCTTCTTCTTTTTATAAATTACATCTTGATGTGATGCCGAGCTCATATGAATCTTACAGTGATTTTTAAATCAGATGTGCAAGCTATGGGTCAACACTGTTGAAGCTGGTTGAATGATTGTGGCTAGATTTAGCCATGTACCCATATTTTTTTTGTCTTGCTTAGATGAATGCCATGTTTCAATAGACTCTAGGCTTCAGGGTTTGCTCTGTTGTGTACTGTGCTTTTTTATTATTCAGTATCTCTTTTTGGAGAAACTGTGGCCTGGTTTTATTACATGTATATGCAGAACAGTGAATTAGAAATAAAATAAAGTATACATATGTATATGTATTAGGGGTGTAACGATACACAAAAATCTTGGTTCGATACGTTCCTCGGTTTTGAGGTCACAGTTTGGTTCATTTTCGAAACAAATGCAAAACCTAAATTTTCCTCTTGTAAATTTGTTTGTTTATTATTCGTAAACCAACAAATTACTGTAACAACTTACTGTTTTACACAAACAGGAAAATGAAATAGCACTGCCTCGTAATAAGTTAAATAAAATATCTATCGAATCTGAGTTGCGAGAGAGAGGCTGCTTGAATGCCGATGTCAGCTGCGTTTGCAGGAAGCCGGTCTTTGTTGCCGTTTAATGTCACTTAGCCAACATATATAGACACACACACACACACACACACACACACACACACACACACACACACACACACATACACACACACACACACACACACACACATACACACACACATACATCCTAAGTAAAGACAGGTTCTACCTGAACATCAGGTAACAAAATTTGCTGTGCGTTGAGTGATGTTGCTTCCTTCAAAACATCTTTATTTCTGTCACAACAATTAAAGAGCAAATATGAGGGGAGAGGTCAATAATGTATGCAGATTCTGTGATTTACATTAAAATATGTTTTGTGTCTGCAGAGGTACAATAAAGCTGATTTATGTTCTGCTCTTTCCACTGAGCATATTAATGTCGATTAATCAAACTACAGTAATCCCAGTTGGCTTTGAGTTCTTAATGTCAACTGGGCTCCCCTTTTTATAGCCCGAAGAGCAGCTGAGAAATAATAATTGTCTTTTTGGAAGTAGCTGGTATTCTTCAAGTTAATTGCTGCACCTAGAGGATTTTAATTTGGTGGGCTGAACTTCGTTTGGTATGAGGTTGACCTGGAGCCATTTAATGGTGTGAATGGTTCAAAACCAAACTATTAAGTATTTCTGCATTCTTTGAATTTATATGAAAGGTCTAAATATCCGGCTTCCTTTTCCCTTTTGAGGTTTTTCTTGGTAATTAACTACCAAAGTCAGCAACTTGGTCTTGAAGTTTTCAAGTATTCAGTCAGATGTGCAGCTGGGATCCAACATGAGTTTTCCATCTTGTAGGAGCTGCCACTGTCCTGCTGTTAAACCAGTTTAGGAGAAGTGAGTTGAACTGGACCTGTAGCTTCTTGTCTGCAGTCACACTGAAGTGATGCTGTAGTATTGCTGCAGCGAGGGGAGGTCAGATGCCAGCAGGGTTTGCCGCTATCCCGATATCCTCAGGCCTCAAGGTCCCTTCAAACTTGAAATGTGGTGCAAATATTAGCTTGACACTTTTGACTTTGAATCAAATATCCTTAGGTGTAAATTACCATGAGAAATCTGGCTCACCTTGATCTTATGCTAACAATACACACAGCTTTACAGTGAAGGGAAGTTAACATTTAAAGCATGGTTTATGCTTCTCCGTTGAATCCACACCATCGCTGCATGGAGCCTTCACATTGACACATACAGTACACCCTACACTGACCTCTCTGCTCCCCCTGATGTGCACCTCACAATTTTTCTGTCTGCATGGCATCATCTCCAGCACTTCGCTTTTCCAGGTTGTCCCTTCGGTCATTTTTAGATGCTTCGCATAGCAGTAGATGGCATGGAACAATTGCCGCATGACACCAGTGGGTACAAAGCAGGTAACAAGATGATTGAATGAATGAATGGAGCAAGCAGAGTAGTGTCTAATCAGGGAGGCGCTCAAGTATTACCATTTGTATTGCTCTTCTTCGTCACACCGCAAGGACTTTTCTTATCAGCATGTTTTTATAAATAAAACAAAGTTTGTTTTTAAACAGTCGTGTGTATATTTGCAACAAAAAAAACAATTGCAAGTTATTACACTGCGGTCGCATTACAAGACAGACAGACGATATGGGATTGACACCCACACATCAACAGGGCTGTTTGACAGCAAAAATGCCACGAGTCTAAGCAGAACTGCAGCGCCAGCTAATGACGGGTCCCGATGCGACGGACTGCTGTGTGGGTCACAATTATGAGCAGGTTCAAGAGAAGGCGACTAGAGGGAAAGCTGCTGAGCGGTGTGAAAAGCTGCCGAGGCAAGAATCTGCTGGTGTGTTAACGCCACAGATGTGTAAAGTACCTGGAAATGTGGATTTCTCTGCGGTGGTTGGTTGAAATATGTGGGCGTGTGACTTGCGGTGACCTTGCTGTTGTCTGAGCGTGATGCTGAGTGAAGGCAGCCGGGAGCGAGGTCGCAGACGGCCGGGGTTTTCTCTCCTGTCCAGCACGAGGCTACGCGCTCGCCCACTTTATCTATGACCAAACTACTCGCTGTGTAATAACTCAGCTCCAGCGGCATCAAAGCAAATGACACCAGGCGCTGCAACCACTTTGTAGTGCCCGAGCCCACTTAATGAGGCCTGTCAGGACAATTCAGTAATGGTGATAATTATTTTGTTCCACATCTTAAGCACAGCCTGTCAGCGTTGACTCCTCGGGGCAAGTAAGTCTATCCAAAAAAACAAAAAAGAAACACCGACCAGGTACGGCATTAAAAAGAGTGAAATGGAAAGGTGATTGATTTCCTCTCAGTGGTTTATTCAGCAATCTTTAACTCCCACTGGCAACCCAACATCAATAAAAAACTGTGTTGCATTGTGCGTATTTGACATCTTGTAGATGTTCCAATCAAAATCAACCCTGAAAGTCATCTTTAGTTTCTTAACCTTCATTTAGTAACACACTGAGTGCCCCTGCACACACTCCACTGACACTGCTGCATATTTTCACTGACTTTTTTTTGTGCTACAACACATTACCATTTTTACTTTGCAGAGTGAAATGAATACAGTCATCCAGACACTTTCATTCAAAGCCACTCATGTAGGAGAAAAAGAAACATTAATTCATGCTAGATTCACAATAAAAACCTTCCGATTAACCAGGTATGAGAGTGCAGTAGTACAAGTGCAGTGTTTCCCATACGGTTACGAGAAGGGAAAGGAAGAAGAAGATGGCCAGTGTTAGATAGGTAAAAGAGGAGATGCTCTCTGAAGAGATGACTTTTCCACAGCTTCTTGAATTACTTTGTGTCAGTTATCTTCTCCTCACTGGTCCAAAAGTTGTAATTTCTACTTCAGATTTGTATTTTTGGCTCACCTTGACTGTCAGCTGTAGAAGTAATGGACTTATCAAACGGTTTAAACTATATTCAAAGATCGAGGCTCAAGGATAGGAATGAACAGTTTTCCTTAAAGTTTAGAGAACAGATCTAGCACAGTTTTCTCTCTGTAACGGTCTGTGGTCTGTTAAACATGCAGGACTAGAAAACCTGCTTAAGGGGAAAAAGTGGTCACAACAGTAACACGCCAAGTTCTAAAGAAAAATCAATCAGCATAGTAGGTGATTCCAACAAGGTTTCAGGATCATTTTTCCTCTTTTAATATTTAATCTGCTGGAATGAAAACTGGTGAATCTAGTGATTCTGGCACTGGGCAATTTTTGTCCATCAACACAAATGCCCTTCAACAAAATGCTGACAGCTCGCACCCTGACCTGGACTGTTACTGCCACAAGTTGAAATGGAAAATTTCACTCTCCTAAAAGCAAATGTTTTGGCACCAAAAAATCCTGCAAATTTTCATATTTTAGCATATAAAACACAAACAGAATTGACTGAGTAAAACTGAGGGCAAAATTGCTTTGTTGCAGGCAAAGCAGAGACTGCTTAGTGAGACTTAGTGAGACCATTTTATACTTATGAGTTTAAGTGAAGCATATTTGAATAACGTGTCCTCTCTTGTTGATGCAAGCTCTGTGATTGCATGTTTTGAGAAGCAGTGTTTAAAACTGGGAGGGAAGTTTGCTACTGGAGGTTGAAAATGAGATATTCAGTCTTTCCATATTCCCACTGACAATTACATTTTTTTTTTCACCAGCTGGAGACATATCTGACAAATTAATCACAGAAAACACTCCCTTCCTATTCAAAATCTGCCGGAGAGGAGAAACTTAGAGTAATGGGAATGTGTTCCTGGGAATAAAAATTGGCTACACTCTAGTGATTTTTTTAAATGCTGACCTCTCCCTCTATAAAAGTTCTCCTGCTCATCTTAACCAAATTTGATAGCCCGTTTGACATATATTATCAAATCTATGCATTTTGAGCCAGCTTTTCTCCAGGAAGGAGGGAGGAGATACATTATAAAGTGTGATTTTGTTAGAGTTGGGTCCCCACTGTCATTTCTAAGCCCAACTAAGCAGAAAGGATGGATGGAATTGTTAATTTATTCATTTAAGTGCTGTAATTTAGGAGGAAGATACAGTATTTGTGCATATGGGTAATTCCACCGTACCTCAGAGCTGTGTGTGCCTGTGGGAAACCCGAGTAGGCATCTTAGTTAAATTACGAACAACACTGCCATCTGTACAGGTGTTACTGCAGTCTTTGTTGATAATATAACTTTTCAGCACTATAAGTACAAGTGGGATTTAAGAGTAACGTTAAACCATATATTTTGACACAAAGTCAAAATAATAACAAAAAACCTGGAAGCCATTGCTGGCAGATGCAAAACTAAAAACACTTTTTATTGTTCCCCACTGGTCCCAGTGTGTACAATGGGGAATTGTATCTTCATTTCTAAATCTGTCTGAAACCTTTGTTGGATCCTTTCTCCTCTCCTCCTACTGATCATCATCGTGTGCTGTCAGATAAAGCACAAATACCATAAAATAATCTCTCAAAGTGCATTTCCCCTCAAATGCCCCAGTGGTTTTAGGCCATGAGCCTCTCCTCGGGGAAGACTCTTTAAAATCTGCTGTTTAAAACATCAGTGTTTGCATGTTGTGTATCCCGCAGTGAGCATACACTTTAAAGCCAAAGCGACGTAATACACTTGGCTTTCACATTTAGATTCTCTGTGGTCGACAAAGTACATAGATGAGATAAAATTCTACATTAAGCTGAACAACTCTGAAGTATCAAGCGGGGCTGCAGTGGAGCAGTTGTACTTTTATCAAGTATTTCATCAAGTTTTTACTCTAAAAAATGAGAGAACAAGAGTTGCACTCAACTAAAAATACTCGCCAGTACTCTGGCAAGACTTTAAAGTGCTTGATAGCTGATGTGAATACCCCAAAGTAATTTTGAAACTGAGTCTCGTATTTTAATCAGGTTTGTGACTGAACAGTGTTGAATGGATCAATAACCCATTGCACACAAACAAAACAAGACACTAATTATAAATGGAAAAAAACACAGTACAGTACAAATGTATAAACCTAATTTAAAACACTGACATATTTCTCCTTGTTCCCTGGTGTTAACATAGAAGCTATGGAAGAATGGTTTCATCAGAAATGCCTCTGATCTGATCTTACTTTTGGTGTCGGATTATTCTGTTTCTGCACGGATCTGTTTCATGCTTATCTGGCAACCATGAAGACTAAAGGCTGATTGGCTGTCTTGCCTGCCACATACATGAATGAGCAGCACTTGGCTTCATGTTCCTTGCCAAACAACTCAGCTTCAAATCCTTTTTGTGATAACTGGAGCGATACAGCTATGGAGTACGTACACACCCAGCCTTACTACATCTCTCACTATATCTTTGAGCCAGAATGAGAGGAGGAATGAGATATAACCAGGGGAGCGTACACAAATCTTTCACCAGAAACCTCTCCAAACTGCTGCTTCACAGTCAGGTGCCTGCATTCACTTATGTACCTGAATAGATGCAGGTACATGCAAAGTGAAGGAGATGGGGAGAATTATATTGTTTTTTTCCACACTAGAGTTTTGTGTTATTTTGTTAAGATTTGCCTCACTATAGAATAGAATAGAGTAGAATATAATATGCCTAATATATGCCTAATATGCCTAATTCCACATCGGAGAAATTTCAAGATGTTTTCACACCTGCTGAACATCTTGTTGATATTCCATGAGGCTGTTTTTTTTTTTTGATTGTTTGCTTTTTTAAGTCAGCTTTAAGTCATCACTGAAGACTTGAACTACAAAGAAGTGATACAAAGCTGCTATATGTCTTTTTTCAAAGAAGGTGCATAAATATAGCTGCAAATGCTTTTTAAATTAAGAAGTGATGGATGTGGTGGCTTTCACAACTCTAAATAACAAACGCACTCTGCCGACAGCAGGAAACATATGACACTGATCACAAAAACATCTCACAGAGGAGGATCACAGCAGCCACAGATGTAATTATGCTATAGTGGGAAAAAAGGGATGGCAATGATGTTGTCTATATGGAAATGCAAGACTCTGTCTCTCTACGCTCTCACTCTGAAGTTTAGAGGAGTATTGATCCTGTAACAAGTGTCCTAGCAGTCATGTTAATCCCTGCTAAAGCTGTGCCTCCACGTTCCGTATTCCTCCTGTGCAAATGTGAGGAAAGGTCACCAGCGGTTTATTTACACAATGTTTGAAGCGTAATGCAGATATCCAGGGTGACATTTTAGTCTCAATGCATTATATATTGCCACAGCATGCGTGTTCCATATACCATGCATGTCAGCTTGTGCTTCTGTGATGTTAAATAGCTGTATATGTGTCTGAATATTGTACTGTAGATTGAGGATGAGACATATCTGTGTCTCTGCGTCTTGCAGCCTGGTAAACCCACTCCTTTGTGAACAGAGCATGCAGGATGTTACACACTGAGTGATGAACCAGGAAAATCCCCAACAGTCCTCACAACATCTGATGAAAACACCAACATCAGGTTGTTTTTCATATTCCTCCTTTACCCTGAGCACTGCAGCACTTCTGAACTCCTAACTATCAGTCTGGCTCTTGCAGTGTGCTCCAGGTACTTGTACCACTAATCATATGCTATAACATCACAACAATGACCATAATGTACAGGCTTAGAGGAGGAACAATCAAGCAAAATAATGTGAGTTGATTCTAGAAGGGCTGAATGGTGAGAATAACCCAGTAATTTACATCCCAGACAAAACCTTTGAGGTTATTAGTCCCTGACCTCATGAAATATTGGTGGGAGGGATTTTAAAACCTCTCTTAATGCACCTTTAAACCGGTCAAACCCCAGGGGAGCGGGAGCTTCCTGTCTGTCTCACTGATGCTCACCCATGCAACAAACATTCACAGGTTTATTTACTCTCAGCTTGATTATTGCACTGCTTTTTACCTGGGAATCAGCCAGGGTTGCCCCTTTTATCCCCCATTTTGAAATGTTTGGTATTGGTTTTTATCACCTTTCATTTGATCTTACCCATCTCAATATTTTGTCTTGTTCGCTCTTCTAGTTTTCTCTTCTTTTCCTCTCCAGCAAGGTCAGTTGTGCTGCATGTTGAATCAGTTGAACACTTTCTTAACAGGTTTGATGTTAGAACAGCAAAATAAATAAATTTTATCACATGCCACAATATGCACAAAATATCAAATGTTAAAAATATTATTAACAGTGTAGGTACATGCCCAACGCAGTGCTGGTTGTTGTGTAAATTGGCCAGTGACATGCTTAGAAGTATTAATAAACATCCTGTGTATTGAGTGGACGTAGCTGCCGTCACATCACTCATGGTTTCATGTGCCACATTTCTGAAGCCTCACACATGACATCAGAGGGAGTTTTATTTATTTATTTTTTTAGACTGCAGGGGGCTCAAAGCCACACTGCAGTTGCTATGGTAGCTACTTGTCAACCACAGCACTGCCACACCCGAGAGATACCACATGTAGTGGTTAAGAAAACATGTACTGTGGGAATAAATCAAGTAAAAAGAAGTTAAAGTGAGGCTACTTTTCTCCTAAGCGTAGTCTACACTTAAACACATCCAGTCACTCCCCGCTGGCCATTGGACACTCTGTAGACCTGAAGCTACACCATCTCTGCTGCTAGTTACAGAGATGGTTTATATTTTTTTCAATCATAACCTTGTGCCGATTAATATTTATAATGTATATTAAAAAAAATGTTCATGTTCTCGCCTCTGCTCACATACAGGGGGAAATGTCGGAACATGACTGTGAGGCAGCAGTTTGGTGAACATGCTCCTAGTTCTTCCCCGGTATCAGAGTCCTCCTCTAATTCTGGCTCCAACATGTGAGGCTGGATGTGTACGCACAGCATAGCTGTACCGCTCCAGTTACTATTTAAATTCGGGAGAAGGTAGTTGAAAGTTATTTAGCAAGGAAAGTCAAGTCAGGTGATTATTTTTAAGTTGCAGGCAAGACAGCCAATCAGAGTCTAAAGCCTAAGTGTGAAAACAGATCTGTGCAGAGATGGACCATGATTTTCCTATACCAACAATAGGATTATAAAAGGGCTTGTGGAATAAAACCTTTGGCATTTCTAATGAAACCACTGTTTCATACCTTCTATGTCAGCAACTAGTGAAGAGGGAGAATTAAGGAAAAATGAGGCAAAATACCCCATTCAACCATTTTAGGTCACCTTAAATTCTGCTCTAGTTCAATGCTACAAAATTATTGCATTTGAGTGTGTGAGGAAGCAATCATTCTGGAGTACATAAGAGCACTGATGATGAAAAACAAATTACAAACTGCAGAACAGACCGATGATAAACCTCTCTCTGTCTTAACACACGCCATTAAGGTTTTTTTTGTGTTATGGAAAACTAAAATGCTTTGGGCTTTTAGCTGAGCTCTCGGCAACTCTCACATGGCACTTTAATTAATTTTGGAACATCCTTACTTAATACATTTCTGATAATTTGCCACCATTAACAGTCCAAACTCCTGTGACATGTAACAGTTTCTGACAGAATTGTGTTATTTTCAGTTGCTTCAATTATCTCACTGGAACAGTTAATGCTCAACTGTATTAATGCACTTTAGGGCGGCTGTCATTTTAGCAATGTAGCGATGTGTTGAAAATTTGCAGCTGCATGAATTGGTTAAGAAAAAAAAAAGCCATGCACAACACTTGGAGAAAAACAATTTATTTTAAGACTAGCCTCCAAGGATTGTGATTTCAGCCTTGTTTGTTAATTAGATCTGAATTTCACCCTCGACATTTCCTAATGAAGGACATGTACATATATTTCAAGTAATGATATATGTTTCAAGGTCCAATTATGTTCATAGAGGAATTAGGGCAAACATGAAAGTAATTCAGAACAGGAAATGCATTTTAATCTTCTGATGCGTTGGTATAATGTTCTTCCATAGCGTGAGTTGATAATCAAGCACTGGTCGAGCAGATCAGTGAGGGAAAGTAAAAAATTGCTTTCAATTTAAAAACGTTCTAATTAGCAGTATGGTGTTCACTGGTATTAGCATGTCAGTGAGAGCTGAGAGCATAATTCACTGAAAGACAGACCCATCTTTATAGTTTATTAGTCTATGTAGTTTGAGGAAGACCCTGTGATCCTCTGGTTCTGAAAAAAAAAATGGAAATGCTGGCATGCAATTAATTCAGAAATATTTCTCAGGGTAGATGCAAGAGGCCGTTAATGGGTTTGTTTTGTTATTTTGAATTGATCAGTGTTTGTGCTTCCTTTACGCTCTTCAGTGGAGTCACAGGGGAGCTGGCCAATGATTTTACCATCCAGCTTTCCTTTGTTCTGCACTTAAATCAACGCATATATAAAAAATTAAAAAAATAAAAACAATTAATTACACCAGGACCGAATTAGCAAATATCTAGCGGATCTGAAGGATGTGATATGACCTTCCCCCCGGCAATCAGCAAACCCTTTGACAATTAAATAGGTGAGGAGAAATGAGTGGGATCAGCTCAGACTCAGTGATATTGATCTGTGAGAGTGTTTGTTCACGTAGGAGACTCAGGCGGGAACATGGTCAGAGCTCGAGGCAGTAAATCCTGAGCGGGTCAAGGTGTAGCAGATGCTTGAATAATCCAAAAGACCTTTCTCCAAAAGACCAAGGTTTAATTAGTCCTTAAGTGGATGAAATGCATCAGTGTTGAGGAAATTAGGCCAAGGTGGCGACATGAAAAAACAACCTTTTAGTGAATTTAGACCACAGGCTTCAACACATTTTATGCCTTTTTGTTGCCACGCCAAATGTTGATATCACACAGTGTCTTCATTTGCAGACAGAGAAATTATTTCATCAGCTAGAGTGTTCTCATATTTACATTTTTGGCGCCCAGCTAATGTGCCTAATCCTATTTAAATTCCTAGATTAATATGATTTGTTGTTTGAGGTGTGTTGAGCATTGATTTAAAGCCAAGTATTGTTTAACTGTCATATTCTTAATGCACCACTGATGATACAGGGTATAATGCATTATATCTGTTGAATATATCTTTTATGTGCTGTTCACTAAGGCCGGTTAGTATATGAGATCTTTGTGATCATTTTACTAATACAGGTCTGCATAAAGTCAGTGGTTTAATGGTGGTAACACAGTGGTGGTGGATAGTGTCGTTGCATCAAGGCAGCAAGGTCCATTACTGAATTCAGTTTAGCGTGAATAGAACATAATAGAATAGAACATAATAGAATAGAATAGAGTGTTATCTGTATTTGTGACAGCATATGAAAATACTCAGGTCCATGGACAGATGTTTCAATGAGAAACCACTAGCATAAATAGTGTATAAAAAAATATATATTTTACACAGAAATGATTAGCTTCAAACTGACTCTGTTCAGATGAGTGCTTCAAATTAAAAAATTAATCAATCTTTCTGATTCAAAGTCCAATATCGTTGATTGCATTAAAGTGCAGTTTATGCCATGTGTGTCCAAAACATGCAATGATGTGTTCGAAATATATTCACAGAAAAGTAACGCAGCCACATTTCTTTCATTTATTTTTTACATCAAGTCTCAAACTTCTCCCTGCAACGGACTCTTTCATATCCAGCCTCCCTGACGTGTCCCCCTTTCTACAGACCTACTGTACCGTAGAGGTGGAAAATACCTGGAAAACCTCCTCACTACTGAGTTGCACAAGTATTGCAACATCTGCCTCTCAGTGTGTCCAGGAGCAGAGGTTCCCCAGTGAGTCTCCTCCAGTCCATCTATTTCCTGCTTTCATGATTGCCGTGCTTCCAACAGAGGGTACAAACAGTGCGTACTGTTGTTCTCGGCCTGATAATTCCTTTTAGAGGGAAGCTGGTGACCCTCTGCATATAATTTTTAATTAGCCGTGAGCTGTTGGTGAGTTTCAGTGCATCATTACCAAGAGGATCCCAGTGAGTGGGATAATATGCGTTTTAAATGCTAATGAAGACAGTCGAAAATACTGTTTGCCAAATAAGCCGTTTTTTCTTCTTTCTCAGGGTGGCATGTGTTGCTGGCACAGAAGGAGTTCTGACCCTGCCCATTTTTTCTTTTCAATCAAAGTGTTGCAATGGAAAAAGTGTGGCCAAAAGCTTTTTGGATAAATCATATATATATATATATATATACACGCACACACACACACATATATATGTCACACATGTCAAGGTTTTTCTAACTTGACTTTACATCAAAAGATTGGAGGAGCTTTTAGGCTACAAAATAGCCCAATATGTAGTTTATCTACCCTCCTCTGCCGCTCATCGAGCCACTGTGAGAGCGAACAGTTCACATAAACAGAAACTAATCTGTAACCTCATCCGTTAGGTGTGCAGCCGACCACGGTAGTGCCCTGTGGCGGCGTAGGACTGGAGATGTGTTGTATCTGAGCATGTCCGATTGTGTTTGAGCCGTCATCACCTGCTCTGCCTGAGCTGGGATCTGTCCCGAGGCCAGCGTGCCAGGCCGTCGTCACACCACCTACACATTTGCGAGGGAATTGGACATTTTTTTATTATTCATTATTTATTTATTTTTGTTACGTAATGTGACCTGTGACGGTTTATTTATTAGGCTGCTGGGAGTCAATTCAAAGGAATAGCTTGCATGATGTACTGTATAATATAGATACCCTTCCTCTAACACACAGACACGCCTGAAACACTGGGATGCATTGTGTATAATAGTGATAAAAAACAATGAAAGGGAACCAGAAGATTTTGATCTGTTGGTCCTGCATTGACACAAAAAGCATCAAATGTGTTGGTCTGAGGATGAGACTGACTTGCCCACGTTAAGAAGCACCTGATTCCAGATGAAAATCAAATTAGGAGAAATAAGATGACTTCTCTTCTCAGCATGCAAGGACCAAATTGCACAAGTGGTGCACAGTTCTGTAATTTGTCGCAGCATTATCAGTGTACGGGATATGTTTATACCCTGTTTCCTCACAAATAAATGACACATGCAGTCGGGGCATTGTGTGAGCGTGCTCTTCTGACCTTTCCCTAACACTAAGTGGCAGCGTGCGCCAGCCGGCAGCGTTGACGGCTGGCTCTTACAGCAGTTGTTAAGGCTCATCACAGCAGTGCGGTGAATGCATTAATTCTTCCCAGGGATCACCGGCTGTCATAAATAAAGACAATTAGCAAAGCTTTGAACATGATCCTATAGCAGCTCCCATTCTCCCCTCGTCAATTTCCCTCGCTTGTCATCATTAATTCATGAAACAGGCCTGGCAATGGGTTCCATCTCTTTTTGTTTACTAGCCAACGCCGTTGCCTTTCACTGACACTCTAGAGGGACAAGATATGAGTGGTATTTAAAAAGAAAATACCCAGAATATTTTCTAGGACATGAGAAATTCTTCCAAGCTTTGGAAGGAAGCAGGTAGTTGCGGGAAGATCATGAAAATGAATTGCTTGCTTTTCATGCCAGTGCGTGTTGTGAGGCATTTAGACCACATGCAGTGTTTGATTCATGCTTGTTAGTTTTCAATATTAGAGTATAGAAACAATTGGAATGCTTAGAGCTTTGATAATAGGATAAAAGGATGTGAAAAAGCAGAGGAGATGTGAAATGTATAAGCATGTATTGTAGCTCTATAGCCACAGGTGGAGCTTGGTAACTCATGTTTCCCTAAGTTTGCCAGAAACAGGAAACCCCTGCAACCAGTCAGCACTGTAAAACCCCTCACTTATATCCATCTAAAAACTTAATAAATAACAAAATGGGATACAGTTGACAAGAACAATGATTTGTGACTGCAGTTCAAAAACTGCATCCACTCAGTACTGAGGCGTTCAGGCGGCTCTCTAAAAGATTTGCAACACCATGCTGACTTGCATGAATGGCCACAGCAGGAGTAGGCACAGGACTCGGTTAATTAATTAAGGCTAAGAAAATGAAATACATCCTATAATTCAAACATGGGTATTTTTATGGAGCTCCTGCGACAGTAGCCTTTGCTAACACTAAACAAACCAAAGTAACGCATAAGGGGATGCAGTGTGGAAAGGTTAAGGTGAGTGTGCTTACGATTCAGAGAAGAATAGTCTGTGTGCTATAGTCATTTTCAAGATGGTACATGTTAATGAGACACTCTGGCACCACACAGTGGTAGATGTTACCTGTCATAAAAAAGTGTTTTGACAGGGAAAAGTTTGGACTGGAACAACAGTCATACATATTTTCTCCCCTGATGGGTGAAGACGTATAGGAACGCTACCTGTGTTTGCCTGGCATGAATTTCATTTGCTTGAAACTGAAAAGCTAAATTCTTTTGATGTGTTTTATACATGAACATCAAACAGAGTCATCTCCATTACATCCTTGACACAGAGTAGTTCCCTTTCTGCATAAAATGGGACGTGCTATGTCATTTCTTGGCGTATACATCTGTTTGGGAGTAAAGTACAAAGGCACTGTCTTTAAAATGAAGTGTTGTTTGATCAAAATGGGATGTTTGTGTCAAGTTATGACGGTTGTGGTGGTTTTGTTTTTTTTATCTTTTGTTTCATTATTTCAGATAAAGTTTACTGAGAGTGCACAGTGTTTCGACTCTGCCTGGTTTCACAGTGAAATTATTCAGTTGCACCTAAAATCACTGCCTCTCTGTGATGGTCCCCGATTATCCCATCATGTATAATCAATGTGTTAAGCCTGTTCCTCGTTTAATGAAAATCTTTAGGCAGTAATTCGTTGACTCAAGGTGAATGGTCCTGACCACAGTGAAGTCCACTACCGTACATAATCGGGCAGTTTATTAATGGCTGGGGGAGAGTCATCCAGTGATCTGCAGAATAATAATACAGCACTCCTCTCTTTGTGGCTGCAGTCTGTCAAAGGTTCTAGGGTTCATACAACACCGATAATGTGACTTTATCACAGTATTTTGATCAACAGCCTGAGGTGAATCATCCTTGTAGTTAACAAAATTAGTTGTTTCATTCTGTGAATTGCATGTACACGTACAAGCAACTTGCATAGCAGAAAAACATCCAAACTGCATCACAAAAGAGGTTGTAGTGTAATAATACTTATTGCTCTACATTCTTTCGACAACTTCAAAATAAGGTAAAAACCCTCAACCTGATACCTGTACCGTCCACATGATGCCAGACAATGACAGAATGAAAAATTAAACCTGCCCTCATAGAAATTGTAAGTTGTAGCACCAGGATTCATTGAAGATACAAACACTAACAATTCCTGTTGACTCATTGGATTACAATGACCTGGACGAATGAAATCTCCACAGACAATATTGTGTTGTTGCTCCTGATGCACCTCATTCACTATGCTGCTTTGTAAGGGCTTTGGTAAGTAAGTAAAGTAAGACAGAAATACACTTATAGTGCTGTTGCATCCAACTCTCAGTGAGGTGCTTTGTGTGTCACAGTCATATTCTAACAGAACAAGTGCTGAATCCAGCCACATGCTCGAGGGCAAGAAAACAAGTTTACTCTTCTCAAATCATTAGAATTAACACTGACATGACTGCGTGCTGCCCACACTTTGCTGACTCTGTGCTCCATCTGGGTTCCCTGCACCACACTTCAGTTTGTGCATTTTCCAAAAAAAAAGAAAAGCATCTCCAATAGACAGAAACAACAGATTGGTGTTTACCTGACCCCAATAGCGTGTACAAAACAGAGGTGATGAAACTGCAGTGAAAAAATGGAAATGGAAGTGAAAACCTGGAATGATCTCCTGTGATGAGGTTACATTTTGCGGTTCTGCGCTGTCAGTATGAATGACACTGGGATGTAAAAGGTCAAACTCTTGTTGAAACTGTTGAGAAAACAGAATGAAAGGACGGCATTTTTAAAATCTTCGGTTTCCCGTATCCTATTAGACGCTACCATGGCTCCCAAAGTGTTGGAGGAAAACTGGATAAAGTTCTGCATTGCAAGACAGATTGTATGCACAAAGTATATTTAATTAATATCTGTCCTGGCATTAGCTCCAGAGTTTCCATTGTTTTTTGGGATTATGAACAAAATGCCAGTTCTGTCTAAATGTCCAAGTGCCATTAATCCCAGAAAAATATCACAACAGTCAGTGTTGTATGTATGTATGTGCATCTCGACTGAATAAAAATTTCTCAACAAAGTAATTCATGCTCTCGGGGATAAAAGTGTCAACTAACAAGCGCAGTCTCCTGGTTACGAAATGAGTTGGCATGGGAACAATGCAGCAAATCCAACAGCACTGCATTGTAAATGCTAAAATGTACCAGTGTAATGAAGAGTTTATTACAAAATATCTTGCCTAACTCTGTCATCTGTTGCTCTGGCTGTGAAGAGCAGAGGGTGCTGGTAAAGTAGTTGCTCAGACCTTGTTATTAACACCACTGAACACAGACAGAACCACACTAGATATGACCATCTGTACAGACGCAACCATGTCACAGAAACATTTGTCTCTAACATGCACAATATGTGAGTAATATCTGTGTTTCAACCTTTCCCAAAGGTTTTTGTGCAGTCTGTGGGGTTTTTTGTCATGATATTGCCCTCCGCTGACATGATAAACATATTCGTCTGCTGTAATGGGCTTTTGAATACAGTCATTATAGTAGGATGAGAGACAGAAATATAGCAAATAAATGAATTCCCATCCTCTGCTCTGCAGCAAATGTAGGGCAGTTTGCTCATAATAACCATTCTTATGCTCTACCTACATCCCTGATGTTTTGCTCACTGTTGCATAATCGTCTCAGCATGATGACACAATTATTCATGAAGTCAGTCTAAGATTTTATGCACTCCCTTAAAGTTGATTAACGTGTGTAAACTTGCCACAATAGGAACAGTGCTTACATAAACACCCACTGGAAATGTGCGTGTGCTTGCCTACGCTCACAAATCCATACTCAGCTTACTTTCTCATATATGCATTTCATAACTTTGACTTTTTTTTTACTTTAAAAAAAATTGGTAAAACACAAATATAAGCCCCCCATTATGTTTCTGGATACGAGCAAGCTGATAGTAACAAAGAGATAAAGAAAAGAAGAAAGCCTTTGTATCCTTAAGAGGCATGTTTCTTTATTTGATGCTCATTTGCAATTTATTTATAACCTCAGCACATGGTGCACTGTGACTGTCCAGTTTGTGACATCACTGAATCCGATCCAGTTTCACTTTCTGCTCCTACAACCCATGCCCGGGTAGTCACGAGAGTTCATTTGCATATTAATTTTGAGACAGATGCCACACGTTCCCTCTGCTGTATGAACAGAGCCCACTGTCGCTCTGTGCTGCTGCGAGTCCAACTGCAGACGTGTTTACTAAACTGGATCTTCACAAACACAACACAGATTTCTTTATTTGGAAGATTTAGGGGGTAGCACATCCTGTGTGTACTATGTTGAATATCTGCATAGCTCTTATGTGGCACTTTTATTATTGTTTTTTATTTATCTATGGATTTCATTAGGTTATAGATGCTGTCTTCTTTTGCCCCTCTGTTTGTTTGTAACTCGGCTTGTGTTGTTGTCTTAGCGTTGTGTCAATGACGTGCATGATAAAAACACACTTAATACCAATGTAAACTCAATATAATCACTCTCAGATTTGCTTTGTAATGGACCTTCCCACAAATGACTTTGGTTGGTCATTGTTTTAGAATCATAATAGCATCTATTTGCTGTATTCAGGAAGAAAGTCACAAGGAGTTAGGATAATTTACTGACACAAATGTATTTGTTGGCTATTACAGATTTGGCTAGATTTGGATGTTACAGTTGGCTAGAGCAGCTGCTCTGTTTTATAGATGTCTATTAAAGGACTATTGTGTAAGATTCTCTTGAAGAAAGACAATGAATATTGTTGTGATAAATGTGTTCCCATTGAAGTGTTATGTGAAAATAATGATGTTTTTCCCAACACAACTGGAGCTTTTCATATTTATAAAAAAAACATGTCTTCCTTCAAAATAATGATTTAAGTCTGTCAATCTTTTTATATCCAGCAGAATTTTACTGGTGTCCGGGGCTTTTATTTTTCATGCACTGACTAGAGAAATATTTTAACGATGCTTAAAATTGAGATACAAATGTGAAATGTGAAAGCACCTCAGATTAATACATTAGACATATCATAACATTAAATATCATTAATATTAAATTGCTTTCCAAAACTTTTCGCTATATATAGTATGAGTTTTTACTTACTTCTTACCATCGATACAAAGAAATAAGAAACTAATGACGTCTCGGCTTCACTTATTCACTGACTTGTTTTTCTGTCTCCCTTCCTCTCCCCGCTTCCCTCTTTCTTTGATTTTCTCCAGAACTTATTACATTAGTGTCTCACTGTGCTGCATCATGCTGTGGATGAAGTGGAAGATGGTGGTGGACTCCCTGCGTGGACGAAGAAGGAGAATGCCCTGTTCCCTCTGGTTCCTCCTGCTGTTCGCAGCTGGAGGTCTGCTTCTCTTCATCCACCAGCGAGATCTGTCAGAGATGGTCCAGCTGCAAGGCCCAGGTTAGTGTCGCACCTTAAACAGCTGAAAAGGCTTTTCAGAGACATACACATTTACTGCTATTTTCCTCAACGTAGCTGACGATTTGCTCAAGTATTAACCTTTCTAACCTCAGATGGTGGTCCTGAACACACCATTTTCAAGGCTGAAAAGCTTGGAGATGAGAATGGCAGTCAAAGCAATTCAGGTTTTTAACAGCTTTTAGCAAAAAGGCTTCAGTGAATAGACTCATAATACTTAATAATTGTACAGAACAGTTTCTTTCAAAATGCTGCAAAAGCTGCCTGAAAACTGAATGCTGAGGAGGATATAACAGAAAAAACAACTGATAATAATATTAAGCTTAATGCTAATGTTGTCTAATCTGTAATGATGGTTGGGACAGAACAAGGTGTGTGGTGATCTGTGTGGATTGCGCATGTTCTCCTCATGCATGCTTAGGCCAATTGGAGATGCTAAATTGTGTGCCTTTCAATGCACGAGCCCAGGGTATATTCCCTGTCTTCACCCTATGTGCCCTGCTTCGAGCCCCAGCAATTACAAAGCAGTAAGAAGTACAAAGCAGTACAAAGTAGGTAAGATACTGGCCGTATGAAGGACTAAATGTGGATGGAGGTTTCTTTTCTAAATAAATACTTTTAGTTTGACACAGCTGCAGCAACGCCGCTAAAAGGAAATGTTAAACTGATGACAGTCACACAGTCCTGGAGAGTGATGGCATCAGTGTGACTTGCCTCTGTTAACTTGCATTTAAGTTTCTCAGTTATGTTTCGCATTTGCTTTGAAAGACAAAGAAAAGCTGTGCAGTAATGTGATACAGCCACAGACCAATGAATTATGTAAAAGCGCACAGCATGAGTAGGTCAGCCACAAGCCTGTATCATGGCTGCTGAATAGATAACCAGGTGAGCTCATTAACATAGCTGGTTAACCCAGATCCTGTGCAGTGGGTTCAGTGCAGCTGAGACTTGCTGTTGATTTACATTATTACCATGAGATGGAAGAGCTTTGGCTGATGACTGTCGCCATGGCTGCTCTTTGGTTGTTATGATGATGAACTGTTACTTGATGTGTGTGTGTGTGTGTGTGTGTATGTGTGTAGGGGGAATGGGTAGTTCGTTCTGGGCTGTGAGCTGTAATGATGTCATTCCTGCCCCCTTGTGTATTAGTGGCGACTCATATCGTCATCATATCTGTTTTAATGGGGAAATGCAGAGGCTTTCTTGGCTGATGTTAATAGGGGCAGTAAATAGCCGTCACAATACTCCGCACAGCAGCATCATAGATATGACCGCAAAATGCAGCTGGAGCCTGAGCAATGACAACATCCGCAGCCAGTGCCGGAGGTCATTTCCTTGAAAAGAGTAATGAGCAATAAATGCAAAAAAGTATCAGATCGTCCTGTCTGGAACATTTGCAGTCAACTGTAACTGGACTTGAACAAAACACAAGATGACTCTATGGATGAGGCCAAATGCAAGAGTTGCCTTCAGGGGCTCATGGAAAATTGATGAAAAAGAGTCTTCGATAAACTTGTTGTATCATTATTTTTCTTGTATGATACAGTGTAAAATGTCTGGCTGTTGATGAAAAGGCAAATGCACTTGATTTCATGGGGCTATTTTAATGAAATATTCCTTTTTCTAGGTAATTCTGGGTTGTGTTGATGAATTACCCACTAGCCTTGTTTATTTCTAAAATATAAATGAATACACTGTATGATTGTATGTCTGGTATGAATGTATGAATACATGTGCAAAAGTACAACAAAGCCTGAACACATACACGCATTCATACACATGCCCACGCCTACAGAAACATATTGGCGTGTATGCTTACAGACATTCACACACACACACACACAAGACAAGGACAAAAACAGGTGAGCTGGTGCACAGAGGAGAGGAAATGCACACCTAAGCACTCCCAGACCAGCTGTTCTTCACATCAACATGTGTGTTTGCATAAATGTATAAGCAGTCAAGTACCCATGTCCATGCACAAATGTGCATAAAAGCCATCAAAATAAATATCTGTACACATGTAATAATAGCAGAATGTTCATACACACACGTAAGGAGAAAAATAAGACATTCATACAATGTGTGTTTGTGTTGACAGATGTATTAATTGGTTGTGCTTTGCCCCCACAATGGAAAGGGTGTTTATTCCCCCAAATTCTTCCATTTTCATTCCAGCCCGGTGGCTTTGCAGTCAGAGGAAAGCCGTACATTCAATTTCCAAATGAGTCCAACTCTTGTCCTCATAAAAGGACTCGATGTGCTTCTGCTTGGCACTCAGCATTAAGGAGATTGGGGTTTAAGCAGCCGTGATGGAAGAGGTCCTGAGCATGTAAAACTAATCTGCTTCATGTCTCAGAAACAAGAGATCAGCTGCTTGTTTACGTGCATCTGTGGCTCGTATTACACTTTCCACCTAAATGAAGGCAGCATTGGCTGCGCCTCGCTGCTGTTGTTGGAACTGGCCCTGCCGTTTTTTTTTTTCAGCTCCGGTGTTTTTAGATTATATTAAATATAACATTAGTCCATTTGGATTAAACTAGTCCAGTGCTGTAGTTGATAGCAAAATGGTGAAGACCAGGTCCAGGGGCTGTGTAGAAACAAAACCACTGGAGCCAGGGCGGCTACAGTCGTGTTCACCAGCACCATCGTGAATACCAGAGCAGCATCACAGTGTGTGGCAAAAAGAGCCACTTAGTCTGGTACTAATCTCTCCAACACTCCTCTGTTACCCTGATTGCCAGATGCTTTCAGGCTCGATGACATGTGAAAAAAGGCCATTCACAATGACATATGTAGGACACACACAGGAACACACATTCAAGAGAGATAAACACATTGTCTCCAGACCCAAACCCTGCCAATTGGTATTTAATATTCACAATGAATGTCAAACCAAGATTAGAGTTTCAGGATTATCCCGCACTGATTATGTTAACAACCAGATGCACAAAGTAAAACCTGTTTATACATGTCAAAATACCTTTAATTTAAAAATATAAAGCTTTGATCAATTTTACACTTTTTAAATTCAATTTTAACAACATGAAACACTAAAATTTAAAAGGGGCTTCATGTTTGTTTCTGAAAATGTGCTGATATGTGAAAGCACAGCAGCATCATGACAGTGAGCCACTGAGCTAGAACACACAGACCAGCCAGATGATCGCACCTTTAGAATAATGATGAGCTGATTGAATTAAGTGTGTATACACATGTTAATATTCAGATAGTGGTGTGATGGTCTGTTATGCTGTTGCTTCTGCCTCCTATGTGTAAAGGCCTTAACACCATTAAATAACCAATATTATACAAAAAGAAAGAAAATGAAAACATGTCCATGTGAGAATTCTTAGTGTCTGGTGGACAATTTCACAGCATTGGTTTGTTGTGTCACCACAAACTGAGTGAGCTCTGAAAATCATGGCAGTTTCTCTCTCTTTTGATTACTAAACACTTTTCAAGTATATATTGCACATCTGAGGGTAAGTTTTGCAGCTTAAGCACACTGCTTTTATCTCGTCTGCCTTATCGTAACTTGAATATTGAAGAAAGAATTCCAGTTCACTAAATCATGCATGAGAGACTGTGTGCTGTATACAGAACACAGTGGCAACACAGTCTTCCCAGCCCCCTCGCTAAGGCACAATGAGCAAGCAGTATCTTTGCCTTAAGCTATGGTGCTTCACCCAAGCAGAAGCTCATATCTAATAGAGCTGAGTTATAATACATTGGGTGTCAGCTTTTATCTGCCTCCCCCTCCTTCTCCACCTCTTTATTTGGCTTGCAGTGTGCTCGAGAGCTTTGTATCCCATGGTTTCGATGGCCTGCACAATGGTAGCTGTGAAAACTGCAGTTTAACTGGCAACAGCCCTCAGCCCCCTGTAATTGTTTAAGGACAGTTGAAGAAAAAGCCGCCAGCTTCTCTGGCTGAAGAGACACCTGAAGAGCAAGCCGCTCAGATAAATTGCCGGCACAAATTTACACCTCCGAGGATTTATGGGACGAGTGTGGCAGTGAGGGTCGACTGCTCTGCCTGCCAGGAGGGAGCTGAGGTCTGCCTCAACAACCCCTCCATACAGCAGAGGAGAAAGAGTGGAATCAGTGCCATGATGTGTGCATGTATGTGCCAGGATCTCTGTTAAAGTGTTAACGTTACATAACAAAGAGCGATAACATCCATTATTACATTAGCAGCTTTTTAGCAAGAGCCTTCTTTACCTAGAGACCTATAATGAAAACATGTTGGCTTTGTTGAATAATGTAAATCTATTCCTGGCCAAAGATGTACAGCAGGTCCAAAAACATTTGTATATTAATTTTGGAATGTAGCAAAAGAAAACAGGCAAATCCAAACAGAGACGCAATGTGAAATATACTGCTTCCAATCTCCAAGGCAAAAAAATATATAGTATTTATCCCACCACCTACTTTGAAAGTTGCTGTATAAGTTATCACTTAGTTCATAAAAAGTTGCGAGCTTTCGTGTTTCGCAAGGAACGTAAAGTCACATGATCATTCGAGAGAGTAGCAAGTCAGACAGCCAATCAGCTTAAAGCCTGCGTGGTTGCCTAATCAGCAAGAAAGGGCACAAGATGTGTGCAGAACACCAGAGACCTGGGCTTGGACTAACAATATAATTCATGTTTTATTTACTAATTATTAGTGTAAATAAGATATCCACTTAATTGAGGTTTGAGGAAGATCATACAGAAACCTCGGGGTAGTAAAATTACTTTCAAGTGCAGACCCACCCACTTACTGTTGGGTTAAAATAACTGCTCAGCTTGTCAAAACATGTTAGTGTAAAGGGGAGAGAGTGTTCAGATGTTTTAATGACTCCCCATTCAAATACTCAAATTAATATGCTACTTTTAATTAAATAAATTTGTTTTGCCTGCTTCTTAATTCAGCCTTTTATGTTGTTGCATCCATCAGCTGCCTGCTGCAGCCTGCTACATTAGTGGGTTGTCACAGGGACTTAAACAGTGATTATTTGTCAGTGTTGTGTCAACAGCTTTGATTTCGCATCATGACAGGTGACATGACTGAAAGAATAAAGAGGAGGTTTGCAAAGCGAAAGGCTACAGCATTTGAGTGAACACAAAGTAGTAAAAAGCATAACATTTCTTCCCTTTTGAGTGTCCGGGCAACTTGTACTGTGCTTATTCTGCCGACTGTTACTACTAATGTTACTGCAAAGAGAAAAAAGAAGTAAAACTTAATAATCAGTGATGCAACATTTGAGCTGACTGCACCAGAGGAGGCACAGTGTGCAACTGCACTAAAGCAAAGAGTCTTAATAAAACGTATAAACTGTAGGAGACACACACAGCATGTGGGGATAAAAGATGCAGAGGAGTTAAAGTGCTTGAGTTAAACAAGCTTTTCAGATTCTCTGATTTTGTTTTTACTCCTTTTAGGTTGTGATCATGTCGAGGTTATAATGAAACACTGCTTGTCTACATGCAAGCCATTTCCAGCACAGTGAATGAAAAAAGTGGATTAAAATTAATCATCTGGCTGTTCACCACTGGCCCCTTCCAGCTCTCAGTCCCTCGGTCTCTGTCCACATGGCGGCTGCCAGGAGCCGCATGGGCATATTGTTTCACGCTCCAAGGTAAAATTTGATCCCTCCGTCAGAGGTCCGGTAATCCCTTAAGCCTTGTCTGTTTGCAAAGTCCAATTTAGCTGTCTCTTAATGTAATTAAATTGTGCTGATGACCCTCAGAGCAGTGGAGCTACAGCGTATTTGAATGCAAATCCTCCACTGGATGTTTGTGGAAATAGTGGATGTTATTTTACCCCGGCTTTTCCATTCTTTCATTGGTGTGCACAAAGCTCCTTTAACAAAGCCTGTTTCTGTTGTGCTGGCACTATCCCCTCCACTCCTCCCGCAGCGCAAAGATCATTGGAAAGCAATACTTTGCTGAACCAACTCCACCAGTGATTTTTTTTAAACCAATCTCACGTACAATGTGGTGCCTAAAAACAAGGGGTGTTATGTCTGCTGAGCTTGAGTGCAACAACATACCTTGATTTAAATGTTTCTGGGATCACGTTACATCTGGCTTGGAGTATCTCATGCTATTGTAGGAATTGCTGCTCCGCCATCCACTATTCATCCATGGGAGCAGAGGACACCTCAGTGGCGATGGCCTCTGGGATACCCTGTGAAGGGGGGGGGGGGTGCAGACTATTTTCATGCATGGGTATCAGGTGCCTGCATCACCATCTCTCCAACCTCTTCCAGACTTGGTCCATGTCAATTGGATTTAAAATGGAGCCGCTCAGAGGCAACTGCAAGGTCATGTGGTTTTCCATTAACATTAATGCCTGGGGTTATGCCACGGGAGCCCTGCAACATAATCTGTTTTCCCTGCCATCTGATGCTGCTTGCCAATAGCTTCTATATGCCAATCTATACAAAATAGATTTTATTTTCGTATTCCTGTTCAGCGAAGGTCAGTGTTAAAAAGGCACTTTTGTATACTTGTGTTTAGCCTGAAGAAATGATTACAGTAATTATTGTAAGATGTATTTAGATGGACTGGCAAATTAAGGTTAAAAAAGTGCAAACAGTTGTTTTTAGAGGAAATAGAGGAGTTTTTTTTTTGGTTTATGTCATTATTTCTTTATATTTTGGAAGACCCTTTGTAGTCCAGATCAGTGGGTGTACTGCCAAAGATGACATTACCGCACGGCTCTCTGCTCAACTGGGCTTCGCTCTTAAAAGTTCAAATAAAAAGTTTTAAAAACAGCTGATGTACTGCAAACCAAAAACCATGAAATATGAGACGTAGATCCAAAAGCAACCATACAGCGTGAGGAGGAGGATGAGAGGAATAGAGGGAGGACATTGATTGAAACAAGAAAGAAAGAAAAACATATGCTGTGATCTTTCTTTCAACTCAGCAGAGTTGAAGATGCATCCTTTGAGCCACTGACAAGCAGACAGGGTTAGGACCCCTGCCGAGCGCCAGAGCAGGGCCCGGCCGCCCTGCTGGTGGTGGGGGGGCTTTCAGGGTGCCCTTTTCCATAATGCCATGCTGGGCAACATTAAAAAACTCCAAAAGAAATAAAACAGAACAAGGTTAGAGCACCAGGTGGATCCAACGGTGAGGCTGATTTTTGAAAATGTCTTTGAAGACTGTAATCACAGATGCTGCTGCTCAACGCTGTCAGTCTGGCCCTTGCTATGTCACTGCACCAACCACAGCTGACACCCTAGGCACTCTGCAGCAATGAACACAACAGGTTTCAAATTCAGGAAGAAAGTTGCAGATAAAAAACCATAGATAGAGCTTCTAATAAGTTCAATCTCACAGTGGCATTTTTGATCGAAGTTTCTTCCCGTACCAAATTGCTTTAAAGAGGTAAACAAAATCCAGTCTGGGATCCAACAGTGGGACCTAGAGTGAGTCCAAAAACACCATCAGGTCTTCCTTCATATAGAAATGTAGAACTTCCAGCTTCTTTGTATATAATATATGTATACACCTGGCCCCAGTCAGAAACACAAGTAAATGTGAAAACTGTGAGTTTTAAGGTGAAACTTCCTTGTATTGTACATGCCCTGAAGAATACATCTGCAAAGATGTTGCATGCTTTTGTGTCCTGTCTGCCTCTGCCATGGACTGTGCAGCTACAGTCAGGGCCTGTGAGACTGGACTGAAGAGCACGGAAATGCCAGCTGAGACACAGCTGTCAGGTTGTTTCACCTGAACAGTGAACAGCACGCATCGTAACCTTGTTCCACCATGATTATTATGAACAGGTCAGCCTCAGCAGCGCACAGTCCTGCAGCCTCTGATTGAACTTGGCTTAACGTTCATGCTGCCAGCGTCCCCAGTTGTTCTGCTGTTTGTCCAACACTGTGTCTTCATGCATGGCTGGGAACAGAATGAGTAGGACCAATTAATTAGAATCGTACTAGCGCTGAAAAGATGCGTAATAAGAGCAACATGACTGGACCATTTGGAGCCAAAACTGATGTCTCCATGAGGAATGTTTTGTGTGATTTCATTTTCTCTAACTGGCTACTTTCAAATAGTTACAGTTGTTCAGGTTTGGGACTTACAGGCAGAATCAGTGAAGGAAACATTACATCACACAGCCTTGGTTGCTTCATGAAGATGTCCACTTTAGCTATGAAGTCCTAGAATAGTTGAGGTGCGCTTTAATTATACTCTGTCCATGCCCTTTCATTCCAACCTTTTACCTTCTGTGTTCTTTGAACACAAAAAGTAAAAAGAAGAAAAAGGTTGCAAAGAAAAAGGTTACAAACTACAAAACAGGGTACACGAATATAACATGGCAAGAATTGTAAGTACAGTGTGTGCCTTTGACAAAAGAAGCATTGAAACAAAATTAAAATCTGGGTTTAACTGAATCTTGTGACAAAAGACAAGGATTATTGTACCTTATTGTGCAATAACCAGAGAGTGGGATTGATGTTGGAGCTGATCAATCATACAGGTAACCCCTGACCACAATATGCTCTCTCTCAGTCGAAAAGGGCTTTCACTGAGGCGTATGAGGACATTGAACCAAACCAATCTTTTATCAACTTTTCTACTGGTCTTTCAGAGTTTTCAGAAGACATCTGTATCAGAAAAAAACCTGAATCCGTGATTCAGTTCATATGAAATATAATGTTCCTGCCAGATCACTTGTCCTCACCTATCCATGCACATCATTATGCAGAAAGCCGTATTTGATGCATCCACTACCTGTAAGTTTAAGCTGTGCAGCCGTCCTCTAGTAGACCGGAGTGGCTGCAGCCACCACAGACAGGAAGAGACATACAAAGAGAGAGTGGGAGGAGAGCAGGGGGTTATATAAGCACCGTTCTCACCAAGGAGACATCTCGCTGCTTCAAAAGCAAAAGCAGTGATAATAAATGCTAGTGTTCAAGGTTGCTTGGGCTATCAACTGCTCAGGAGAGGAAGGTTATGCAAGATGTGTTATTGTTAACACAACAAAATTGTATGTTTTATTAATGTGTGAAACAGGTCAATTAATCAGTGTTATTTTCTTTCTTGTATGCATAACAAGACACCCATGGCTCAAATCTTTTGCTTAAAAGATAGAACTTACCATTATATCCCTCCAAAGATAATCTTTATTTTTTTCTGTACCTACCTGGACTCTGAAAGTACTTTACCTCTTTTTTCTTTTGATTATGCGTTTGTACTGTAGGATTCCTGCTACTTGAGTGACTTAAATGGTGCCTGACCGAATCAGCTTGGGAAAAAGGCAGCTGGACGACCAGCTGCCATGTCAAGGGTAAATGTAACATATGAAATTTCATGTTTGCTTTGTGGAGCCTTGGCATCTGGGACCTGCCGTTCCCGATACATCATCTAATCTCTACGCACCTCTGCGGTGTGGTCTTTCTGCACGAGCTTCAGCCTTTCCTCTGAACAAGAACCACGCCGTTCTCCGCCACTATTACGGCCATGGGTATTATTCTGAGAGGGATTCCACATGATTGTTCCCGGAGGACAAGCCCTGCCGTTGGAGCTGCGATCCCGTCTTCCAGACTGATGGCAGCGTACCCATTATCAAATCAGACTTGAACCTATCCCCCTGTCTGCCAGGGAGACATGTTGAATGGATATCATTGTGCACTGCTGAGGCTTCCATCACTGTAATCCCTCTACAAAGTGCAGGCACTCTTAGAGGAAGATGAAAAGAGCAGAGGAGAGAGTGGCCTATTCACTGTGTGTGTCACTGCAGAGGGCACGAGCAGGGAAGTCGGAGGAATCAGTGGCCTGAGCCGACGACTCCTCAGTCCTACCCCAGCCAGAAAAGAACAAAAGATTAAGCCCTCCTGCTATCCTGAGTGATAACAAGCTGTCAACTTCTAAAGTGTAATCTGCTGACTCTGGGAGGAAGTGTTGGTGTCAGTGGAGTGGGCCGCCAGCTGATGCTTATCTCCTGAATGGCGTGCCATTGATGGAGAGAGTCACGGCCCTGCTGGCAGATACACAAAAGCCACCTCTGTCGGCCCCCAAACAAAGAGCCCGGCACGAGCAAATGATTCCATACTGAGCCAATTTTCGACATATTTATCTACATAGCATATCCCCTCTAGACTTTGCCTCTCTTTCTGATATGGGTCACAAAGAAAAAGGTGATGGGGATGATAAATGACATGAAAAGGAGCCAATAGACTGGGGATAATAAGGCATTACCCCTGACAATGCGGACAAGTGATGGGAGGCTCTCTTCTGTCAACCTGTCTCCTGAGCCCTTCCACTCTGTCTGGGCACAGATTGTTAAATGTAAAAGCCATATTGCTGCCAAAATACCAAGACCTAATGCACCCTCCAACGGGCAAGTGAGGCTGCGATATTCAGGAGCTGTCAACATATTGCAGACTGTACTGTAAATCAATCCAACCTGGGCATTATCCAGCCTTTTAACAAGGGGGTTGCCATACACCTAATTGCCTGCACTTACTGTATCTCTCTGTCTCTCACCAACCCTGTGTCCTCCCACCCCCATTCTCTGCGTTTCTCCCAAATGTTGCAACGTCAAAATTGTTTTCACATTGCCCATCGGAGCTACCAGGCGGCTAATAAAGCATGCCGATCTTTGATCATATTAGCTATTAAGATTGACAGGAGAGATTTTCTTTTTTTTTGGTAGGATCTGTGTGGGGGATGTGTCCCTAATAGGGTAAAGAATCAAATTTTCTGGTCCATACAAAAAGCCACTTATAATCGCAGTAGTTATGGTGGAGAAAGGGAATTAGTCACACAGGAGCTATTTGAGGCTGTGTACAATTTGATTTCAGACTAGAGCCAGCGGGTTTTCCCTTGTGGACTTTGGTCTATTGATCCTGAAACACAAGTCATATGATATGAAATGGATACTCACAGTTGTTTTCGGTGCAGCCCGATGAGAGAGAAATTACTTTGACCTGGTGCTATTTTGGATACCATGGAGTCTCAGCCTCGTTTGATGGTTTCTGATGCCCAGAAGTACCAGAAGGACATTGATATTTGCCGAATAACCAAGATGACAGAACATGATTGGAAACACATTTTCAACAACTGATGGCTCTGATGGTGAACAGTAACGTACTTGTATTTTGAAGTTCAGAAATGGAATAATGAAACAAAGTCATGTCTTCAAAGCCACACAGGCCACTCTATGAAACTGGACTTTGGTGGTAATGCTATTAACATGCTGATGTTGCCATGTTTATAACAAAGTGATGTGAATATGTGTTTATTTTAAAAGCATCTGGTTGGAAACCATTATTATAACACTGGATAAACTAAAATGATTGCACTGATGAGGCAGACAGACTTAAGTAGTCTTAAAGTGTCTGGGTAATGTAAAAGCTTGTATCTGCTTAACAGCAGCCGTTCCTAGCAGCCCTATTGTCAAAATGCTAATGCTAAGTTAGCATTATTCATCCTTTGGGATACATGAATGCTGCACTGAAATTCTTCCCATAGTTGCAGTTGCATTAACGCTGTGCTATTCTTAGAGTCACTCCCTGTATATAAGACATTTGGGAAATTCTCCTAGTTTGTGATCCGTGTTGTGAATCGGGGTGCAGGGACCTTCCCTGTTGTTTACATTTCCTGCTCGAGTAGTCTTAACAACTGTTGTCTTGCTATGCAATTCAGAAATCACTTTGGATCATCAAACAGAAACAGTAGTTGAAGACTATCAAAGACTATGAGCTTGCCCTCGGACAAAAAAAAGTCAATTTCCTGCCTTGTGGCCGGGCTACTGGTCTGGTAATGACTTTGTTTGTGCCACTGGATGATGTGCCTGAAACCAGTGGTACAAAGAAAGGAAATGAAGTCGACCAAAGACCCTGTCATTTGTCTTGTTTGGGTATTTTTGCGTTCGGGTTTCCAGGAGAAGATTGACAGTGCTTGGATGCTTTTGTTCAGCACCACCCAGCTTTCATTTCAGACACACTGATAAGGGAGATGAAGGATCTTTTAAAAAATGGGTCAGGAACAACAAGGTTGCACTTACTTGTAACACTGAAATCACTCCAGCAGAATTTGTTTGCACAGAGATGATCAGTCATTGAACATTTGTCCCTTTATAAATCTGAATCACTGCAATTTAGGATATTTAGGGTCACAATGATAAAAAAAACAACAAGCAAAATCCATCAGATGTGTGAAGCCAGAGATGTTTTCCACTCATCCAAAAGTCACAGTAGGATAAATGAATACAACAGTATAATGCTTTATGTATATATAAAACTAATTTATATTTTCAGTCATCTCACTGCAACACCAAATGAATGCATTGTACATTGTACAAAGCATCCAGTTTAGCTGTGTCCCTTTTGCTTTGAGAAGTGACAGGAAGGTTGGCACTGGGAAAAGATTCTCTTAGAGGAGAACAAAATAAAAGATTGTCAAGCGACTGAAAAGGAGATAATTACCGAGCCCTCCCCTAATTATATACCTAAATAATGAAAGTAATCACATGTCCTCCTCCTTTTTCACGTTCTCACATAAAGGAACAACTGGGGCAAGAAGAACTGTTCAACTGGAAATGGCTGTGAGTCAAATCTGTGTTACTAAACGCATCATTTCTACTAGTGTGACTGGCCTTAGCTGATATGGAAATTTGTATGTGTTAATTGGTCTGATGAGATCTAAAACATTTTGTCTACAGTATAGGCACCATAGATTGTATATGAAAGAGGGACGTAATCTTCTGGGGCAAAAAATTGGGTGTCTTTACTTGCAATCCCACTGAGATCCGCTTGGCCTGTCTCCAAAAAACACTTTCTCCAATACACACACAGTCAAAAAACACCATTTTCAATCATGAAATACTTATTCAATATTTTTTTCATAACTCACGCTGGCTTCAATAGCTAAAGTTTCCCGTGCCAGTGTGTAACCTGGTGGTCAATTTGCAAAAAAATCCATTATTAATGAGAAATTAGAGCTTAAAGAAATGAAAAAATATGGGAGCATCCATTTTGTTAACAGGGGAGCCTCGCAGATCGAGAACGAGTCACAATAATCAGACGAATAGACTTTGTTTACCTTGTTCATATGGCCGTGTTATTCTCTGATGGCCAGTTTGGATCATATGGGTCCGTGGGTGTGTTAAGGATGACGGAGTTGAAAAGTTATATCTGTCACTCATTCCTCTCCACCCCCTCCCGATGGTTTCTGCCAGTTCCAATATGAGGAATGGCAGCCCCCTGAAACTCAAACTCCTGGCTTTATAAAGCATCCTTTGCAAACGAATGGGTGTAATCTGCTGCAATCAGCTAGTGTATGATTTACCCGACTTCCAGACAGGAAACCGTGCTGATCACTTAACTTCAAACCCCAGCCATTACAATGCCCAGTGCATCTTCACTCTATCTCAGCTCCAAAGCTTTGTCCCTTTTCACTAATGGCTTTCAGCAACTCAGTGAGAGGCCATTAATGTCATTTTCAGTTGCAGCACAACAATCTAATCCTAATTTCTAAGACTATTGCAACTTTCAATGATGACCCTCCATTTGTGGTAGAGCGTTATGAAATGAAAGAAAAAAGAGTGCTTATTTTCCCACTGTCAGCCTTTATTCTTCAAGGTACACTCAATTGTTACACTTGACACATAGATCAACCCCTTTAACTCTAATTTCAAGCCAGAAGGGGGAAATGAACTGAAAAATGGCCCCTTTCTGCAAAAAATGACAACCTCCTTAACACTGTCATTATTTGCATCTATTGTATCTGACATTTTTTTCTGAGGTTGAGTGAAATTGGAATATTAGTCTGGGGGTTTTGTATTTTTTTTAATTTTTTTTTTTTTTTACCTCACCACATATATATGCCAGCACCTTTGAACACAGTGCTCACAGAAAATTGAAAAGCTTTCAGACAGCTTCCAGGCAGCTTTCAGCCCGTTTCCCTGAGTAGCATTTTCGCTCATTGTGTTTTACTGCATTAGACTGAGCACATAACAGGTACAGACCATTAAATTACATCAAGACAAATTGAGCTATTCACTCCCCATTTCCAATTTTCTCTTTTGTTGGCACGAAAGGGAATTAGACATAGATCCCCTTAAATTTATTTCTTGATATCTAAGCAAGTCTTTGAGGCATTTCGTCTTCTTGTAACATAAAATGCAGCCCTGCTTGTTTTATGTGTTTTATGAGAACCGACTTGTCTGAGGCAGAGGTCAAAGGACTTAACCTCGATATACACAGTACGACTGTCTTCTATTTCAGCTTGCCACTGTATTATGGTGGGGGATTTAGTCCACCTCCAGTGTAAGTGATACACCCTACTGTACTGTATGTCTCATTGGCCCTTTGGCTTATTGGAGCTTTCAGACAGTCAAAACAGAGAAAACAGGACCCCTCCTGCAACGCCCCCATCTATTGATTATGAATCAGACTATATTTCATGACAGAACATTTCCTTTTCTTTTCTTTTTTCTTTTTTTTTCGGCAACTTCATTGTGGGTGTTTATGTGCAAAGAGGATTCCAGAGGATCCATACAAAATGGTAGGAGCGCTGTTAAGAAATAAGCCCACTTCAATGGAAGGATTTGCAGAGCCCACTCAGAGGTAGGAGGGAGCCTTTCAAAGCCACCCTTTTTACCGAGGCTGTTTACTGCACCATACTCCACACAGTGACTGGCACCACTCAGCGTGTTTCCCTCGGCCTACACCCCGCATAACCAAGCACCATGTTCAAAAACGTTAAGGCTCCACCAAAGACCTGTCAGAGCCTGCTGCGTCTGTTTATTGGCATGTAGCTTAATAGAAAACTAAGAATGTCACTAGAAAATCTCCCCTCTTACACCTGTGTCTCACGTTTGGTGATTTGTTCCCAACAATTATAATTGTGCTAAATGTTTTTATTCAAATGTTGTTTCTGGTGATTGAAAAAGTCAATTTTCTTTATGCGTGACAATGAAAATGCAAGATTCTACTTACAAATCAATGTAGCTTTAAACTTGACAAATATGTGCCCAGCACTGTCTGTTCCATCATGGCACGCCTGACCCCTAAATGGCAACTCTATCAATTCAGTGTCAATCCCGCTCCCAGCAGAGGCACAGAGGGAAGTGAGGAAGCATTAATTATGAGCCTTCAAGCTCCAAGGGACAGTTAATCTTTGTCATTTTGCTACTGGAGACGTTTGGATCTGCCACCAAGATTGGAGCCAGGTCACATCTCTTGACCCGTAACTAAGAATAAGAATTCAGCTCATGCTTAGGGAAGAAAAGTATTCTGCTTTTTTCCACATATTCACCTCAGGCTGTTTAAGTCTGAGCACTGATGTCCTCTGACTAAAAGTTTCCGTAATTCAGAAGAGCAAAGTAAGCGCTTGGATGATGACTGCATTCATTGCAACAGTTTGAGAAACTGATCTGAGGAGCCTCGTAGTAAATTCAGGCCATTTATCTACAAGCCTAATAAAAAAAGAAAAAAAAGAAAGAAAGATATGCTCAGCCGAACACAGTATAAAGACACATTTTATGTTTCACCCTTTTGTAAATATTTGGTTTATCCAAATTCAATGCCAGGAGCACATTTCAAACAAGACAGGATAAAAGCAGATGTAACATGGTCCAAAAACACCTGTTCAGATCAATCCAAAAGCAAACAGATTCATTGGAAACTAGAGAGAAAGTTGTTCACAAACACACGTTTGCATAAAGGATATTGCAACATGGACCCAGGAACACCTGTTGTCAGCAAACACAGTTCATTTGCAAAGGACTGTGTTCTGTTTTTATATGTTTTACACAGTCCCAGCTTTCTAATCAATATTGTGCAGCCAATGATCAGCCCCTCTGTGACTGAATTTGTTGTTTCAGAGAAGCGAAACTGTCAGCGAATTGGAAAGAATAACTCTGTCCTTTTTTTAACGATGCCACAGTACCACACTGAGACTAGTGGGGGCCATCATAACCCAGGTGTAAAGAGCTGATTGATTCTCACAGGCGAGCCAGGCAACAAAGCACCACAGAAAAAAGCAGGAAGGACTCAGTGAGGGAACATTTTGACAGAATTGGGGCATCGCCTCGATTATACCTTCTCAGTGCCCTTTTGTGTGCGTTTAATATCTTTGGAGCGAGACGGGTTGTGCTGCAATAAAAACAATGATGATAATAAATACAAGCCTTTTTTAACCACACAGGTAAAGTTCACCTGCTCACGTGAGGCTGGCCCTCATGGGCTCATGCATGCATGCATGCATTGTCTCCAAGCACAGAGCAGACGGAGGACACAAACCGTCTGCGTCAGCCGCCTAAGCTGCGTTGCAGTATGCAGGGTCACGGGCAGCTGTGATGGAAATATAAAGAGCTGATTCCCGAGCTGCTTAAGCTGTTAATTCTGTAAATGCCTTTGCACAGGTTATATTCAAATGCACGCCCTGTTTGCCTTTCATCTGGTCCCCACCACATTGGAAATCTTTTGCTCTGAAAACATGCTTCACGTCCAAGATGTTCAATAGCGCTCTCAAGAGAATATGCCACCTAGCAGACATGCAGACAGAGGAGCGAAACACTCACTTGAGCTGCTATAAAGATTAATGAGGCTCCTGTTGTCGATGTCAGTTTTAGGCCATCTCTGCACGGAGACAAGCGTGGGATGTTTTAGGAGAGAGAGCCACCGTGAAGCATCTCCTGGTTTGAGTTTGAGTTTTCTTATCTTGGAGACAGGAAGATGTAGCAAAGGCGGATCCTCTGGCTCTGTGTGTGTGCATGTGTGTGTGTGCGTGTGTGTGCGTGTGTGTGTGTGCGTGTGTGTGTGTGTGTGTGTGTGTGTGTGGGTATCTGTGCTTGTGTGGCATGTGGAGGCTTTACGTAGCCGCACTGTGTGGCGCTGAAACAAACGAAATGTGTTGATTATGTAAAGTTCAAAGACATCATCAGCTTCATTTGTGGCATCAGAGCCGCTCAGCTCAGGAAAACCCCGGCAGCTGCTCCGTTTGGACTCCTAACGTGTGCCGCTATCATCTCCACAGCAACGCCCCAGAAGGAGCGCAGTGAGCTCAGTGCCGCACTCTCGACAGATGACGAATGGCTGTGTGGAGGGAATCGAGACAAAGATAATTCCTGCCGCACATCAGGCAGCCACTGTAAAGTTTTCTCATCCCAAATTCTTCATTATGCTGTAAGGTTGATGCCGTACAGAAGCTCAGCTTGTGAATTGTTCGCAGAAGCTTTTAGATCGGCACATTTCAAGATGGTAGACTAGCAGCATCTTATGTGGGAGAACTCCCCGGTTGCAGAGAAAACACATAATGTTTACGTATACAGAAGCAGCTGCTCATGCAGTAAAATAATAAAGAAGAAGACGTTGCTAAAATGAGTGTATTAAATTTAAGGATGACAATCTGTCTTTCAGGATTAAAACAATAAAAAACTTTTCTAAAAAACTATCATGAAAACTGCAGCAGACATACGTTTTAGTCTCAAACGCTTATTTCCAAGGTTGATCAATTAACAGTACACTGATTTTGATGATTGCTGCTGTTATGCCTCCCTACAGAGCAGTCTGAGCAGTTATTTTAGAGGCTTAGGAAGAGTCGTCTCCCAGTTGCCATTCAAGCACAGCTGCAAGAAGACAAATGCGGTTCGTCACAAAAGGAGTCACCACATCAATAGAAAAAACATTGTCTTGGATCATGACTTGTAATTGGATGTGTACCTGTGCCATGGATTATCCACCTTAAACCACAATTGTTTGTGCTTGAGAGAGGAAACTGTGCATGCATTTCATATTGTATTGTCACCACAGAGGTGTTAATGATTATTTCTGATGAACCGTGCAAGAAGAGGCAGAGGGTATTCACACTTTATTATTCATGGCTTTGTTTCATGAAAACGCCTTTTGTTATTGAAATACTGATGTCACCACAGCAGTAGGCAGATTAAGGCACACACACTCAGACAAACACACACAAAAATGTACATTTATTTTTCAGATCTTATGGCTTAGTATGTCTGAGTAGACTGCATAAAGTGAGGAGCTACCAGATGCCTTGATAGATTCCCTAATTTGTATTCTCTCATATTTGAGGCAGATCTGTCAATAGAGAGAGCAGCACTTTTCCTGGCCAGCAGTGAATTAACTATGGGTTCAAAGGGAAGGTTTTATCTGGCTCCTTGTTGGACTGCATCTGTCATGTTTGGAGGGACTCCGTGCCAATCACCACATCAGAGGGATCATTACCATGCTCAAATTTGAACAGCTGATTAGGCTTTACTGTTTACACTCTATTTATATGGGGGACGATGCTGAGCTGTAATACAGGTGATGGGTAGAATATGCAAAGAGGCTTCTCTGCTGGGCTCTATGGCACTAATCAACTTTAGCAGGTGAAATTCATTCATTCATTTTCTTGTCCTGCTTTATAACCAAAGGTGCTGCGGGGGTCTGCTGGAGTCTGTGCGAGAGGCAGAAAGTACACCCTGGACAGGCCTGAACTAATGGAGTCATTTTTTATAAAAATCATTCTCAGGATTGATGCACTGACATTAGTCCAGTTTACTGTATGAAATAAATGGGGAAATTATGCATTTATTTGGATCAAAGTGAAGCGAAAGTTTCGATTAACTAAAAAGAATTGAAATTGCAAAGGTGCGCTGCTCTGTAATTGCAGTATTTCAGAGGTCACTTGATGAATGCATTGCGTGAACAAGCAACACTTGTATACAATTTCTCAACACCTGACTCAAACTACTGAGGACTTAACATTACAGAGCCTTAATTCCTCGCATGTGTCGCTGTGTATGGGAAGACAAAGGCGCCACTATTAATCCATTGGTTCTCTGCACCCGTGTGACACCTAAAAAACCTGAACACCTGCTGAGATGGGGTTTTTTTTCCTCATCCAACAGTTTGCATTGGATGATGATTTGGTGATTACAACAAATCACTGCTTGATTATTAGTGTTTACATGGATTACCATGTAGCAGTTCCACAGGTGATAATTGTGACACACATACAGCAATCAAAGCCATAATTGTAGCTCCTAATGTAACAAGCTGTCTATCATGGAAAACTAAATCCCATCTGCTAGCATTTGTGAAATCAATCACAAAATTGCGACTCCACTTTATTGCAACACTATAGTTAATCAAGGACCGTAATGTCTTAGATATAACAGTTGTTTTGCTATACTCCATGATATACATAGGTTTTGTTACTCTTGATCAAAATGGTGATAGCGCAAAGCAAGTCCTTTCTTACTGTCCTTCTCTCTGTCCTTGACATTGGCACGCAAGTATACATCTCATCTCAGAGTGTCTGTTAGAGAACCAGTGTTTCTTCCTGGCACTGGATGCTGAGAGCTCCCCTCTTGCTTGTCGACACTGGCTTTGGCTCGACTTTCACATCTCCCTTGTATCACGTTCCTCCCTCTGTCATCTGCTGGAAAACAGCAGTTTGTCACAAAAGGCGTCAGTACATCGATAAAAAACATTGTCATGGATCATGACTTGTAATTGGATGTTTGCCTATTGCATGAATTATCTACCTTAAACTGAAATAGTTTATGCGTGGGTGAGGGAACTGTGCATGGATTATATTGTATTGTCAGAAGAAAGGCGTTAATGATTTGTTTCTGATGAACCATAGGAAAAGGGCTGGTGTATTCACACATTGCTATTCATAATTTGTTTCATGATAATGTCTTTTATTATTTACACAGGGTGGACAGACTGATGTCTACACAGTGGAAGGCTAGATTAAGGCACACACATACATTTCATCATCCAGATCTTATGGCTCAGGACATCTGAAAAGAGTGACAAGGCATAAAGTGATGAGCTACCAGATGCCTTGATAGATTCCCTAATTTGTTTTCTCTCATATTTGAGGTAGATCTGTCAATAGAGAGAGCAGCACTTTTCCTGGCCAGCAGTGAATTAGCTATGGGTTCAAAAGGAAGGTTTTAATCTGGGTCCTTGTTGGACTGCATCTGTCATGTTTGGAGGGACTCCACCACATCAGAGGGATCATAACCATGCTCAAATTTGAACAGCTGATTAGACTTTACTGTTTACACACTATTTATATAGAGCACGATGCTGAGCTGTAATACAGGTGATGGGTAAAATATGCAAAGAGGCTTCAGTGCTGGGCTCTCTGGCACTAATCAACTTTAGCAGGTGAAATTTGTTCACCAAAGGCACTGCAGGGTCCTGCTGGAGTCTGTGCAACAGGCAGGAAATACAACCTGGGTCTGAACTAATGGAGTTATTTTTAGCTAGAGTTCCACTTCTCCCATGCATCGCGTTCCTGCCTAGTCATACGTCCTCATGTTTCCTGCCACCCTAGTGAGAATAAACCTCATTTACCAACAGTGCAAGTCATCCATTCTGTACCAGCACCAAATCTTGTTGACATCACACTGCTGCCCTCCCACCAAAAAATGAAATGCATGGTTACCCTGAATAGCATGGTATAATTGCTCCAGTTTGTGCGGGTCAGTGAGAGATGTAGGCCAGAGGGAACATGAGGAGCGGGCGAAGCCTCTCAGAGAAGCCAAGCACATCTAATGAGTCGTCTTTGCCTAATTTGGCCTCATCGTCCGGTCCCCCTTCTCAACAGGACCAGAGGGGTCAGTAGGCTCAATATCGCCTTCTTTAATTACTCACCTCATTAACACGAGGCTCCTCTAACTCTATCGGCACTCGATGGATGCTCTCCAGCAACTGCAGTGAGCCTCTCATAACACAGTCTGATCGATTGGACTCGCTCTTGTTACAGCTGTTAACATTATTGGCACAATCAGAAAAGATGACCGGGACAGAAACACCAGATATGTGAACCTGTAGAATCCATTGACATAGGTGGTACCCCTGTGTGTGTGGTTCTTGCTTGCAACCATGCATCCATAGAAGTAAGGATTTATGTCCTGTCTTTAATTTTTCTATTGAGAAAATTTGTGGTTTTCTCTCTCCTCCGGGCTTCTTTAATTCATGAACAGTTAAACTGGGTAAAAAGCAGAATGCATATTTGCAGCAAGCCTTTGGAAAATACCTCAGCATTTCCTCCCATAATCCTGGAGTAAAAGATGGAAGAAGAAAAGTTTTGAATAATGCATAAACACAAACCCCTTTCAGGGATCAGTAGCCTCTCTGCTGACCAGTGATAAATTGCAGCCGCATTATCAGCCCCGCGAAAGTGAAGAGGACGATAAGTAAGGTGCCACAGAGACAATGATAAATACTCATCCTCTCCTCTATGAGAGATAGGAGGATTTGGGGATTTTTTTTGCCCTACTGTAACTTGACATCTGTATTATTGATTCTTTGGTACCACTTCAGTTTAGGTTTCTAATTTGATCTAACTTTGGCCTAATTCCAAAATATAGCTGCATTAAATAGTGTTAGTGAGCTATTTTTTGCTTTTTTTGTCTCGTTTTGAAATTTGTAACATGGCAGATTTACGCTTAGTTGGATCTGAAGGATTTTTTTTTCTTTGCTGAATTCCTTAAATTACTACTTTGTTGGTTTCTTAAATTATTTCTAATCTCTCTGGATGGAGCTCACTGTAGGTCAGGGGCCCTCAAACTATTTTACAAAGGGCCGAGTGGCTGCAGGTTTTTGTTCCAACCGAAAGACTTGAGTCTTTCAATTAACTGATCTCAGCCTTCAAACAGCTGATTGGTCAAACTGGGTCAAACTCTTTATTGCTTGGAACAAAAGCCTGCAGCCACACGGCCCTTTTCGGAATAACTTTGAGGGCCCCTGCTGTAGATTAATACATGTTTTGCCCCGTGTCAAACAGAAATGACAGCTCTGTAGAGGTTTGTAAACCTGACAAACCTTTTGCTTGACACATCAAGCAAAATTCATCGAACTGCTTCTGCTTCCTTCATACTAATCTTCTTCTGGATTTTTCTTCCTTTGTAATCCCACATTTTCCTTGTACTTTATCTAAGTGAAAGGAAGAAAAACTTTTCATTACTAGGAAAAAGAGTCACTTCTATCTTTGTATTTCACGTATCCCTTCAAAATGGTTGATCTTAGTGGGACGTAGAGGCACAGTTAACCCCAACGCTATCTAAAATCAGAGCTAGAGGCTATTGTGGATATAGCGGCATCTAATATTGGCACACCAGCATCTAATATACTGACATATCACTTCCAGCCAGTTTGTTCCATTTATTTGATTCCTCTCTCTGGAAAGAACCCATTGTGTTTGAGGCCTGGAGTTATTGCAGCCATTTGTTTGCTGGAGAGCAGCTTTATCGAAGAGCAGCTACAGTAGAATATGTTTTCTGAGTCCGACAGGCTGCCTCAGTCCTCTCCTCCACTGGATGTGTGACGTGATTGATATTGTCAGGGCCAGTATTAATAAAAGTCTATTTTTAAACCCAAGACAAAAGCAGAGCTTCCGCTTGTGCAAAAATAAACACGGGGCTTCAGCATTGCGGATCAAACAAGACACGAGGAGTTTTTACATGATTATTTTATGACTTTTGCACTAATTCCTCTGCATATGCGTGTCGTCATTTATGTTCTATTTTTAAGTGCCAGTTGTGAGGTAGTATGTTCTGCGTGTGTTTCACTTTGTTTGCTCCCCTCTCACTCTGATGTCTATGCTTTGCATCTGGACCGATATGACACATCAGTCAGTATTAACTGCCGTCTACGTAATGCAGACCAGTGTCTTCAAACCTGCTTATTTCTCACTTGGTGTGTGAAGTAATTATGTTTTTCATCCATGCTATCTGCGACAACACTGCAGCATGTCTGCAGGAGCTTGATGGGCTTCAAAAATAAAGATTTTATTATTGTCCTGCTGTTGCTCGTTTTTTTCCAGCAGTTGTGCAACAAAAAAAAAAAAACGATCATCATTATGTGTGATCTTCTGAGCAGTGAGGCTATCATTTGCTGTTTGTGTTTGTTTGTGTAAAAATGAAAAAGAAATGTGTGAGTTAAATGTAAATAATTACAAAGAGAAGTTCAGTCTTTTTATCCCCCACAGCTTCAATTGCTTGGGGTCAGGAAATAGCCTCAGTTGGGTTATGCAGATATAACTGCATGGATTCCACAGCGTGAACTCTGTCTGCCCAGGCCAGCGTTTTCTGTGCTGCCATGTAGGACTAGAAATCACCAAAAATACTTCTGTACACCAGCAGGCCGTAACAAATGTAATCATGAAAAAAAACCTACTAAACCCGCAAACAAAATCTCTTTTCCTATTGCATTTGATAACAACATTAGTAACTATCAGCTAATATGCCTTGAATGTTAGTTTTGCCCTCAGTCAGATCCACACTCTTCTCTCTTGGTACTGCAAAAAATGTAGGCAGAAACTAGACTGAATACTTCAGTGGTGTTTTGATTCAAGCGTTTGGAAAAATCAGTTCAGCAGTGAGTTTGAAAGAAAGTGAACACATTATTCAGCTTGACGTGACATAAACGGACCATTTATCAGATTCCTTAACCAGTGATGTCTATGACATACATCACTGTCATGTGCCATTCTGATATTCTAGGCCCAGCAGTCCACCGGGAAGCACAATTTCAGAAAGCAATTTGTCACCTTTTTCTTTCTGCAATATTCCATCATATAATATGATATTAAGAGCATCAACAAATTATAAGATGAATTTTTTCAATCAGCAAAATTTATTGCCTTGATAGTTGAATTTGTATTGAAAAATAGCACGCACCATTTTGACTGATATCCGGCTTAAGAATGTGAAGAAGAGTGTTATATTTTCTAACCCTAATACCTGTTGTTGTGTCTTCAAAGCATCACGTTGATTGATATTGATGCACGATCAATAATCAAATGTATTCCCCAGAGCATTCTGACGTCAACTCTGGATCATGTTCTCCTGTGAGGAGCCACGCTGAGCGAGCGAACATAAGGGTTTCTCTGTTGTGTCTGTTCTGACAGAAGGGAGGGACAGTCGCAGTTAAGAATGGCCATTTTAATCTCACAGCCTCCCACAAAGGTATGAATAAGTTTCCGGATATATCGTGTCATGGAAGTGTCTTATTCTTTATTTTGATAATACTAACAAGCGACTTTGGAAAGGAAAAATATCCGTCTAGCTATTTGTGTCTTCCAAAATAACTCACTCGGGTATCCTCTAATACCATATGGGATAATTAACACCTTATCGCTCATTTCTTTAACCTGTACTGAGGTTCACTCATCATTAAGTCCCTGACCAAGAGCAGTTGCCAGGCAACACGAGACTCCAAGAAGCCACTGCCTCTATTAAAAAAAAGTCATTTTTAGACTTGTTTTTTATATAGAGATTACAAACAAATGAGACAAAACGATATTATATCTGATGTGATATGATTACAGCTTGGCTATCCGGTTGCAGGCTGTACTCTGATGTTTAAGGGACAGATAAAGATCCGATTTCTCTAACAGTTCTTTACCAAGCAGCATATTTTATCTGATCAAACCTGCCCCAGTATAAAGTGACGTATTTAGACATTTTAAGTATGACATTGTGAAATCACACCAACTCATGTGACACAAATTACTTACAGTGGATTATCCTTTGTTTATTTATCTTTTATACTACAAAATTCAGACCTGATTAAATTTTAATTGGGGAAAAAAAACCACCCATCATACTGGTTTCCAGTGAACTGTGAGAACGTGTGGGCATATTTTTAGAACATACATCCGTGTCCCTACCAGTCAGCGGAGGCCTTCCTCTGGCTTGTGATGCCAGCATGCATGGTTTGTTGTGCAGCCGCCCATTCGTGTGTGCACTTATATGCCCTGTTTCCTGGCAGTGCTTAGGCAAAACAACTGCTCCATTATCGCGGCGCCCTCTCATACCCATCAGCAAAGGCAGAAGTGTTTCACAATAATTTTAGAGTGACAGTTATCGGGCTCCAGCACTTCAGGCTATCTGCATATTTGCAAATAGGGATCGTTTACATGGAGAAAATCTAATATGTAACATGTTGTTAACCACTGAACATTTCTTAAACACAATTTTGACATTCATGTGTGTTGACAGCTGCACTAAGTGAGTTGTTTGCTCAAATATCTTTTTAGATTTTGAGTGTCTAATTTTCAACATTTGGTCATTGTAGTTGTATGTTTAAAGAGGAATATTTTGTATATTTTCCATTTTCCATTTTCCATTTTTCTGGAATCTAGTGTCAAAGGGAGAGAGGAGGGTGTCAAGTTTTTTTGTGCATTGATTGGTGGAAGTCTGAGTGGTGGGTGAGATAGCTGGTTCTGGCTGGTTTTCCTGTTTCAATTTGGAGGGTGTCATGAGAGCTCATTCAACAAAACATGGGAGCTGTGATGTGCTGACTTATTTTCACTTGCCCCTCATCCCACGGCCCATTCTGCTTCGGCAGAGTTTTTCACATTACAGCACCTCGGATCCTGTGTCTCTCACCCCGCGTTCCATTTTTAGAGTTTATTCAGCTCCCCGGGAAAGTGTTGGTTAAATCAATGAGTCATCACATTATTGTTTGATGCCTGAGCAGCTTCTCACTTCATGATCGTCCTCTCTGTGACAGACAGATGAGTCCTGAGCTGTTTATAATCTCGTAGGTTACACCTTGTCAATGATTATCAGCCGCCTATGGTGGATAGTATATTACCTGGGTGCAGCGAGGGGAAATAGCTATTTTAAAAATCACATTTGGTTAATGAGCCCTACCATACTACAGCGGCACCGCAGGAGGATGTTGGAATAAATGAATATCTACGTACTTGGAGATCTCTAGTTCAGTGAGAAAGTTCCCTATTTTTGGCCCTGTTACAGAGGTCTGAGGGGGCCATCAGTACGCAAGAGGAAGAGAGTCATTATGAGGAGTCTTCCTCAGCAGCAGGGTGGGTCAGTAGTTTAGATTAGCATTTTAATGAAAGGAGCACTGGGAATGCACAGCAGGATGACCTATCAGATGGCACTCGGAGTATGTAAATGATTAATTACAGTATCACGGATGCAGTGGGATCACTCCCTTGTTAAGTGAATGAGGAGCCCGTCAGAATGCAATACTAGTATCAATAATGTGTTCATGTATCACAGGTTTCCTCCAGTCATCCACCAAAAGGAATGAGATGATAATTATGTAGGAATTAATGAGATCTCTCAAGGTAATATTTAAGAACATTGTCCACTGAAAGCAGCTAATAAGGCGCACCTTGGAGCCGCTGGTGCCTCGTCGGGCCAGAAGAAGACAGATTTTCTTTGCTTTATCACTTTTTAATCTTCACTAGATGTAACGTGGCAACACCTTTTAATCAGAGGTTTGTTTTGCTAAGAAAACATACCAGTAGTTTAGGAAAGCCTTGATCTTATGCATACATTAATTTGAGCTTGATGGAGATCACACTAAAATATTCAGCAGTTCCATGCTCGCAGCTTCTCAACATCCCATGTTCTTCCTGTTACTCCACATCGTTAGAGCAGACATGACATTACAGCAAAATTAAAACTTGTGAGCGATAAGCATGATGAATATCACCCAGCTTCGGCTTTTAATACACCATTTAATTACATCAATTTGGAAATTAGTGCAGCTTTACAATTAACCCTTCTCTGTGCAGTCAGGAATCCAGATTTGCATAATCATTCAACTATGCACAAATTTGCACTTAGCGGTTCCTGTTCACCATCTGAGAGAAATAATTTACAGATGAAATCAGTTATCAACGGATGAGCACAGGTGAGGCAAAAAGACAGGTTTCTCCACATGAAATTAGAAGTTCCACATTTCCTGATGTGACTTAGGGGGACGAAACACCCAGTGTCATTCCATCTGCAAGGCAGTGAGACATAACGTGTGTGAGCAAGTAGACATGCACATTATGACATTGCGTAGGTCTGATAATGCTCAGCATTTGCTGTAGATTTTTTGTCATTAATGTGTTACATGTCAGAGGGTGTAAGTCTGCACTGAAAAGACAAGCACTGACTTTTTGACCTCCTCACTTCAGAGCATTTTGAAAAGTATCTCCGAGAGTGTTTGTAATGTTTAATGCCGACTACATCTGACATTAACTCTGTGAAACCTGTGCTCATGATCTGACATGGGACACAGGTCTATTTGTGTCTGACTCTGCCAGGTCAGGCAATTTTAATTGTCCGGGAGGGGATGGATGGGGCCAGATAACCGATATGTGGTTTTAGGCATCTCCTTGGAGATGATCTATGGGACAGAGGCCGTCTGAGTCGGGAGGAATGTAAATGATTTCACAGCAGTGTGTCAGTGTGGTCCTTCAACAAGACACAACTGCATCAGAGGTGCAGAGATCTGAAAACAAAACAAATCGTATCAGTGTCGCACCAGGTCGGCCCGCCAGGTGTGCCCCTGATACGGGGTGTCCCAGCGGAGAGGTTCAGAAACAGGCAGCGCTCTGCACGGGAGCTGCAATTGTAACACAATTTTTTTTTTTTTTTTTTCATGAGAGACAGAGTGTGACAAGTACTTTTAGGTCAGAGAGGATGAGTATCAGCGATCAAACCATGCAGCAAGGTCATTTTAATGAATCCTGGCTCCTGCGGCGAAATACGAACCATCAAAATGTGACGTTCATGAGATACACGGATATCTTCATACACTTTTGATGTTCAGGGGGGAAAAATCCATTTCTAAACTCATTCACAGCTGGAGCACTGGTGAATCTTAGCCTTTCTAGCAGGGAACTAAATGATCTCCTGCACAGCTACATGTGTAAAATGTAATTCAGGTCAATTAAAACCTTTAACGCAGGTTAACTATTGTTGTCGCTCCATTATAGACACGTCATAATTGCAGCAGTGAGCCCAGCATGTCACACAATTAAGATGTTGCTCCGTGGACTTTGTTTTTGAAGGCACAATTATGCTCTCCTTTGTGAACAAACCAGTCTGATAAAGTTCAAGGCTGCTGTAGCACAACCTACAACACAGCTCAGTCTGGTCATGTAATTACACAACCACCCAGAGACAAGTGCTTAGTGGTTCATGGCATCCAAATCACTGCCTGCCCAATTCTTACTTAATTACTCTTTTTGCTGCTGATTCTTTTCACAGCTTTACCCCCGATTATGTCCTGAGAAAACGCCAGTGGGTTTCGAACTCATACACATGCAAGTGAAAGTTAGAAAACAAAACGTGACAGGCCAGTACACAAAATGCAGATTGGCGTTGACTGATACAGTGATTGCTTATTATTTTCTAATAAATTTGTTTGTTATATTTCAGTTATTAGTTATTATTCAGTTATACTGAGTTATTACTGCTTATTACTGCTTATTCAGATGAGTGATTCAGGTTAAAAGTATGCTCTACTTGACTTAAATCATGATTTTACATCAAAAAAGGGGGACAGACTCTAACAACAAACTCAAATTTCCAAATCTATGTCTCCATGTACTTGAACAGCAGAAATTTAAAAATCATTATTTCCTGACTGTAGTGTTAAATTGATAGTTGTATAATCAATATTCCCATCACGATACACACCACCCATGACATACATCATGGATGAGACGATTAATATTCTTACTCATCATGTTTTATTTTTATTCTATAACACCCAACAAAACCTTGCATTTATTCTATGATCCTCCTCCTCACAGCACCTAATTTAATTTCCCTGCTGCACCCCACTGCAGGCTTGTATGTGGAGGTAATTCATGGCAATATTGACACTAGTCCTGAATGCATTTCACCACCAACTGCTTATGTAAAACTTCCATTTATGTAATGGATCATGTGCTATGCATATATCCATACAGTATTGACCTTGAACTGAATAAAGTGAAGACTGCACCAACTCTAGAAGCCTGTCCTGTGGTTGACCCTCCGCTCAGTCTCCATTTAAAGGAAAAGCAATCAATAAATATGACCAAATAACTAACATATGAGAATATCTCTCAATACGACATGTTTTATTTTCCCAAGCTATCAAGAACGTCCATGGTGACAGATTTTGTTGACAGAGGATCTGGAAGTCATATGATTTTTTTTTTTTTTTTTTTGCTTTTTCACAGGATAATTAACTCAAAACTCCATGGTTAACTGGGCATCTGGCAAAAAGGGGAATTATTCTGTGCATCACTGTAACAAGAGAGCACATTGCTGTCAGGGGAAACAAGACTGGTGGGTGCCAGATCTTCTAATTAAGTCAGAGATTTCTATCATGCCATAAAAATTCTCTGCAGATTAGCAGATTGGACCACAAACAACAAAAACTGTGTCTTTTGTTAATGAAAGTGCTCACCATGGTCATATTTCACTTAACGGCTGATGTCAACAGATGTTATGTTATGGGCTTGTGCTGGCTCTTCTATTTCCTCTGGCTTGGTATCTCGTTTAGCGCTCAAAGCTACACAAATCCCCTGATAAGTAGCAATGGAAGCCGCTTCATTCCTCGGCAGAGTTATTTACTAAGTCATTTGGAAAATTAAGTAAAAGGGAGAGGAAAAGCCAGTTTTTGTTTGTTATGAAGCTGAAGACTTTCTATGGAGAGAGGATTTCAGCGCGCAAGATAATGGTTTCCTCCTCAGAGACGGCACACAGCATTATGCCAAACCCAGCTCAGTAAATTAAATGTTTCATACAGTCAAGTGTTATCCCTCTGTAATAGCAACAGAACCACTCTACCAGCCAATAATGAATGAAACAGATAATAATGTAACCAACTATATTATTCGAATGATCCCTCAGCAGTCGGAGCTGTGTGTAATGATGCTCGCTACTTGACAGTCTATAAAACTGCAACCGTTGGTTCCCAAGGCGCACAAAATCCTGAAGTACATGATGTGATTATGCATGCTTCTCATGTCACTGCGAGAGGACAAGAACGTGCTCTCAGCATGTCTCGCGTCAAAAGGCGAGGGTTCAGTTGATGTGAATGAATTTCTCATGGTGGCCCCCGTGCAGACGGGCCAGTGCCGTAACATGAGAGAACAATGTGGGGAGCCTTTGTCAGAGCATGTGAACAGGGCGAATCTAATATCAGAGCGCAGAGTATATACATGGCTCCAAAGATTACTAGAGCCGCTAAGCAGATAACATGTCACCCCAGCAGCTGGGTGATGAAAGTGTGTGTGGTTTATCTGTGATCCTAGTGCTCATCTCTGTGAGCAAGGCAGTCATTCTTCACATAATCTGCTACTCTGCATCAGACACCCCCCCGAACGGACCCCGTTGCTTGGTTGCGGTGCTAGACTTGCTGACTGTTTTTAATGCTACACGAGTTCTCCACTTACAGTAGTTAAGTGTTGCTTAAGTGGCAGAAGCCTCAAGAAAGTTAAACTGATGAGAGAGAGGGTACACATGTTTAGATTCAGACCATGTTTCAATATATTGTAAGCCTGTCAATCATCCAGAGTATGTAAGATTTAACAATGGACAGGGGGTTATAAATTATCTATCCCATTCCAAGTACAGTGGGGCCCTGTGTAATATATTACTACAAATGTCTATTTGGTTTGGTTTGGGTTGGTTTATTTGCACAAGAAATGTCCAAGAAACTAAAATAAAATGAAACACTGTGCAGGTGAGGTACGCCTCACCTTTTTGAAAAAGAAAAAAAAACACTATTCATTCATTCATTCATATTCTTACCCATTTTGTACCCACCAGTGTCACAGGTCTCCAGTCCCCCACAGGACACACACACTTCACTCTCACACTCTAAGGGCATATGCATTTTCTGGACCATGGAAGGTAAACAGAGTTCCTTTAGAAAGCTCCTTAGAGAACAACAATCTGTCCAGCTGGGATTCAAAGACGTCTACAAACAGCTACATTTCCTTCTGTAAAGAAGAGTTCTGGAAGAAGAATATAGAGTAGAAATATAATTTACTGAATGTATTATCACAAATGATGCATGTGAAATAGCAGAGTAAAAGAAAAAAAAAATCCAACTTAAACTTAATAAACTCTCAAAATGTGTTCAACACTTTCAGCACTACAGAGTGTTTGAGTTTCATTGGCGTGTGGGCAGTGACTGTAGACTTGACTAAATGTACAACGTGTTCCCTCAGCACTGTTAATATAGCGTTTGTAGCTATATGTAGCGATAAACAGTGCCACGACAAATCCTACCTGTGGCTGTGAAGTCTGCATAGAGCTGCGACCGTGGCGTTGGCACAGGTGAGTAGGATGCTTAGTGGGAAGACAGATGACACAGCAGAAGCCAGTCTGCATCTCACAAGCTGACTGCATTACCCAGTCTGCCCACCCACTTGCAGGGAAAAGTGAAGGAACCAGCAGGGCAGATGGGACCAGGATCTGACTCATTTAAATAGGCCTTGGAGTTGCCAGTTGGCATTTAGCCTGTGAACTGAGGCAGAAAATAACACCTTCTAAATAATAAAATAAGCCTTCATTTAATGAAAGATTCAGGCTCTGTGTCCTTTTACTAAATCTGAGGGCCTTGGATGAGGATTACGTCGCCATGGCAGAAGTTCTTTGCATGCAAGTGAGGCTCGTGCATTATGAATACTGCTCCTTGCTTTTCCCCCTCAGTCGTAGGTACGTGGCATCACCGGCGTGGATTTAATTTGGCACTTAAAATAGGACGCTACTTGTTGCTTTCACATTTCAAGACAGCAACCCACTGAGAGATTGACAATTCACATGAACGACACTTCATAACAAGCACTCGTATATGAACCAGATGGGACATTTGTGATTGCATTTGGCATGACAAATATACAGCCAGAGCCAAAGATGTGCATGCATCTGGGTAAATAGGATTTATACTGAGAGCACTGTGGGGCTGAAAACCCATCAAACCATAACTTATCATGTTTTTCTAATTAGCCTTTTCTGCTGTGCGTTCCAGTGTCCTTACCAGCAGTCAAAAATTACACCTCATTAATATTCTACCATTACTTGGACTACTTGCATAATTTTTCATAAGCATAATGTGACTTTAACAACAGAAGACGTCAGTTCACAGCAGCGCAGCCTGCAAGATTCCTTGTTATTGCTGATAAACAACCCCCTCCCCAAAAAAAAATGTTTCACAGCATAATGTGATTTAACAATCAAAGACACTGCTCCACAGCCGCAGAACCTCTATGTTTCCATGTTGAACGGCTGCAAACAGACAATTATAACTTTGAAGTACTTCCTTAGGCAACGATGGGAAGGAACTAATAGTAAGCGTAGAATCTTAGTGTGTAGAAGTAAGAGTGAGCTACTATACGGGAGAGGTCGTAATACATGCACAAACCCACGTCTGTGATGTCACAGCAGCCTCTTGCTTTTTTTTGAGAGCATCTGCTCCGCGTACTGAGGGACCTTTCTGAGAACTTCCTGTCTCTATATATCACGTAATGCATTGGTTTACACAACTGCATGAATGCATCCAGCCCCCACATGCTGTCTCAGAGGCTTCAACCAAGTGTGATGTTTAAATGCATACACTTTTTAAAGAGTCTCTGGTGAATTAATGTGTCTGCTGCTGTTAACAGTCGACACAGGGTTCCTATCAGATTATTGCGGGAGGGCGTGCGGCGCTGTCCGCCTGTCGACAGGTTAACTGAGTGGCCTCACAGCAGAGGAGCGCGGACGACTGCAGCAAGGCAAACAAAGGTAGACAGCTGTTGGATAGTCTGTCGAGCCACACTACTTGGCAAGGCTGAGGGTTCCCTGAGATTACGTCCCAGAGCCTTAAGTTGTCACATGATGTAATGCAGAGAGCGCTCATGTCACTGTGAACTCCAGAGTCCCAGCAGCTGACCTTGCTGCTGTTCCTCTGCTCCACTCAGGCACCTGCTCAATCCATGTTGCATACTATATAATAAAAAAATAAATAATACATTTTGTTTGTAATTGCCTTTCTGTAAAGGACACTTTACAGAGGTAGAACAGGACAGTGCAATAAAAGACAAAAAGGACAAAAGCGGGACATAGTTTTGATATATATAATATTATCGAGATTATTTCAGCCCCATGTCTGTGTTTGGTTTCACAGAGATTGGAGAAGGCTAATCAGGAACTTTGATTGTAACTTTGCGTATGGACTAAAGGAACCCCACGGAGAATATGTTTTCTGCTGAGCTATGGACTTTATTTTTGGACTCCTTGGACTGAGCAAAGGACTCATTATGGTAATTTGGTAAATGAACTGCGGGGTGCTGAATTTGCATGACATTAAGATAAGGAGCTGTTTCTGTGTGTTTTAATGCAATTGAGGTCAGGGTAGTACATAGATGATGGTTTTATGGTTCATACAGCACATGTATTTCAATTGTGAGGTGGTCAATGTGGTTAATATGAAATGTTAATATAGGAAAATGTAGGAGTATTGAGCTGTTAAGATGTAAAGTTTTTTTTTTCATCTGTGTCATAATGGTATTGATTACTTCATTATAAAAGCCTATGAAAAACCAAAGCATGGATTTCAGCATTACTTAAGTGAAGAAATAACCACACGACTACTGAAAAGAGATAAAACAGCTGAAGGATGCAGACAAACAATATGTGAGCATGCTGCAACACGGGATGTTTAACATTATCCCTCTTTCAATGAATATTCCATTACATTTTCCCAATGTCTTACAGATTGCTACTCTAAAAACAAATTGGATTGTAGCACAGAGCAGAGTAGAGAGGCTTGACAAACAAAGCAGGATAATCATTATATGAAACAAGAGGCTCTTTGACAAGATCCCATCCTCAGTGGAGGTCAGATGTCTTGGGTCTGAAGCGCTCCCAGCTGATTGGATTATTCTGCTATTCAAGCAGAAGCGTTGCTTGGCACACAAATGTAAAGTGAGAAAATTCAATGTGTAAGGCCAGATGAGATGCTAATAGAAAAGAAAAATTGCCCTTAGACGAAATTCAAAGGGGAGGCGACGCCGCATATAAGATATTTTGAGACCGAGGGTAAGGCTGATTTCTAATGTCATCTCAGCTGCTGTAAGAGGAGGACGAGTCTCGCAGTGAGATAATCACACAGCGCCATCAGCTTTTATGCAGGCAATCAAAACAGCAATAATCCCTTCCTATCCAAACAATTCCAGTGTTGACATGCTCCTAGCCAGGCGGCTGGCCTGACCCCGCTGCAACTGAACGCTTATGGAAAGTCAGCTGTCGTCAGTCATCAGTGTTAAGAAAGTTTCTTATCCAGCATATAATGTAATGTGGAAAGTCAATCACTTGAAAGTACTTAGATTCATCACAATATTACTTTCTGAACTGTTTTGTGTTGTACTGTTTTACCAAAATAACTACAGAAATATGATAACAATATTCTGAAACGCTAAACTCAAATTAATTGCAGGCTATGCTAACTTAATACCCCTGGTTTAGAATAGAATAGAATAGAATAAAATATGCGTGTATTCATCCCAAAATAGGAAAAATCATGTTTGTGATAACATGGATGATAGCATTACCATGGCCCAGTGACCTGCACTCTATATAAAGCTACTCTGTTGCTTAATATTCATTAACTCTATTATTGCTGGTGCTGACTGTGGCAGCATATTTTCAATAACCTACTCTGTCACAATTCTCCTCAGCAGTCTTTATCAGTCCTGGTGTTTCAAGTTGCTAGTGCCTATCTTTTCTCCCGTCCCCAAATATTATGTAATGTTAGCGAATTTAAGGTTGTAAGGGAATGTACTCAAGCTGTGACAGGTACAATACTACTATAATTATATTTAGAACGTGTTATATTGGTGTGTTATTGTACTAACACTGGCTGTTGCCCCTCCGTCTCATTTGTGCTGCTCATCGACCGCACAAACCTGATTCCACCACAAAACTATAATCCTACTAAAATTGACCCCACCGCGCTAACCCAAGGCAAAGTCCCCCTCCACCGTGGTCACCTTTAATCAGCCAATGTAAGCGGAGCCATGCTCACAGCAAGAAAAGCTGTTCCTCTCACTAAATTAGCCTGTCAATCACAGCGCGTTCCCACGACTCACCCATTTCCCTCTGCTGCTGATTAATGGCATGAAGTGAGTTTATCAATGTGCCATATGCAGCACGCAATTCATTACCCTCATCTCCAGGATTCAGCAAAAAGCATGTCCTGTCTCGGTATTTGTGAGCGTCTGTAAGCGTAGGGGGCTGCAGCGTACACACAGTGATGGTGCTTGTTAGTATGGTAATGTAAATATCAGTGCGGCACACACCTACAATTTCCATGCCGCCCATAACTAGACAAGCGCCAATCCCCTCCAGGTTGACATGCATCATGGGAGAGGCAAACTATGAAGGGTGGCCATTAATCAAATCATCCACAACTAACAAGACAAACTTATTTTTCCTTCTCGATTAGCAAATCTGAGCCCAAGGGAGTCACGGTTGGTTACATATGCGCTAACCCCAGGGTGACTTCATACAAAGCTGCTTTGAATACAGCAATCAGTCTACATTTATTCACCAATCTACTGATTATTTTACCAGCTCAAAGAGAGTAATATTTGCAGTGTGCATTTATCTTTTTTAATCACGACGATCCTCAGTGGGCAAATCATCAAGGTTGGTCCTCCATTTTCAAGTCGATTTTTATAAATTGGAAAGCATGCTTTCCCAAAACGTGGCATTTTATTATCTACTCAATCAAATGTCATTTTTAATTAGGCTAAAACATTCCATTGATTTAGTGAGAAAATAACTTTCTCAATCACTTAACTAAGCAAGGCTCTGGACCTGCAGATTGATAACTCTTGAGAAGCAATCTGTTTTATTTATTTTACATTAACGTCCGCCTCAGACTGCTGTTTGAAATATGTGCAGCTCCTCTCACGTATTTCATGATAGGGAAATATAATGAGCGCAGCTAGCCGTGGACCTAACTCAAAAACCCTCAAGTGATAGTGACACCACAGTGCCCTTACACCATGTCATCAAGTGCTGCCATAAGTAACATCACTTTATCTGGTGATACGGGGTTTCAGTGCCTCTAAATAGCTTGTTGCCTTTTATCCTTGTATCTCTAACTTTATCTTGGCAGCTGTATGATGTTGTCTGAGTGAGAGCTCCCCAGTGAAGCCCCAGAGAGAGCAGGAACAGACAGAGGAGCTCCTTGGTAAAGAGCTGCATGGAGTCCAAAGACGAGGCAGGCGCTGCAGAGAGACAAAGAGAGCAAAGTCTTAGCCCAAGGGTGCAGGAAAATCTTCGACTATTTGTAGTACACATACATCGACCGTCAGCTGGTGTGGCTACATGATGTAACACAACACACTGTTTTGACTCAGGCCCATCTGAAGATCAGTCCATCTTTCCATACGGAAATAGTGCAGGCATGTATTTACCAACTGGTAGTGCCAATGTCCTCTGTACTGTATGCACAACATGTCATTACTGCATATAGCTTAATTGATACAAACAAAGTGAAAAACACACCATGTAACTTGTGTTTTTTTACATACGCGTGTTTGGTTGTACTGTGTTTGTGTTTTTTGTAAATCGTCTGCATATTCTGAAATAAGCCAGATAAGTATCATGCATTTACGTCACTTTATTATGATATGGTTAGAGCTGTTGTGGGTTTGCACCATCAGTTACCCTGCAACATCTGTGCAACAAGACTGTAAAACGATGGCTGGATGGATATTTCCAGTCACAGAGTGAGAATGTGAAATGGCAGTTTTTAAAAGTGTTAAAAACTAGAGAGCTAGAAATGTAAAGACAGACATGTTTTTGGCAATCAGTCTATTTAAGTCTCCCTGGTTCTTCCTCCGGTTCATTCTGTGTCCATCAATCCCTAATATTGAGTGTTGAAAACTCAGCCCACCGCCCTTTCTGCTCCCATTGTTCCCTGTGCCAGCCTGTCAGCATCGAGGGAGTTTCCATGGTAACGAGGACTCTCTCGTGTTCCCACACCTGTGAGGCATTGTCTGGCCCGCGTTATTGAGGTGTTAACAAAGGCCGCCTTTTGTTAACTTTCACTGGACATTTCGGTCACAATAATAAGGTTCAGATGTACAATTGTGTGTTCCAGGGTCCAGGGTGTGCGTGCCACGGATCACAGTCATCATTAACATTGTGATAAAGTTATGAAGGCCTTGTGAGCATGGTCATGTTCCTGATTCATTCTCATTTTTCCGTATCCATCACAAAGCTGCCTTGGCATTGTTTCGCACTCTAAAAGAAAAGGACACATACTGTGTCTGAAAAGTCTGACATTTGGTCAGCGACTGGCGACATACTAGGAGAACAGACCAAAAAACATTGAAGTATTTCTGAGCCAGGGTTGAACACTCAAGGACCTGAATCAAATACATATTTTTACATTTCAATGAGAAATATATTGACATTTATTTGTTTAGCATGCTTTAGATATTTGAAATTGTGCTTTGCAGATTCTTGGTAAGCTTATTTCCATTAAGGCTACATGATTTCCTGCTTCAGAATATACATGGGCACACAGAGCAGGCACACAACCCTGGTTTCATCTGAGATATTTAAAATGCAGCTGCCCAACAAGCTATTTAATATTTTGATTGAACAGGATTTTTGTGCTATTTTTATTTTTCACAACCTTGGACAAGTAAAGCCACAGCACGAGGGAGACTTGTCACCCCATACATGACCCATATCAATAGATCTTATTATTTCCTTCAATGAGAGACACAAGTGTGGACCGTGTGGGAAATCATATCAAATTACAGAGTCGTCTACAGACTAATAGCAGTGTATGTTCAGATATTGGTTCTATTACCATCATGGAATTGCAGATTGTGATCCCCTGTGAATTCAGTGTCGGCAGCTATTACTTCTTATTTGATTTGCATGTCAAATGAGTCAGGAGCCCCCCCCCCCACCCGCCCCCCCCTTTCATTTACCAGTCTATTACTGTAACAGCTATTCAGTAGAGTGACACACATCTACACTCCCTGCACTTGCACGTTCTCAGTCTTATTAAAACTCAGCTTTGTCTGATGAAAGATCGTCAGTAAACAGCTATTAGAGCCCCTCTGTTTTGTGCGAACATCTTTCACCAATATGAACACAGTGACACACAAAATGAGTGACTTTGTGACATTAAAGTGATGAACAAACCCACAGGATGAGAAAATGAAGGCGGCCATTGTGCCTTATTTATTTATTTATTTATTTATTTATTTTACATAGATATAAACCACAGCTATATGTGTGTGGTTAAGTTTATAGCTGTAAAAGTATGTAAATGCACAGCACTCTGTGGTTAGTCGTAGGCTGTGTGCCTGTTCTTGCAAACTAATTCACTGCTGCTTTTATATTGATGAAAGGAGTTCTCTGTAAGAATCAGTGATCTGGTACAAGATAGAGATAAAGTCATTTTCAAACTGGGAGTGGTGTCAGGCGGGGGGGTTTTCTTGTTTTTATTGTTTGTTTATTTATTCATTCATTTATTTTTTTAAGGAGGTTTTAAACACCGACCAGTGATTATGCTGTAAATTGTGAAGAGACAGCATGGGTGCAAACTGCCAAGAGGATAATTGCTTGTTGTTTCTGGGGTCAGAGAAGATTAATTATGAAACTCTTTCCAGTTCTAGTGAAGTAGAAAAAGTAGATGTCAAGTTTTCAATGAGGCTCTTTTTTGTCGCTTGTAACTTTCAGAATGTTGGGCAGGGAACCATCTGGAGAGAAATCATGTGGGGAGAAATGTCAAATATAATTCATGGCGGCATGTTGTGGGTGTGAGAGGAGCTCAGGGAGAGGAAGTTGATTTATCAAACTCCAAATGATGTGCTTCACCCCCCCCACCCCTCTTTTCCTACAAAATGACACAACAGTTTTGCTATGTGACTTGCTCTGACTGCCCTTGGGAAACTTAAAGGTTTTTTTATTTGAGGAGCGTGTCATAGATCAATCAAGTGGACTCATATTTGCAGAGCGGAACTTATATAAACTATGATCTTGTACCATTACTTTAACGCTGTCGAGGAAAATGATCCGCCAGTCCGTTTGTGTCAGCGCCTCGAGGAGCAGACCTTGAAGTCATTATTCAGCTTCAGTATTAAAAAGTCCCCTGAGTTGGGACACTATGTTACACAGATAGCCCCCATGCCACAGAGCTTATATAAGGCTCGTGTCAACCAAGAGATACACATGAGTGGTGCCTGCACAGCCAACAAGCTGCCAAAGGTTTTTACAGCCACTGCTTGGAGCCCTATTAAAATAACACTCGGAGTCCAGCCATAACTCACACCCCTGGAACATCTCCACATTGACCCATTGCAGCTTTGATTGGGCATTTCTGTCAAAAGGTCCAGCGTCACCACGGGGGAGTTTTACGAGGCACAGCCAGAAGCTGTGTTTATTTTATTACAGGCATTTCAAATAAAGAGAGGAAGAATAGGAAAACACACGCAATGTCATTAATTCCACCACATGGCCATGAAATGTTGTCCGGTGTGTCTGCTGCGGCTATTTCCACCTGGCGTGATGTTGAAGCTTTCTTTTATTGCTCAGCACTGCTTGTTTTATACAACCCATTTAATTCAGGAAAACTTTCTCACTCCGCTGGACCTCATTTTACCTCTGGCCACTGCAGAAACATCTGTACCATATGCTGTGCTGCGGAAAACAAAGGATGTTGAGTCTATTATTACAGCATCTATCTGTAGAATTTGAATGGTCTGCTATTATGCAGCATAACTGTATCTTCCATGAGCTAAACCATTCCACATCAATTAATAACCACAATACTGAGAAATTATAAAGATTGCATTCTCTGGTTGCAAGCAGATGTGCTGTTTTTCTTGTGAAAAGAAAAAGACAAGTTATGCAGATTTGGTGATTATGAAGTCTTGGCTTGAGGTTTTTATTCTGTTGCCCCTAGGTTTTAAATAAAGGTTTCCCCACCTGGCACCTAATGATGCAACGTGCCAGTCTGTCAGGTGCCTCCTTCTTGCATTCTGCCAGAAAGCAGCCGTGTCCTACGGGACCAAGTTGAAAGTACAAGGCAGTACATCTTGTTACATGCTTCTCATCTTCTTGGAAAAACTTCTATCTATCTATCTTTAAAAAGACACAGAGACTGCTTTAACATGCCTTAATCTCCTTACTCAAAAGGTCTCTCAAACTCTACAGAGCTGAGAAGTGACCACACCACTCCTGTTTCAACCTCTGTGCACTGACTCCGAGTCTCAGAATTGATTTCAAAATCTTAATGTTGATTTTTTTTTTTCCTTGTATGTCCCCTACCCATGCCACACATTACATCTGGTGTTTTAGTCCCATATTAGCCTTTACATAGCCTGAGACCTTTGGACAGAGGTCTTTTGTATGTTTGAGCGTTGCGGCTGAAAACCGGAGGTGACGGAGCATTTGCAGTCAGAGCCCAGAGGCTGTGGAACGAGCTGCCGGAGGAAAGCAGGTCAACAGAGTCAGACATTTTGAGGAGTACTTTATGAATAAAGATTATTATTGCTTCACGCTAGCTGTAGAATGGGAAAATGCATGAAATGTCTCCCGAGAGAAAACGCATAATATTTTTTTATGAGCATTGTTATAGATTAACTCCTCCAGCATACAGTATTTGCATAATTCCTGATCGCCTGTATTATACATGTGTGTTGCGTGAGGTAAATGCTGAGGCTCCGCATAGGTATGCTGTGAAGACAAAGTCCAGACAAATGTCACAAATTTGACTCATGCATGAGAAAGTGGTTTAATTAACATGCACCTGCAGTGCTGCGGCACACAGGATGAGCTGGTGTATCCGCTGGTTGAGGGTGGGTCTTATATCCTCGTATCTACAAAGACTTGATTCAGTTCCTGAGGAGGCGACACTCTCAAGGTTCCTCTCAGTGTCACTGCCTCTACAGAAGAGTTGTGGGTCTCTTTTTAAACTGACCAACCTTGAGCGTGCTAAGGTCCAATCTCTCAGTGGGACGGCTTCAGACCAAGGCTGCCAGTCAAATTGTGTGTTTATATATCAGCGTGCTCTGTTACCTTTCTTTTATACCAAATTCATTATTTCTATCACTCCTTTTTGTATCAGGTTCACAGACAGTGTTAACATCAGTTGTAAAATGCAGAAAAAATGCAGCATTTCACAGAGCTCAGTTTATACAAAAAGCCATCTTTGAAAACTATGAGGCATGATAAATGAATGTAGTGTCAGAAATGTTATCAGACGTCACCATTTCTGCGAAGAGGAGAGATTTATGCACACAGAGTTAGACAAGAAGCAGCAACAAAACCGATGCAATCTACAAAAACAACTCATACATTAATGTTGCTCTCAGTCTATCTGTCATATTTTGCCATCACTCCCAATATTAAGAGTCATCAACCATTTAAAACTTTGACTCACTGCTTGCTAAAGTGCCTTTTTTCTTCTTTGTCTTCCACCTAAGTGAAATCCAGTGAATAAATCCATCGTCTGGATTTTATGCCTTTATGCTGTGGAAAGCCCAGGTCCCTGGGGTTGTGCAGGTGAGGGCAAAGGCACGGACAGAAAGAGCGGAAATGCTTAGACTAAGTAAGAATAACAACTGGATTTTGTGGAAGATAGTGTGTTTCATAAATGCTGCGCAGATGGTTATGGACACTGTGTCTGTGTGAGAATAGGAACAATTAGTCTCTCATTTTAAATGATATTGTAAGTAAGCAAGTATATATGTGTCAATTGCACAGTACTGACTACTTGGAGTCTAAAACTAAGTAACAACAAAAACCAAATGACTTGAGCTTGACTTAAACTGCTAAAAAGGAGTGAATAGAATGGGAGTCAGTCAGTCTTCTAATCAGTCTATACTATTTTAAAATCTCTACAAAAAATTATTGAATTATTGAATTTGAGATTAATTTTAAACAGTTCAAAATAAATAAATGAGCTATTCCAAGTATTTATATTCCAATTACTTGAATTGTGTCCCATAATTGTAACAGATTACAGTTTCCAACATTTGGCTTTATTATTATAAAGCCATTCCATATTTAGTTATTGCCATGTCCTACAGGCGCCAAGAACCACTTCCTTACGGAGCGTAGTGGCAAAAATACAGTAAGACATTACAATCCTGGCAGTTGTATTAAAGTCCATTAGGCAGATTTATTGTTCTCTGTAAGAATGCTTATTTGAACCAAACATCCATTTCACATTTCCAATGAGTCATGCTCGATTAAATTCAATGTGGTGAAGATGGAAGAGAGTATTATTAAGCTGTGCGGGTATATGAATTAATTAAAGTCTTACTCTTTAATTCGTTATAAATGTCAAGCTCTGTGTATGGCAGGATATTGAAATCAATCATGCTTTAATATATGGGGGATCCTCCTCCCGTGACAGGGATCAACATGTCTGCGTCACATGTGGGTGTGGGAGGTCTGAAGACTCTCTGTCCTATGAGCCGCAGCTGTTATTCCATGTGCTCGACTCCAGACCAAGAAGCGTGGGAACGCGGCTCCTAAGAACAGTGAATCACAACCGTAAAACTGAATTTGTTGTGGCTACTTAACACCCTGTTGTCACTGTTGACAGGGATATATTTCTTTTAAGCGTTCTGTCACATTTAACACAGAATTCATTGGTACGTAAGTGGCATCTAATGCATGCTGTTATATGAACCTTTGTGGCACCTCAGAGTTTATATGCAAATCCTCTAGGGTAAACAAAGTCATGAATTCTCCAACAAACCTTTTTGTAATCTATTCTTATGAGCATAACATTAAATTACAGTCTCCTTGTACTCATGTAGATTATTGCATTTGAAAGAAAGGGTTGCTTTGAAATTTTAACAGCGTGAAAAAACCCAATATAATCAAATGTATGAGCACAACATGAGGCTAGTCATGAGCTACTGTATATGTTAAGTATATCATGCACCACACTGTAGAGATTGAATGAGTTAGCTTAGTATGACACAGTCATACTAAACTTAAATTAAACTTCTTAATTATGTTGCATAAGAAAGATGGATGGGTTCTTTTTGTTTACTCATTTGCATTAGCTCACCATAGGGTACATACAACACTTGGATGAGAAGAGTGGGACTGCACGCACTGCTGCTATCTAACTACACTGTCTTTAAATCTCAGTCTGCTTCTGGTCAAATCATTATCACTAGGTCCAGTTGCAGAGTTGCAGCTAGTAATCATAAACCAATTTATATTTTAATGAGGAGAACAGGAGATGCAAGTGTTGAATGGGCTGTGCTCAGCGATGCCAAGCAGAGCAGAGGCAAGGAGGGAAGTTTTGAGTCCCATTAAAGGACCTTGGAAACCAGCTGACTATGATTTGTGGTAATTGGCAAGGTGTTCTGCTTGAGTGCACTTATGCAGCCAATTCAGTCACACTGTATGGCTTTGATTCAAACAGCAGCAAAAAGCATAATTATGTTTATTACTTTTCCACACACAAAGTCTGTGCAATCGATCCCAATTGGACGGCTTCAGACTCTCACGCGATATGACACGCGGTGATAGGAACACCTAATTATTTCCGCTGACTGATCTGAGGCCTGGCAGCATTCACACAATGAGTTGCGGTTCTGTCCGTTCCAGTCGATATCGTTGGCTCACATGCACAAAACAATACAGTGGTAGAACTGGGAGACTGGTATGTAGAAATCATGATCCGCCATAAAATGTGCCACACTGTGACCGAAGAACTTGGCGCTTCAGCCACGGTGCCATCGGCACCCATGAGTGATGCAAGAGAAAGGTGGGAGAACATGATACCACATAAAGCTGCTAATGAGGATTTGGCTTTGTAACTGTTGTCTCAGATTTAAAGTGGAAGGGGAGAAGGAGGAGGTCGGCTAACAGAGATCCTCTTAGAGTATTAGCTATTTCTTGGACAGGCCATCAGGCCACCGCAGTACACACACACACCATTCTCACACACACCTCTGCTCGATTGAGAGTTTCCAGTCGACCTGATTGTACATGTTTTGAACTGGGGAAGGAGCCAAGTGGAAACTCTACACAGAAAGGTTCTCATTCTGACAGGATCACATCTACTAATTATTATCTAAGCAGCATTTGATGTTGCTGGGCTTTTTGAATGCAAAAAATGTATTTGTATTTTTGCATCAGGTCTGCATGGATCCCCTCTGTTTTGCATCTATTGGCCATAAGTGACCTATATGGATCAGGTTGAACTGTTCATCTGCAAGTATGGGTGTCAAATAAAGTAAAAAGAACAATAATATCAACAATATACAGCCAGCCAATAACCATAGCTTCAGATTCTCTGAGTATTTGAGTAACCTTCAAATTATTTTTTAGATGCTGTTTGATTACTCAGCTGGCAGATCAGCCGTTGTCTAGGTGAGAGAATTGTGTATTCAACATGAGCAGAGGTCTAATCAGCCCCGAGTAGCTGAAAACACACGTGTTCAGGTTAGACCTTCATTTTCCAGCAGGTGCTACAAGATGTTTCCCTATAGGCTTTTAAACTGCAGTAACAATCATGAGTCCAATACACTGACACAACAAAAGAGACCAGCAGATTAAACAGGTGTGTGTGTGTGTGTGTGTGTGTGTGTATTGCACCTGCAAGTTCATCATATCTTAAAGGTTATTAAACGTATCCGCTTTCTCCCTCATCCAATTTTACCACTTGCAAGCTAAGCTCAGAGAGCCAAACTATTTGTTGGGCATAAATTGCCCTTCTGTTGGTTTTAATTGTTTAATGCTACGCTGCCTTCAGTGCTGTGAGGATATCAGAATTAGTTGCAATGAATTAGCAGTGATTATTGGAATTAGTAGGTGTTAAATATGTAAATAATGAGAAACTGGGAGAGTCAAATGTATGTGACCTATAGATGGCTGCGATGGGACACGAGTAGGCAGAGAGAGTGTGAAACTTTAGAAACAGATCATAAAAGTTAGGGAGCTTATATTCTAAGTATTAGTCATATATTGAACAAAATGGGACTCTAAATCTTCTTCTACTTCTATTTTTTTGACATAGTCATTTAAAATGCAAATTGTAAGATCCACGGGTTGAGCATTTCCCTCTATCCACAGAGCTGCTCATGTAGCTCTGAACCAGGGTGTCAGTGCCACAGTCACTTAAACTCATTGACAGAGCTACAGCTCTTTTGAACAACACTGGAAGAATCCTCCCCAAATAAAAGTAAGCGTGCCAATATTTTCCAAAAGGTTAACAGTGTCAAAGAGCTGAAGGATCGATGACAACTGCCTTGCAACAGCCTTGATACTTTTACCTTGTTAAACATTTTGTCATCAAAATTAATTCTATAAATAACCCTCAGGATGCAGATTTTTCCACTCCAGTAATTGAGGAGCGCAAGCACATTAAACCTGGCTACATCACTATAGGCTATTATGGTAATTTCTACTGTGGCACACAAGTGGGAATTTGCTGCATGGCATTTTCAATTTGATGGACACCTTTATTCCAATTGCAGTAAAATCACATCAGAGTAACATTAATGCATAATATTGGCAACTCCAGTTTGCATTTCAATTAAATCCAGTGGTCGAAAGGACACCTAATATCACGCCATCTGAACTGTCAGCCCCACCTGCACAGACAAGGCAAACATTAATAAGTATTTGTGAATAGTATTTGAGTCACAACTGATCTGTTGTATGTAAGACAGGGACATACATCACTGTAATGCTAATATCTATCACATTAAATGTTTAAGACAAACATCATTTACTGTTTAATTTCAGAAGATAAATTGGCTGCTTTGTTCCATCAGCAATTACCGAGATAATTATGTTTGGATTTTGCAGACAAGTTATGATTTACGAAGTGAGAGCAAGGTCAATCAAGGTCGCTTCACTTCTCATGCATACTGTAAGATATTTGTAGAATTCTGACCATGTTAATTATTAACAATTTGCCATGGTTTTGATAGAGTCAGAGAGTTCTTCTCTGCTCCAGTATACAGCCCTATGAGATATAATCTCGCCATTATGTAATTAGCCTCTCAATGTAGAATAGCCTTAGCTCTACTTTGAGTCTCTCCTGGATATGAGCTCATCTCCCTCATCTCTACTGCTGAGCCCCACTACCCTGTGAAGAAAACTCATTCCAGCTGTTGTATGAGTTTTGTGTCTCCACTCCAGCAGACCAAAATATTTAACACCCCCCAAGAGCTTGCTAAGGTGGAGATTGTTGGCTGGCCTTCTCTACAGGGAAAGTGTCAGGAGATAACATGGTGCAAACTAGTTAATGCTGAAGTAGAATGAATCCTAGCAACTGTTCTGTAATCTTGGCAGATCAGCTTGTAATGGTCTTTTTTATTTGACATTTGACATCAAAATCACACCGGTAACACGGTGGTTAGAAACACATACAGCAGGTTATTAACAGCAACTCTAATGAGCAGCAGCACCCTAGGTATTTTCCCAGCAGAGCTGCTTTAATAGCATTAGACAATGTTCTTGCCTGAAAACATTCCTGATATAGTTTTTACCCTTCAGTTTTGCATTTGCCCTCACTTTATACCCTTTCCGAAAAAAATTAAATGATAGTTCTGTTTTAAAGGTGCTAATAGAAGAGGTAAATTACAGAAACATTCACTGTGATCTGCATAATTTTTAAGGGAAGGATATGTATGTGGAAGAGGTTTATAGTGCAGCCACTGTTCGTGATTTTCATAATTTAAACAGGCCAAGACATATTAAATGTAGATTAATTGCCAAGGTGAACACTTAATTCAATAAAATATAATTTCCCTAATGTTTTATTTAATACCACTGTATAATTAATTAAATCACCAGCAATTTATTATGAAACAGCAACACAGGCTGTCGGGACTAAATAGGATAATGACATGAAAGCTGAAGCCATAACAAAGGACCAGTTTCACTCCTTTGTCATTGGACCGATAGCCATCAATCTGCCATCTCTTCAGATTTCCATGGACTAGAGTAAGAAATCTGGCAAAGGTAATTGACCTCTCAGCCATTTGTATCTTCTCACAACTCACCTGATAATCTCATCGCCCACTCACCGTTCCCACATTGATCTTGGTCTCTGTTGCCGTGGGCAAGACCTGGAAGCTGAGATGTTGCAGTCATGGCAGAGGAAGCTGAGGCCCAAGAGCAGAACTCACTGAGGCCCGGGGGCTGATAGCTGTGGGCAAGAGCAGAGAGACACAGGCTGATAGAAGAAAAACCACAGGGCACAGGTCGTGCATTAATTAGTAAGTGGGAGGGTGGGGAGAAATAGCTTCTAAGAAAGGAAAAAAGTCTGCAGGGATCGTCAACAGATTGTCTTGAATGGGCTCCGGAGATTTCTCTGTTTCATGGAGATTGAGGTTAAGCTGCTGCTGGGCTCTGCTGTGACCAGCTGCCTGACAGTCAGAGCTCTATTCACAGGCTGTGTCATGTGAGCAGTGTTTGCACTTCACTTGTACATCTTGACTTTCTAAAGACATGTATGCATGCATTTCCAGACTCACTCGCATGACAGAAGTGCTAGAAGTGCAGACAGAGCTCCAAATCAAACTGTAATAGGATATTGAAAGAAGCCATTATGTTTGTTTTAAGGTTTTTGCTCTCATATTATCTTTCTAGGAGAAAAGGAAAGGTGGTTTGTTTTTGGTCGAAACACAAAAACAGACACTGTTTTTCCTCTTCATACTTTCAACCACATTTAACCTTTTACAACTCTTTTTTATGAGCAAAATAAAAATAATTGCCTCCATTATAAACCACTAGTGGTTATAGTTATTCTCTTTAATTTCCTGTTCGTACCTTTATGTTTCAAGCATAACTTGATTTTATTTTTTTGATTGTATGTTTTTATTGCATGCTTTTAGTGATTTGTGATCTCATAGTTTTTTATTTATCTTTTCAAATTGTTTTCAAAGAAGCACTTTGTGAATTTGATTTACGCAAAGGGTGCTAAACTTAATAGATGTATTATAAATAGAAGCAGTAGTAGCAGTAGAAGCTATCTGCTTTTGATTAAATAAAGACAATGGTATGTGAAATGTTGCTAACTTGATTGTCTTTTCTCTTTTTTTCTCTTTTTTCTCTGCCTGGTCGTTCTGTCACCTGTTTGTGCTGGCAGGTAAGCACAATCTCTGCTCATATATTGTTTTGAACTAAATGTGCATGTGTTTAAATCAGCAATGCTGGTCCCTTAAAAGCACAAAAATATACTGAAAGATGTGTATTTCTTAAGATTGACAGCCAGTTGAGGACAAAGATGTGTGAAATGAAGAAGTGAAATGTTTGAAATGTTTACACACAGTCATCAAGGCCTTGGGAGCACATGCAGTAGCCCCTCAATGTTTACTCCTGGCCAGGAGTAAAGTAATGCAGTAATAGTGAGGTTCAGCCTCACACAAGAGCCCTATGATTTGGGCGCTTGTAGGCAGTTGTCACTGGCAAACCGGAAAACAAAAATGAGCTTAAAATTGATTTCTATTGAAATATAAAGCAGATTTAGAGTTCCACAAGGTTGCTTGTTCACAGAGAAAGCGCATAATAGATATGCAAAGTACATCCCTGTGCACAGTGCAGCATGGCAGAAAACATTTCAGCAGAGCTTGCATACTTGCATTTGTTTGAAGATATCAAGGCTATTGTTTTTCCCCTGGAGGAATTTGGCTTGCTGGAGGAGGACATTTTTGTGAATTGTTTTCTATTTTGAGGTGGTTGCACAAGACGTGTAATGAATCTGTTTATGAGCAGCTACATGAAACTAACCTCAGAAAATGGTGGTAGGAATTTAGAAACTGCTTAGAAATTGCTGGCTGAGGTCCCTTTATGAGATGCAAGTCATTTACTCTCATCAGATCAAACCAGAGCAGAGTGTGTCAAAATCCTTTGCAGGGTTAAAACTCTGAGGTGACAGTGATCATGGACAACATTTATATATATTTATTTGTTTATTTATTTATTATTTATATTGCCCTCCTTGTGTCCAGTATTCCGTCAATATATCCCACTCGCCTGAACATGATGAGTAAAAATCCTTGGGGGTGGTCTTTAATATGACAGAAATGTTCATTTAGACTGAAGGATGAACTGATTAGATTTTGTGGTCAAAGTTCACACTGCCTACACTGGGTGGATTTCCTGGCCCTCATATGCTAATTATAACAACATTTCATACAAATGTCTGACATATGACAAAATCCTGCGATGAAGGCAAGACATTTAATATCAGAGGGGTCAAAGGGCAGTTTGATGGTGACACTCTGGTTTTTTTGGCTGTTGATTTAGATTCAATGAGAGCAATCTTCAGATACATGTGATGAAGAAGCCAAACACAGGCCTGAACCACTCCTTCACAGGGTCGATTGAGCTGAGACCGACTGACCACTGCTACAAATCCCTAGCTGTAGGAATATTTGTTTGCTCAATGTCGAGTTTCACATTCACCACATGAAAGCCATGTCTCTTTTCTCAAAAGATATTCAGAGCCATTTCTCTTCTGCCTTTTTGTTCAAAATAAGAGCTAGAATGGTTGAATGTAGAATAACATAAAAGCTGCAACATTGATTCCATCAGAAAAGCCTCCGATGGTACTCTACCATCCAGTTCTTAGTGTAGGAATATTACAGTTCATCTGCTGTAGCGCTCTGGCACCCTTTCATTCTCATCTGGCAACTACATATATAAACTTAGTAAATGTGTTGTCTGCCACTGCCATGAACAAACATCAGCACATTCTTTGCTAAACATTGTAGTTTTTCATCCTATTCCTGAACTAAGTGTATGTTTGAGCAACAATAAGAGGAGGATTACTGTTATTATTACAGTTACTGTGGAAGAACAAGGTGTGTACACCTTGAATCGGGAACATCAGACTACTGCCTCTCTGACATATGCCTTCATTTACTTGCACACCTGAAGAAAGGCAGGAACATACAGAACAGATACACCTGGTTTTCAGCTTCCTTTTAAAACTTGATATTTGCATATGCACAAGGACATTATGATGCTTTGCACTTGCTGTACGTCTTCAGAATAGACATGTTATTTATCAAGCCCAAGATAAAAGTGAGCCTTTATTGTACTGACATTAAACCTGGACATGGAGTGATAAAGCCAGCCCTCATGTCCCTTTGGTTACCAATGATGAAAGCTGGCTTTGATATTAGTGCAATGGGAGATGGAATGATACCTCCAGAGGGTGCCACATGCTCCTCCAGCTCCTCATCATGTGCACTGTATTTGCACATACATCATGTCATCATATCCAATCATTTCTGACCTCAGCAAAAGTTGTCAACAGCAAAGTGAGAAAGCTGACTTTTCCTTAAACAGACAAATGTGTACAAATGTTCATTGTTTCAGAAATCTGCAGAATAAGATAACACACATAGCTGCCATTGTCAGATCTGTGCACACACTTTCATGAGAATGAATAACTTGTCATTTAGCCGTCTGGAGCACAGGTAATGGATTTGCCCTCAGAAATGGCACAAGTTTGTGCTGATTGAAGGTTTTATTTAAGTAGTTGCTTTTTGGTTGTTAGGAGTGTCTGGCACTGCGCTCCTGTGTTGTGATAGTAAGTTCATATAAATTTGTTTACTTCCTGTAGGCTGAGTTTTGTTTCTGTTTAGAGCTGTTTTGTTTGATCTCTTTGGATTTCTTCTGGCTCATACATATTTTTGGTCACACGGATATCACGCAGCACCTCTTAGTTTGTCATGTTTGCCTACCAGCACTTCCTGCATCCCTCTAGTCAGGCTCTCCCACACTTTGTCTTACACATTACAGCCCATGATTCAGCATGTGATGGTGTAATTTGCACACCATCGTGCTTCTGAGCATGAAAGCACAGCTCCAGCAGCCTCCTGTTTTATTTTTGCTGCATGATTGTGTTAAGATCAGACGATAATCAAGAACCCAGCAGGGACATTTCCTCCTATCTGTGTCCAGTCACAGCAGCATTCGTTTGAGTCCCACCCCCCCCCCCCCCTTCATGTCCGCCCACCCCGAGCTTGTTTAATACATTCGTTGCAGTGTCTTTGATTTTAACAGAGCAGCGACATGACAAATCTGCTGCCAGTGTATTGTTGGAATGACCCCCGTCAAATGAGAGCAATCCGGCCTGTTTGTCGCTGCTCTGCTGAGACTGTCCTGTATCCTCTCCCAGAGCAGAGTATTAACTGAACCCACTAGCTTGAATGTGTCCCAACAAAACAGGGGTGTCAAACTCGTTTCAATCACAAGCAACATCTGTGTTGTGGTTGCCCTCAAAGAGCCGGACTGTGATCGGAATGTAAATACTCTAAATATTATAAGTAATCATATTAATCAAAATGAGTTTCTGCATTTAGTCATTATTTACAGGATTGTACAAATATTGTGTAAGAGCTTACCAATATTGGTAGGAAAACATTAGATATACACATACATCACACACCAGCCTATTCAGTCAATTTTGCCATTCATAAAAAAAGGAAGGACCTTTAAATTAATAAATGACTGGATAGTGTAAACACACTGCCATTCAAGCCATGATTTGCCAACTTTCTCAACTCATTAGTTTTTTGCTTAGTAAGTAATACAGTCTGTGAAGAGTGATTGTGTTTCTTTGCAGGCACTGCTTGAAATTTCTGGGAAATTTTTCAGGGAGCAACAGCTACAACATAATATGAAACAACAATAAATAAAAAGACATTAAAATTAATTTTCAGTGTAAACCTTTATACTAACCTTTTATCTAAACCTTTGTCTAAACGATTAACCAATGAGCAAAAATTGGGCATTCTACATGGACTGGGGATTTATAGCCAAAACAACAAACAGAGGCCACAACTTTGAATTCTCTGTGTGTTTGCAATAATGTCTGTCATATTTAATATCCATACATCGACAGATCAGTCTCAGATATATATCCAGTCAGAATAATAACAATATACTGTAGTCCATTTCCTAACCTGTTTGGCTTGTTGGTCGAGCAGTAGTCTTTCCATGACCAAAGCAAGGTATTTCAACAGCATATCTGCATTGTACCCTTTCGAAGGTCTTGTTTTGACTGTCTATTTTGATGTTTGCTGCTCATTGGAAAGTAGATTCTTGTAAAGTAAGTGGAGTTCAGTAAGTGGAGCAGTTGCCTTATATACAGGCAGTGACAGCTTTAATATCTGCTTGAGTTTCATATGCTGCAGAGGCAACACAGTGACTTGGTGGTTAGCACTGTCACCTCACTGTAAGGATTGCAGATATTGGACGAGGGGCCTTTCTGTGCCATATTCTCCCCATGCCTGTGTGGGTTTTGACCGGGCACTCCACTTTGCACTCACGCTGCCAAGCATGATGTCAGTGGTCATGAATTTGACATGCATTGCAAAACAAAAGCCTTTTGATTTCTCACAGGCCACATGAAATGACATGATGGACCCTGAGTTTGACATGTCTGCTGAAACTGGCCTCACAGTCAGTAGAGAGTCATCAGGGTCAGCCTCCCACGGCTTGGAGGCTGAATATAATCCTGCTCTTACCCATCCCACCTCATTGATGAACCAAGCTTATCGAATGATTCAGTCACAGTGGTCTGTGTGTGTGTGTGTGTGTGTGTGTGTGTGTGTGTATATGTGAGAGAGAGAGAGAAAGAGAGAGAGAGAGAGAGAGAGAGAGAGAGAGAGAGAGAGAGAGAGAGAGAGAGAGAGAGACAAACACACACATCCATTTTTGGCCTGTACAGACCGCTGACATAAAACTGAATGAAAGTGGCTTTTTGTGTTAGGGGATCGATAGCTGGTGACAGAAGTGATTTCATAAGGTTTTTTAATGAAAGATAATCTTTAGCATTGATTTATATGCAGTTAACAGGACTCCTGGTCCTGGTGGAAGGATTTGATGAGGGCACATAATAAGATATAGCATTAAACTTTAATATACCACAGTATTAGCTTTTGTGTATTAACAAGTTGGCAAGTGTTGTGAAGTCACACAGCCTTGACATTTAAGATCAGTCGACACAGGACTTAGGATCTATTGACAAAAAGATTCACAGCTTTGAGATTGATTGATGATAAGTCATGTCACACCATGGACAATAACATCATGAAGGAGATGTAGTAATATTAATTGTTATAAAATTTAGAATAACATCATTTACAACATTTTACCTCATAGCTGTATTTTTATACCCAAACAACACAGTAAGTTTTCTGTCTCAGCCACTACCATAACGAAACAGAATAAGCATCAAATTGCAACAAAAATAGACTGGAAATAATGAAACTAAATAAACACTGAAGGATTATAACATTAAAGGCTGATTTTTCCCTCTGATGTTTGCTTCTCTTGCTCTGAGAGGCACCTGATTCAGCATCACATTGATCCAAGATTCACAAAGAACCCTTTGAACCATACCACAAGGTTGTTTGTTTGTAATATTTTTCCTGTGAGGAATAAATAAATGTCATAAGTATTTGCAATATATATATATATATATATATATATATATATATATATATATATATATATATATAAATGTTTGACTTTAGTTCCCTGAAACATGGATGAAAGAGCATTTTCACAGGTCATTCCTCTCTGCTCGAGGCAACCACACACACACACACCACATACTTCTCAGCTGACATTTGACCATTGTCATTGTGGAACAATATCCCAGTACAATTCATGCTGCCTGTGCAATATTTATCAATATAATTCAGTTTACATTTACAGTGCACTTCAGCTTTTACATATTTCATCATTTCTATGCTTTAGTCACTCAGAATAAATGTTGTCTATCCATTATATCTAACTGGTGCCGCAGGAGTCTGATGAAGCCATATACGAGGTGAAGGCAGAGGATACACCCTGGTCTGGTCACCAGTTCATCACAGGACACATGGTCCATTGACCCACACACATACTGTACAACTAGGAGCAATTTAGGGTTTCCAGTTGATCTGAACAAGCATGTTTTTGCACTGTGGGCAAAACCAGAGTGCCCAAAGTCCACTGGTCTGACCTGGATTGGTAATGGTTATTATTCCCCCACTTTCAGTTTAATAAAGTCTAATTTTCCTGAAATTATCATAACTAGCGTTATCTGTCCCCCTGTTGGCTTCTGCTGTTGTGCCTCAGACCCGATCACATCAAACTAAATCCAAAGCCCAACCTCATAAGGCAACACAAGCCAGGGTTCAGCTGTTTCAAAAGTCTATTTATGGTTTCTGGATGCAGAGCAACATTTTCCGGCAGATACATCAGCCACTGCTTGTATAACAATCTTATGATCATTGGCTGAGTGACTCGTTAAACTTTTGTTCTTTTTCCCAAAGGTTGTTGCACCAACAGTGCTTTTTATTATTCATCCGGCCCTTTGGCAGACCCTTCCACAAATCTCAGAAATTCAGATACTTCTTCGTCCTCATAATTATTTGTTTATAGCCTTGTAGCATTGATTATTCCTCCTGCTTGGCTCTGTCCTCCTACAATGATCAAATAGCTTGAGGACAGACAACCACACAGGCTTGATTCACCAACCCACTGGCCCATCTGATTATATCCACAAACCCAGGCTAGAGGCAGCGCACAGCAGCCTGATTACTACCTGCGCGTGGGCCACTACCGCACAATATGGATGGCTCTGTTGACTTTGAAGCCACAGAAAATACCAAGCCTTTTATCCTTTTTTAATAACATCCTGCTTCCATCAAATATTTGTGTTCGTGGATATAGCTCGTTAAATGGGGTTCCCAGGCCTTTAGTCTCATTAAAAACAGAAGTCAAGCTTCCTTCCATTAAGGAATGTTATCTTGTCTCAGCCAGATGCTTGAATGTGACTTAGCACTTATTTAAAAACGAGAGGAAAAAAATATTCAATTAATTAGCTGTTTTCCCCCCTCATCTTCAGTTACTGTGATAATGGTATTAGTTCCAGAATGTGTGTTGTTGGCTTTGATTAATGCCTTGAGCAGTTGGAAGCAGAGAAAGACTCACATGGAGCAACGTTTGAGACCTTTAAGATGCTCCTGGTTTGAGCTCATTCTTACGCCCGATGACTGCTTCTCACAGCTACTGTGTCACATCAAAGGCTGATGGCTCTCAAGAGAGAAATCCACTACTGCGTTGGAGGAGCAGCACAAGGCAAAAAAGGCTTGTCAGTTTTTTTCTGATTTTGAAACACAAACCTGTGTCTGCGGGTTGCAACCTGAGAATCAAAACATTCGTTTTCGAAATGTTTGCCCATATCCATTACATTTTAAAAACACCCCAATCCTCTTAAGGTATTATGTTCACTAATATATTGCATTATAGTCATAAATCCCGGACAGCAGTCGGTCTTCAAACAATCAATGCAGTGACTCGCACAAGGACTTTGAATGACAACTGGAACCGCAGAAATCCAGCACAATCTACTAGCTGTAATAAGATGACAGCGGTTTTGATGTTAAAGCAGCATGATCTGTGTTGGATTCAGAGCACACTGTCCTTGTTTTTATCCATTTAAATGTTTGCTGCTTTATTCATGACAGTTTGTGGTGTGCATCAGACAATATTCAACATTCTTTACGTCGAGTGGGTTAAAAAAATGGATATATATATATATATATATATATATCTTTGAAACAAACCAAAAAATAAAGAGAATTTTTCATCAGTCAATATTTCATCAGCATTTCACCCATGTCACACAGTCAAACAGGCATAGCGAAGCAGTCTGTCAGAGACGTCAACAAAAACATTTTTCTAACATTTATAAAACATTACAGCGGCTGCTGAATAGTTTAAAGCTAATTATTTAAACTAATCACAACAATAACAATTGATTTTCATCATTATTATTTTTCATTTACATTTATTTATTTACATTTATTTTTACATTTATCATGTGGAAGCATTTAAGAGATTTTTGTTTTGAAGGGTGTGCTTTAGTTTTCCAAATGTTTTAAGCAGTTTACAAAACAAATGGCAGCTTTAAATACCCTGTCTGGAAAAAATGAAAACACCACCGGAGTGATCGATTTTATGTAGATTGGTTGATCAAGGCTGTTTGTTGTTTTGTTCAAACGAAACTGGACTCCAGGATGCCAAAAGTTACTCATTTTATATCAAAGTAAGTGTCAGTTTCAAGTTCAGCTTCACAAAGATGGAGAAAGTAAACAAACCTCTTTTTTCTTCTTTCTTTCTTTCTTTCTTTCTTTTTTTTTTTTTTTTTTTTAACCAGAGCTGTGGCTAACATCATTTCACAAAGCTTGTCTAAAGCTTTAGCAGGCAGGAGGGGGTAAGTTCTAAGACTGGAGGCCCATCACAGCACCCAGCATGGCAAGGTCACCTCCTTACTGGCCTGTATCGAATGCCAGTTGACAAGAGAAAAACATGCCCTTCCTTCTCAGACACTTAAAAGAGCATCCATTCAAGGATTTAGTTGGCTGCAGCTCTTTTTTCATGACGCAATGCTGAGTAAATACTTTTGCACCCAAGAAAACTTTTCCCCCATAGCACTGAAACATTTCTGTAGCCTGCTGTCTGGCCTGCCCTGTTTTAATGAATATTCATTAGGGTGGGAGTTGAGTGATGCTAATAGGACATATGAATAATTAATGGATTAATAATGCTGATGCAAGACAATGTGATGAATTAACAGAAGATGGCATATAAAACTCATAGCTGAAGGACTACAGGACAATGCAAGCCCATGGATGATCACTCAAACACTCTTCTCTCTCATGGCAGCAATAAAATAATTCCTACCCAGCTCTATGGTTTTGCATGAGTCAGAATTAATTAAATGCAAAACCTTTAGAGCACCTTTATTGAAATGTTGCAGTACAGTACCTCTGAAATGTGAGGTCCACCTTATCCTCATACACCCCACAATGGATCAGTGGAGGGAATGTAATTGTGTGGAAGACAGCGACAGTGACATTTCCAGGTGGCTTCACTGATCGAGGAGAGACAGCGAGGCAAAAGGATTTAAAAACTTATTAGAATCGCTCTGATTTATATGCAAAGCAAAGCTTTAAGAAGTCCCAAAAAGGCCACAGTTGTTGCCTAAAATTCTGTCGATTGGTTCCCATTTTTCTTCTCAGACGCCTCCACTTGACAGTGATAGTTTATCTTGGGAGTTAATCTCCCATTGTTTCCCGCCGCACTGACTCCACTGTGTTAGCTGCAGTAGGCTTGTTCCAAGCCACCAAAGTGCCAGAGAGCCGCAATGGCGACTTTTTGCAACATTAACTATTTATTGGAATTCTGTGCTGCACCTTCAAAATCCCCCTCCATGCCATCCATTATCCGTGAGGAAGAACAATGCATGGATGTGAACACAAATTCCAGGAGAGGATGAATTTGAGTCCATTTTTCTAACCTGGCAATTCATTTGTCATCCTCACAGCCTGAGGAGCGGCTGCTACCTCCCAGGTCTCTGATTAAACAGGAGAGAATTAATAACAGGTGTCTGAGGACAGGGAGGCTCTGCCTATTGGAGAAAAAAAAGAGGTTCTTTGAGAGGAAAAGGCCAAGCAATAAGAGACAATCAGCAATTAGGGAAAAGGGAGAAGAGGAACCTGCAGCCACAGTGTATCTGTTGTGTCACATCGGCCCTATGTGATAGTTTGTGGGTCTCTTAGAGAAATATATTGTGACCACAGTGACGTGCAGGAAATTGCTTGACATTGTTAGGAGGTTGCATTTAAAGAATACAGTCAGTTATACAGTCACAGTAATTGATCACTCACTGCAAAAGAATAGTACCCAGGGCCGACTGAATGTCTTTCACAATAAATCTGCATCAGCTCCATGATTTATGGCCGAACATAACGTGCCCTTTAAATGCATCCGAGATGGGGAGGAAAAAGCCTGAATGCTCAAGGTGCTCGCTGGAAGCCAAGGTAACAAATTCAGGAGAATCTTTGATTACCTCTAATGTGGTTATAGGTAATGGTGACCTGTCTCTAAGGAGCCAAGCCAGAGCTAAATTATATTTCAAATCCATTAAACCTTACCTCAGATCCATGATTTGCTTCCAGCAAGCAGCTACCCAGGGCAGCGGGTAATTGAATTTCAAACCTGAAGCCAGGAAGCAGATAGGCCCCTGAGCTAAGTCCTCTGCATGAGGTTGAATACTGTTATGCATAAAGTCATGATTTATTTGTGCCTATCAAATCTTGTAATGGGCTGCTCTCTGCCATGTAGAAGAATAACCCCATTTGTTGAAACAACACTTCTGTGGAAAAAAATTAGATTGCTATGACCAGCAGACAAAAGCAGTTATTAAATTTTGGGCATTTAACCTGACTCCAGCTGCAAAGGAAACTTTAGGGGATGAGGGGACATGCTTAATTATGCTGATGTGAAAATCGGAACAGGCAGTGTTATGCTTGCTTTGATAGATCTGGTTCATTTGTGCTTTCTGCTACACAGGTTAGGACCATCTGGCCCTGAGGCTGCTCACTTCATACACTTTTTGATTGTAGTCATCGGAGCCATTACATCCTGTCATTATGCAGCACAATGTAAAACGACCTCAGATCAGTTATTTGGAGGAGGTGATGGAACAAAAACAAAACGTCAGATACAAAATGAGAAAGACCTTATATCCAGGGGTAGTCGAAATAGAAAACCTCCTTCATAGGCAGCTTTAATTCAGTCCGGTGACAGGCAGACAGAGCTGTAACCTTGATGTGTCTAATTGCTTACAGTGGGCTGAACTCGCACAGAGACTCTGGGCTGTTAATAGGAGGATCATGCACTCTGGGGAAAGTATTGGCTCCACTTTCTCTTTGCTGTCATCCCCGGTATTTCAAGACATCCCTCACAGTGCAGTCGAGACAGACGATTCCAGACTCGATAGTGAATCAATCATTAGACCAATTTACCAATTAGGCTCATTGTACTCTATAAATAAACACATAACAGCCCCTCCGCGCTCTGCCCCTTTCAGATAATGTCTCAACATCCAGTCTAGCAGTCTGGGAACACACAGCATGTCACGTTGTTAAGTTTTCACCGTCTACGTTCATCAGCAAACTGTGATTCACACATACGTACGCTTCCTGCATACACACCTTCACTTAGTGAGCTTTACTACAGTGTGCAGCCTGTGTCAAATAACTGCTCAACAACTGCCCATATAAAGAATTAATCGAGTGTACAGCATCATTAATAATGCAAGAATACCCAAGGGCTTTTTTTTTTCATCATCTCAGCAAATTACAACATCGTACAAAAATATCCTGCTCCAAACACATGTATGGCCACTGGAATGAACGAGGCAACTCACCCAGGTGACATCTAAAGCGGTCTGAAACACCAGAGTTAAGATTTCAAGATGTGGTGTATAATTCATAGTGGAGAGAGAGAGGCTTTGTAATGATACAACCACTCTTGGCACTATCACCTCCCCTGGCAGGCCGTCTCCTGCTATCAGCCTCAATGCTGGAGCTGCCACCGCTGCCACTGCCGCTGCCGCTGCTGGTGCACAGTCTGCCAGAGCTCCAGCATGCTCTACCCACCTGTCACCATGCAGAGAAAAACATTTCATTCACACCAAAGATACATGTCACTAGCTCTCACTGAGAACCACAAGTGTTTACAATAACTGTCAAATCACTGGGTTTGGGGGTAAAATATCTGCAGCTTCTTCTAATACCGGTATCTGTCTCTGAAAGCACGAGCACGCAGCAGATGTCAGAGCCAAGATCACTTCATTTAGACGGTACAGTGAAGTCTGCTCCTGGTATTTAGGTACAAGGGGGGGGGCTCACGAATAAAGCCCATTACATACTGACCTACTTGATGTGAGGATGAAAGCAGCGAGCGAGGGGAAAAAAGATGGCAAACTGTTGTGGAAGTTCACCCTCAGGTTAGACTAGGACTACGGAGATAACCATGTACAACATATACACTATGCATCACAAGGTGGAAGCGCTCTGAGAGTTGCTGCAAGTCGTTCAACACCAGTGTTGCTTCAGCGGACGACCTCCCAGATGCTGAGTGCGTTCCCAGAATAGAAAAAGAACTGGTTATTGACTCCACAGTACGCTCAAGTGGGCTTTATGATTTAGTGCAGTGAGCCATCAACTCTCCGAGCAATGTGCAGCAAACAGAAAACATTTTATCAATATTCCATCAGGCAGGAGCCCTCTCCCTGTTAATATAGTGCCCAGACACATCTTAGCACCCCAGAAGATCGTGCATGCAGGCTGACGCCCAGCTCCCGAGCTGCAGCTCAGGGGACATTGTTGAATTAAATGAACCGCTACCGGCCATGTTGCTGTGTTGACGAGCATGTGACACCTCTTTGTTTTGGTCCAGTGCTGATGTGCTGGACTTTATTTTTCCCTCTCAGAAGATTTTTTTTTACAGTCGAAGCAAACTGTTTGCTACATAAGACCCAGATAAACCATGACGCACCAAGATTGCCCATGTGACCTCTT